>OY293415.1:58017545-58654646 GCA_958502065.1 Chrysolina americana
GAAATGCTTGCATTCAAAGGAAATATTATCGGTGTGAATAAAATTCTTCTAGCAAATCATCATTCATTTGATATTACAGTTGGATTAAACAGTGTAAAACATTTCTGGAGATATATTTTATGCCAGTCGAGAGAAATAGACTTATGCCAGTCGAGAGAAATAGACAATGTCAAAAACCATAAGAAATTCAAGAAAATGCTGTTTAAGCAACTAAACATGCCTCGTTTGTGGCACTTTTTATTCAGATTCCATATCCTAACATCCCATCATCCCCATCGTTCGACGTTACAAGCAGTACGTGACATGAATTCGCATCATCTCCAGATAAATATTCCATTGACAAACGGAAACGAATCGAAGATTCGATAAACGTGCGCATTTTGAAATTAGGGTAATTTGATGACATTTTTTATTCTGTCGCGTCAAAGTTTGTTTCATTCAGCACTGATTTTTCATTTATTGGTTTAATACAGGATATATGTGATACATTGAAGAAGGAATAACAAATATAGGGAACTTTTTATTTTTTGCTTCTGGAAAACTTCCTGCATTTTCCGCAAACTACTTTCGAATGATCAAATTTATCGTAAGGGTACAAGAGTAAAGTACTTTTATTGTTCACAATATTTGAAAACTTTTAGCATGAAAAGTTGATTAGAATTCAAAGTCACTCTGAAATATGAAATTGTATTAATTTACGCTGAAAAGAAGAAAACCAGATTTTATTGATTTTTCCCCACAATAACACTTTAAATTCACCTATTCAACTAATGACTCTTGCAGTGAAGTGTAAAAGATATTCTTGGTCGAAGCAGCAGGCTAAGTGAATGTATAATACCTACATTTCTCCATAGAAATGGTACACTCAGTGTATTCATGGAAAACTCCATAGAAAAAATGTAAATGTTTTATTCCTTTTTATTGAAAATATATTATGTATATTTGAACATGATCAATAGTTCTGAACAACTTTTCTTAAAACCGTTTTTCGATATTGTCAAAAATGAAAGTTGGTACCATACTTTCGTACAAAATTAATATTTGTTGACACTACTTGTATACGACTGAAATCTCAAGTTGTGATATTCCAAAATTCGGTTCTACAACATGCAGAACTCTAATGGCTTTTTTCCTACTACATTGTTCAATTCATCAGCTGAGATGCTGACGCCTATTCATAAAACGAAAGTTACATTTGACCTCGAAAAAAAACGTCGATAATAAGCAAGCAATCCAAGCTGAAGCTTGTATTCTGAGAATAAACTATCTTTCCACCTTTTAAATTTCTTAATAATGAAGATGATAGGACCAATAAACAAAATAATGAATGTTTGATATTTGACTCATTTTATGAACGTTCCTTGATATTTTTGATTTCGAATTACCGTTTCATTATTCTCAGTAGCATTCATTTTTTCTATAATTTAACAAATAGTATGTAGAAAAGTATGTGGATTAGGGTAGAGATTGAAAAAATTAGAAATGAAGGACAATGAACGTGTTATACGCCCATATGCACCGGTTTCCAAGACCAAACTCATTAGGAGTCGCCATCAATTTTTCGCGAAGAAGTAGCAGCATGGATGGAAGGACAAACATTTTTTTCAATTACAAATTACAAAATGTTACCGTAGGTTAGTCTTTTATAATTTAATAAGTTCAAATCCTTCTGAAGGAAAATCACTAGTGACATCCAATTTCCCCCTTAATCCCCCTATCACAGAAATTCTGATCGAATGGATTACTGGAATGTTACGGACTAAATTGATCGATAGGGATTTTGTGCACTCTTTATCTTCTTGTATTGCAAACATATTGGTTTCAAGATACCATCAAAATTTCTTCTCTTGTGAAAAAAGTAAAACATCACAATAGTCTTATTTGAGCTTCTCTTTGTGCTATCGCTAGATGAATATCCCAGAATTAATCTAAGGTGAGTGAACAGTGACAGTATGTGTTTTTCAATGTAGATTATAGCTGATCAACAAAGTTATGTACAATCTTGGAGTTGTCCATGTTCACGTTCGGTCGGTCGGTGGCTCAGTGGCTAAGAGTGTAGTGCTAGGGGGCTTCAAGAATCAATTTGATAATTTTCACATGTTAATCTGCATAAAGATTTTTAAGATCAATTCTGGCAATTTTTGCTGTTTTTGGGGTGGGGGGAAATTACAGCGTCGCTGGTCTGCGATCATCGTGTGACGTAATCGAGTAGATCCCTTAGATTGATAACATTTTGCCAATAGAGCGCGCACACTTTGAATATTTTGCTTGGCAGCGAGCGACGCTAGCCTTGCCTCCACGGAGACTTCGTGCAAGTTGATGTACAAATGTGGGGTATATATTTCTCCAGCTACCAGAGCACGTTGTTTGAATATTGAAAAAAATAATGATTGTGAGTCTGATAATAATAATGATGTTTGGAATAAATGTGAAAAATTGCTAGGTAATGAGGGTGTAACGTTTAAAGGTGTGATTCCAATGAGGAAAGTATACAAGGTGTTTCAAAATGTATAATTTAAGAGAAAAAAAAAAAAAGGCTGCTCGTTCGATTCAGTATACCAGGTGTGTCAAAACCATTTAAGAGAAAAAAAAACATGGTGGATGCTTGTCTCATTTAGTATACAGGGTGTCTCACGTATCATTCAATAGAAAAAAAACGTGACTGCTGCGTTCGTGTCAAATGTCATGTGGAATATGGGCCATTAAGGCAATGGGGATAGCAAAGTATGCAGCAAAAATATATATAAGACTTCTTACATATTATATAAGAGATAAAACATGGGGACTGCTTGTCAAAGTTAGTATACCAAGTGTACCAACATATCATTTAAGAGAAAAACATAGAGGTCAAAGAAAAAAACACGTCATGGAGGGTATGGGGATTCGAGTTAAAAAAAAACATGGCTGCTTCTGAGTGGTCAATGCTCATCATAGTTGTACAGGGACGTCTCACAAATTTATTGGGGGAAAATATATAAAGGGCGTTTTGATTTGAACATCATTGCTTTTGGAAAAAAGATGACAGCTTCTGTCATTTGTCATATGTCTCATCATAAATAGAAATCATCTACCGAGTGTTTTAGAGAGAAAAAAACATGACCACCATTTGACATCATGAAGGAATACATCAGATCCATCTGTGTCCAATAAACGCATCTGTACGAATCATCAAAAAATAAGCACTTCCGGTTTGAAAAAATTGAGGTAGAAGAAAAGTAATAGTGAATTCGGATTGTCCACATCGAGGAGAGTTCAAATATGCAATAAAATGGCCACTTCTGGTTTTCACTTCCGGTTGTCCGATTTCGATAATTTTGGCATCAACGGATTCGTTTCGATGTCAACAAGCATTTTCCAATGCCAAAAGGGCATAGGAGGCTACCTTCGTTATTAGCAAAGGTATAGAAACGTGCGGGTACTTTAACAAGACAATTTTCATTGGATATTGAGGAGATAATGTAATTTTGCCAGTAGAAGCAAATAAAACGTTTTTAGGGATGATTATTCCCGATAACGTGCGTTTTACATGAATTTCGAGTTTTTGTGTGGATGTTTCAACCCTTTTGCGTATGTTTCAAGCGTGCAACCGTCTTCGTGCAACCGTTTTTTATGCAACTGTTTCCGTGCAACCGTTTTCGTGTAACCGTTTTAGTATGCAACCGTTTTCGTGTATCCGTTTTCGTGCAACCATTTTTTGTTTACTCTTAGCGCAGTATGGTTAGGTATGCTTCAGTTACGGTGCCACTTTTTACGAAATTTATCGTTTTTTGTTTTTTTAAAGAAGAAACGTAGCATTCGGGATATGAGGGATATAAGCTCTATCGATTGCAACTTTGAAATTTCAGTTCCGTTCGATGGTTTACCCGAAGATTGAACGTTGAACTTTTGACATCAGACGAAAATTCAGAAAACCCTGTTGGCATCTTCCGATCCTTCTCAAAAACTATAGGCTATTGTAGGACATATTGAAGTATATCATCAACAAAATATGAAGAGAATAAATCAACCACTGATGGGGTCCGTCATTTTTAAAGTGTGATACACAATATGTGTCAGTTTGATTCTGTTTCTTTTTCGGTGATAGAAGACAAACAGATTGACAGATAGGTAGAGTGACAGATAGTCAGTTTGATCGAAGCAGAACAAACTACTAAACTAACCTTATAAAATGTCTATTTTAGTCACATTTTTGCATGTTTTAGCGTTTCAAATTTCAGATGTTTTTTCGAATGCGAAAAACGGTTATTGCAATCGCATAATTACGTGTTTTAGCGTTTCTAATATCAGTTGTTTTTTCGAACGCGATAACGAGTATTTTGAGAAATTTTGAAATGTCAAATCTCCATAAGAAATTCATGTAAACATGCAATTTTTTCGGTTTAATTTAGGGCTGTCTTTTAGAACGCAAAATCGTTTATTGTGGTTGCATTTTCGCGTGTTTAGGCGTTTCAAATTTTAGTTGTTTTTTGGAACGCGAAAAACGTCTATTTGGATCATATTTTGGCAGTTTGACTCTGTTTCTATTTTGGTATTCATTATCAGGTGGGTGGAGAGAGGGTTAGGTAATTTTCTTCTCGACGTAAGACTTATTTAATTGAAACCAATCTGATTAATTCCCGCCCATTGCAAGTATGCGGCCAGTTATTTCTCCAAGACTGCCTGAATCCATATTCTCCAGACAAAAGCATTATATTTTGACAGCTCAATCATTGTGCTTAGTCTTTTCGTTAAAATGGTATGGTCTAAATAATGTAGGTCAACTGATGTAGTTGAATTCCTTATCGCATCATAATCTTGAGGAGTTTTAGATTTGAGCGCGATAAGGAAAATTTTGATACTTTCATAAATTATTCGTATTAGGGGAATAGATGTTTTTTATTCAACCAAACGCTTTTTCGTTATCAATAAAGCTGTATAGGTGTGTTTTACAAGGAAATCATCACGGATGTCTATATTGGGCAGTTCAAAAAGAGTCATTCATATCAAAAGAATATTATAGGAAAGAAACAGCATGAAATTTTAGGCAGATACTGCTTGACAAAAATAAATGAAAACTTTTGTAATAATACAGACGCATAGTGTAGAGTAATATTGCGGTTGGTGAAAATAAAAATGTTATACTCTTGATTGCAATAATAACTAATTTATATGGTTAACTGCATGAATAGAAAGCCCTTCAACATAAAGCTTGAGTCGAAAAAATATTTAAATAATCCTAGAATGTTTTCCTTTTAGGCAATATAATGGAAAAAACAATGATGCCCTTTCAACACATAGCATGAAGTGTCAGCTCCATATTAGCCTGCGAGTATTGATGAAATATGGTTTGAATAAAAATTGATTTTTTGGTTCATTTTTCACGGCGATATATAGCAGAAATAAACCTTGCTATCAGTTATCAAGAACCGCGGAGACCTGAAGTTCCATTATGTTGGAATTATCAAAACCACAGAGTAACATTGCATACATCAGAATCGTTGTTTATTTGAGAAGAATGTAAAAGATTCTTTTCTCATAAACGCAGTCGTTATGGAAACACGGTATTAGACCGCTGAGCTTCATTTGGTCAACGCCTGAAAAACATTTACTTCATTTTTGTGTGTTTATAATATAGTGTATTGTTATCACCAATCTTCTGAAAACTAGGTAAGTTTCATTTTATATTAATTGAAGTGCTTTAGTAAATTAATTTGGTTTATTTAGAGACAATTTAGGATATATTGGTGATTAGAGTGTAAACAATTTCAGAAATTATAGAATTTCTCATTCAATACATAAATAACGGGATGTTTTATATATAAAATTGAGCTGTAGAAGTAATACATTTTGTTCGTTGAGGTCGGGAATACGTTTTTGTATAGGATTTAGATCGGGTATGTGGTTTTCAAAATTACTTCAGCTATTGACGAACAATGGCAGACTTTTCCCACACAAAACCGCGCCAGAGATGGGTAAATTTTATTTAATCATTGACGATAATTGTGATAATTTGTTAAATAATACTTCTCATATCAACATTCGGGATGGATTTCAAAGGGTGAGTAAAAATTCATATTTTCTTTAGTATTCAAAAGGGATGTCAAGTTATTATATGAAATATGTTTCAAATTATGAAGTGTATGAGAAAGCAGTATGAAAATCAAGTGTTATGAATGCAAATAAAAATTGCAGGAAAAATTTCAAAATCGAAATAAGAAATCGTGAGTATTAAAAATAGGCGTCAAGTAAATATTTGAAATATGTTTGAAATGTTACGGAATATGAGAAAGTGATGTGAAAAATCATGGGTTATAGATGCGAAAAATTTCTACGAAAAATTCAAGGTCCGAATGAAAAAATTATATTTTTGTTAGTATTGTAAGTTGGTGGTGGCAAGTTTTAAACGAAAAATGTTATAAATGATACAGTTTATGAGGAAAAATTATGAAAATTAGATGTTATGCATGCAAACAAAAATAATGCAGGAATATTTTCTTGAAAATATCAATAAGTAGATAAAATATTCTGGGCATGAAAATGAGATAATAATAATGATGATTGAAAAATACGTATAGAAAAAAACGACGGTTGTCAGTTTAAAGAAAAACATGATGGCATCCTCCAGAAAAAAAGTCATGTTGGTAAACATAACAAAATATATATATATATATATATATATATATATATATATATATATATATATATATATATATATATATATATATATATATATATATATATATATATATATATATAAAGTGAATAGAGTATTTTCGTTTCAACTCCGAGAGCTCACGATCCGTGGACAGCGCTGTTTCGTTGTTACCAACTCATCAGCACGGCTTTATGAGGTCTCTCGAAGTTGAAACGAATGCACTCTGAATTAGTACCATAAGGCAAAGAGAGTATAAATGAATAGTAACTTGTGACATCTACAGAGTGTTTCTAAATACGTCGTTAAAGAATAAAACGTGACGGATCAACGGGGTCATAGCATTTTAACGTGTGATCTCAATGAGCTACGGGGTGTTTCTAAATTCAGCGTTTAAGAAAAAAACATGCCGGTTCGACGGGAGTCTAGCACTTCAACATGCGATCCTAATGAGAAACGTATAAGGGGTGTCTCAAAATATATTGTTGAGAAAAAACGTGTCATTTTAACGGGGTCTAACGTTTCCACGTGCGATCCCAATGAGGAACTTATACTAGCTATCTCAAAATACATCATTTGAGAAAAAAAAAAGTCAGTTTAACGGAGGTCTGACGTTTCAACATACGATTTCTTACATTCCATCAATAGTCAAAAAGACGTAGCCCTCACATTTTAACGTGCGATGAGTAAATACTGCAAATGAAAAACATAGTAATTAGAGAGTAACAGGGCGTAAGCGTTTCAACGTACAAAAGTTCATAAATGGGAAATATTTGAATACGAGGAAACATTATAATAAATATGTATTAGGTATGCAAAAAATGTCAAGAAACGAGTCCGAATTTTAGGTGTCAAGTTAACATAGGAAATATGTTTCAAAAATGTTACGGTATATGAGAATGCATTGCAAAAAATTCATGGGTTATGGATGTGAAAATTTATGAAAATTTTGGGAAATAATTTCACTTATCTGACCATCGGGTGTGCTTTTGAGGGTGTGTAGTCTTGCTTGCAAATCCCGATGTCATGTATGCATACACATTAATTAACAACTACAACGGAATGTTGCAGACTCCCTACTCACGTTCTTCAATAGTAAATTATAACATTGGAAATCAAATTCTGGTAGGTTGAAGTAAAAGTGAGACATATTTTCATTATTTATTCAGCATATTTTGTGTTATTCTAAAGTAAGGGTGTTACAGTGTCGGAATATTTTATCAAATTATTCATAAAAAGATGTCTCCTACTTCAATAAGTCTTCTTTGGAACTCATTGTACATGAAGTATGTATTTTCCTTGAAAACATACATATGGCCATCTATCTAGCGAAACGCTGAAATGATGTTATTGGGGATGTCTAGGAGAGCATCTTCAATACGACCCCTAGTGATAATTCCTACTGCATTAATATTCACTCAAAAATACAAAATTATCATAAAAGATTAAATATTTTCCTGCATGTGTTTGAAAAAGTGCATTTATTTTAGCGTTTGTAGGTAGAAGGGGGATTTCTACATCTTTATAGATTTGTAAGGTCGGAAATAAACTTGAATATACTTTATTTTTGCTGACAACCAATAAATTATCATTAGCAGTTTGTAAAACGTAATCTACACCATTGGGTCTTAATTCCTTCGGTAGATAAGTCTGTAGTTTTTCAGATTCAGTAATTTTCTTCTTTTTATCGCTAATATTAAACTTCCATAACATATCCTTCACAATAACATACAATCGATAGCTTGGAAAGCCTGGAGCGTACGCCAAAAACATTATATCTGGTGGAGACTTTTTTTTTCCGTTACCAGCTGTCTGTCACCCCCCTACGATCTTACGAACGACAGCCCTCAGAAGTCGAAACTTGTGCGAGCTAAGGATTAACGAGGACTTACCTTTTAACGTGCAATTTTGCGATTCCTAGCACGAGACCAGTGACCATGCTGGGAATCGAACCCACGTCCCTCTGACTGATAGACTAGCCACTTTCGATAAAATTTTCCTTACTTTACATAAGACATACTTGGGTGCTAATTTTGATGCAAATTCATTCGTAGCATCTGATAACAAAAAATTTCGCTTCCAGACTTTTTTATTTACTTTAAAAACATGTTCACGCTTCCTCAAATTGTAATAGTGAGTGTTCTTAACGTAGGACGCTGAGAGTCTCTCCAGAACCCTTTTATACAGGGGAATGAGTTTTCCCAACTTCTGAGAATAATTTATCCTAGCTTCTGCGGTTTTATTTAGCTCAAAATCAATTGCATCTCCATAATAATCTCAGAGACAGGGGCTATTCTGCCAAAATTAAGAATATTTGGGCTGAAACCAGTTACCTCATGAATGGCGGAGTTCAGTGCGTGCTGAATTCGCAAAATTTCCTTATCCCATTGCTTGTGGGATTTTTTTATGAAACACCTTATGGAAGTTCCTATTGTACGATTAACCCTCTCTGTAGGGTTCACTTGAGGGTGTTACCTATAATTATACCAAACTTTAGAAATGTTGTATTGCTTATCACACTCATTGAAAACTTTCCCAGTATGAGCTGAAGCATTATCTAACAATAATATCTGAGGAAATCCATAAGTTAAAAATACATCCTCAAGGAAAGCAGTGATTGTTTGAGCCGTTGCATTTCTTACTGGCTTCAAAACAACAAATTTTGAATAATAGTCTGAAGCTACTATAAGGAATTTATTACCTTTGGAACTTCTAGGGATGGGCCCCATTACATCAGTACTAACCAACTGAAAGGGAAAACTAACTTTCTTCTCCCTACCCATCAATCCAAACCTTTGCATTAACAATCTTTTGACTACAGCATTCAGGACATTGTCGAATATATTTCAATATGTCTCCTCTCATTCGTGGCCAGTAATATTGTTCTGCCACTTTCTTTAAAGTTTTGAAGTAACCCAAATTATGAGAATCATAAATAACTTTCCGTCTCTGCTCAAATTTCCACTCTGATATGTTACTTTTCAAAGCTATTTTACTAGGGGTGTGCTTGAAAATATATTCATCCTTAACCATCCAATGAGAATATTTTTCAGGATTTTTAATTATTCCTTTTTTTAAATTTCAGGTACCAAGGTTCAAGGTTTTCCAAAGAGATTCCTAAAATATTTATCTCATCAGAAATGGGAGCTCTTGACAAAGTATCTGGAGCAACATGAAGTTTACCTTTCTATGAATTATTTCAAAATCGAATGCAGAGAGTCTCATAGCCCACCGACGAAGACGACCAGAACTACCAGACATCTTTGAAAGGTATTTCAAATTTACATGATCTGAAATTATCTTGAATCGAACTCCATCTACATAGGGTCTGAACCTCTCTAATGAAAAAACTTGGGCAAGACTCTCACGTTCCGTTGCCGAATAATTTCTTTCTGTCCGATTCAAACTCCTACTAGCATACGCCATAACTTTTTCTTCACCATTCTGGACTTGAGTTCAACTGAAAAATCAGGAGCAGTAAGAATCGGTGTTGAAATTAATTTTTGTTTGATTTCTATGAGAGCTTCTTCTGCCTCGTCATCCCAAACAATTGATTGCCTTTTACCTGTACCTTTCAATAAATCATTTGATGGACTAATAAAGGTACTGAAGTGAGGAATAAAACGCCTGTACCAGGAACACATTTCAACAAAACGTTTTATTTGTGTTATAGTCCCAGGTCTAGGGTAATGTACCATAGCTTTTATTTCATCTGGGGAAGTGCTCAAACCTCTATGATCTACTACAAAGCCCAGATAAATTAATGACTCTTTGAAAAATTTACATTTTTTGAAATTGACAGTCAGATTAGCATCTGCTAATCGCCTGTAGACTTCTTCTAACAAAGCAATATGTTCTGAAAAAGTTGGAGTACATAAAACAATGTCATCTAAATAAACAAACACGTTAGGTCGTAACTCAGGACCTAAAATCCTATCCATCAACCTTTGTGTTATAGCGGCAGAGTTTGAGAGACCAAAAGGAAGTCGCTTGTGGTGGAATAAACCACGCCCAGGAATTGAAAAAGCTGTTTTCTCCTTACTCTCATCATCTAGGGGTATTTGCCAAAATGCACTTCGAAGATCTATTGTCGATATAAATTTAGCATTGCTAAGCATATTCAGGATATCATCTACTAAAGGTAAAGGGTAAGAATCTTTTTCAGTTATCTCGTTCAGGGCTCTACCATCAAAACAAAATCTGTATTCTATCATTAGCCTTTTTTACTAATAATACTGGTGATCTCCAAGGACTAAACGAAGCTTCTACGATTCCTAATTCTACCTAGTTCTATATTAAGATGCTCCAGCATATATGGGGACATCCTATACTGTCTCTTTTTAAATGGACGGTGCTCTCCTGTATCGATATGGGCCGTTATTTTATCAGTTAAACCTAGCTGATCTTCAGAAGCGATTGATTTGAACAAGTCCATAACCCTATTCATTTCTAAAATTTGTGTACTACAAAGATTGTTAAAAGTTGTTTCTTTATTTTCAGGTGGAGTTGACAAAATAGTGATGTTCAATCCTAACTCGCTTTGGATTTGCCAAGAATTATCAGAAAAATCAATGGAAAGTTTAAAAATTTTGCAAAAGTCACTTCCCAGGATGAGTCCACATTGAAGCGAAGGAATAATTGACACAGTTATCAACTTTCAAAAACCTCCAAGGCATAATGGAATTTGACAAATGCCTGTTACAGTTTCAACTTTTCCATCTGCAGTCCTAACAGTTTTTTTTTGACAAGGAATGCAACCCAAAAAATCAATTTTCATAATTTTTATTCAAACCATATTTCATCAATACTCGCAGGCTAATATGGAGCTGACACTTCATGCTATGTGTTGAAAGGGCATCATTGTTTTTTCCATTATATTGCCTAAAAGGAAAACATTCTAGGAGTTTTTAAATATTTTATCGACTCAAGCTTCATGTTGAAGGGCTTTCTATTCGTGCAGTCAACCATATAAATTAGTTATTATTGCAATCAAGAGTATAATAATTTCATTTTCATCAACCGAGATATTACTCTATACTATGCGTCTGTATTTTTACAAAAGTTTTCATTTATTTATGTCAAGCGGTATCTGCCTAAAGTTTCATGTTGTTTCTTTCCTATAATATACTTTTGAAATTAATGACTCTTTTTTAACTCCCCAATATAGACATCCGTGATGATTTCCTTGTAAAACACACCTATACAGCTTTATTTATGACGAAAACGCGTTTAGTTGAATAAAAAATATCTATTCAACATTCCCAAAAAAAAATAAAAAATTTACGAAAGTATCAAAATTTTCCTTATCGCACTCAAATCTAAAACTCCTCAAGATTATGATGCGATAAGGAATTCAACTACATCAGTTGTGCCTCTAGGTCTCATATAATACTCTGCATCTAAAATTATCTCGACTACTTGGCCAATAAATGACCTACAGTATTTAGACTATAACTTTTTAACGGAAAGACTAAGAACAATGATTTAGCTGTCAAAATTTAATGCTTTTATCTGGAGAATATTGTTTCAGGCAGTCTTGGAGAAATAACTGGCCGCATACTAGCAATGGGCGGGAATTAATCAGATTGGTCTTATGTCGAGAAGAAAATAAAGTTGCCTAACCCTCTCCCCACCCACCTGATAATGAATACCAAAAAAGAAACAGGGTCAAACTGCAAAAATATGATCAAAATTGACGTTTTTCGCGTTCCAGAAAACAACTAAAATTTGAAACGCTTAACACGCGCAACCACAATAAACGATTTCGCGTTCTAAGAAACAGCCTTAAATTAAACCGTAAAATGTATTTCTTATGAAGATTTGACAAATAAAAAATTGCTTGAAATACACGCTTTCACGTTTAAAAAAACAACTGACATAGGAACGCTAAAACACGTAAAAATGCGACCGCAATAACCGTTTTTCGCGTTCGAAAAAACAGCGGAAAACGGTTGCACGCTTGAAACGTACGCAAAACGGTTAAAACATCCACACAAAAACTCGAAATGCATGTAAAACGCACGTTATCTGGAATAATCTAAAACTCTAAAAACGTTATATCTGCTTCTACTGGCAAAATTACATTACTTCCCCAATATCCAATGAAAATTGTCTTGTTAGAGTACCCGCACGTTTCTATACCTTCGCTAATAACAAAGTTAGCCTCCTATGCCCTTTTGGCATTGGAAAATGCTTTAAAATGTTTCTTGACATCGAAACGATTCCATTGATGCCAAAATCATCGAAAACGGACAACCGGAAGTGAAAACCGGAAGTGGCCATTTTATTGCATATTTGAACTCTCCTCGATGTGGATAATCCGAATTCACTATTACTTTTCTTCTACCTCAATTTTTTCAAAACGGAAGTGCTTATTTTATGATGATAAGGACAGATCCGAAATATCGTTAATGCGTTTATTGGACACAGATGGATCTGATGTATTCCTTCATGATGTCAAATGGTGTTCATGTTTTTTTTTTCTCTAAACGACTTACCAACTTATTTTATTCCTGGTGATATTTTTTCAGAACACTTGGTAGATGTTTTCTGTTTTTGATGTGACACATGACAAATGACAGAAGCTATCATCTTTTTTCCAAAAGCAATGATGTTTAAATCAAAACGTCCTGTTTTTTTTCTATTAAATGATACGTGAGACACCCTGTATACTAAATGAGACAAACATCCACCATGTTTTTTTTTCTCGTAAATGGTATGATCTGAGACACCTGGTATACTAAATCTAACGAGCAACCACCATGTTTTTTTTTCTCTCGAATTATACATTGTGATTTGAAACACCTTGCATACTTTCCTCATTGGAATCACACCTTTAAACGTTACACCCTCGTTACCTCGCAATTTTTCACATTTATTCCAAACATCATTATTATTATCAGACTCACAATCATTATTTTTTTTAAATATTCAAACAGCGTGCTCTGGTAGCTGGAGAAATATATACCCCACATTTGTACATCAACTTGTACGAAGTCTCCGTGGAGGCAAGGCTAGCGTCGCTCGCTACCAAGCAAAAGGACGATGGTTCAAACCTCTGCTGCTGAATTTCTTTATAAATTCTTCTTTATAAATTCATTTAATTCAAAATATTCAATGTGTGCGCGCTCCATTGGCAAAATGTTATCAATCTAAGGGATCTTCAAGATTACGTCACACGATGAACGCAGACCAGCGACGCTCTAATTTCCCCCCACCCCAAAAAGAGCAAAAATTGACAGAATAGATCTTAAAAATCTTTATGCAGATTAACATGTAAAAATTATCAGATTGATTCTTGAAGCCCCCTAAGGTCTCTAGCAGTGGAACTTCTACCTCGCATCAGACAGACGTTCGAGACTCTGGTACGGAATCTTTTTTCTCAAGTACACGAGTCTCTTTAGGTGGCTACATGCCTTGTTGTGAATCAAGCGTGATGTGAGTTGCCTAGATGCCAATCCCGACGTCTGGTTCTAGCTTGAAGTGCGCACCGACCAACCGGGTGGTGCTGTAGGTTTTCCGGGTTTTTCTACAGCTAATAATAGTAATAGCTGTCGAGTGTTTATGAGGATTTTTTTTTTCCGTTGGGAATTACCCAGTCAGGCCCTGTCTCCGGAGCCCCGACACTTCCGGAGGGCGCGCTGGTGTGTCATTAACCCCAGTAAACACTCCCCACGTCCATGGGGTAAGTGATTACTGGGTCCGAGAATTATGTGCCCTGAGTAGGCGGAGTGAACCAAGAATTACGGCCTTCTGCATTCGCCCGGCTAGGATTTCTGCCATGTCACGGCAAGCCGGTATGATTTTTAAGTTTGAGAGCAGTTTGTCCATCATTCCACCAAGGACCCCTATTATCAGAACCACCATCTTGACAGAATGGTTTGGGTGAAGCCTGCGGAGTTCAAAGAGAAGATCTCGATATTTAGTCCGTTTTTCCTCCTCTTTTCGGACGATGTTCGTTTCGCCAGGAGCTGAAAACTCAATGACGAAAATCGTCCTACTCTGATGGTCGAGGAGTACTACATCAGACTTATTGGCATGTATTTGCCTGAGGGTGGGGAATGAATAGTTCCAATAGATTCGGCACTTCTCATTCACCACCACGGACTCAATATCCCCAGCATAAAGCAACACTGATGTCTCGTCTACACCGTACGAGTGTCGTAGATGGTAGTACAACACTCGTAGGGCCGCGTTATGTCTGTGGATATAGGCTGAGACCGCATAAGCTGGACAAGCTGACAGCAAATGCATTATAGTCTCAGCTGCCCCACGACACGCTCTGCATCTAGTGTCAGGGACCTCTATACCCATCACGCGACTGCGGTAGACGAGAGTGTTGAAGACACCATCCTGGCAGGCCATTAGGAATCCCTCGGTCTCCGACTTCAGCCCACTTGACCTGAGAAACGAGAAGGTCAGGTCTCTGGATAAGCCTAGGTCTTCAATGTTCTTGAAGAAGACCCTTATCCTGCAGGAGCCTCTCACACTCCGCAGCTTTTACGTGGGCTTTTTGCTGAACGGGTACCAACTCGGTGATAGAGTTTGGGTTTGTCCGTTCAGTGTCGAATACGAGATCGAGTTCATCGGCTTCAATCCCTGCCTTTTCATGATCACATACCCAGCAGAGAAGGGAATCTGAACTCCTGATGACTTTACAGGCTCCATCCAGTACCATTCTGTTATGTAGACACTCCAAACTCAAAAGTCCACGGCCTTCCCGTTGTCTGGGGAAGTATAACCGTGGAACAGACGATTTAGGATGCAAGCTTCTATGAAGATGCATCATTTTGCGAGTTTTTACGTCGAGTTGTCGCAGCTTTTCCTGAGTCCATTTCATTACTCCAAAGGAGTAAAGTAGAATCAGAACGGCAAGCATATTAGTTGCAGCAACTTTGTTCTTCCCCGACAGTTCTGAAGACCAGATCTGTCGGAGTTTGTGCTGATACTTGCCGCGGAGAGAGCTTTTGATAGTAGCTAACTCTTGGGTGTGGCGTTGTTCCACCCCTAGGTAGGTATACGTCTCTCCGGCATCCAAATGATGTAGGATGCTTCCGTCTACGAGCTGAACGTCCTCTCCGTATTCCTCGCATCGTCCTCTTTTGAGATGAACCGTGGCACATTTGTCTATCCCAAACTCCATTCCGACAGCATGCGTGTACTCTTGCACCACCCTTAAGGACTGGTGCAGGTCCTTTTCTCCGGAGGCATAAAGTTTAAGGTCATCCATGTAAAACAGATGGGTGACCTTATGCCTCCGGTTGCTGGGAGTGCCGCAGTTGTATCCGCGGGTTTTCCGTAGTGCAACGGACAATGGCAGTATTGAGATGCAGAAGAGAAGAGGGCTTTTTTTTTTTTTTTTTTTTTTTTTTCTTTGGGGTGGAAATCCTCATGGACTCTGATCGCTCGGTGTCCATCGCGTATCAGTAGTGTCAGACTCTTACTGACTAAAACCACCCCAGGTGTGCTGCACTTGCCAAGCCGTAGGGCCATAAAGCTGCACCTACATCCCATTACAAAGTCCACGTCACGATATCCCTCGCTCCTCCGCCCCGCCACACCCCCCCACCACCGTTGGGTCGTGACCCACCGAATACCGGGCGGGCAATCAGCGGGGAAGATCCTTCCTTCTTTATTCCGCTCATCCTCCACATTCAAACAGCGCCCTCCCTGGTCGGCAGTCTTATTCTATCCGAGCGCCTGCTCTCCCGATTTACTTTCGTCGCTCGTTTATCCCGAAGCCAGGCCACTATTACCGTCGCATTGACACTATTTTGGTTCTCATACTTCTTCATCCTCGACCACAGCCCCCGCCCATTCATTCAATATCCTTACCCATTCATCCTTCACACCATTCGTATCCCTTAGCTGTATCCATGTCTATCCTCCTCTTCCTCGATCCTCCTTCTCCATTCTACCCTTTCTCTCCGCATGCAATCGTTCCTGATGTGCTCCGCCGTGTCAGTCCCGCCAGTTCCACACTGGCATGGGGTCTCTTGTGCAATTCCGAACCTTGCCAGGTAACCCCGAAAGTTCCCATGCCCTGTGACCAGTTGCACTGCCTTCCTTGCTAATGGTATACACCCCATCCCTACCCTGTTGCACATACCATGTACGCTTCTGCCGGTCATGCCGCTGTCCCATTCACCCTGCCATTTTTCCATCACCATTCTCCTAATCCTTTCCCTCTCCTCCATTCTGCTATGTCCCAAGTCTATTTGCCATGTAATCTCTTGCAGTTCCGCACCTCTTCTACTCTCTTCTGTTACCCTCATTCTCCCTAACATGCCCTTTCCTCCACTCAATTTCCGTCACCAATCCCGCTACCCTTCTGTTTTCAAGCATTCTCCTGATACGAGCTGCCCTTTTGCTCTTCGTCCTCGCATTCCTAATGGTCTCCACTGCTCCAGGCGAGTCACTTATTATTCTTATGTCCATCTCTCCACCCATCAGTACCCCTTTACCTATAGCCACCATTTCGGCTTCCTGTACGCTTCCCAGCTCACTGATTCTTTCCCGACCCATTCTCCACTCGCTCCCCTCCTTATGCGCCCATCCTATACCCACTCGTCCATCCTCTCTCTTAACCGCGTCCACAAATACCTCTTTTAGCCCTTCTCGGTTCTCCAGAATTGTTCCGATCATCCATGGGTATATTCTGTCGCACCCGTTTATCCGTCCTCTTACTTTTTCTTTTCCGTGCGCCTTCCATTCTTCATACCTCGTTGCTGCCTCTATGTATAGAGGCGCCATCCCAGTCAGCACGCATAACGCGGCTGACGGCGCCGTTCTATATGCCCTGCTGGCCGATAGCGTAAACGGTCTCTGTATCGCCCCCAATTGTCTGATCACCCTAGAGTCCTTCGCTCTTGCTCCCCACACTTGGACGCCATACATCACCGCCGGCTTAACCACTCTTTCGAAAAACAGTCTGACACATCCTCTCCTTAGCCTTACGTCACGGCCCGTCCATCTTCTTAGTTTTCTTGCAACTATAGCCGTTCTCCTTCTTACCTCCTTAAGATGATCAATGTACAGTAGGCCCTTGTCTACTATCATGCCCAAGTATGTGATGTTACCGCCGCACTCAATCCGTTGCTCTCTCACCCTAACCACCGGTTCCTTGTCCAGTTTCCTGGCCGGGACAAATATGCATTCGGTCTTGTTTTCGTTATACCTCAGCCACATTTCATCTTCCCATTCCTGACATTCTTTCCACACCTCCTTCCACATCCTTTCTATTTTCTTTACCGACGAGCCAACCACCACTATCAGTTGGTCGTCGGCGTAGGCCTGGGCCCACACCTTCGTCCCACCACTTACTCTGTGCGCTGCTGGCACCCCTTCATTTATCCTGTCATATTCCTTTTCGTTTACTGCCCTCATCCTCTCGAACCACGCTTCCATGACAATAAGCCATAGCGTGGGTCCCAGGCTGGATCCCTGCGGGCACCCCCTGTCCACGATCGCTTCCACGCCTCCACTCTTGACTCTTCTTTCGCCTACAAATTCCATGCACACCTTGCCAATGTTCTCCGGTAGCCCCATCTTTCTCATATTCCATCCTATCGCAGGTCCCCATGCCGTGTTGAAATCGTTCGACAAATCCAGCGCCATCACCATGCTATGCATACCCTCGTTCTTACTTCTCTTCATTCTCTCCACCATATTCTCAACAGCAGTCGATGTGTCCAATCCCGCCCTGAAGCCAAATTGGCAGGGCGAGAACTTCTGTCCTCTTTCACACCACACCTGTACTCTTCCGCTGAGAAGCCGGTCGAAAGTTCGCCCTAACGCGGTCAGCAAGCTGATCGGCCTTAGGCTACTATCCTTCTTAGGAATCCACACAACCTTCATCACCTTCCATACTGCAGGGAAATACCTCAGCCTAAGGCATGCTTTGAGTATATCCGTAAGATCTTCGCTTATTAGGTTCGCCACGTGTTTCATCACCTCATTAGGTATGCCGTCTGTTCCCGTCGCTTTGTTTACTTTTAATCCTTCCATTACCTCTTGTACCTCCCTCACCGTGAAGTTCGGCTGCTCCGGTCCCCATCCTTCATCTCCGTCCTCCCTAGTGCAGCGTCTACCCATGGTGTCTTTTCCCCTGTCATCGTTCGGGAAGTACTTGTCCAGCAGGTATCTGCTGGTTTCGTGCTTCCCCTTGGTGTATATGCCATCCTCCCTCTTAGCCGTGCCCGGTATTTCCTCTGCCCTTTCTTTCCTCAGGAGCCCAAACACTCTGTTCCGCGGTTTCTCCGATTGCAACCTCTCGACCCTTTCTTTCAGCCACTCGATTCTTGCCCTTGCAATCCCCCTCTTGTACTCATTCCTCTCTCTCCTAAATATACCCTGTTTTCTGATTCTTTCATCCTCTATTCTTTCTTCCTGGTACTCCCTCCTGAGTTTCCTCACTCTTCTTCTCATCCTACCCAACTCATCATTCCTCCATTCTCTCTCCTCTTGCTCCTCTTTTGTACTCCTGGGTATTGCCTTGTGACACGCCCGAACAATCAAGGACTGGAGTTTCCCCGCTTCTGCTTCTACCTCCTCACTGCTATCTATTTTACCCATATCATATGTCGAGACTATCTCCTCCACCACGGCCCAATTTGTCCTTCCTACATTCAAAAAGGTCCTTTTTCGCGTTGTCGGCTCTCCGGCTATTAGGAAACGTATCACTCGATGATCGCTCAGTGACTCATCCTCGCTTACCTCCCAGTCTCTCACCCAGCTCTTGCTGCAAATGGTTAGGTCAATCCAGCTCTCGCCTCTTCCACTAGATAACGTCGCCAGGCTGTTCGCATCATTCTCAATCTGATAACCCTTCTCCACTATCCAGTCCAGTATATCCTCTCCTCTTTCATCCGTCACCATTCCTCCCCATGCGACATGCTTGGCGTTGAAGTCCCCTAGGATGATCTTCCCGCCTGCCCATTTATCAAAATTCCTTCTCACCTTTTTCCATTCATCATTCCTCCTCCTTCCAGGTTCCTCATACACATTCATTATCTTGACATCCTGCCCATATTGCATCCTTAATATCACTCCGACCCCATTTATGCTCCTCACTGCCATGAGGGCAGAGCTTCTATCTTTGTCCTTATCCATGTTCTGACCTTGGTACCTTTACCCCCGTCATGTTTATGCCACCCTTCCCAGTTCCCCTCTCTCTGCTACGGTTCCTGTAAACATACTATATCCGCCCCTTTTTCCTCTGCCATACCTCTTATGAGGTGTGTGGCCTCCCTGCCCCGTCCTGCGTTGAATTGCAGGACTTTAATACTCTGTCCGCCTTCTGCTAAGCTCTACCCTCCTCATATATACCGGGCATTTCGGGTCTATCGCCGGATGTCTTCTTTCACTTACCCCCGCCCTTTTGCAGTTTATGCAGTCAAGTGGCCGGATACCCAAGCACTCCTTGCCTTCGTGTCTACCTCCACATTTATTACATACCGCCGTCTCCGTGCAGTGTTTAGCTGTATGTCCATAATGGCAGCATTTGTGGCATACTGCTACACTCGCATGTTCTTCCACAAATATTCTCGTTAAATCAATAAATATAACTCCCACAGTCATCATCTTCCTAAACAGTTTCGCTCCTACTTCCACCACTATGTTCTCCTTCCAACTATTCGTCCTACATTCTCTCCTGCTTCTCACAATCATCCCCTCCCAGTCCTCATCATTCGTCTCATTATTCAAATCCAAGTTTTGTTCCCTTATCAGCCTCGGTAGCTCTTCATTCTTATATCCCTTTTCCACCCCTGTAAGAAGTAGCGACGGTTTCCTTCCCTTAATTTCCCCAACTCTCACCCTGTCATCATTTTCTATCGCCCTTTTCACTCTCTCCCTTTCTTCCACGCCCTTACTTTCCAAATATAGCGTACCTCCCTTCACTTTCGTCAGGCCCAGCACGTCATCCGCACATCCTTCCTTCTCCAGACATTCCTTGATGATCCTAGCGGCCGTCCTCTTCGCTTCCTCGGTCACACCCTCTACCTTGATTTCTTGTATCCGCGTTGGCGTTGTCCATCCTTCACTTGGTTTTGGCCTCTCTCCTCGCATGGGTATGCTGGTCATATCAGCGTAGGTTCTAGGTCCATTGTCGCCCCTTCTCCTCCTTTTTCTACGCCTAGTCTGCTGGAACTGTCCTCCCTGTTCAGAATCAGTTTCCATCTCCGTATCGAAACCCTCCTCGTTAGCCGTCGACACTGGTGCCTCCATTTCCTTTCTTCCTTTCCTCACTCGGCTCCCAGTCGACTCGCCCCCTCTTCTAATTACCTCCACTTTCTTCCTGTTAGTAATCATTGCCCTACCCATGTCTTCGATGGTAACATTCATTCTTCTAGTTTCCTCAACCAACCCGTCGATCACTACTTTCATCCCATCCATCTCGTTTAGTTTGTCCTCACATTCCTCTACTCTTCTTTCCATCACTCTCATTTTAACTCCATCACCTTTCATCCTTCCAACTTCCAACATAATGTCTCCAATCCCTAGTGTCATTTCCTGCAATTTCTGAGCAACGATCGTCTGTTCATCTTAATTGAACTGAATTTTACCGCCCGCGTATCTAGTGGTGGCCTGCCTCACGGCGTTCATGCACTCCTTGATCCTCTCCCATCTCGAGCTAATTATGTCCTCTTCTGCTTCTTGTTGTTCGCCTCCTTGTCCTCCGTTATCCTCTTCCTCACTGAATTCCAGATCCCGTTCTCCCTCTTTCCCAGTTCCCTCCCCTTCGTCATGCATGGTAGATGATAGCTGGTTTGCTACTATCTCTTGCAGCTTTTCCACCGACTTGTTCATGATGTCAGTCATAGCGTTCTGCATTGCTCCGGCTGCCTGATTTACGAGTTCTCCCAGTACCTTTTCTGTTCGTTGCATCTTGTCCCTTTCTCTCTCCGCCTCTGGTGATTTCAGCTCCCCGGCTTTCGGGAACCTACCGTGCTCCCGGTAGAATTCGTCGATCCGTACTTCCGACCTCGTTCGCTTCCTCGTACTTGCACCGTGATACATAGCACCGTGATCCATTTTAAAATTTTTATTACTTTGTTCCATATTTCATCCCACGAGTAGCTAGGGAAATAAAAGTTCACCCCCGCAGAGCCCCGCATACAGGGGTGAGGGCAGGTTTTCAGTAGGATGTTGCCCATGTATCCCACAGGTATCGTTATAAGCACTGTGACCCCAGTGCCATTCATGCCGTAGACACGATGACTCACGCCGTAGCATTGGGGATTTATTATCGAGGGCTTTTTTTTTTTTTTTTTTTTTTCAGTGGGGTGGAAATCCTCATGGACTCTGATCGCTCGGTGTCCATCGCGTATCAGTAGTGTCAGACTCTTACTGACTAAAACCACCCCAGGTGTGCTGCACTTGCCAAGCCGTTAGGCCATAAAGCTGCACCTACATCCCATTCCAACGTCCACGTCACGATATCCCTCGCTCCTCCGCCCCGCCACACCCCTCCACCACCGTTGGGTCGTGACCCACCGAATACCGGGAGGGCAATCAGCGGGGAAGATCCTTCCTTCTTTATTCCGCTCATCCTCCACATTCAAACAGCGCCCTCCCTGGTCGGCAGTCTTATTCTATCCGAGCGCCTGCTCTCCCGATTTACTTTCGTCGCTCGTTTATCCCGAAGCCATGCGTTCAAGCATGTTATCGGTCTGTAGTTCTTCGGATCAGACGAATCTCCGTTTTTGGGGATTAGCACGGTTCGCCCCTCGACCAACCAATCCGGAATCTGCTGCTCCCCATCTAGCCACGAGTTGAAAACTCTTGCTAGATGGTGGTGGGTACTTGGTAATTTTTTCCACCAATAGTTATTCAGGCCATCAGGACCTGGAGCAGCAAAATTCTTCGAGCCTTTGAGGACCCGTCGAACTTCTTCCGGGGTTATCGGATTGCGCAGTTCATTGAGCTCAGGTTGACGAAGCCTTCTGCAGAAAGCTTCGAACTGCGCTAGGGCTGGAGTATCTACGTTGAGTGGTTGCGGAAATTCGTAAATACCCTTCCAGAAGGTTTCTACCCGATCAGCCGCCGGCGGGTTTTCCACAACACGTGGAGGCTCTTGGAATAGGCGAGAAGGTTTATCGCGGAACTTCATGATTTCCGCGATGCTTCTCGCCCGCCTCACTAGTGACTTTTTTGCAGCCACCAGCATTCGTATCCTAGCAAAACAGTGCTGTTTGATGGTTAACAACATGCCTTGATTTAGTGTGTGGTGAGCTCGTCTTAAACTTGCGGCAATTCGCCGCACTGCGGGCGTGAAGGGCCTATTGGCCGCCACGTAGTCCGCCACACACTGGATACGAGATGCGTGTTGTCTTGCTGACCTGATCTTAGCTTCCACCTTGTGAATGCGTCGCTCATGCCTCCCAATAAGAGGGTTGGTATCCCTTCTCTCCGCTTGGGACAGGGCCTGAGCGGCGTCATACACGGCAGAGTTGATCTGCCAGATGTCAGCCTCTTCTGAAAGGACATCGTGAATCTCCGCATCCACCCGAGCCAGTTGTTGTGGCTTCAGGGGCTTGGTGTTATGCAGCGCCCTGCGGGTTCTGATGCCTTCCGTTGGTGGTATGATGCGGGCCTCCTCTACAGCCAGATCGACGCGTGGCATATCTGCCACTTCTGCCACTGCATTAACCGGCTGAGGAGGGGCTCTAACATATCCTCGAACCCGAAGGTGGGATACATAATCCCTTAGGTTTTGTGCGGAAAAGGCAGCATGCTCTGGGTGTATTTCACACCACAAAGCATGCATTCTCGCCATGTATCCTCTTCGGGCGGGCTCACTGCTCTCATAGCAATGCAGAAGACTGTCCCTTAGTTCATCCGTCCACTCAAAGCGTCCGTTTTCATTGCGGTCGTTATATAGTGGCAATACATCGTTCTGGGCCCCACCACCTTGCCTATAACCCCTAATCCGAGGGGGTCGGTTGTGGGGGCCTCTTTCTCGTCCATCGTGAACCGAGTAGTGGGGTATACCGGGGGGTTAACCCAGTATACCCACGGCCGACATCAGAAGGAATGAGTATTCCCTCCAGGGTGCGCCATGGCTGCCGGTCCGGTTCCTGCTTATTATTATTATTATTATTATTATTATTATTATTTATTTTTTTTTTTTTCGTTAAGAATTACCCAGTCAGGCCCTGTCTCCGGAGCCCCGACACTTCCGGAGGGCGCGCTGGTGTGTCATTAACCCCAGTAAACACTCCCCACGTCCATGGGGTAAGTGATTACTGGGTCCGAGAATCATGTGCCCTGAGTAGGCGGAGTGAACCAAGAATTACGGCCTTCTGCATTCGCCCGGCTAGGATTTCTGCCATGTCACGGCAAGCCGGTATGATTTTTAAGTTTGAGAGCAGTGTGTCCATCATTCCACCAAGGACCCCTATTATCAGAACCACCATCTTGACAGAATGGTTTGGGTAAAGCCTGCGGAGTTCAAAGAAAAGAACTCGATATTTAGTCCGTTTTTCCTCCTCTTTTCGGACGATGTTCGTTTCGCCAGGAGCTGAAAACTCAATGACGAAAATCGTCCTACTTTGATGGTCGAGGAGTACTACATCAGGCTTATTGGCTTGTATTTGCCTGAGGGTGGGGAATGAATAGTTCCAATAGATTCGGCACTTCTCATTCACCACCACGGACTCAATATCCCCCGGAGCATAAGGCAACACTGGTGTCTCGTCTACACCGTACGAGTGTCGTAGATGGTAGTACAACACTCGTAGGGCCGCGTTATGTCTGTGGATATAGGCTGAGACCGCATAAGCTGGACAAGCTGACAGCAAATGCATTATGGTCTCAGCTGCCCCACGACACGCTCTGCATCTAGTGTCAGGGACCTCTATACCCATCACGCGACTGCGGTAGACGAGAGTGTTGAAGACACCATCCTGGCAGGCCATTATGAATCCCTCGGTCTCCGACTTCAGCCCACTTGACCTGAGAAACGAGAAGGTCAGGTCTCTGGATAAGCCTAGGTCTTCAATGTTCTTGAAGAAGACCCCATGCATCGGCTTATCCTTATGTAGCTGCAGGAGCCTCTCACACTCCGCAGCTTTTACGTGGGCTTTTTTCTGAACGGGTTCCAACTCGGTGATAGAGTTTGGGTTTGTCCGTTCAGTGTCGAATACGAGATCGAGTTCATCGGCTGCACGGGTTGCTGCCTTGAAAAGAAATGCTCCAATCCCTGCCTTTTCATGATCACATACCAAGCAGAGAAGGGGATCTGAACTCCTGATGACTTTACAGGCTCCATCCAGTACCATTCTGTTATGTAGACACTCCAAACTCAAAAGTCCACGGCCTCCCCGTTGTCTGGGGAAGTATAACCGTGGAACAGACGATTTAGGATGCAAGCTTCTATGAAGATGCATCATTTTGCGAGTTTTTACGTCGAGTTGTCGCAGCTCTTCCTGAGTCCATTTCATTACTCCAAAGGAGTAGAGTAGAATCGGAACGGCAAGCATATTAGTTGCAGCAACTTTGTTCTTCCCCGACAGTTCTGAAGACCAGATCTGTCGGAGTTTGTGCTGATACTTGCCGCGGAGAGAGCTTTTGACAGTAGCTACCTCTTGGGTGTGGCGTTGTTCCACCCCTAGGTAGGTATACGTCTCTCCGGCATCCAGATGGTGTAGGATGCTTCCGTCTACGAGCTGAACGTCCTCTCCGTATTCCTCGCATCGTCCTCTTTTGAGATGAACCGTGGCACATTTGTCTATCCCAAACTCCATTCCGACAGCATGCGTGTACTCTTGCACCACCCTTAAGGACTGGTGAAGGTCCTTTTCTCCGGAGGCATAAAGTTTAAGGTCATCCATGTAAAACAGATGGGTGACCTTATGCCTCCGGTTGCTGGGGGTGCCGCAGTTGTATCCGCGGGTTTTCCGTAGTGCAACGGACAATGGCAGTAGTGAGATGCAGAAGAGAAGAGGGCTGAGGGAGTCTCCTTGAAACACGCCTCTTCTAAAGATAACCTGCTCTGTTTGGACTCTGACTTGACCAGATGTTATGGTAAATCGAGTCCTCCAGAGCGGCATCAGCTGTTCAATGCATCTCACTATTTGATCGGGTACCGCAAGGCATCTGAGCAAATGCATGATGAGTTCATGCGATGTTGTATCAAATGCCTTGCGATAATCGATCCAGGCCATTGAAAGGTTACGCTTATACTGCACGGAGTCCTGCGTGATGCATCTGTCGATCAGCAGGTTCTCCTTGCAGCCAGCGACCCCCTTTTTTGACCCTCTTTGCTCATATATCCGTTCATACACTGGCTCAACTGCGGAGAGTATTCGCATGTACAAGATGCGTGTAAACATCTTATAACATGCGTTCAAGCATGTTATCGGTCTGTAGTTCTTCGGATCAGATAAATCTCCGTTTTTGGGGATTAGCACGGTTCGCCCCTCGACAAACCAATCCGGAATCTGCTGCACCCCATCTAGCCACGAGTTGAAAACTCTTGCTAGATGGTGGTGGGTACTTGGTAATTTTTTCCACCAATAATTATTCAGGCCATCAGGACCTGGAGCAGCAAAATTCTTCGAGCCTTTGAGGGCCCGTCGAACTTCTTCCGGGGTTATCGGATTGCGCAGTTCATTGACCTCAGGCTGACGAAGCCTCCTGCAGAAAGCTTCGAACTGCGCTAGGGCTGGAGTATCTACGTTGAGTGGTTGCGGAAACTCGTATTATCGTATTATTATTATTATTATTATTATTATTATTATTATTATTATTATTATTATTATTATTATTATTATTATTATTATTATTATTATTATTATTATTATTATTATTATTATTATTATTATTATTATTATTATTATTATTATTATTATTATTATTATTATTATTATTATTATTATTATTATTATTATTATTATTATTATTATTATTATTATTATTATTATTATTATTATTATTATTATTATTATTATTATTATTATTATTATATATCCGGTTCACTTATTTTCGGTGCCTTTTAAATCAATCTAAATCTCTTTCAGGAATGGTTCGCGCTCCTCCGTCATCCTCTCAATATATTTATGCAGACTCTTCAGCATTTATTGTAGACATTCCTGAGCATCTTGTAATCCAGGAGCCTTGTAAAATAATTCGGGGTGTGCTGGACTCAATTTATCGAAAATTTGAGAGATTGTTGAGAAATGGTAGAGGCTGTGTTTGCTGAGTTTTCAAACACAAGGAACCTGTGCTCTTTACAGGTGGAAGGAAAAAAACGTGATTTTTCCGGACTTCTTTCGTTTTTTTTCCAAATCTTCTAAACTAAGTGGTTTATCTAAAATAGGGCAAAACCAAGTGAAAGATCATTCAATTTCTTCGAAAGTATTTTTGACGAAATAATAACTGTTGGAGATGTTCGTGTTCGAGTTGTATGATATTTTATTTGATAAAACGTCTCTTTTTATCTAGTTTTTTACATATATTTTTCATTATTATAATGACAACTTCAATCTGTTTACAAAACCTAACTACCGAAAACGAGCGTTTCTATGCAAATTTTTTCATACAATGTGAACTTCAACATGCTGCCCGCCTTGAAATACTTCAGTTATTTCAACAGTAAAATTAAATCAGTCCAAAAAACAAAATCAGTAACCAATGTCAATCATTTTCATCACGTGGAAGTGGGCATACTTTGGATATGGCTCTTTTCACTACAGCACCACTATGACGAACGGATACCACTCGCACTATACCATCGCTGCCAGGGTGAACGTCGATTATTCTGCCTAACAACCATTCCATGGGCGGAACGTTGTTCTCTTTGAGCAGGACCAGGGCATCCATCGTAATATTCGCTGGGACTAATTTTCAACGAGATTGCTGCTGTAGCGTATGTAGATAATTTCGGCTCCACTGATTCCAAAACTGCTGGATCATGTTTTGGAGTTGCTGGTAGGAGTTGAGTCTATTGAAGGGTATTTCGGTGACATTGTCTTGGGGAACTGACAACAAGGAATGTCCAACCAAAAAATGTCCTGGGGTCAAAGCTTGTAGGTCGGAAGAATTATGGGAAAGAGGCAGGAGAGGACGTGAATTTAAAATTGTCTCGATCTGCACGATTATCGTGAGCATACTTTCATAACTTACCTTTGAATCCTTAAATGTGGAGACCTGGCGGGTATGAAATGCCAGGATATTTTATTTTCCTTGAAGTAAGAATCGTAGTGATCAAGAGATGATAAATTCAATATCATGTTGTGCATTTTCTTAAGTTCGTTATTTGCACCTTTGAAATTCATAGCATTGTCTGAATAGAGGTGTTGACATAATCCCCGACATGCAACAAATCGCTTGAGGGCATTCATGAAACTATCTGATGTTAAATCTGTGACGATTTCAATATGCACAGCCTTTGTTGCTAAACATACAACAATTGCCAGATATGATTTTATGAATGTGCGTGTTCGCGCTTTACCATCCTGTATAAGGTACGGACCAGCGTGATCTAAACCAGTGAACATGAATGGTCTAGCAGGTGTGACTCTCATCTCTGGTAATTCACCCATCAGTTGCGAAGTAGTTGGGGGTTTGGAGCGAAAACATACTATGCATTTTTGTAACATACTGCGAATAGCATTTCTGATATGTAAAGGCCAGAATTGTATCCGTAACTGGGACAAAATTAGTTGACTTCCAGCATGCAGATTTTTATGATGCTCATGCATTTAATTGCGTAAATTTGTGCTTTGCTGGAAGAATTATCGGATGTTTTTCATTAAATGATAATTGTGAATTCTTTAATCGTCCACCCACTCGAATAATGGAGTTTGAATCTAAAAAAGGATTGAGCGAAAGCAGCTTGATTTTTGGATGTACGGATTTATTTTTTCTTAAGGAAATGATTTCTTGTCTGAAAGTTTCTCGCTGAGCAAGTAAGCAGAGTATGGTAGTTGCATTTTCTATTTCGGATATAGATAAATATCCGTTAAATTTTTTATTTTTTAGAGTATTTTGTAAAAATCTAAGTGAATAAGCCGTTACTCTTTGTGACTTACGAAAGTTTGATAAATGAATATTTAGAAGAATTTATATTCAAAAACACTTATTGTGATCCACAGCAGTATTGTGCGAGTACGGCCCTGCTACTAACCAACCCAACTTCGTATCCTGAAGAATTGGTTTTCCGTTTCCCAAGTGAATCTGATTTTTGTTGAGCAACTCAAAGAATATGCCTGCCCCCAACAAAATATCAACTGTTTTACTGAAATGATGGTCAGCTAATTGCACGAATTTTGGTATATTCAACGATTTGGCATCAAACGAAAACCGAGGAAGACTATCCGCTATTTTTTCAACAAGTAAAAACTGAAGTTTCGCTTCATAAGTACGGTCAAAGGAAGACATTTTTGTTTCTATTTTCTAACTGATAATCAACTTTGATTGGCTTATTCCCATTATCGGTAAGTTGATTTTCATTGAATCCAAATTGAGTCAATCAAATAATTTTTTGTACAAAAATTAGACTGACTACCAGAATCCAATAGGGCTCGGCATTCGACTGTCATATTTTTCCTATCGAAAATATAAATAATCACTATGGATAACAATATTTGCGATTGATGATGGTTTCCATCATTTGATAATGAAGTGGCTGAATATTCATTACGCAAAGTAGTATATGAAGATTCTTCGCACTCACTACTACACTGGGGCTTGTTCTGATCACTTGTGGAAACTTGATTGTGTTTCGATTCGTGATTATCGCTATCATTATTGCCTATATGCAATATTAAATTGTGCTTTTGATTGCATCTGAAATATCCGCGACTTCGACAGTCGTACGCAAAATGTCCTTGCCTGAGACAATTCAAACAAACCTTTTGTTTTTTCAATTCGGAGAATCGATCTTTGATCGAGAAAGATAATAATTTTTTACATTTGTACGTATAGTGATTATTTATTTTGCAAAATGAGAAACTGAATGCATGTGATTCATTTGAATTTTGAAGCGTCTCGTTTGTTACAAATGATTTTTCTGAATTATTCTTTGATTTGAATTTATCTACTATTTTATTATCGAGAGTTTCTAACAGTTGGCATCTCATTTTCAAGAATGTCAAGATGTCATCTAATGTTGGCATATTTTGTTTGATCGAATTTTCCCACCCATTTCTAGTATTGTAATCAAGTTTAATGGATAGTAGATACACTAACATTGTATTCCAGGTCCCGACGGTTGTCCTAAACTCTCAAGAGATTTAAAATGCTTTAAAAAATTATCAGCGAGTTTTCGAAGTGCTGTATGTGATTCTTCCGTTACCGTTTGTAATTCGAAAATGCATTTCACGATTGTGCGCTTGTTTTCGTAACGCTCTTTCAAAAGTTCCCAGGCAACAGAATAGTTCGCTTCACTTATCTCAATGGATTGAATCACATTAGATGAATCACCCTTTAAACAAGATTTCAAATAATAAAATTTTTGGATATTATTCATGTTCCGATCATTATGTATGAGAGCATTGAATGTCTCAAAAAACGGTATCCAACCTTCACCATTAAAATGAAAATTGATTATTGGAAGTCGCACATTGTTTGTCGATATGGCATTATTATTGATAAGATTATGATTCGGAGTATTCGGATTTTGCTGATTATTTGATAATGTTTGATTGACAATTTGAGAAGGAATTTTTTGTTGTACTGTTGAATGTTGTTGTTCAGCAACGCTTTTGTTTGAAACTGAGAATGTCTCTATCAACAAGTTTGATAGAGAGATAACATCATAATATTTGTCCTGAAATAAATTGCGGCAAGTCTCATGACCATCGAGATCATCCGGATTCAATTCTTCTATTTCACTTTGTGTCAATTGAATTCAACTAAAATATCTGGGCTTTTTTTTTGTAAACGTAGCTTGAGCTCGATTTGATTCTTTTCGTTATTATCATTTTCTATTTTTTCTACAAAACTGATAAATTTGGATAATTGACGATTCAGGGCCGGTTTTTCAATGTACTTTAACTTCGAGCTAAATTTAACTCATGGTTAGAATGTGAGTCGATTCCTTCATTTAGTAAATGTCATATTCATTCTAACCACGAGTCAAATTTAACCGGGAGTCAAAGTACGCTAACACGACATTGATAAACTGGCCCTCAAATTGGCAGTTTTTCTCTTGAGACTTTTCAGTTCTGCCCTGACATTTTGATGAAAAAGTGACAATTTGACTATAATCTAACGTGATAAAGTGGAACGTTTATATGAAGCAATTACAAAAATGCCACACAGCTTGAATCAAAATCAAAATCTGAATAAGGTGCAAGTAATGGTAAGGTAAAGGAAATGGTAAAGGAAATTGATTTGACCTGTTTCTAACTGCCGCGACTGACCAGTATTGCTTGCCGTATAACTGCTACCGCTGACTGCTCTGCTTGTCAATCTATCTTTTCGCCAAATCACAACCGTCTATCCGGCTCGAAGAACCATGTTGGGGATGTTCGTGTTCGATTTGTATGATATTTTATTTGATGAAACGACTCTTTTTATCTAGTTTTTGACATATATTAGTAGATAGACAATACAACAATGAACATCAAAAAAAGTGACATAACCTCCATTTTGACTCCCGCCGACTAGCCGTGCTTTTGTGATGCCCCCATTGAGTTCTCGGCACCGGGGCTGGTGCTGCAGGACGGGGGCCCTATTGAGGAACGTCCCCACAGAAGAGGGGGCGCGCCAGAGCCCAAGGGGGCCGAGTTTTCGGCAATTAAAATTCTTGATGGTCATAGTTGTAAAGAATTAGGTAACTGGGATCGGCTGGGAAATAGGGCTGGGGGCGTGGGCGAAGAACGTCCCTAGAGAAGATGGGGTGCGCTGGAGCGCCGGGGGCCAAAATATTTCGATTTTTATTTATTTCCAATTTTTCGTTGATTTTATAGTTGTTGACGCTGGCACTGGCGGCACATCAAAAGAAGGTTGTTTATGCATAGAGGCTGTGACATTCTAAGAATTCGGTGAGTGTTTTCCATCAAGACTCAGTGTGTTGTGTCGGAAATAAGACATGATTGGCAACTCACTCTAACTCATCGGGTATTTTTCTGTCTTTGTCTTTGAGAATTACGCGGTTAGCTGCGGGCTGGGTGTTACGGGCGGGGTGGTTGGGGGAGGGGGGAATTCGGACGCTAGTTGTTGGAGAGAACGCGCTGCATACGTTATTTTGAAGAACGCGCGCTTGGAGTTCAGACGTACCTGCTGGTGCTCAGTGAAATTGTACTTGTGAATTTGCCGGTTTAATTGCAAAGGTGAGATTTTGTCTGTACATAAAGTAATTGTAAGCATGTCAATAGAAATCGTTTTGATACTGTTCATTTCGCCTTGTAAATTTTTTGCTATTAAGTAAATTTTTTTGCAAAGTGTTGCTTCCATATATGGAAAATTTGATACGCATTGTATATGAAATGGAAACGTATACAATTTTCCATTTCATATACAGTGCGTATCAAATTTTCTATTTCATATACAGTGTGAATGAACATAAATATATTGTTTGAATATTTGAGTGAAGTATGTCGCTCTTTCGCAGATATCTCACATTAACGAAATTAACAAGGTTGGCTTGGCCTGCAAGGAGGAGTTGAAGAAATTGGCCGAGCTACCGTTGGACGAGCCACAATTGATATTAGACGCGGAGGTGAAAACGAGTAGATTCGGAGAGGCAATCCTCGTCGAGTTGACAGATTTCAAAGTATTCCTGCCAAACAGAGCCACCGCTGCCCTAAAGATCAACTTGAATAAATTGACAGAGTCTCAGCACGTACTCATCTACAGGGGCGAACACAAGTCCAGCCTGCATCAGCACCCGCAGCAGCTGTTCGAGATAGCCAAGGCGTAGTGTTCCTTTTCCACGCACACAAAGTGAGTTTTCTCGATTTTTCCTTAATTTTTCGCATATTTTTGTGTGTTGTATTTTTTGAATACACATGAGTTCTGATGCTATTGTCAATTTGGCCGCTGATATGATCAAAACTTTGAGGAAGATGGAAATAATTTTGTTAGAAAAATTCACCGCCGATGAACAAAAAACATGGCTGGCACATTGCAAAAAAACTACTCGTCTTTTGACTAGTGCCATATGTGCTGAGCACTCGATTGGGACTCTACGCAGACTCCAAACTTTGGCAGGCCATTTGAAAATTATCCGTAATTCCATAAAAAATTTGGGAGCTCGTCATGTGGGCGAAGGGGTTAAATCAAAATTATCGTCAAGAGTCAGATGGGAGGATTTGAAGTCTGCATTTGCATCTCGTTTGCGTACAGGTACAATTATAAAGGACCCCGCACACCTTATATGGGAAAATGGCTCTCCGTCAAATTTCTTGAATTTTTGATATGTTGTAGAATTGATCATTCCGATGAAATGTTTCAACGGGCGCAACACGATCCTTTGACTAGTTTTCGAGATACAGGGTGTTGAATATGAGAAACATTCACTTTTCATCACTCTGTATCTGCCAAGTTACGATTTAGTTCGGATTTATCTTTTGTGGGATCATCATCACATCCGTGTATGATGAATTCATGAGAAATTCATTTCCAAATCTTTTCGTAGTACAGGGCGATTTCACTTGAAAACAATGCTATTTTGAGACTTTCATAATTTAGTTGTTTTATAAAGAGAAAATGCGAGAAAAGGTAGAATTATCACATAATATTATAAATTCATTTCATCTAGCATCACAATTGATACAATTCATACAAGGTGATACACAAATATGGAAACAAAACGAATTTTGGTTTTTGGGATACCTTGTAGTAATAAACCAAACTAAAATGACAAAATTCACTTGAAGAATGTTAAATGATATGTTTCATCGTATACAGAGTCGAATGATATCAATTTAAAGAAATAAAAAAATTAGTTATACTTTAATAAATAAAAACCTTGATTATTTAAATCACCCTATATCTCATAAGGGAGTCCGAAAAGATAGCGATATTTTTTCATGGGAGAACTCGAAATACTTTCATCCATATTGTACAAAATTTTCAGCGGAATCCTATGACGGGTTTTTCATATACAAGGCGAAAAATGTATTTTCACTCCAGTTTTCGGCGGGTTTGCTGCTGTAGTTCTTCCTCGTCCGGCCGCTTTTACTCGAAATAAAAATATTTCAATAAAATAGTGATCAGTTATTATACCGTACAATAGCGTATTGTATCCCTCAAAAAAAAAGCCATAACTCGAATTATTATCTGCATCAGCATCGTCTAGTAGGCGATTCAATGGAAAAGTTATTTTTTCATGCTTAGTGTTTCTCAGAAGTTATATTATACTTATTACATCCGCAGAAGTTCGTTTTTTCGAATTTTCACTCTATAAAACAATAAAATAGTGAAAGTCTCAAATTAGCATTATTATCAAAGGAAATCGCCCTGTACTACAAAAAGATTTGGACATGAATATCTCATGAATTTGTCACATAACGAAAATACCACATAGGATAAATCAGAAAAAAATCATAATTTGTACGTAATTATTTCTATCGGCTTATATAGATATATATTAAATCAAATTCTCGGCATATTTTTACACCAAATTAAAGTTTTGTTTCAATTATGTTCTTGTATCTTCGAATCGTATATATGTTTGTATATAGTATATACCCCCTTTCAGAGAAAGTTTCTCTTTCTTTTTCTTTTATTTGAAACATCATCTGAATCATCTTCGAATACCTACTTATTAATATATTTCTCTTATTTCGTAGTAGGCATGGAGAACAATTCAAAGAGGATAAAATCAACAAAATTCTTATGTCAATAGTCGTTTTCTTGTTGTCATAAAGCCCGAGAACTCTTTTTGGGTTATTGGACTAATTGAAGTTTCTTTTTTACTGTTCAAGTTTATGTGATTTTCAGTGTTTGTTGAACTTTGCTGAACAATATAGCCTTCGCAAATAGAGTGAGTTGATATGTTTGTGACCGAAATGTTATTCCTAGACTCTCAATGCGTTTGAATAGAGGAGATAATATTGATGTTTTGCAAATTGCAACATATCGAAGACAAACTGCGGGAAATCCACCTATTGATATTCAGGATGATACAAAAATATGTTTCAATTGTAAAAACACAGTAATGAATAACATTATTGCTATGGAAAATAACCCGAATTGCCTTCGTCTCAATGTGTTGTCCCGCGTATCAAGTCGTGCGTGCATTATTTGTAATGCTCGTCAAAATATTCAAAGACTTTCTTTAGAATGTAGAGTGGATATTTTTGTTTATTCTGATATCTATGTCCCAGATTTCTTGAGAATTTGTGGTCACCATCTTGATCATCAAGGTTTCCTTCCAAATTACTTGCATGGAGGTTTGAATTTTGTGAATAAACCATACATAATTTCCAATCTTCAACATTTTCTTCAAAGAATGAGGACATTTGCTAATAGAAACAGGCCACTCCGTAACTGGGAGGATATCAATTGTTTCACTGAAGACGAATTTAAGTATCTGACATCAATCTCAAAATATCATTTTCGACAATTACTAGAATTTTGTGATATTGTTGAACAAGGTACCAAGAGAAGAAAAGTCGAAAGAAAACATTTGCTGACATTTTTGATCAAAATGAAACATGGAGTTTCAGATGAGTTTTTGAAAATATTGTTCAGTTATCCTTCTCGACAAACAGCAAGCTTCATTATTTCTAATGTGAGATTATCTCTTTTACAAAGGTTAGTACCGAACAATATTGGATTCAATTCAATAACAAGAGAAAATTATATTAACAGTCATGTATCCCCTTATACGAATCAACTGTACAATCCCACACCAGATATTCCCAAAGCAATAGTTTATATAGATTGTACCTACAATAAAATAGAAAAGAGCAGTAACTTCCGGTTATTGAGGCAATCATATTGTTACCACAAGAATGAACAGTTGGTCAAACCAGAGATCATAGTTGCCCCCGATGGATATATCTTAGCAATCAACGGGCCGTACTTCGCAGATGCTAGGAATAATGATGCAAGTGTTCTAAATCACGAATTACAAGTTGATTTGAATGGAATGAAAACATGGTTTCAAGAAGGAGATATTGTGATAGTCGATAGAGGCAATAGTCTACAAGAACTTGGCTTGCATTACTATATGCCACCATTTCTACCGCCGAATCAAAGGCAATTAACGACAAATGAAGCCAATCAGGCACGTTTAATAACCACTACTAGATGGATTGTTGAAGCTAGAAATGGACATTTGAAGTCAATTTTCAAATTTTTTCGTCAACCCATAACAGCAATACATGCTGCGAAGCTATATGACTATTACCTGATTGCTGGTGCTCTTATAAATAAATTCCATCCATTGATAAATATGCCTGGAACGTTGGATACGGCCGCACAAATGTTGGTTGATTCCGATGATGTCAACATTGTCCAGGCACGAGTTGAAGCTGAAAACCTCCGAACTAGGAATGGTCGATGGATTCGTTTAAATCAATATCATATACAATCGTTTCCTCGCCTTGATATTGAATGTTTAAAATTACTTACTGGAACATATCATTTACACTTGGCTGCGTCATATGTCCAAGATACAACTCGTAGAGATGGTGAAGTAGACAACATTTTAGAAGTCGATGAGTTGCATGGGGAACCCAATTTCCTAAGATTTAGAATATTTTCTCGGTTCAGGAATGCTGCTAAACACATGCTTTGGGTTGTTTTCACTGAAAGAGGTGACGAAAATCTAGAAGATCCTGCTCTCCCCATTACGGGGTATTATTGTACTTGTAAGTCAGGTGCTAGGACTTTAGGAACTTGTGCGCATGTTGCTAGCGTGATATGGTTTTTGGGGTACGCTAGATATCGAAAAAACATACATTTTCCATCCAATCGACTTTTAGATTCCATAGGAGATGCTGCAAATAGAATGGTTCCAGAGGATATCGGTCCAGAAATAGTTTAAGTTTATTGGTTATTGGTAAGAATCTCCTTCTAATTCGTATTTGATAATGTTTTTTGATTAGGGAAAAATGCAGTTATCCATCATGTATTTTCCTTGTTGTATTGTCATGCACATGCTCGTGCCAACCCAATATCCGAAAGATATATCACATCCCGTTGAACTTCTATCAATTTATGTATATATATATATATATATATATGAAAACTAAAAGTTCGGGTTGAACCGCGTCTAGAATTTGTTGAAATTCGACGTTTCGGCTCCGATTTTGGAGCCATTTTCAAGAACTGAAATAGAAAGAAAATTAATGAAAGGATAATACGTAATTCTACGCTGAGGTCTCAATCTGCCTACTCCTCAGGTATAATTACGTTAGGTTTTTGTGACTTGACGTCGGGGTCTCAATCTGCCCATGTCTCGTCACTGGTTCTCTCTAAGGTCTCAATCTGCCTACTCCTTCGAGATAACTGAGGAATTGTGGGTTGAGAAACTGTATTTATAGTGGACGTGGCTGTAATGGCCGTGTGCAATGTATTGGCGCGAGGTGAACTATGGGCGGGAACTGAATTGGCGCTAGATGAGCTGTGTGCGGGAACTTGGTTGGCGCTAAGTGAGCTGTGTGCGGGAACTGGGTTGGTGGGAAATGAGTTTATGCGTGCAATGAGAGGCTTCCAGGTATTGGGAAGTCTACGTCCGTCGTCGCGAGTGTTGAGGCAGTTGGGGCGCTTCTCTATCTCAAGGGCTTCTCGGATGATCCTGGTTTGCAGAGTTTTCTCGGTGGAAATTGTTTTTGTGTTTTTGAAGTCTATTTTGTGACCTGTGTCTTCTCGATGTTTATAAAGTGCGGAAGTGGAAGATGCCTGACGCACAGCAAGTTCGTGTTCGTAGACTCTGGAAGTTACTCGTCTGTTAGTCTGGCCAATATAAGTTCTCGGGCAGTCTGAACATGGTATTTCATATATACCTTGAGAATCGTTTGGTATTGTGTCCTTGGGAGATCTGAGGAATTTGGATATTTGGTTGTTGGCCGTGAATATTGTTTTTATCTCGTGTTTTCTCAAGATATTACTGATTTTGTCTGTCACACCTTTGATGTATGGTAGGAAAGCTTTGTGTGGCTGAATACTCTCTAGTGGATCGTTCGTTTTTGGAGGACGGGTCAGTTGATGGCGGATAGACTTGTCGATTAGCGAATTGTTGTAACCATTTTGGAGTAAGGCTGATTTCAGTTTGTCCAGCTCTTGTGGTCTATTCTGGTTGTCGGTAAGCTGAATTGATCTGTATATCAGGGAGTTCAATACGGAGTTTGTTTGTGCTGGATGGTGATGAGAGTTTGCGTGTAGGTATCGGTTGGTGTGGGTCTGTTTCCTGTGTACTGTGTGGGTGAAAGAGTTGTTGGATTTCGTGATGAGAACGTCCAGGAAAGCTAGGGAGTTGTTCATTTCGGTCTCCATTGTGAATTTCATGTTGGGATGGATATCGTTTAGGTGATCTAAGAACGTGTTTAAGATTTCGTAACCATGAGGCCATATGACGAAAATGTCGTCAACGTATCTGAACCAGCAAGTAGGCTTGTGGTCAAATGCTTCTACAGCCCTGGTTTCGAAGTCTTCCATGAAAAGGTTTGCAAGGACTGGAGAAAGGGGGGAACCCATGGGAGCACCTTTCACTTGTTTGTAGTAAGTTCCTTGGAAGAGGAAGTACGTGTTGTTCATACAGTGATTGATGAGGTCCAGGGTGTCTTTTGGAATTCTGTGTTTAGTTTTGAGGATTTGTAGCGTGTCCGTTAGGGGAATGTTTGTGAAGAGGGAGACAACATCGAAGCTCACTAGGTGTTCTGGATTCTATAGGATTTGAGAAGGTCTAAGAAGTGGAATGAATTTTTCACGTAGGATGAAGCTTCTTCTGCTCGTGGCTGAAGAGTACTCGCCAGATACTTGGCCAGGTTCTGGGTTGGTGATCCAAAGGCACTGACAATAGGTCGGAGTGGGATATCAGGCTTGTGTATTTTTGGAAGTCCGTAGATACGAGGGGTGCGTGATGACTTCTCTCTAGGGATAGTGGCTTTCTTGGTTTCGGCTGGTAGTTTAGAATTATTGATCAGATTCTTGGTCTTCTTTTCGAGGTAGGTTGTCGGGTCTCGTTGGGTGATCTGATACTCGGATGAGTTTAACAGTGTGCTCATTTTGTCTACATAATCTGAGGTATTCAGAACTACCGTGGCGTTGCCTTTATCTGCTGGGAGAATGATTATGTCAGGGTTGTTGTGGAGGTTTCTGAGGCAATGTTTTTCGGCAGGTGTTATGTTGGATGGAGGGAGTTTTGCTCTCCTAAGTGTGGTGGCAATATCTTGTCTGGTTTCTTCAGCTGTGTTTTCTGGTAGATGGGTTATAGCGCTTTCTATTTGTGTAATGATGGTTTCTGTTGGGATTCTGTTTGGTGTGATGGAATAATTGAATCCTCTTGATAGTAGTGCAAGGCTAGTTTGATCTAGTGGTGTGTCGGAGAAGTTGTGTACTAATACAGGTGATGCGGCTGGAACCAAGGGTGTGATGGTATTCGTTAACAATGCACAAAGTTTGATTTTCTGTGTTTCTGTTTTCTTATTGCTGATGTGATCTGCTTTGTCTTGAGATATCCTGGTCAAAGTGTCCCAGATGACTGGATGGATATCTACGGTGGATAATTTGCCAAAACATTTGTAGAGTGAGGTGTTGGTGATGTCCAAATTACGTCTGATGTCGTGAAGTGTTTTTCGAATGAGTGCTTGGCTGGCTTTATTGAGAATACGCTGGGCTGACGATGAGGTATCATGATGTTTCAACCGGAAGGCTTTGGGAATGACTCTGTGGTCTCTGCATGATTTGAGGAACGTGAGGTCGCACAGGAGTTTGGATCTTCGGATAAGGATCGATGAATAGTTTTTCGTGAGATGGAGAATATCCTCCCCGTAGAGGCGTGAAATGTGTTCAGATAGGTTTCCGCGGTCAGATATTTGAAAACTAAAAGTTCGGGTTGAACCGCGTCTAGAATTTGTTGAAATTCGACGTTTCGGCTCCGATTTTGGAGCCATTTTCAAGAACTGAAATAGAAAGAAAATTAATGAAAGGATAATACGTAATTCTACGCTGAGGTCTCAATCTGCCTACTCCTCAGGTATAATTACGTTAGGTTTTTGTGACTTGACGTCGGGGTCTCAATCTGCCTACTCCCCATGTCTCGTCACTGGTTCTCTCTAAGGTCTCAATCTGCCTACTCCTTCGAGATAACTGAGGAATTGTGGGTTGAGGAACTGTATTTATAGTGGACGTGGCTGTAATGGCCGTGTGCAATGTATTGGCGCGAGGTGAACTATGGGCGGGAACTGAATTGGCGCTAGAAGAGCTGTGTGCGGGAACTTGGTTGGCGCTTAGTGAGCTGTGTGCGGGAACTGGGTTGGTGGGAAATGAGTTTATGCGTGCAATGAGAGGCTTCCAGGTATTGGGAAGTCTACGTCCGTCGTCGCGAGTGTTGAGGCAATTGGGGCGCTTCTCTATCTCAAGGGCTTCTCGGATGATCCTGGTTTGCAGAGTTTTCTCGGTGGAAATTGTTTTTGTGTTTATGAAGTCTATTTTGTGACCTGTGTCTTCTATATATATATATATATATATATGAGTTTTTTAATATTTGGGATATGCAGCAGGCCAATAAGGGTACTCTTATACACTTGTTCCAAGCTTTCAATAACTTTTTTATTATCATCTTCAGGGAAACTACAAATATGAAAAGACAACTATGAGAATTAAGCCAACGAAAAACGTGGAATAACTTACACTGTTTCGAGGTTACATGGCGTATATGTTAAAAATAATCATGAAATATGGACAGCACTGGGAGTGAAACATCATTGATAACAACCAAGAGTAACGTGGATGCACACTCATTACTGATGATACATTATGACATGGATTTTAAAATTGTTAAAATTATATAAAAGCACGTATTGTCCTTGAAGAGGCAAACAACCGCGCCGAGTAATTTTATTCGACTGACTAGCCAAGACCACTGACAAATGACATGAGACAATTGATAAATGATATATGACAGGTGACATGAGCCACACGGAATCTTAATCATGGGGAGTGACAGATGACACTACAACCTAATGATACAGATCTGTGATGGAGCTACATGGAACAATAATTATGAATTGTGAAATTTGGAATATGAGAACAATATATTTTATATTAATGGTGTAGGTGACAAATGAGCTGAACCAACAAAGGAAACATATTCTGAAAACATGAACACTCGACCTAATGCTAACAATAATACATTACTGAAATATATGGAACAAAGATTGTATGAACAGTATTTTGACGGAGGAATTGAATTATATTGAATTGATTTGTGAAGTCAATATTCATTGAAGTAATCGGTTGATTGTCTCCAAACCTTGTATTATCTGCAAAAATTAAATAAGAGTAAATTTCACTCAAGTGATTTACGTATGTTTTTTTATTCAGCGCATTATCCGCTTGTGCAATGTGACCCATTTCTAAAAAAAGTCTTTTGGCTGTGTTTTTTTCTGTAGATAAAATTTTTACCGAATTATAATCCATATAATGTCCTTCCTTAGCAACATGTTCACTCAGTGCACATCTCTCCGGGTGTAGTCTACTGTCGCTCTTGTGTGACACAATGCGGTCCTTAAGTGGTCTGGACGTTTGTCCAATATATTGTTTTTCACAATTTTGACACTGTATACAATAAACTACATCCGAACAGTTTATGCACGGAGTCTTGTCTTTTAATTTGGAAAAAATTCTCTTGATAGGCAAAACATTTTTATTGAATATTTTTATATTTTCTGAAAAAGATTTGAAAATTCTGGATAGTCCAGGGGTGATGTCTTTAATGAACGGTAAAGAAGCATAGAAGGATAGAGTCCCAGTGACTTCAGCAACTTGCGTATTGACTGGAGATGGAGAAAGTGTATTATTAAAATTATTACTAAGTAAGTTTATGTCATCCATGGATGAGGTATTATGGACTCCGTGCATAAACTGTTCGGATGTAGTTTATTGTATACAGTGTCAAAATTGTGAAAAACAATACATTGGACAAACGTCCAGACCACTTAAGGACCGCATTGTGTCACACAAGAGCGACAGTAGACTACACCCGGAGAGATGTGCACTGAGTGAACATGTTGCTAAGGAAGGACATTGTATGGATTATAATTCGGTAAAAATTTTATCTACAGAAAAAAAACACAGCCAAAAGGCCTTTTTTAGAAATGGTTCACATTGCACAAGCGGATAATGCGCTGATTAAAAAAACAGACGTAAATCACTTGAGTGAAATTTACTCTTATTTAATTTTTGCAGACAATACAAGGTTTGGAGACAATCAACGGATTACTTCAATGAATATTGACTCCACAAATTAATTCAATATAACTCAATTCTTCCATCAAAATACTGTTCATACAATCTTTGTTCCATATATTTCAGTAATGTATTATTGTTAGCATTAGGTCGAGTGTTCATGTTTTCAGAATATGTTTCCTTTGTTGGTTCAGCTCATTTGTCACCTACACCATTAATATAAAATAAATTGTTCTCATATTCCAAATTTCACAATTCATAATTATTGTTTCATGTAGCTCCATCACAGATCTGTATCATTAGGCTGTAGTGTCATCTGTCACTCCCCATGATTAAGATTCCGTGTGGCTCATGTCACCTGTCATATATCATTTATCAATTGTCTCATGTCATTTGTCAGTGGTCTTGGCTAGTCAGTCGAATAAAATTACTCGGCGCGGTTGTTTGCCTCTTCAAGGACAACACGTGCTTTTATATAATTTTAACAATTTTAAAATCCATGTCATAATGTATCATCAGTAATGAGTGTGCATCCACGTTACTCTTGGTTGTTATCAATGATGTTTTACTCCCAGTGCTGTCCATATTTCATGATTATTTTTAACATATACGCCATGTGACCTCGAAACAGTGTAAGTTATTCCACGTTTTTCGTTGGCATAATTCTCATAGTTGTCTTTACATATTTGTAGTTTCCCTGAAGATGATAATAAAAAGTTATTGAAAGCTTGTAACAAGTGTATAAGAGTACCCTTATTGGCCTGCTGCATATCCCAAATATTAAAAAACTCATTTCCTAACTAGTCAGCAAACAAGACTACCCTTTTCTATATATATATATACATTATATATATATATATATGTTCAGATAGGTTTCCGCGGTCAGATATTTGAAAACTAAAAGTTTGGGTTGAACCGCGTCTAGAATTTGTTGAAATTCGACGTTTCGGCTCCGATTTTGGAGCCATTTTCAAGAACTGAAATAGAAAGAAAATTAATGAAAGGATAATACGTAGTTCTACGATGAGGTCTCAATCTGCCTACTCCTCAGATATAATTACGTTAGGTTTTTGTGACTTGACGTCGGGGTCTCAATCTGCCTACTCCCCATGTCTCGTCACTGGTTCTCTCTAAGGTCTCAATCTGCCTACTCCTTCGAGAGAACGCGGTTCAACCCGAACTTTTAGTTTTCATATATATATATATATATATATATATATATATATATATATATATATATATATATATATGTATATATATATATATATATATATATGTTCAGATAGGTTTCCGCGGTCAGATATTTGAAAACTAAAAGTTCGGGTTGAACCGCGTCTAGAATTTGTTGAAATTCATTTCAATTTCAACAAATTCTAGACGCGGTTCAACCCGAACTTTTAGTTTTCATATATATATATATATATATATATATATATATATATATATATATGTATATATATATATATAGAATTGGAAAAATCTTGAGGTTGCAGTCTTATGTTGGTCTTAAAGAAAACTCTTTGTTATCTTGTCAAGCTTTCGGAAAAGTTTATTTCCTTCCTCAGGACAAATAACTTGAGTAAAAATTTAAATTAGCATCAGTAAAGTAAAAAATATTGTATAAAAATTAAAATGCGGACTGACAGTATTTGAATTTGATTTACCCAACTTTCATATATATATATATTATTACTTAGTAATAATTTTAATAATACACTTTCTCCATCTCCAGTCAATACGCAAGTTGCTGAAGTCACTGGGACTCTATCCTTTTATGCTTCTTTACCGTTCATTAAAGACATCACCCCTGGACTATCCAGAATTTTCAAATCTTTTTCAGAAAATATAAAAATATTCAATAAAAATGTTTTGCCTATCAAGAGAATTTTCAGTAAAGTAAAAAATATTGTATAAAAATTAAAATGCGGACTGACAGTATTTGAATTTGATTTACCCAACTTTCATATATATATATATATATATATATATATATATATATATATATCTCAAGAATTATTATTTCACAGTCACGAGAGTATTCAACAATATATAAATATATATATATATATATATATATATATATATATATATATATATATATATATATATATATATAACAAGTAGGACATTTTATTGGACTAAACCCTCTGGTAAAAATGCAACCGTAGACACGTGTTTCGATCCGTTCGTTTGTTGTTTCACCTGCAATCAAGTGTTGCACATCCTTACACTTGCTTTCACCATACTGATGAGATCCCTAAGATCGAAACACGTGTCTACGGTTGCATTTTTACCAGAGGGTTTAGTCCAATAAAATGTCCTACTTGTTATTCACAATTTCCCTCGAGAGCATATCTCTGTTTATTTATTTATATATATATATATATAAGCAGCATGCAGGAAAGTATACTCTTATAACACTTTATTCCAATATTTCGACAAGTTTTATTGTCATCATCAGGGAAAGCTACAAATCATGATCAAAATATAGTGAAAACAATTGAACAACATGGATTCTAAACCACTTACGTGTTGTTGAGATTGATTGCAATGGATGAAGTAAAAAGACGTGTACAGTTATTGAACATATTCAGAAACAGTTTATGAGATATACATAAAGATAATCGTCACACATTAAATCATTATTTTGTTATGGATAAAAACTAATTATATTTGAATTTATGTAAAATGGATACCATACCGGTGTCCCTAACGGCCGGCGTGAAGAAGAGAAACAATTATATTATTTAAAATTAAGTTGACATGTGAAGTTATTTTGGGTACGTTCCTGCATGGAACTGTACTAGAATGTAGATTTAGACAGATTGAACCTACTTAGAACTGGAAAAGTGTAACACGAGCTTGGAACAATAGATTAGACATTGTTTCATGATTATGACACATGACAGTTGTAAATTTATCAGTTTATGATTCAAATAAATTTGGAGAAAAGAATTTTGAAAAGTTACTGTTTTTTACCTGTTTACGGTGGTCAGCCGTTATTTAAAAATTGTATTTATTATAAAAGGAATTAGTTCAATTATAATATGGATTGAGAGTTAAGCTGTCTGTCATTGTATTTCTGTTTATCCAAGTGGAATAAAAATGAATATATTTCGCTTAAATGTTTTATATCCGTTTTTTTGTTCAAACATGAGGATGACTGTGATATGAAAGCCATCTCCAGAAAGATTCTTTTGTAATTGTTTGATTCTCTGGCTAAGATTTTTGCTGCCTCAAAGTTCATATTGTGGCCCTCATGATGTACATGGACACTTAGTGCACATCTCTCTGGGTGCAATCGACAGTCACTCTTATGTGAACAAATTCTGTCTTTTAACAACCTGTTAGTTTGACCTATATATTCATTCGAACAATTGGAGCAAGGAATACAATAGACAACATATGATTGAAAAGTTACTGGAGTTTTGTCTTTAACACTCGTGAAGAGAGAGTTGACAGTTAAACTCGTTTTATTAGCAATTTTTATATTATTAAAAGATTTGAAGAGTCTAGTAAGTTTTGGAGTTATATCCGTTATGTAAGGAAGAGATGCATAAAAAGTATTAATTGCCTGGACCGCATTATCACTAACTGCAACATCCAAAATACCTGTATTGTTAATGTTATCTGGGCGAGCCTCCATTGTTGAGCTATATAAATTTTTTTTCAAGAGACAATGAGGATATGAATTGTTGCGAAATAAATTGTACAAGATACCCAAGTTCTTGTTCCAGAGGGTACTATCAGAGATGTTGAGGACTCGTTGTTTCATTTGTTTGACAAGGTTCACTTTGATGGACTCCTTGTGGTACGACAAGTAATTCATGTATCTACCCGAACTCATGGGTTTTCTGTACCAATCGATGAGAATATTGTTGTTCTGTGTTCGTATGAACTTCATATCCAAGAAGGGAACACTACGTTCATCGTTTTCATATTCCAACGTAAATTGAATGTGCGGATCGTAGCTGTTGAAAATGTCCACTATTTCTGTAGCTCCCTCTGCAGGTAACGAGAGTATGATGTCATCAACATATTTCTTAATAAAAAATAAATTGAAAGGAAGAACACTAATGACCATATCTAAAATGTCGTCCATTACATAGCAAGCAAGAATGGGACTAATTTTTGCCCCCATTGGGGTACCGAAAGTCTGTTTATAAATTTTATTATTAAAAGAGAAAACTGTATTATTAAAAAGAAATGTTATTAAGTCAAAAAATGATTGCTTTTGGATATTACAGATGGGGCCAACGCGGTGCCATTTTTTATCAACTGCTCTGATGCATGCTTCTAAATATACATTACTAGATAATGAGACAACGTCTAAACTAGCTAGGACATAATTGTCTGGGAGTTGCATTTTGTTGAACTTTTTGGAGACGTCAAACGAATCTTTAATATAATAGTCATTATCGAAATCATAAGCCCTTGTTAATATGTCAGTCACAAAAGCAGACAAAAATTCAGTCGGTGAACCAATCGAGGCTACAATCGGTCTCATAGACAGAATTGGTTTGTGTATTTTGGGGAGAGAATAAAATTTTGGAATTGTGCCATTATATTTAGTTAATCTTTTTCTTGTAGATTCATCAATTTGTCCAGAAGTGCAAAGAGATTTTATTAGTAAGTTACATTTTGATTGGATTTGTTGTTTGGGGTCTTTATTTGAAGTGGTATATGACTAACTATTTTCAATTAAATCATTAGAAAGTGAAATGTATTCATCTCTGTCCATGATCACAGTGACGTTACCCTTGTCTGACTTTGTGACCACCAAATTGGGATTATTTTTCAAAAAAAGTTTAGTTTTATCATAAATATGATGAAATTGTGAGAAAGAGGTGGGCGAAACATTAACAAAGTTAGTTATGACATTCGTTGATCTGGCAATTGTTGTATTACGAACTTGATCATCTAATATGGATGACGTGATGTAATCAACATCCGCCAAGATCTTTTTTATAGAAAAATCTTTATTTAATCGGGGTTCAATACTAAATTTTGGACCCAATGCTAAAAAGTTTGAAATTTCTGCTGGAATAGTTGTATTAGAAATATTTTTTATCCATTCAGGTTTAACATTTAAGATGTTCCTGGATTGGATAAGTGAAAGGTGGTTTAATTTGTTTATGTTTGAAAATTTTATTTTATGAAAAAGTTTAAGGTAAATTGATTGTTGTCTGGCAGAAAATTCCACAAACCAGACAACGGAAAGCCATTTTCCCATATAAGGTGTGCGGGGTCCTTTTGTCCATGAAGATATTGGGCAATATTTCCGAGATGCTTATACCTTATTCAAACGACGAGTACAAAATTTATTGATAAAACAGGATATTAAAGTTAATGCGACATTTTGCGGGGAATTTGTCAAAAATAATTTGAAAGAGGAATATAAAACTGAATATAAATATTTCAACACCAAAAACGCTGTGATTGATAGGGGTACTGATTTCTAAGGTTGGTTCCTCGAAAACGATGTAGATCAGGTGCAAAACAAATTATCCGAATTCGCCGAAAAGGAGAGCGACTGTAGTCTCCAAAAAATCGTCAGATTGGAAATAAATACCAAAAAATCCGGTATCGGCAACGGTTCGTCTTACATCGAGTTGCCAAAATCCATTGCCAAAAAAAGAGCTTGCATCAACATAAAAAATGATGATGATGCATGTTTTGCTTGGGTCATAGTTTCGGCATTGTATCCGACCTAAATAAATATAGATAGAACGTCATCTTATCCCCATTATTCTAAATTTGACAGGTATCGAATTTCCGATGACATTGAGGCAAATTGCCAAATTCCAGAAATTAAACAACATTTCTGTGAATGTGTACAATTTGGAATTAATCCAGCCTAAGCCGGATGAAGAGGCATTTTTCGTGACAGTTCCGAGTCGACTCACTAAACAAAAATTAGATCGACACGTCAATTTACTCCTAATTCAAAATGAATATCACCCAAAATTCAACGATTATGAAGCGGTACCAGATATAGACGACGAAAGTGACATACGATACATTTTTGTTGGATTAAAGATTTATCTCGGCTACTCAATACACAACTTTGCAAGGATAAGTATAAAAATACATTTGCGACAGGTGTTTGAATTATTTCAGAAGTGAAGAAAAATTGGTTGATTGCCAAAATACAAACACGTGAAATTTCGTTCCCCCACTACGATCACGTGGAATTTCGGGACTTTGTACATAAAGAAAAGGTACCCTTTGTAATATATGCGGATTTCGAGTCGATTCTGGAACCGTTCGAAGATGCCGGATGCACTTCTTAAATGGAGGAGTACCAAAAACATATTCCGTTCAGTACCGGATTTTATTTCAATTGTGCGTTAGACGACACTTTGTCATTTTACGATAGCCATCGAGGTTTAGATTCGATGGATTGGTTTGCGCAGCGAATGGGGGACATAGCCAAAATTATCGAAGCCAGAACTCTGGATAAAGTCCCCATGACCACATCACCTGATGAGGTGAACGCGCCGTGTTGCCACATCTGTGAAAAACCATGGAAATCTGACAACAAAATTGTTAAAGACCATAATCACTACACTAGTGCCTTTCGCGGATACACGCATGCACAGTGCAACTTGTCATGCAGAAAGTCTTTTGTAGTGCCGATCGTTTTCCATAATTTATCCGGGTACGACAGCCATTATATTATTCGAGATATAGAAAAGAGGGGGCGAGTCAGTTTGTTGCCTGTAAACAAAGAAAAATACATATCTTTCACCCGGTATGACAATAATAGAGACATCAAGTTCAGATTCATCGATTCGTTCCGTTTTATGGGCCTGAGTTCGGACCATTTGGTTCAGACTTTGACAGCGCACGAGTTGAAAATATCCAAACGCGAGTTTGCACATCTGACAGCCTCGCAGTACGAATTACTCACTCGAAAGGGCGTATTCCCATACGATTCCGTCGATTCGATGAAAAAGTTGGAAGTTGAATATTTGACGGCGCTCCATCATTTCTACAACAAGTTGAACGATTGTCACATTAGCAAGGCGGAATACGAACATGCGCAGAAGGTGTTAAACGTTCAACTCGAAAACACTGGGCGAGTACTCCAACTTGTACATGAAAACGGACATACTGCTCTTGGCTGATATTTTCGAGAATTTCCGAAATATCGGTCACGAGACATATGGCCTGGAACCCACGTGGAATTACACCCTACCCGGCTATACGTGGTCGTGCATGTTGAAGTACACCCTGTGCAAGTTGCAGATTTTGAAAGACGTCGACATGCTTATGTTCATCGAGCGAGGAATTCGCGGGGGCATCAGTCAATGCTACAACAGGCGCTCCACGGCAAATAATAAATACTTGGGTGACAGGTATGACAGCACTCAGCCCTCCACTTATTTGCTAGATCTCGATGTAAATAATTTATGACCACCCTGTACAACAAGGAAAACTATGTTGTACACTACAGGGTGTTGAAACAAGCACTGATGCACGGATTTGTACTTAGAAAAATTCACAGAGTTCTGCAATTCGACCAATCAGCCTGGCTCAAACCATACATTGAATTGAGTACGAAATGACGCGCAGAAGCGAAAACAACTTTCGGCAAAAATAACTACAAATTAGCCAATAACGCAGTATTCGGGAAAACGATGGAAAACATACGGAAACATCGTATAGTGAAAATGGTCTCAGAATGGGAGGGGCGATATGTCGTGAAAAATTTAATTTCCAGCCCGATTTTAAGAATCGCACTATTTTCTTTGAGGACCTCGTCGCTATCGAGATATCAAAGACGGATCTGTTGTTCAATAAGCCTGTATACATCGGAATGGCGATACATGACATTTCCAAAGTGTGCGTGTATGATTTCCATCACGGCTTCATGATAAAAAAATACACGAGCGATCAGTGTTGATGTACACGGATACTGATTTGCTGATTTATGAGACCAAATCCGATGACATTTATCAAAATTTATTGAAATTAGACATTGAAAAATTCGATACAAGTGATTACTCCACCAACAACCCTTATGGTAGTCCCCTTGCAAACAAAAAAGTCCCCAGCTTGATGAAGGACTAAGCGAATGGCCAAATTATGACAGATTTTGTGGGACTCCGTTCAAAGCTGTACACCTATAAGATACAAGGTGGGAAATGCGTCAAAAAATCCAAAGGAGTGAAATACAACGTTGTCCAAAATATAATCACTTTTGACGACTATGTAGAATGTTTGGAAAATCAGCGTGAGAAAGTCACATCACAACGCTGTATTCACTCTTTTGCGTACAACGTTTATAGTGTTGAGCAAACAAAAATCGCTCTGAGTCCGCATGACGACAAACGGTATTTGATTGCCGGCCTCATGATACTCTCCCATGATGGCATTACAGTTTTATGAATATGTAAAATTGTTTCAGACCCCCACCATGGCACACTCTATGCATAATTTATGTTATCAAGAAATCATCAGTGCCGCATTATCACTATCACAATTTATTGCTACTTCACCTTTGCCGTAGTCCATCACGGAGAATATTGTCAAAATGTGGTCCACCAAAAAATGGGGAGAATTAGTAGACCAGGCTTGGGGTGATCGACCTTTTTACAGTTTGGTGCATTTGGAGTACACACGAGAACTTGATGCCACAGACAGAAAGGATGCACTCGCCACCGAAGACTGGTCTATACATTTCACTGAAGATGTCTATTGCGTATGGTTGAACCAGTACTACGGATTACGTCTGTGTTATACCTGTTTTAAAGCATTCAGAAAGGCCATGCAACACCATACATTTCATAGTATCAGATACTATAAACACATCGTATACAGTTCGAATAACTTAAGTGAGTTGTATCGAAATCCTTCATCATAGTGTCACAACAGATTTGACGAGCTGGCCTTTTTTTTTATCAAAAAGAGATTCCAAATTTGACATGGTGGTCGAACTGAGTGAAAAGTTCAGTGAAATTCAGTCAAAGTTCAGTCACCGAATTCAGTGGCACTCAACTGAGACTTAGCGACTGAAAAAAGCACCGCCACCACGTCAATTTTGGTGCGTTTTTTCATTCAAAAAGAGCATCAATTTTGAGTCTTAAAATGAGCATATTATTCTCTCAAAAAGAGCATCGTTTTTGGGTCTGAAAATGAGCACTTTTTTCGCTCAAAAAGAGCATCATTTTTGAGCCTAAAATGAGCATTTTTTCACTCAAAAAGAGCATAGTTTTTGAGTCTAAAAATGAGTACTTTTTTACGATCAAAAACAATCCATTCTTGATGCTGAAAAGATTGATTTTTATTCGAACAGAAAATAAAACAAAAAATTAGCTAAGATACATATATTTTGAGAAGTGTCGTAATGGGTGCTCTACAAACTACGCATGTGTCGCACAGAGCGGTACATCGTGAGCAGCACATCAAGTGTCTACATGGCATAAAGTCTGCGACGCCGCAATCTGTCATCGATGGTCGACTGTAAAGTGTCACTAATGGAGGAAGATCAACAGCGCCATTTCGAAGAGGTGTGTCATCTGTCACTGGTGGTGTCATCCATGTGTCATCTGTCACTCTGCTAATGAAATCTGACGCTCTTGGTTCTGGAGGGACATCAGCGTCAACTGTCGTCGGTCTGTGTCTGATCACCTGATTGTGCTCAGAGTAATTACAGACGAAATCACAATGGGGGCTTCATTCACGATGGTCAGCCATAGGATCGTCATTAGGCTGCCATATGAACCCTTCTACTTGGCACGAAAACCAGCTTTGGCTAACTTACTTGCAGAAAAGGCTGAAGTCCAGCATCGAAACGAGTCAAGTCTTGTTTCGTACTGCATCTTTCTCTCTCTGCAAACACATAGACACACTGCACATTGCATACTGAATTGAAACGCTACCTCGGTCCTATATATGTTTATTTAATTTCGTAATCGAACAATACTTTGTCCCTTAAATAAAATGAACATTCGCGGAAACATAAATGTTTATCGTCTTTTGATAACATAGTGCACAAGTTTATAGCCTTCTCAAATGTCAAATCATTGTTTCTAGCAAGATCTTTAGCACTAGCTAATATATCATGATAAAATTGAAAAAAGTTCATAATAGGTGAATATTCGAATCTCCCCTCCAACACTGTCGCATCCAGATGCAGGATTTCCTGAATTTCGAGCTCCATTAGGTAGATGTAGTTGGAAACTCGCATTTTTGTTGTCTCTTCATAAGTGTGTAATTCCAAATCCATGACATCGTCCCAGTCGAGTTTGATTCGGGTGCTGTTGGCTGCATTCGGGTCAGTTCGGCTATTGTACAGACGATTAATAGGCGCAACGAAGGTGTAATCCGGGGATAGGTGCTCTTCGAAAGCGTTCTTCAAATTCATATCATCTTGCCGAAATAGTACTATAATTCTGCAATTGTCCCTGATCAGCTGTTTGGGTAATTTTGAGTAGGTTTGACATGAGTAGGCTGTGTCAATCTTTTTGTGGTGTTTCATTGCATAGAACTCTCTAATTTTATTCTGTTTGTCACACGCCACATCGTCAAAAATTAAAATTGAGTTTTCTTTCGCCTTTGACAGATCGATTATCTCGTTATTGTCCCTGTATGGAAAATAGCCCACGGCCCTGACTTGTTTGAGTATATCGTGCAGTAGCTGATATTTAGGTTGGTACAGCGACTTTGAATAAACGTAAACATTTTCGAAACGTGCTCCGTTCAGGCTGAACAGCAGACTGAGTACAGCGTTGATCTTGCCACATCTGCTGGGGTCACAAATTATCGCTCGGAATGAATTCGGTAGCAGGGGACCGTGTTTGCGTATCACACCATTGAAGCCGATTCCACCAACGAAATGAAATTGACTATTTCCAGTGCCGGCTCTTGTTGCACCACTTTCATTTTTTAGCTATGTGTTACATGTGACCACGCCCACATCTGACATTCGAATGACACTTGAAGTGGAGTACAGCTATGTATGTAACATCATTCGCGTCAGTGTCATGCTGACAGTTGAACACGAAGGTCGTGCAGTTGTGAACTCTCTGATCAATCATCTACCGTTCGAGCTGCAACTGCCTGGATACCAATACTGCGGACCGGGTACCAAACTGCAGAAAAGATTAGTACGTGGAGACTCTGGTGCGAACCCCCTAGATGCTGCTTGCAGATCCCACGATATCGCATATTCGCAAAGCAACTCTCTAAAGGACAGACGCAAGGCTGATTGGGTGCTGGAAAATCGAGCTTGGGAACGTGTCAAGTCCAAAGACGCGAAAGTCGGCGAGGAAGTCGCAGCTTGGCTAGTCACCACAACTATGAAGGCAAAGCGTAATTTGGGCAAGGGCATGAAGGCTTCTGGTGCAAAACGTCCAAGAAACCAGAGGTCGTTCATGAAGGATGTGGTCTCGAAAATCGCCAATCATCTGCGGAGGACACTGAAGCCTGACCAACTGAAAGACTTGGGTGCAAAGGCTCTGCAAAAATCTTCGTTAGTTGCTCTGCGTGTAGCCCGAGCCAAATTCAAAAAATTGGGTGGTCGCAAAAACATTAAAGTACCTCGAATAATACCTTTCGAAGCATAGAGTGGAGGTTTGCTACCTTTGCTTCCCATTTTTGTAGCTTTGGGAGCACTGGGATCGTTGGCTGGTGGTGCCAGCACCATAGCCAGGACCATCATCTCCTCGAAAAACGCTCAGAAGAGATTAGATAAAGAGAAGCGTCACAATACTGTATCAGGGATCTGGCCTGTTTATGCGCAAAACAAGTCGCGGAGGCTATGGTCTTTTCCTCAAGAAGTTTGCAAAAAACTCCCAGTGAAGCTGCCCAATAGCAAGCGACCTTTGTACGATGTGAACTTGGTCAAGTATGCCAAACGAGTGAAAATACCTTATTTTATTGGGGTTTTCATGCGCGACAACCTACCTCAATCTACGCCCATGTACAAAGATGGCGCCATTGTCAATCTGGACTTGATAAAAATCGTGGAACGCATAGGGTAGCTTACTTGAATAGTAGGAAAACAGTAACATATTTTGACAGTTTCGGTAACTCGAAGCCGCCTGAGGAACTGGTGCGATACCTGAATGCTGGTAGTAGTAGTAGTGGTGGAAGTGTGAAAATCTACTACAATAACGATCGCTATCAGACATTCGATCAGACCAATTGCGGTCATTTATGTTTAAGATTTCTCTACGACCAAACACGTCAAAAATGAGCGATACTAGTTATAAAATAATGGTGACCTTCAATAAAGAGTGTAATACGATTCATCATATGGTCGTGTGGCGATTTGCATACAATGCTTCACGCAAATCCGATTGGGAACGTATGGCCATGGACAGAATTCGATTCGCCAGACAAATCTCCAAACTTGCCTGCATAATTGACCTCATTTTGGATGTGAAACACAGGAGGCGAGTGTGGAAGTCCAACATCTCCAGTGTCAGTCATGTCTTTGCTGTTCACCCTGACAGGTCACACTTCTACTACGCTGACTGCAGACTTTGCTCCGCCAATTCTATTGGACGAAGACAACACTTACGGCTTGGCTTTGATTGGTTTCCATTCGTACAACCGTATACCGAACATGAGTAGTGGAAAATTCTATTATTTTGCCAACGGAGCGCTATCTGTTAGCCGTCATCCATATACCGACAGGCTGCTACGAAATCTCCGACATTGCCACGTTTATTCACAAACACATCGATAATCTGAGAGAGAAGAAGAAATATAAAAGAGAGGCGAACGTAGAGGGAGACAACAATACCGTCGAAGAGGTAGTATTCTCTCTCAAACCCAATACCAATACGCTACAGTGCGAAATTTACAGCAAGTACTATAGCATAGACTTTCGTCCTGAGGATTCCATCGGAATGCTATGGGGTTTTTTGCCTAGATACTGGAAGCTGGAATCGTTCACGTGTCTGACCTGCCCGTCAACATAGTCAAAGTTCGAACAGTTCATATTGACAGTAACGTCACATCGGGTGCCTTCTTCAACAATCGTCCATCTCACACCATATATGAGTTCGCCGTTAGGGAGGACCCCGGCTTTGCCATCGACGAAACTCCACCAAATTTTATTTACCTGCCTGTGAACAAGAGCGAAATACACAACATAACCTTGAATATATTCGATCAGGACTTCTGTAGCGTGAATTTCCGCGGAGAAACCATCATCATAAGACTGGTGTTGCGCAAGCTGTCAAATGGGGCTGGTATTTGATCAAGATCAAGATCACGAGCATAAAAGTGTCGAGAAAGAAGGCGTCAGTTCAGTCGCTCAGACGCAGTCATCGAGAGCACACCACCCTCTTCATAATCATACTCTCTCTTTGTCAAGTTTACAGTTCCTCAAATCTCAAGGACATCATGTTGTCAAAACAAGTGTTCGACGTGTACAATCATCCAAAGTTTGATGAATCCATCCAAAGAGTGGAAACTCGAACGCACCACCCATATGTCAAGTCCTTTCAAAATAATGACATTGTTGAAATTGTCATTCAGCAGAGTAAAGCCGAAGACACAATGGATGTTTCATGTAATAAGTTTTAAGTTTTGGGATTTCAGATATCAATTTTTGAAATAAAACAAGATGCAAAACAGTATTGAAAAATTAAACTTAAATTTTACCAACAAGATGGTTTATGAGGTGTGATCAGAATGATAATGGCAACGATAGTTTCGCGTTTAAAAAAATCCAAAATTATGAAAATTAAAACTAAAACCATAAAACTACCATTGTGTTTCAGCCTTGACACATGGATACAGATAAACGACGCCATGATATGCATAGAGGGCACTCTAACCAGAAACGCAGTAGAGGGATTTTATCCAAGCTTTGCAAATTGTTCGATGAAGCGCCCTCTGCTGGATTACATGGCATTCAAGGATCGCTTCACCATTTTCGTAATGACTGTTTCCGCAGAGCGGAATTTTTAAAATCGTTCACAGTCGATGTTAATTAAGCTTGACATCGAGGCCAGAGTTGGATTTCCCGCCAATACTCGAGCCTATTGCATCATCATACACGACTGTATCATGGAACACTTGCCCTTGAGCAAGATTGTACGTCATTTGTAATGAAAAGTGACATACGACAGGTCGAGAGCGTCAGTTCGCAGTCAGACTTCCTACAAGATGATACTCATAGCATGCTACATCCAAGGTTTCTGTATCGGTGGTGAATTTTAACCGAAAGAACTCGCAATTACCGACGGACAGAGCACCAATCATTTTATATTTAAACCAGTTGTGCCCTTTCGCGCTTTGAGTGCCGCAGACCAAAAACAAGTGGGATACAGAAAAAAAATTCCACGGAGTGTCCTATTCGGCCGGATGCATCGATTTTGCCGAATCCGCCGAGATTGTGCTGCAGCCCATCGCCGAGGCCTACCTGGTTTACGTGAAGGGGCACCAGAAATTCGATCTCTTGACAAGGTACGTCGACACTTTAACTTCAACGAGGAAGCCACACATAGTCGATATTGGGTTGGCCTCCGCCGCCACTTCGAACGCCTCCGCCCACTCACCTCTAGTGTTCGAGAAGGAGCCCCCTTTGTGCCTGAATCATACGGCAGCAGCAGCAGGCAGCGAAGTCCATTGTGCGCTAAGACATTGTTTTGTTATATGGTCGTGGGTGTCTAATCAATTGATTTGGTGAATCCGGCACCCGGCCCAACAAATGAGTGCCACCATAGACTCTGAAATCCCAAGAGGCGGACTACGAGCGAAAAATTCAGAAGTTTAAATGCTTCAAAAACATCCAAATCGAAGACCGCAAATGGTCTGCCGTCTTTACCAGCCCGCAACGTTTCGATACGAAAGGAGCCGACATCAGCTCACCACGCTCATACTTATTATTATTATTATTGTACTTATTATTATTCATGTATTAATAGATGTATAAAACGAATTTTCTCGAATTTTATTATGATGATGAATGAATGGTTGAGAGAGCGAGAGAGGAAGAGAGAGTCTATGTTTCAAACTTATTTCATTTTGGGAGAAAAACATAAAAGTTTTTCAAACCTCAAAATAAAATCAGTTTGCAAGATAGGCGGGGTGGAAAGCAGGCAAATACTTTTCGTGTGCGAGAGAACAATTCCTGTTCAAACACGAAATGAAAAAATGTACGAGTGTACGCTGAGTTGAGTATTGCGTATACTTTTCTCTCAGTGTGTATATATGTGAGTGATATACGCAATGTTTCTCAGTGTACAGTCATTCATCATGCTGACAACTGTACATCAGCCCACCTTACGAGGCAGGTGAGGTTCATGTCTCTTTTTTGGATCAAAAAAATTGCGCGATGCCCTCCAACTGGACGAAAATGTCCCAGGCTTCAATCAACGACGGATACTTGCCTGTTTTGAAGGCCGAAATTCCACCGAATTCGAGTGAATACAAGCTGAGGAAAGTCTTTCGCAACGAAACTTGCCAAGAAACCGACTGGTTTTTGCTCCAACCGCCAGCATCTCCGGTAGTGGACGACGTGACTCCTCGCACGATGCCTGCAGTGTCCCGAGTAACGACGCCGACGGCAACGACCTCAAGAAGCCCTACAGACGCCTACGATGGATTCATGTTTTTAGTATCTTTAGCACTCATATGTCAACTAGGCGAATTATTGTACAAGTTATAGCAATCAATTCGATGGAGATACATATTCAAAGATTCGAAAGAAGATGGTAAATATTACCATGGCACTGAAGTGTAATTTTCAAGCAAAAAATAAATGATTTTTCACTGTATTTTTGCATTTTTATTTCAAGTCTCTCAACACAAACAAAACAGTCTTGAATTCCTCGAGTTTGTTTGTTTATTCAATATCTAACGTTCAAATTTCCCCCTCCCCCCACCACCCTGCCCATAGCACCCAGCCAGGAGGTAACCGCGTAATTCTCAAAGTCAGAAAAAACCCGATAAGTTAGAGTCTGTTGCCAATCATGTCTTATTTCCGACACAACACACTGAGTCTTGATGGAAAACACTCACCGAATTCTTAGAATTCTTAGAATGTGACGTCACAGCCTCTATGCGTAAACAACCTTCCTTTGATGTGCCGCCGCGTATCGCCAGCGAGCCGGTCCAGTGGCGGCGTATCACCAGTGCCAGCGTCAACAAGTATAAAATCAACGAAAAATTAAAAACAAATTAAAATCGAAATATCGCAGCCCCCGGCGCTCCAGCGCACCGCATCTTCTCTGGGGACGTTCTTCGCACACGCCCCCAGCCCTCCGCACTTTTTCCCAGCCGATCCCAGTCACCCAATTCTATACAACAATGACCATCAAGAATTTAAATTGACGAAAATTCGGCCCTCTTCGGCTATAGCGCGCCCCCTCTTCTGTGGGGACGTTCCTGAACATTTTCATTGTTCCCTTGATACAGTAATTTGCATACCTGTATTCTTGGAGTTTTTGAAAGTATGTTCTTCTGTCATTACGAGCAGGTATCACCCCCAAACCACTCTGCCATCATGACGTGAGTTATTGGATGTTAATAACATCGGGCATCAACAATCTGTTACCCTCGGTAATTAACATGCTCATAACTCCCTTGATGCTATTTACTCTATTCATCTACCAAATTCGCCTTTAATAAGTCTACAACCAGCAGTATTCACGTAAAGCAGGACAAAGAAGATATTGGGGACTGCCATCACCGGTGACGATGTCGATTTGCTGGTTTTGCTGACGGCGTTAGTTTCTTCCAAAAAGAACATATTATTCCAGAAGAGTGAAAGAGGTAACCTATAAAGTGTCCTATATTCATCGCATTCCTTCAAATTCAATTGCAAGGACATCCTTTTCCTGCATACGATACCAACTCAGCTCTATTTGGAATTGGAAAAAAAGGCCCTCGCTAAACACCCGTTGCTATTTGATAGAGTCAGCATTTTTCGGGATCCCGATGCGACGCTACAACACATTTCTGATGCCGGAGAAAAGTTCCTGGTTACGCTGCATGGAGGGACAGTTAGAGTGGACAACTTGGACGACATGACATCGCATATTCTAAACTGTGGTGGCAAACCCAAAATTTCAATTGGCAAGACTGCATCCAAACGCGGTTCTGCCAAGTTCCACTCGTACAGAGTCTATCTTCAAGTTCAAACTTGGTTAGGGAATGAGGGGATGCAGCGGAAATTGCCATCTGCACGGGGCTGGACATTGACTAAACAAGATTGGTATTACTACCACATTCAGATTGTATCAACATTTCACATTTTTCATCAAGAGATTAAAAATAACGATTTTCTTTTCGTTTTTTTTCGAGGAGTCGTACCCACAACCATGAGTATTGATGCTGCTTCATATGTCATCTTGTCATGTATCAGATGCAAGTGTGCAACTGGATGCAGTGCAGAAAAGTATTCCTGCAAAAAAGTAGGCCTCTTGTGCACGCAAGAACTGCGCTGGAAATGGCTGCGAGAACTCTCCAGAGGCTGAATTGAACGACAAAGATACCGATGAAGAAAACGATGATGAGTTGACCCTCTTTGATTAGATGTGTACTCGCGAGGAGGAGGTAGTCGAGAGCGACGACGACTACCCTCTTCCTGCTACGAGACTGTGTAGTGATTTGTAAATAATTCATTTTGAATTCTTACTGCACTTTATCTTTTTTAATATCATAATTGTAAATGTTTTTTAGCTGAAACTGCATTTTCTCGTATTTTGAGTAATTTAACCTTTTTTTGATCGCCTGTATCTTGGTTATTATTTCGATATATCGAAGAGAACTTTTGACCATTGAATTTCAAAGGAGATTAATGCTCTTTCACGTAGTTTTTCCGGATTTTTGCTAAATAGCATAGTTTAGAAGATATAGTCAAATAACCAAAAAAAGTACGGAAAAATTACGTTTTCCTCTTTCCCCCTTGTGTTCGAAAACTCAGCAAACACACCCGCTACCATCCTAATCAATCCTACGAATTTTCGTTGACTTCGGAATTCAGTCCAGGTAGAATGTATATGGCTCCTGGAGTATTGGTGAAACTGAGAAAGTTAGCCCATTTAATCGAATTCGTAGCAACATTAATAACGGAGTTGGCAATGGTGCCGACTTCATTTGGAATACCCTGTATACCACTTGCGAATCTTCCGACAATATATCACCTTTGATTGAATCCTCCTTATTATTCGAAGTACTTTTGTTTGAATCCATAATGTTTGTCAAATACTCCAATAACTACCATGTACACGTATTTGAATAACAGTGGAAAACGCTGTTCATATAACAACTGTTCACAGAATTTTCCAACCCCATGCTGCCCTTCTTCAGAGTCGTTATTAATACAATGACTCACTCTGCCACCGAAACAGATTAAAGAGTAATTTGAAAGTACACTGCGTGATGTTGAATTTTATAGTACTTTGGAGATATTCAAATAAAAATTGGTTGGATCATTCTCTTCATAATTCCTTACATTAAATTTGCATTTTTATCCTTGATAGACACAAAGTATGAATGCACATTGAAACGCACGCAATAAGTATATTGGCATGATTTAAAATAGTAAATTTTGCTCCTATCTATTCAGAACAATGTTTGGTTGAACGAAGTCGACTGAAAAAAAGTTTTTTATTGTATTTAATAGTATTTACTCATTTCATAGTTTTGTCGTGAAATTCCCCATTGCATTATGTTCACAATATCCTAGATAATTGAGCATAAAGATTCTTAAGAGATTCTTCAATGAAGAAAACTTCTCAAACCACTTTTTTCCTATATGTACCTATATCATAGGCTTATTATGGCCAATACCTGTCAGGACACAACTACCCTTCTGACTGATTCCAGGACGGGTATCGAATTATATCCAACAGATACTTATGCAAAGATCTTCAAATACATCAGAGGAAAAAGTGTTTAGGCAATTTCTGTAACTAAACGATCTCCCTTAAAGACTATGAGCTTTATGCTCAATTTCCTGAACTATTCCCTCAACCCAGTGATTTGGAGTATATCTTGTTCTGCTCGCGAGGTGAAGTGGCCTAGACCCCATTTCATCGCATGAGATCAGAGTGACCGAATAGCCAGAGGGATGTGATAATTCGGACAGGGAACAAATTGTATCATTTCTGTATGTATTAACATACATGTTAGATTGGATTCCACTCAAACCCGTTTTTAAAAACTTTACTTTATTTTACAAACAATAAAATATTCAAATACAATAATTTAACGTGAACTTGCACGGACTAAAGCTTGCAGCAGTAATAGTGATGCGTCGATCTTGAAGGTTTCATTTATAAGCTTGGAGATGCTAACTGGGCGTCTTCTGTCTTCTACGTCTTCAATAAATAACTGGAATTGCGTTACAGGATAACCTTGATAGTCGGCGACATACTGGCACCATTGGGATTAACTGCGTAGATAACTGCGCAGTTTGGAATAAAGGTTCATTGTATTTTTTCATATAACAGCTCCCCTCTTTCTGAAAAAGTTAATGCTTTGGATGCAGCAACTTTTAGGCAAAAGTTTTGTTGCTCGAAGTTGGATTCAATTGGAGTTCCTCTTCTTCGATGTCTTCTCCAATGTGGATATTTGGTCGCTTCCTCAAAGGGATGAATCTTGATAGGGTTCTAAACGTTCCTCGTCCTGGACGTCTTGGGGGTAGATCATCATTTCTTGATGCCATTATTCCAAGTTTTACAGTATAATCTTTCTTGCATTTACAAAAAATGTAAAAAATTATCAAAATACAAATTATTACAATTATGAAAAAGGTAAACGAAGAAATATGTTTTGTTACAAAAGATTCATTAATTATTCTATCAAGATCTTCTGAATATTGATCTAATTTATGTTGCGCTATATTCAAATCATCGACTTTTAATTTAATGAGTTTCATTGGCTTTAAATTTGGAAGATTTTTCTTTTCTGATGGATGATTACAACATTCATATGGAATTGAAATAGTGTGGCTGTTATATGTAACATTCTTTTCAAAATTCAAAAGAGATTTGGAATATACTCTCGTTATGCCAATGAATGCATTACATTCTGGTTGCAACTTCAAAACTGAATTTGTTTTTATTACTTTTGACATTGGTTCAAATCCTGAACATTTTATTGTGATTGGAATGGGATCTGATAAAGTTATAAGCCATATATTTGAATCTAAGTTGAAGACATTATAATCTTTAGCAAATAATAAAGACGTTTCGCAAATTCTCGGTAATTGAAACAAATGTTTGAAAATTTGGGCCTCACATATAGCATTACTATCAATGGGGTATGGCAAAATATTTAAACATAATTTCAAATTCAAACTCCAATCTTTGCAATCATTAAAATTTTCCAAGATAAAATATAACATGGAATCATCATCTTTTGCAGTAAATTTATGATTTGTTGTTAAGATATGATGAAGACCTGTCCTGTTGTCAAGGATGGGAATACGATATAATTAATAACTTGTATATAATTCGGGTTCGACAAGAGGAATTTTTAAGACAAAAACAACGCTGTCATCAGTTTGAAAAGCTTGTAGATCAATTAGATCTAAATATTTTGAAATTGATGTCATTTTTACTGGCAAAGGTAACTCATATTGTACGATTTCTTGAAGGTTATAGAGTAAATCGTTTGGTGTTATGATTGATGAATGAATTATTCTCAATCTCGCAAATGTAATAGAGTTCAAAATATCATCAAGATATGATTCTATAAATGAATAACTTTCCATAAGTTCTTCGCAAAGTTCTAGTGTCCTTGTTTTTGCTTCCATTAGGTTGAAATTATCCGTAATGTCGACAATAAGATTATAAATCTCTTTATTATCCTCATTAAAAGTGACTTCATCAATTTGAAGCTTTTGAATAGTAGTATTAAAATTTTTAATAACTGAAGTTACTACTGAAATCTGATTTTTCATGAGGTTTTCAGTTCATGTTCATCATTCGTAATTTTGTTGATACAATCGTTAAAATATTCGCCATCACTACTATCTAAATTTCCTGAAATTGCCTTCCATACGGTTCCTATACCGTTTGTTAATCCACGTTTCAAACTACTACGAAAGTTCGGTGTATCTAAAAATACTTCTTGCAATTTCAGTGTAAGTGAATCTGCTAGTTGTGTCAATAAGCTAATATGCGTTTTAACGTCTGCATAAAAATATTTCAACCGTGCACTTTCATTTTCTGCAAAGTTATTAACTAATGTATGCAATATATTATTATTCTGCTCTAAGGCGTTCCTTATCGAGGATAAATCTTTGTATACTAAGAATGTCCATTTATCGTTCGTGCTTTTTATTTCTTCTCGCTGATGATAATAAATACCTATTGTATTGTTGATAGGGACAACGGAGTATTGTCCGAAAGCTATTGCTGTTAAAACTGCAGATATCTCGATGAGCAGCATCGTGAATCTGAAAAGAATTATTCATAGTAAGGTTTCATTCTATCGAAATATATTTTAGTTTCTTGATTTTTATTTAGGTTTTTCAATAGGGCTGAGTTTTTGTAGACTTCAATTATTTCAAATGGTCCGTTGAACTTATTTTTCAGCTTATTACCTATCTGCGATTCTTTGACATAAACTTTATCTCCTTTCTTATAGTCAGGGGGTTCGTGTTTGATATTTTTGTCAAAGCGCTGTTTTGCTTTTTCCTTTCTTTGCTCGGTTCTAGCGCGGGCAATTTTATAGAAATACTTAATTATGTTATTCATGTCTCTGACATATTTGGTTATAAGGTCTTTCTCATTATACAGAGTGTATGGAACTCTACTTGCGGTATGTCCGAATATTAATTCCTAAGGGGTAAATCCGTGAGTTTTATTTTTTGTGATATAATAGCATATAGTAGCGAATGGTAAAATGTCTAGGGGATGGTCGTTTGGACTTTCTGCTACGTGTGCTCTAATCACTTCCATAAGTGTAGCATGATAACGTTCTATACTTCCATTACTCTGGGGATGGTCTACACTGGAAAAATTGAGTTTGATATCGTATAAATTACAAAAATCTTTCATTAAGTGATTAATAAAATCTTTTCCACTATCGCAGTGAATTCTTTGAGGTGTTCCATAGTGTTGGAAATAAATTAACAGTGAGTATATTACGGATTTTGCAGATTTATTTTCAAGTGGATAGGATTGAACAAATTTTGTTAATTCATCAGATATGGTTAGTGCATAATTTTTCGTTGGGATTTCTATAATGTCTACATTTATTCTTTCGAATGGAACCTTTGGAGTTTCAGTTACTATCATATGATTGTCTAAATTCTTTCTGCAAATTTTTGTTTTCTGGCAAATTTCACATTCTTTAATATATTTTTCAACATCTTTTATTAATCCTTGCCAATTATATTTTTGTTTTATTCTTCTTATAGTTTCATTTATACCTCTATGCATGTTGGCTTTTCCACTGTGATACTGTCCAAGTATTATTGGAATTTGATCCTTATCTGGGGTTTGAACTATATCTTGGCAGATTTGAAATTTAATTTCGTCTACTTCGACTAATATATAGGAAAGCATTTCTTGAATTGGAAGATCTGGATTATTTTCGACATGGTAAGTTTTTGATGATTCGAATAAATTTTTATCTTTATAAAGTGAGGCGAACATATATTCAATAGCTTCCGTAGGATCGAAAGGTACTGTGTTTTACTGATAAACTGAGAACATTAATTTTGTTATAGGAAAATAAATCATATTCTTCCTCTAATATATCTTCTAAAATTTTCATGTAGCTCGGTTGCTCTATGTTCTTGTGGAAAAATTATGATGTTTTTATGGTTTTTATCTAATAATTGAGCACTTGAGAATTCAAATTAAGAATAATCAATTGAAGATTTTGTTTTATAAAGTTCAACAATGATTTTGAGTTCTTCTAAAACTGTTTCGGGTGCAACTATTGTTTCTGTGTCTGATACTTCTTCTTGGTCTTCATTTGTCATATGAATTTTCGAATAAACTTTTGCGCATTGATTAAAGTGATTCACTTTGATTCGAGATAAAGCATCCGCATTTTTATTAATTTTTCCAGGTTTGTAAATAATTTCATAAGAATATTCCTCAAGTTTGAGCCGCCATCTAGCAAGTCTGCTACCGGGATCTTTTATTGAGAATAGCCACGTAGGCTTTTTGAAATCTCTGAAAAATTTCAGTTAGTCTTGAAATATGTTCATGAATAGTTGCTGAGTAAATTATTATATCGTCCATGTAGACTAGACATCTTTCATTTTGAATTCCTAATAAAATGTTGTCTATGACACGTTGGAAAGTACTTGGAGCGTTCTTCAAGCCAAATGGCATACGACAATACTCGTAATGACCATTTTCCACTGAAAATGCAGTTTTTAGAATGTCCTTAGAATCAATTTCAATCTGGTGAAAACCTTAAGCTAAGTCGAGTGTTGTAAAATATTGGCATTGTCCTAACTGGTCAAGTAAGTCAGTGATATTAGGTAAAGGATATTTATCGTCAATGGTTACTTCATTGAGTTTTCTGTAATCAATTACGTCTCTCCATTTTTGTTTACCTGATGCATCCAATTTTTTAGGTACAACCCAAACTGGGGATGATCATGGGGATATAGATGGTCGTATAATTCCTTGGTCTAACATTTTTGAAATTTGTGTTTTAACTTCATTCTTATGGATCTGTGGGTATCTGTATGATTTTGTGAAAATAGGTTTAGCATCGTTGGTATCAATAGTATGTTTGATCTCATTAGTGAAGGTTAGTTTGTCACCGTCTAAATAAAATATATCTGAGCATTTTAGGCATAATTCAGTAATCATTTCTTTTTCCTCATCATTAATGTGTTCAGTTCTCAATTGTTTTTTGATTTCGTACTCTCTGTCTACTTGTGTATCAGAATAAAAGTCATTTCCTGGGTTGAAATTCATAATTGATTCTGTATCAATTATTGGTTCTAATATCAAATCAGAAAAATTTACTGACTTTGGAATATTGTTGACATTAGCAACTGTTGTAAAGAATTCTCCTTCATTATTTATTCTTACAAGGGCATTAGGAAGACGAACTTTGTCCTTTTCTTGAGCTAACAGTATAACATCAACGTTGGTTAAATTTGTTTTCAACTTAAATACTTGTTCTGTTCGGGGTTTAATAGAAATTGTATTTTCAAATTTTAATTTGGGAATTTTGTTTTGTTCTGTGCTAATTTGTTCTTGTTTTTTCAATTCTACCTTGAATAGTGGGACAGTTTTGAAATTAGTTTTCAAAATTGTATGTTTTATGTCGACGATTCCGTCATAGTGTTCTAAAAAGTCTGCTCCTAATAATCCATCAAATTCTATGTCAAGATCGTGTACGTATACTTTGTGAAAATCATTATCTTTAAAAGGTATCATAACCGATTCTGTGATTATAATTTTCTCATCAGTTATTCCACGAATTGGTACATTTTCTCTGTTTCGCAAATTATATTGTTCAACTACTTTTCGTTTTAGTATCGAAATTCCTGCTCCTGTATCAATTAAAAATTTGTATCGGTTTGTAATGTCTTTTATATAGTATAAATTGTTTGGATTAACAGAATTCAAACTAATTTTTGAAGATTGCTTTGTATGAAGTTCGTGCAATTGACTCGTTCCGGTGTTTTGTCCTGAATCTGCAACAATTTTGTCTGTTCGGCAATATTGCTCAAATTCTCTGTTGTCGTTTCTTCTTGGTTCGCATATTGAATCGCTGGAGGTCTGTCTAGAGATAGACGCGAATGAAAATGCTGATTGTTTATTTCATCATAATAAAATTCATTGTTGGAAGTGTAATCTTCGTATTGCGAGTCTGGATAATAATTATTAGCAGTATAATAATTATTAGATGATGCGTCATTGTAAGGATAAAAGTTCTCATTGTATTCATTTTGAAAGTAAGAGTTGTCACTAAGTTCATGTTGAAAATAAAAGTTTTCAACTGGTTGTTCAACATAATTTGTTTCATTGAAATGGTGTGTTTGATGTGTTTTTTGAAAATTGGTATTTTTTTGAATTACTGGTTGTCTCGGTTGAAACCTGTTGAAATTTTGTGCTGGATTTCTTTGGAATTGATTTGGCCTGTGTTGGAAATTTTGAAATTGAATTGGTCTCTGTTGAAACATTTGAACATTTTGAGAAGTTGGCATTGATGGGTGTTGAGAATTCTGAAAATTCTGAGGGTTTCTGATCAAGTTAGGATTGGAATTTACAGATTGTTGGTAGTTTCTTTGAAATTGTGGATTATTTGGACGTACAGTAGTTTGCATTTTTCATTGTTGATTAATAAAGTATTTTGGGTTTTTCCTTGGTTATATTGTTGAGTTTCGAAATATGATAATTGTAGTTCTCTTTTAATTCTTAAACACGCTTCGATCATATTCGCTGGGTTACTTGCGCGAATGATATATCCAAGTCGGGGTTCTAGTCCTGTTAAAAGTGTATTCAACACCATAGATTCAATAAGTGTTGATTGTGCCGCTTTTTGTAAGTGGGTTAAATTCGTTTTCTGAATACATGAAAGAATTTTTGCGTTGTGGATTTGTAGTCTAGAAAAGAATGTGAGAGCGCTTTCTCCGTTTAATTGTTTGAGTCTTTGTAAATCTTGAATAAATGATGTTAAATCTCTAGCGTCACCAAAATGTGCTATTAAAAGAGTTTTGATTTCACCGTAAGTGTCTGAATTTCGTGAATTTATCAATTGAGATGCTTTCGATTTCAATTTATTATTTATATGAATGGTCAATAGAACTTTTTGTTGACCGATTGCCATTTGTTGGGCAGCATCGCAAGCATTTAAAAATGTATTCAATGTGATTGGATCTCCATCATATTCAGGAATGATTGAGAATATTTCAGATAATTTATAAGGTTCTAATTCTGGCGGAACATCAGTATGTTCTCGTTCATTATTCAAATTTTCGTCGGTTGATGACATTTTGAGTTGTTTTTCCTTAAGATGGTTAACGAAAAATTGGGCAAATTGTCAAAATTGGTAATAGGACAGTTTCAAAGTTAAAAATTCAAAAATAGAAATTTCAAATTTTTAAATCACGTAGTTCGAATATTCAAAATATTTAATATAATGACTAGGATGATTCAATGTTACTTACACTAATTCCTAACAGCTAAATCGGTTTCTTCGTGTTGGTTTCTTTGGGTTGACGGAAGATGAAATCCTTCCTACAGTGTGAGGCTAGCGCTACTCTGGGATGAGCAGCGTTGGACGACTTCCGCGTGTTTCTCGATGCCTTCTTGGACAGCAAGATGAGCAGCGTATAGCGACTTACGCGTATTTCTCAGAGCCACAGAGACCGTCTTCTCGTCTTTGCTTCTGGTTCTTCTCCCTTGAAGGTTTGGTCCGTTGTGTAGGGATGTCTTCTTCTTTTTTTCTTCGTTTCTTCGTGTGAGGGGGCCTTACACTCGGCTAATTTTTCTTCTTTTTCGGTGTTGAGGGATCCTACCGACTGCGCCAATTTGTTAGATTTGATTCCACTCAAACCCGTTTTTAAAAACTTTACTTTATTTTACAAACAATAAAATATTCAAATACAATAATTTAACGTGAACTTGCACGAACTAAAGCTTGCAGCAGTAATAGTGATGCGTCGATCTTGGAGGTTTCATTTATAAGCTTGGAGATGCTAACTGGGCGTCTTCTGGCTTCTACGTCTTCAATAAATAACTGGAATTGCGTTACAGGAAAACCTTGATAGTCGGCGACATCCTGGCACCATTGGGAATAACTGCGTAGATAACTGCGCAATTTGGAATAAAGGTCCATTGTATTTTTTCATATAACATACATTTTCACTGATGAGAAACAAAACCTCGAGACTAATCTGCAGGTATCCGTATACAGAATGTTACGTTAATTTTTTTCTTACCTTATACGTCCATCAAAATAAATTGAAACACCCTGTATATTGTATTTAATATTTTTATTCATATGAAATAACATTCTGAGGAACGAGAAAAAGTATATTTCATTGATATGGGTATTGGATAACTTCGTTTTCTGAAGAACATGCAACTATCGATACCCCGTATTCGTTATTCAGTTACTGGACACCTGGAAAGATTGTAACTATGAGTGCAGTGTTCAAGTATAGTGGAGAAGTTATTAGCTACCTTACTAGATCACTGGTGGTTAGGCATACCAAAATGCACTTCCACTTATTGGTAGTAGTTGTTAATTTTACGATTGTCCTGGGCGAAAAAGCGATCCTGTCTGGCCAGAAAACTTTGTTTTGTACTTGTTTCTCTATTGCGAATCCATATTTATAAAACCTTCTCGTACATCGACCCTCGATTGTTTAAACTTTGTATAACAAATTTTAGATTGTGTTATAATATTTTGTTGATTTTTTTATTGCTGTTCTTTGACATTGCGCTATTCTTTTGCTTGCTTTATTATGAAGCGGGGACTGAGGGGTTTATTTAACGTTTCGGGGTTGATGATCCCCACTATGCGCCTACGCCTGAGCTCAAGCGACGCTACGCTAACAACAATATTCTTTTCCTCAACTCTTTAATTTCTGCTATTCGCTTATCATTTGAAGTGATATGTTTTTGGGTGCGGGTTATTCGCTTATTTTTGCTTAACGCTTCATGCTTATTTGGTCAGCTTATTCGCTTATTGATTTTTTTTGCCCATCGATTATTTGATTGATGCCTACATGCTTACCGGAAGTTGTTGCTTATTTTTTTTAATGCTTATATGATAAAAGTGATTAACCGATTGAGTGCTTACATGCTTACAGCTGAGTGCTCACTTATTTTTGTTTTAGTGCTTACATGCTTATAGTTTAGTTCCTATATGCTTCCAGCATAGTGCTTCCTTTATTTAAGCTTACATGCTTCATGCTTACATGCTAATAGCTCACACGCTTACAGCTTGAGGTTTATTATTTTGTTTAGATATTTAATGCTTACCTGCTTATTATGTTCGCAGTTTACTGCTCACTTCATTCATGCTGACTTGCATACCTTATGCTTGTTAACTGCTTACATGCTGCTTGCCTACATGCTTGTTCGCTTCAGATTTGCTCACAGCTTAAATAATTAGGGAAGCTTGTTTTTTTTAGCTTTTGGTTTTCATCACTCGCGGATCCAACATTGAAAGGTTTCATATGTACTTTACTTGTTTTCCTGTTTTTTTATTAAACTCAATTTAGTTTTACTTGGCCATTTTATTTTTTTATAATCTATTGGTATTTTGGAGATTGTTAATTGCTCATTTATGGTATTTGCCAGGGGACTATCTCTGCCTGGCGCCCTCCCAAGACCTATATTAATTCCAGTGATTACTTACGAACCTCCCCATCTTCATTGAGCTAGCGGCAAATACCCACTTGTCATCTGACTTATGGTCCAAGAAGCTTGTACATTTGGTACGTGGTTGTACGGTTTCATTTTGGCACCCAACGTGGGGCACGATAGCTCAACGGCAAACAGGTTTCGATCACGTGGACAGTATTGTACATATTGAAATAGAAAAAAAAATGGAAATCGTACTTTTTTTTAATTTTGTTTTTAATTGTTGGAGTCATTCATCGAGCAAGAGTAATTGTGAGCATAATGGCATATAAAATGCAAGCATATCGTTTAACACAAGATGAACTAAACTATGAACTTAGTATCAGGGGAATTGCACTTGGAACCGTGGATGAAATGCGTCATGCCTTGTCGATGGCCATGAGAATTGAGAGGGGTGGAGGTAGCGTTAGGTATCCGAAGTACCCTTTCACGATAAAACAAGATGTGGAGGCTGTGAAGCAAAAGTTAGCAGAATTGGAACCTCTTATACTGACATTCAGCGATACACCTAGAAGCAACACCTTCATCAGGTTACAGTCGAAGTTGGGTCATATCTTGAATAGGATTGATCACATTAAAATTGAAGTTGAAGATGCGACCGACCGACCGGGCCTCCTAGCTAAAGCGTTATCGTTATTAGAAGATTTACACCAGAAGGCGGACCATTGCCAAAAGGACGTTCCACCTCAACAAAATCTGGTGAACCAAAGCCAGTTTTCAAGCAAAATTAATCCTGCAAGGAGGTCGTCGAGTATCTCACCAACCCCAGTAGGTCTGGTCAACGTTAAGCGAATTTTACCAAATAAATGGAATCTTAAATTTTCAAGGGAAAGGAAGGGGCTTTCCTTAAGTGCATTTTTGGAGAGAATCGAGGAACTTAGAATTGCGCGAAACGTATCTAAGGATATATTGCTTGAGTCGGGTATCGATTTATTCTCTGGCAGGGCATACCAATTTTATTTAGCATATAGGGAAGAAGTCGCGTCTTGGAACGAATTTGTTGCCTTGCTCAGGGAAGAATATCTTTCTTCCAACTATAATGAGAAGCTATTCGAAGAAATTCGAAAACGTACAGAGGGTTCAGATGAGTCCATAGGTATTTATATAGCTGTTATGACTGGATACTTCAACCGGTTGTCTTGTCAAATCTCCGAGGATACTAAACTTAAAATTTTTATGAGTAATATTGCTCCATTTTATCAGACGCAGCTAGCTCTGGTAGAAGTTACCACAATCAGTTGTCAAGCTTCTACTTCCGTGTCCGATGAGCGTTACAGGAGACCTGTGAAGGAGATCGTTTTCTTCAGATGCAATAAACCAGGTCACCGGGCAGTTGGTTGTTCTGTACAACGGGACAAATTTTGCTACCGTTGTAAGAAAGAGGGGGTAACCGTGAGAACTTGTCCAAATTGTTCGAAGCAGGGAAACGATATTCGACATTCCTAGCTGATCGGGATGGGTATCTCGCGGAGGAGTACTCGGTCGACAAAATCCATGTCATTCTGGATTATATTTTGGAGTACGCGGTCAATGATGAACGTCCATATTTAAGAGTAGATATTTTAGGTAAATCTTTATTGGGGTTATTGGATTCAGGAGCTTCTCGCACCATACTTGGTAGTAAGGGATTGGAAGTTATCCGTGAATTGGGTATACGGGTGAATCATAGTGGGACTACAGTCTGTACAGTTGCTAATGGGAATCGGTGTCGAAGCGTGGGGGTTGTGGAGTTACCCATTTCGTTGAGGAGTCGGCTTCGGCTGGTTGAAGTAATTGTCGTTCCGGAGTTGTCCCACTTACTGATTCTTGGCGCAGACTTTTGGAAAATGATGGGTATAGTCCCTGATCTCAGGCACAATGAGTGGCACTTTTTGAAAGATCCAATCGTTGCCAATACTGTCGAACACGTTAATGGGAAAACCTTGTTAACCCCTATGGAAAGCATACGCCTTCAAGCAGTTATCGACAGGAACGTAAATTTGATGGGTAAGAAACTGGGCTGTACTACCATGGCAGAGCATGTCATTGTCACCAGTAGTCCACCCATAAAACAGAGGTACTACAGGGTGAATCCAATTGTTCAGAAGCAAATTGACGAGGAACTAGAAGAAATGCTCAGACTGGGAGTGATCGAGCCTTCTAATAGTCCATGGTCATCTCCGATTCTGTTCGTCAAAAAGAAGGACAATACCTTCTGTTTTTGTGTGGACTACCGGAAGTTAAACTATGTCACTGTGCGGGATAGTTACCCTCTGCCTTTGGTGTCAGATACGCTGGATAAGCTTCGTGATGCGAAGTATCTGTCCAGTCTGGATGTTAAGTCTGCTTACTGGCAAGTACCAATGGCGGCAAAATCGAAAGAATACACCGCTTTTACAGTCCCCAACCGTGGTTTATATCAGTTCACTCGTATGCCATTTGGATTGCATAATGCTCCAGCTACTTGGCAAAGGCTAATAGACAATGTTCTTGGGCATGATCTAGAGCCAAATTTATTCGTTTATCTTGATAACGTTGTCATAGTCAGTCAAACTTTTGAACATCATTTGTCTATTTTGGAGGAAGTATTCCGTAGACTTCGGGAAGCCAACATCACTATTAGTGTGGACAAATGTCAATTTTGCCGTCCGGAAATGAAGTACTTAGGCTATGTGGTAGATCGGAATGGTTTGCATGTGGATCCTGACAAAGTTAGAGCTATGTTAGAGTTGCCAGTTCCGAACACTGTAAGTGAGGTGAGGCGTGTTGTGGGAACCTTTTCGTGGTACCGTCGGTTCGTCCCTGATTTCTCATCAATCATCGCACCAATCACGGCGCTTATTCGTAAACACTCAAAGTTCAACTGGACCGAGGAGTGTTCCGTTTCCTTCCGGAAAATTAAGGAGTGCTTAGTGGCTGCACCAATATTGAGCTGTCCGGATTACTCTAAACCATTTGTTGTCCAAACTGATGCCTCAGGGTACGGTATTGGGGCCGTATTAACCCAACCATATCCCGAAGGAGATAGGATAATTTCCTACCTCAGTCGTTCTCTCACTAGGCAAGAGAGGAATTTCACCACTACAGAGCGAGAATGTCTTGCTGTGCTCTGGGCGGTTGAAAAACTCCGTCCTTACTTGAAGGGTGTGCATTTCACGGTAGTGACTGACCACGTCAGTCTTCTATGGTTGCATAACCTCAAATAGTTGACTGGCCGTCTAGCGCGGTGGGCCGTTCGCCTCCAACCGTACAATTTCAAGGTGATACATAGAAAGGGTAAAGAGCGTGTAGTGCCTGATGCTCTTTCAAGGTCTGTGCCTATTGTTGACTTGGTTGTTTCTGGTGATCTCCCTGCTTCGAATAACATTGATGATAAGTGGTATCAGGCCATGGTGGAGAGAGTTAGGAAAAACCCTCTGAAATATGCCTGCTGGCGGGAACGTAATGGTCGTCTGTGGAAGCACATGGAAATCGACTATTCTTCTTTGGGCACACCAGACGACTCATGGAAGCTTGTCGTTCCAAAAGGTAATCGCCATAGTCTTATTGTTTCTGCCCATGAGCCGGCCACTTCTGGACATACGGGCGTATACAAGACTTTATCTAGGGTTGCTAGTAGGTATTACTGGCCAAAGATGCGAAATGACGTTTCTAAGTTCGTTCGACATTGCGCTATTTGCGCGGCTCACAAGGTTTCGCAAGACAAACCTACTGACAAGATTGTATCGCATCCAAAGGTAAATCGTCCTTGGGAAATGATATCGACTGATCTAATTGGACCACTTCCCAGTTCAACTCGTGGTAATAAATATATTTTGGTAGTGACCGACTATCTTAGTAAATTTTCCTTATTGTTTCCTCTAAGAGCAGCTTCAGCGGAAGCGGTAGTTCGTAAACTTGAGTTCGACGTCTTGTTGGTGTTTGGTGTTCCTAGAGTCATTATATGTGAAAACGGGAGCCAATATAGTGGTGTTGAGTTTAGACGTTTGGCCAAAAGCTATCAATGTCGCTTAAAGTACAATGCCTCGTATCATCTGAGAGCCAATCCTACTGAAAGAGTCAATAGGACAATAAAGACCATGCTCGCGATGTATGTCTCCGATAATCACCGTCGTTGGGATGAGAACCTTGACAGAATTGCATGTGCGATTCACACTTCCAAACATGAAGTAACTGAACTAACACCCTATTTTGTGAACTTTGGGCATAACATGATGTTGTCGGGTACTGATTATAGTAGTGAGGTAATACTAGGCGTGGAAGACGGTACTCAGACTGGTGAAGTTAGTAAAAATGAGAGTTTCAGATATATGTTTTTGGACGTTCGCAAACGTTTGGAAATAGCAGGCAAGAAGAGCTGTGAAAGGTATAATCTTCGTTGTCGACATATCGAGTACCTACCAAACCAGATGGTCTGGAAAAAGAATTATGTTCTGTCGGATGCTTCCAAATTTTTCACTCGTAAATTAGCCCCTAGGTTCGTGGGACCATTATGTATCAAGAAAAAATTGTCACCATGGACGTATGAATTGAGGGACGAGCAAGGTAATTCGAAGGGCGTGTGGCATACTAAGGACCTGAAGCCAGGCCCCGAAGATTGTGAATAACAATATCTGATCCTAACTGTTACTTGAGAGAAATTTACGGGGTAAATCTCTTGAAGTAAGGGTGGGAATTGTTACGTTCATTTTTTTCTTACCTCATACGTCCATCAAAGTAAATTGAAACACCCTGTATATTGTATTTAATATTTTTATTCATATGAAATAACATTCTGAGGAACGAGAAAAAGTATATTTCATTGATATGGGTATTGGATAACTTCGTTTTCTGAAGAACATGCAACTATCGATACCCCGTATTCGTTATTCAGTTACTGGACACCTGGAAAGATTGTAACTATGAGTGCAGTGTTCAAGTATAGTGGAGAAGTTATTAGCTACCTTACTAGATCACTGGTGGTTAGGCATACCAAAATGCACTTCCACTTATTGGTAGTAGTTGTTAATTTTACGATTGTCCTGGGCGAAAAAGCGATCCTGTCTGGCCAGAAAACTTTGTTTTGTACTTGTTTCTCTATTGCGAATCCATATTTATAAAACCTTCTCGTACATCGACCCTCGATTGTTTAAACTTTGTATAACAAATTTTAGATTGTGTTCGCAGCAGAATCTGAAAAAAACATAGACAGGTTTTGAATATTGGATAGTTGGAAATCGAAACAGAATTTCACACCCGTAACATTATTTCAGCCATACGAATATATTCTATTTAATCTAGATCGCCTACCTCGATGAAACTCCTGTACTCAATATCATTAGAAATTTTATTATTTTATTCTGTCGGACTGGTTTGTTTACTATTTACAATCATCTTTGACGTGACATTCAGCGAACAACTGTGAAGTCGATACAATTCGATATCAATCGATAGCAATCGAATCGCAGTAGTTTTGCGGTGATGCCAGGCATCTCGTTGGAATTTCCTGAGTTCTTTGAGGATCGACATTAAGAATTTTCAGAAAGTGTTTATATTTCGTATTATCTGTGTTTGTAAGTCCAATTTTATATCTTATCGATATCTATTGGGGTAGTTAGAAGCCGGAGTTCATTAAATTAGCTGAAATTATAGTTGAATGTGACGTATGGCCTGACCTAGTGGTCAATGAGGAGGCTCACGTTCCTTTCGGTCGATTCAGGCACTTCCCTTGGCACCGGTGAACAGAAACGTTGTGCTGGTTATTTTTTGATGGTTCACAAAAATCTAGTGATATTGAAGTCATCCTTAATTGGGTTTTCTTTTGTGAACCATAGCTGAATATTTTGGGTTCGACTGGTGTTGCCTGTGAGCATATTTTTGGAAATCCTAGAATAAACGTTGAGAAGGATTTTTAGAACACCACGCCTAACTCCTGTATCAAATGGGAGTCTGGAAACTGGATGATCAATCAACAGGTAGGCCTCGGCAATTCTGTTTTATTCAGTTTTCTTGTTGTTGTTTTCTTGAAAACGGAATAACGTAACGAACATTTTATTTCGTTACAATAGCTGCCGGTATTACCAGAGATTCACACTTAGTTTTCTCCTCAACAGATTCCGATGGACGGTATACATATCAAGGAATGGTGAATTGATGAAATAACCAATTTTGTTCCATAATTCGATCCAGTCTTTGTTGAAATAGTTGGAGGAGAAAAACCTCTTACGGCCGGGGTACGTTAAATACTTTTATTTTACTTCCCATCTTCAGAGTGAAGAACCTGTTTTCATAATGTAATGTGATATTTGTTTTATATATTCTGCTCGGAGATAGTTGATTTCTATTTGGCAAAACTCCTATCACTGAAATTTTTCCGTTGGCAGTGTTGCCGGATTAATAATTTCACCCTAAAGTAAGGTGAACCATTTCTTACAGTTCTCAAATGTTTGAAGGCTTAATTTTGGTAAATATTAGACGTTTGGCCTAAAGGGAAAAAATTAAAGTTCATATCAAGGGAAAAAAACCGTACTCACTTCAATGATACTGTCATTGAATGATCAGATTTTCCAAACAAGTATCATTTTCGCAACAATAATGATAATGTTATTATGTTTATTCAATCTTTAGTTTGCACCGTGGTATACATGTAAATGTGTATATGTGTGTGAAAATATTACATAATCTTAACTTTTCATTGGTGTTGATTCAAATACAGTGCGTATTTTCAACAATGCACTCATAGTTTTTTTATTATTAGGTAACGGTACCTATTTCTTCAGCTTGTTCAGTTTACTCGCCTATATAGGTAATATTTTGGAAATGGGTTAAATTCAATAATTATTCTTGGGAACGGGGCATATAAAGTACTCAGTATATACTTGTAGGTGACCGAGTAATTTTATAATATTTTTTTGAGTCGGAGAATCCCGATTACACTTTTATTTTCTATTGGGTTTCATTTTCGGGGATCTAACAATTTTATTTGCTGAGATCCAAACCTTGGACTGCTACGGTGCCAACACATTGGTAAACAGGACGTCCTGATTGGCTGGGAATACGTCACAGTCCACGTCTAAGAACATACCGGATGTCCAATGGTGTTTTAGCACTTATGAAGCACGCAAGTTTTGTTGTAGTTCCGCTATAATATTTTGTTGATTTTTTTATTACTGTTCTTTGACATTGCGCTATTCTTTTGCAGGCTTTATTGTGAAGCGGGAATTGAGGGTTTTATTTAACGTTTCGGGGTTGATGATCCCCACTATGTGCCTACGCCTGAGCTCAAGCGACGCTACGCTAACTACAATATTTTTTTCCTCAACTCTTTAATTTCTGCTATTCGCTTATCATTTGAAGTTATATGTTTTTGGGTGCGGGTTATTCGCTTATTTTTGCTTAATCGCTTATTGATTTTTTTTTTGCCCATCGATTATTTGATTGATGCCTACACGCTTACCGGAAGTTGTTGCTTATTTTTTTTAATGCTTATATGATAAAAGTGACTAACCGATTGAGTGCTTACATGCTTACAGCTGAGTGCTCACTTATTTTTTTTAGTGCTTACATGCTTACAGTTTAGTTCTTATATGCTTACAGCATAGTGCTTACTTTATTTAAGCTTACATGCTTCATGCTTACATGCTAATAGCTCACACGCTTACAGCTTGATGTTTATCATTTTGTTTAGATATTTAATGCTTACCTGCTTATTATGTTCGCAGTTTACTGCTCACTTCATTCATGCCGACTTGCTTACCTTTTGCTTGTTAACTGCTTACATGCTGCTTGCCTACATGCTTGTTCGCTTCAGATTTGCTCACAGCTTGAATAATTAGGGAAGCTTGTTTTTTTTAGCTTTTGGTTTTCATCACTCGCGGATCCAACATTGAAAGGTTTCATATGTACTTTACTTGTTTTCCTATTTGTTTATTAAACTCAATTTAGTTTTACTTGGTCATTTTATTTTTTTTACAATCTTTTGGTATTATGGAGATTGTTTATTGCTCATTTATGGTATTTGCCAGGGGACTAAATTTGCCTGGCACCCTCCCAAGACCTATATTAATTCCAGTGATTACTTACGAACCTCCCCATCTTCACTGAGCTAGCGGCAAATACCCACTTGTCATCTGACTTGTGGTCCAAGAAGCTTGTACATTTGGTACGTGGTTGTACGGTTTCAGGAACACAATTGTGCTAGTTCATTACAGCGAACACAATTATATCCTCTGATGTAATGAGGATTACTGCACAAATATATCTTGCATAAACTAAATGTTTATTTGACAAAACTCGACTGATACTTTGACGGTATTATACTCTGGTTACATACAGCAATATAATATGTAACTTTGGCAATGTCCATAACAACGACGGAGTAGTTATTCAAAAACGCATATTATTCACACAAAAAAGAAATAAGTATTGGGCAGGTTAAAATACTGGAACTGGAATTATATCATTACAACAAACTGATTGAGACCCTAGGTATATATTGTTTTCCTTCATTAAATCCTAGTGACTCATGACCTAAGTCCTGAACACATATCAGCAGAATGAACAGAATAATCACGATATAAATATAATAGTTGGTATTATTAGCATAGACATTTTGGATGACAGTATCAACTGCTAGGATTATATGAATGTTCTGTATTCACATTGATATGTATCAGCAATGAGCAGCAGATAAACAAAGCCGCTTTACCGACACATTTTTGGGTCCTAGAAGCGGCCTAGTTTTTGGTACCCCCGTAAATCGTCATCCATGGAGTTCTCGATGTCAGTTGTGGCGCTACAGGTTGAGGGTGTTGACAAAGAGCACCTGTGTAGGTGAAGAGGGGGGGCCAAAGCGTCATAGAAGGTGATTTTTGCGATTTTGAGGTAAACCGCATGTTTTTCGTGTTTTGCCAAATTTTCACTGGAACAATCGTCTAGAGATAGCAAAGCAGCTGCATTTATTTCTCGGAAATTGTTATCACTGTTAGTGTAGACAATACGCTACCCAGAAGCCGTTGAGATAAGACATTATGAGTCATCATATTTGCAGAAAACCCAGCGCAGTACTGGGGGCGCCATCTTGTAGAGAATATAGATGAACCACCTTTATGCCATTCAATGAATTCTACTCGTTGACATCAAGGCGTGAGCTGTCTCTGTCTGATTCGTCTAGAGCATAATTAATTGTTTTTGGTTTTGGTGCTGTGCACGTCATCAAGGCGTGACATGTCAGTCTGATTAGTCTAGAAGATGATTTATTGTCGTGGAACAAACATGGCGGCGCATATCTTGCCCGTGATTGGTCTGGATGATCATTTATTGCTATTTCGAGGAGAGTTTTTCGACATACGAGAAGTGCGTGGGGATAATATATTGTTAAGGGGTATGTCTCGACATTTGAGAGGGATGGTGGGTGGCGGGTGGCGGAGACATGTTTGGTGAGTTGTAAAAATAGCAAAGCTTGGTGGTCCCCTGCCTCCACCACATACACACACACACACACACACACACACACACACACACACACACACACACACACACACACACACACACGATACGCGTTATGATTTTTTAGCGAAAATACCGGAAATTTTTCAGCAGATGAGAAAATTCTGAAAAAAATCCAAATCCAGAAAAAATGCTGAGTCAGCATTCGTAGGAGAGATAAGAGTTGAATGTGTGAAGCCAATTTCGGGATTCAATTATCTCACACTAACCCACGGCATTGTATGTCTGTCTTTTATTGAAATGAATAATACAAAAATAAATAATACATTAATTTTTTCAAACCAAAAATTATACTTCAGTGCCATGGTAATATTCACCATCTTCTTTCGAATCGTTGAATATGTATCTTCGTCGAATTGATTGCAATAGCTTGTACAATAATTCGCCTAGTTGACATATGAGTGCTAAATATACAAAAAACATGAATCCATCATAGGCGTCTGTACGGCATCTTGACGTCGTTGTCGTCTGCGTCGTTACTCGGGACACTGCAGGCATCGTGCGAGGAGTCAATTCCTCCACTACCGGAGATGCTGGCGGTTGGAGCAAAAACCAGTCGGTTTCTTGGCAAGTTTCATTGCGAAAGACTTTCCTCAGCTTGTATGCACTCGAATTCGGTGAAATTTCGGCCTTTACAACAGGCAAGTATCCGTCGTTCATTAAAGCATGGGACATTTTCGTCCAGTTGGTGGGTATCGAGCGATTTTTCTCATCCATAAAAAAGGTGTGAACCTCAACTGCCTCGTAAGGTGGGCTGATGTACAGTTCGTTTGACAGGACAGCTGTCAAAATCACATATGTTGTTGTTGCCAGCATGATGAATGACTGTACACTAAGGAACATTGCGTATATCGCTCACACTGAGAGAAAAATATACGCAAAACTCAACTCAGAGTACACTCATACATTTTTTTTCATTTCGTGTTTGAACAGGAATTGTTCTCTCGTACACGAAAAGTCGTTGTCCGCTTTCCACCCGCCTATCTTGCAAACTGATTTCATTTTGGGGTTTAAAAAACTCGTGTGATTTTCTCCCGAAATGAAATAAGTTTGAAACATAGACTCTCTCTCTCGCTCTCTCAGCCATTCATTCCTCATCATAATAAAATTCAACGAAATTCGTTTTATACATCTATTAATACATGAATAATAATGAGTACAATAATAATAATGAGTATAAGTGTAATAACAATAATTTTATATGTCGAGTCGGCGTCTCTTCGGCGGATGTGGTGAGCTGATGTCGGCTCCTTTCGTTTCGAAACGTTGCGGGCTGGTAAAGATGGCGGACCATTTGCCATCGTCGATTTGGATGTTTTTGAAACGTTTAAACATCTGAATTTTTCGCTCGTAGTCCGCCAATTGGAATATCAATTGTCTCAGTTTTTCGAAGTGTGAGTCTATGGTAGCACTCATTTGTGGGGCCGGGTGCCGGATTCACCAAATCAATTGATTAGACACCCACGACCATATAACAAAACAATGTCTTAGCGCACAATGGACTTCGCTGCCTGCTGCTGCTGCCGTATGATTCAGGCACATAGGGGGCTCCTTCTCGAACACTGGAGGTGGGTAGGCGGAGGCGTTCGGAGTGGTGGTGGAGACCGACTCAATATCGACTATGCGGGGCTTCCTCGTTGAAGTTAAAGTGTCGACGTACCTTGTCAAGAGATCGAATTTCTGGTGCCACTTCACGTAAACCAGGTCGGCCTCGGCGATGGGCTGCAGCACACTCTCAACGGATTCGGCAATATTAATGCACCCGGCCGAATAGGACAATCAGTGGAAAATTTTTCCTATGTATCCCACTTGTTTTTTGTCTGCGGCACTCAAAGCGCGGAACGGCACAACTGGTTTAAATATAAAATAATTGGTGCTCTGCCCGTTAGTGATTGCGACTTCTTTCGGTTGAAATTCACCACCGATACAAAAACCTTGAATGTCGCACGCTAAGAGTTTCATCTTGTAGGGAGTCTGACTGCGAACTGACGCTCTCGACCTGTCGAAGCCTGCATATCACACTACTCACCGCTACTACTGTATGTCACTTTTCATGACAGACGATTATAAAAATTCCGCTCTGCGGGAATAGTCTATTACGAAAGTGGCGGCGCGATCCTTGAATGCCGTGTAATCCAGCAGAGGGCGCTTCATCGAACAATTTGCAAAGTTTGGATAAAATTCCGTATAGGCGCGATGAGCTTCCATAAAGTTGTTTCTGTCAAATTCCAATCGCATGCGTTCATGTGGGTAATTGTCACTGTTCAAAGTCAGACGTATGTCTCTGATGTCGATGTGGTCGAAGTATGTTGCATCTTGAGCCAAGTTATTCATTCTATCTGTTTGAAATTCGAAAATGACGAATCGAGGACTCTTAAATGCCGTAAAAGTTTTGACAGCCCAAATTTATTTGGTGGAACCTGGCGTGAGTGCAGGCAGTTCGTGCATTTCCCACTTGCGGTAAGAAATGACCTCAGGAGCGTAATTTTTTATGGATTGCAGCAACTGCAAGCAAATTTCATAATTGGGTATGACGTGTTTGACTTTTAGCACGATGCTGTTGATCGTCATGGCGGCTGTGCCACCTGCGGATTCGCGATATCCTCTATCACCAAGCAGTTGTCATCGTTTCTGCTTCTAACCAGACGAATGCTCTGCCTTCCGATTGTTGCATATCTGTAGTCATGGAATATGCCAAACAGATGCTCAAGCGGAATCCACATGGCGAACGCTCCATCGTTTGCCCTGCGAATAGCTCCGGCGGGATACGTCCATCCAGCAGTGGCCAAGTGTCGAATATCAGCATCTGCATAACAGGTGTAGCCTCGTAAGGTGCTTACTTTACCTGGTGAGCGAACAGTAGATGGAATCGAAGAAGAATGCGCCGGCATTATTAACAAATCGAACATTACCCTCTCCTGCGGTTCTGGTTAGAGTGCCCTCTATGCATATCATGGCGTCGTTCATCAGTATCCATGTGTCATTCTGCTGTATGACAATTTCAACAATGTCATTATTTTGGAAGGACTTGACATGTGGGTGGTGCGTTCGTGTTTCCACTCTTTGGATGGATTCATCAAACTTTGGATGATTGTACACGTCGAACACTTGTTTTGACAACATGATGTCCTTGAGATTTGAGGAACTGTAAACTTGACAAAGAGAGAGTATGATTGTGAAGAGTGTGGTGTGCTCTCGATGACTGCGTCTGCGCGACTGAACTGACGCCTGCGTTCTTGACACTTTTATGCTCGTGATCTTGATCCTGATCAAATACCAACCCCATTTGATAGCTTGCGCAACACCAGTCTTATGATGATGGTTTCTCCGCGGAAATTCACGCTGCAGAAGTCCTGATCGAAAATATTCAAGGTTATGATGTGTATTTCGCTCTTGTTCACAGGCAGGTGAATCAAATTAGGTGGAGTTTCGTCGATGGCAAAGCCGGGGTCCTTCCTAACGGCGAACTCGTATATGGAGTGAGATGGACGATTGTTGAAGAAGGCACCCGATGTGACGTTACTGTCAATATGAACTGTTCGAAATTTGACTATGTTGACGGGCAGGTCAGATACGTGAACGATTCCAGCTTCCAGTATTCTAGGCGAGGAATACAATATCCTTCCGATGAAATCCTCAGGACGAAAGCCTATAGTACTTGCTGTAAATTTCACACTGTAGCGTATTGTTATTGGGTTTGAGAGAGAACACTGCCTCTTCGATGGTGTTGTTGTCTCCCTCTACGTTCGCCTCTCTTTTATATTTCTTCTTCTCTCTCGGTTTATCGATGTGCTTGCGATTAAACTTGGCAATGTCGGATAGCAGCCTGTCGGTATATGGATGATGCTAACAGATGGCGCTCCGTTGGCAAAATAATGGAACTTTCCGCCACCTTTGTTCGGTATACTGCTTTGGAATAAAAACCAATCAAAGCCTACCGTAAGTGCTATCTTCGTCCAATTTAATTTGCGGAGCAAAGTCTGCAAACAGCGTAGAAGTGTGACCTGTCAGGGTGAACAGCAAAGACATGATTGACACTGGAGAGGTTATACAATTTCTTTTAAAGACTCCCAAATGTGTTGCCTGTGCTCCACATCCAAAATCGTTTCAATTATATGGGAAAGGCTTGCGATTCGTCTGGCGAAACGAATCATGTCCAAGGCCAGATGTTTCCAATTCGATTTGCGTGAAGCGTTGTATGCAATGATGAACCGTATTACACTCTTCATTGAAGGTCACCATTTTTCTATATCTAGTACTGCTCATTTTTGACGTGTTTGGACGAAGAGAAATGTTAAACATAAATGACTGTAATTGGCCTGATCGAATGTCTGATAGCGATCGTTATTGTAGTAGATTTTCATTCTTCCACCACTACTACTACTACTACTACTTCAAGTTACCGAAACTGTCAAGATATCTTACTGTTTTCCCACTCTTCACGTAAGCTACCCAATGCTTTCCTCGATTTTTTATCTAGTCTAAATTGTTGACGGCGTACTCTTTGTACATGGGCGTAGACTGAAGCAGAGCATCGCACATGAAAACCCCACTGAAATGAGGTATTTTCAAACGTTTGGTATATTTAAGCAAGTCCACATCGTACAAAGGTCGCTTGCTATTGGGAGTTTTTTGACATTTTTTTTAGGGAAAGACCGTAGCCCCCTTCAGCGGTCTTGCGCAAAACCAGCCCGGATCCCTACTTACCGATGCTCTCCATCGCAGCATAGTGACGCTTGTCTTCGTCTAATTATTTCTGGGCATTTTTCGAAGGGATGATGGTCCTGGCAATGGTGCTGGCACCACCAGCCAATGAGCCCAGCGCTCCAAGAGCGGCAAATATCGGAAGCAGAGGCAGTAGACCCCCACTCTTAGCCTCGAAGGGAATTATTCGAGACAATTTGATTTTTTTGCAACCACCCAATTATTTTACTTGAGCACGGGCTGCACGCAATGCTACCAACTAAGATTTGCGCAGAGCCTTTGCACCCAAGTCTTTCAGCTGATCAGGTTTCAGTGTGTTGCGCAGGGTCTTGGCAATTTTCATTACATCTTTCTTGAAGGACTTTCATCGTTGTGTTTTTCTTCGAACATCAACAGCCATCAGGCCCAAGCTTAAATTGCGTTTCGCCTTCATGGTTGTGGTGACCAGCCAAGCAGCAGCTTTCTCACCGAATTTGGAGTCTTTCGATTCGACACGTTCCCAAGCTCGATTTTCCAGCGCCCAGTCAGCTTTGTGTCTGTCCTTCAGATAGGTACGACAAATGGGGACATTGATGCTGCACATGTGAAAATTTCCAATAATGAAACGCCAATTGCACTCAATGATGTTGCCAACAAAAAATACGTTGATACAGAATACAGAAGCTCAAAGATGAAGTCATACACAAGCTCAAAGACGAGCTGGACACCACCAAAAACAATCTAATAGCCTTGGATACTCGAATGATGAAATTCATGTCACTTTCGATGAAAAGGCACGAAAATGCCAAGAAACGCTTGGATAAATTGTCACTGGATATTGTTGATATTCCAGCCTCTTAAGTAGAAGTTGTAACGCCCAGTGCAGTTAGTGTATTGGCTCTGCCATTAGCGAAATGACGTCATCATCTGAGGAAAACCAATTGTTTAATGAACTCCATGCTCCAGCCAGAAGGAATTTTCCTTGCAGACGTACCATCATCAAAGGACTCGACGATCTGTGGCAGATGGACTTGGCTGATCTTAAAAAATACTCCAAAGTCAATAAAAACTTCAATTATATTCCCTTGGTGATTGACACCTTTTCCAAGTACCTGTGGTTGCAACCTTTGAAGACCAAAACTGGTCGAGACGTCACCGAAGCGATGAGTGACATATTGTCGAAAGCGAAAAGATGTCCCAAGCTCCCCCAATCAGATCTCGGAACTGAATTTCACAATTCCAGCTCCCAGGCTCTCCTGAAAAAGTACAACATCAAACACTACAGCACGTATACCGTGAAGAAAGCCGCGATCGCGGAGAGGGTTATACGAACTCTTAAGGAATGGGGGACCTTTTTCACACTCTTCGTCAGAGTGAAGAATCCGCGTGCGCCGCTGTGAATATTTCAACGGTTGGTGCATTGGTGCCTCAGTCTGTCGCTATGCTTGGTGAAATGCAGTTCGAATCTGAGGAGCCAACGTCTGATTACGATTCGATGTCTTCGTCACTAGTGAATACGACTCCTCATCATCTGCACCATCATCATCAGAGTGGGCAGAATGTACTGCTAAATTACATCGAGTTTGTGACATGTACAAAGAAGCCATCAGAACTGAACGTTTTCATCTGTGCAACGCCACGTACGAGTTCCGAAACACTGACATTCTCACTGTTCAATGCGGAATAAGTTTTACTCGGAGTTTCGTACCTGCAGTAAAACTCGTGTGCAAGGTCCACATCATATGCTCCAGCCTGTCTTTCAGTATGTTTGAATGGGGCAACTTCGTTGGGGCCATTAATCGTCTGTACAATAAGTTACGTTCCTGCTGAGTCCTGCCCTGCAGCCTGCATCCAGACAAATTGCAACTCAAATATCTACCGGGATTTATCTATGCTGAATTGCTTTCTACCGTAATTTTATGAGATTATCTCATATTAAACATGATGTTCCATTGTTTGAACTGTATTATAAATATAACCAGGAAAATATTTTATTTCATTCCAGTTTTGTCACTTGTAACCTGCATTTTTGATGTTCATTAAAAGCATTGAGTAAAGAAAATCTTTAATTGTGTGAAAGGTGAATGTTAGAAAAGAGTTATTCAAAACAAAATTGGTTCCAAAAAGTACGAGAATGCCTTACGAACCACACCACTGCTGAGGCATAAACGTAACTAGCGCAGTCGGCGACGGATTTTGGAAAACCCAAGATTCCAACCTACCACCAGGGAGAATTCCAGAAGGCGAGTTAACATAGTATTGGAAAATTCTGAAGAAAGTAGAAAGCCCAAAAGTGTTTCAACAAACCTCCTGCGAGTTTTCAAGAAGACTTTAGTTTCTTCAACGGTGGACAGTACATTCATCTTGGAGAGACGGGGTGAGAATCTGAATATCCAGCAACAAAGGAATGAATCAGAGGACCACTAACAGCCATTCAAGAGACAGCAAGCTCAAGATTGGTTAAGGATTAAGAAGAAAGAAAACCAGATCCAAAGCAGATCAACTTAGAATTAAGGACCAACCAAGAAAACCTAGCAGTAAGTCACTCTCATTCCTACAACCTTATTTCCCACACATCCTAATTTTCTTCCCTATACTGAAAAAAAAAAATTCTATTGTGAATAATTTCTTGTTTTTTTATTTTTTGTTTATGTTTGATGCAATTAGGAATATTTCCCAACTAAATCGTGAATTACGAGTGCAGAGAGCCATTTTGGGAGAACAAAATTATAATTCAATTACTGAAAGTGAAGAAAATTTAGATTCTGACTCACTTTTTCAAAAATTTTCAAATTTGAACTTAAATAATACAGATTCAACTATGTCAACTGACACTAACTACCAACAACTTAGACTCTTTTTGGATATCATACCAAATTTTTCTGGTGATCCTTGCGAATTAAATTATTTATTGTGCTTCTTGTGATGAGAATTTTACGCAATTTAACACACAACCTGAATTCATGAAAAAATTAATTCTCAGAGGCATAATAAGTAAATTAAAAGGAAAAGCCTTGACTTTAATATCGAGTAGAAATGAACTTACTACATGGGCAGAAATCAGAAATTTATTGAGAATTTCATTTTCAGGTCAAAGATCTTTTACTTGTCTTTTACAAGAGCTTCATTCTTTAAAACCAAATCCAAAATGAAGTTCGTATAATTTTGGAATAAGATGCCAATATTTTAGAAGTTTAATTTTTTCATCTATCAATAATGACAATACTCTTACCGCAGATGGAAAAATTGCTCAAATAGGAAATATGATTCAAACAGCAGTAAGATTGAAAAACACAAATAATCTAGAAGTAGCTATGAATTATGTGATTGAAGAAGAAAATTTCTCGAGTTTAGTGAATGATGGAAAAAGAAATCAGCTTCAGCCTCTTCCTCAACCAAATTTCAAAACACTTTTGTTTGTTCAAAACCAACAGAATTACACACCACAAAATAATTTTATGAATCCTCAAAGGAATTCCAATATTCCTCAACCAAATTTCAATCAAAATAGAAGCTTCTCAAACCAGAATTTTACAAACCCAAATTTTTCAAATCAAAACCGTAACTTTCCTTGTCAACCAATTCAAATTCAAACACGTCAAGTTCCCCAAAATTTTTTACCAATCAGCAAGTGTTTGGAAAACCAGATACTACCACCAATGTTTGGAAACCTAAAAATCAAACACCTCAATATAAACCAACCCCTATGTCTACAGTAACTAGAAATGTGAATACTCCTCAATACACCCAACAAAGACAGTTTTTCCAGCCTCAATCTAAGCCAACTTTTATTTCTGAGGAAATTCATCAAATAAATGAACCACAGTTTGAAAATGAAAATAATTTTGAATTTACACATGAACAGACAGATCCATTGAATCTTGTTAATGAAGATTGTAGATATATATTTGAAGACCCACAAAACAACGATAATGAAGAACAATTCAATGAACACAATTTTGAAAATGATAGTCAAAATTTTGAGACCCCTAATCAAAATTTTTCTGCTCCAGCCTATGGAACGGAGACAACTTAGAGATGTATAGTACCGATCAAAGAAAATTACCTTTCATCATGATTTCAATTCCAAATTTTCGACCAATGAAAATTCTTTTAGACTCTGGAAGTCATATTTCGATTTTAAATCCGGCTTTGGCAAAGAAGTATTTTTCACAATATATAATAAACCAAATATAATCAAAACGTCTTGCGGACAACCAACTTCTAAATTTGAAGCACATATACCAGCCTTCCCAGAATTTCAATGTGATACAAAAATTATTTTCACTCTTTTTGATTTTCATCCATTCTTTGATGGACTGCTTAGTTTCAAAGATGTCAAAAACATGGGATTTAATTGGAATATTCAAGAAGGATATTTGTATAAAAATGATATTATTATACAAGTCTTACAATGTTCCCCATCTGAATATGATTGCTTTACCATAACTTTAGCTGGGACTGAACGTTTTAGAACTAAACTTCCAGTTAATAGTTAATAGTTCAGTGAATGGAACTTATATTGTACCTCAAACAAATTTGAATCAAAACTGTTTTATTCCAGAAGGTATAACAACAGTTGAAAATGGACAAGCAATAGTGGAGATTCATAATTTTGATTCTCAAGACATTCACTTAAATTTAACACGACCACTTCAAGTATACCAAATTAATGATTCAGAAATTTATCAAGCCGAAATTGATATTAATAATTCTTTCCCAAATGAAGATGAAATTGAAAATTTGTTGCTTCTTGATCATTTAAATTCTGAGGAGAAATATAAAATTCTTAAGCTTTGCAAAAAATTTTATAATGTCTTTCACTACCCTGATCAACCACTTTCTTCAACAACTCAAACTACCCATGAAATTAAAACAACTGATGAAGACCCAATTTATACTAAATCATATAGATTTCCGGAAATTCATAAAAAAGAAGTGACCAAACAAATAACACAAATGTTAAATGACGGTATTATAAAGAATAGTTCGAGCCCTTGGTCAAGTCCAGTTTGGATAGTTTCAAAAAAACCAGACGCAAGTGGACAGCAAAAATGGTGCATTGTAATTGATTATAGAAAATTAAATAATAAAACAATTCAAGATAGATTCCCTATTCCTAATATTGATGATATTTCAGAAAAACTTGGAAAAGCACAATACTTCACTACTCTTGATTTAGCTAGTGGCTTTCACCAAATTAAAATGAATAAAAACTCCGTAGAAAAAACTGCTTTTTCTACAGACCTAGGACATTTTGAGTTTTTGCGTATGCCGTTTGGTTTGAAAAATGCCCCTTCCACTTTTCAGCGTATGATTAATGAAGTCTTAAAAGATTATGTCAATACAATTTGTTTAGTATATATGGACGACGTTATAATATTTTCTTCAACATTAGATGAGCATATTTCTAATATAAAAAAAATATTTATGAAATTCCAAGAGTATAATTTGAAGATTCAACCAGACAAAAGTAAATTTTTACATAAACGAGTTGAATTTTTAGGACATGTTATAACCCCTCAAGGTATTCAACCTAATCCAAAGAAAGTAAAAGCTATAGAAAAATTTCCCATTCCGAAAACATTTAAAGAAATAAAAAGTTTTTTAGGAATGATAGGCTTTTATAGAAAATTCATAAACAATCTAGCTAAAATAACAAACGCGTGATAAATTGGCCCCTCGTTTTACTAACGTTCAACCCATCGCTCAAACTCACAACAAAATCAGAATAGAAACTTCGAAGTATTCGAAGCATAATTTAAAGAAACGCAAAAAAAATTTTTTATTTTTTTTTGTCTATTTCAGATGAAGTTCTCACTCATACTTCTATCCCTTCTATTAATGAATCCAATAAGTGGATCTATTTATAAATTAACTCATCCTATAGTACCTATAGAAATGAAATGGACCAAAGTAATTTCTAGAAAGCATACCTTTATAAGTTGTATGAACATAACTGAATTAGTAGATATTAGAAATAAATTATGGTTTCAAGTTGATGCTCTTGGAAAGAAAAATACGTACTCAATTACTCAATCAAATCTACTCTTACAACAGGCACAAACATTGTTGTTACAAGTTGACTATTCATTACAAATTATACAACCACATGTTATTCAAAAAAGAGGACTTATAAATTTAGGAGGAAAAATACATAAGTGGCTTTTTGGAACTTTAGATCATGAAGATGGTGAAAGAATAAATTCAATGCTTTCATATTTAAATAAAAATTATCAGTTAATTCGAGATGAATTAAATGAACAACTCTCCTTTGCAAAAGAAATGATGCAAAAAACAAATGAAACTCTTCACCGACTTAAATCCAATATATTGATAACTTTTCAATTAATTGAAACATTTTAAAATCAAGTTAATGAAATAAATACTCTACATTTGTTGATAAATTCTTTAATAACCTTTCAAAGCCAACTGAACCAAATTATTAATGCTATTACATTTGCAAACATTAATAGGGTACACCCTATTTTTCTTTCTTTGAAAAATGTATATTCAATTATTAACAAAATAAATGTTCTTTATTCTCAAGATCAATTAGTCAAGTTCAAAAACCAACATAGTTATTATAATTTCTTGGGAATACAAAAAGTCTCTACTGTAGAAAAAATTATTTTTCTAATTCTTTTTCCAATATTGACATCTATTTCTTTCAAAACTTATTTTATTTATCCTACTCCTATCAATAACAAGATCATATTACCCCCAAAACCTTACCTGATCCTAAATGAGAGTAAAGAATTCTACCAGTATGAAGACAACCCCTGTGAAGAGATCGAGAACACCTTCTACTGCAAGAATAACCTACAAAAAGAAGAAAATTGTATTGCGAATATAATTATCAAGAATGACCCTACCAATTGTTCAGTATATAATGTACAATTCGACAAGTCTTTAGCAAACCAGTTGACACCAGAGACGATCCTGTTTTCTACCACATCCAGCATCGTCATTACCGAGAGCTGCATTATGGAAAATTATCATGAGATCCAACCTGGAAGTTATATAATTTCTATACCCAAAAATTGTCATTTTATTATCAATGGAGAAATATTTCATCATGGGCCATCAGAATTATCAGCAACAAAAATTATCCAATTACCCTATTTAAATATTTCTCAATTATTTTTGAGATCTACACCAATTTCCATTTCTATAATGAACTTACGTGAAATCAAACATCTTACATCAACAATACTATCCCAATAACAGTTCCAGCTTCCTAGTGAGCCACAACTTTCCATCAAATCCAGACAAATTGCAACTCAAACATCTACCGGGATTTATCTATGCTGAATTGCTTTCTACCGTAATTTTATGATGAATTGTTTTCTACCGGAGATTATCTCATATTAAACATGATGTTCCATTGTTTGAAATGTATTATAAATATAACCAGGGAAATATTTTATTTCATTCCAGTTTTGTCACTTTTAACCTGCATTTTTGATGTTCATTAAAAGCATTGAGTAAAGAAAATCTTTAATTGTGTGAAAGGTGAATGTTAGAAAAGAGTTATACAGAACAAAATTGGTTTCAAAAAGTACGAGAATGCCTTACGAACCACACCACTGCTGAGGCATGAACGTAACTAATAGCCGAGCTGACCCGAATGCAGCCAACAGCACCCGAATCAAACTCGACTGGGACGATGTCATGGATTTGGAATTACACACTTATGAAGAGACAACAAAAACGCGAGTTTCCAAGGATGACATATACTTCTACCTAATGGAGCTCGAAATTCAGGAAATCCTGCATCTGGATGAGATAGTGTTGGCGGGAAGATTTGAATATTTACTTTTGTCAATTTTATCGTGATTTATTAGCTAGTGCTAAATATCTTGCTAGAAACAATATTTTAACATTTGATGAGGCTATAAACTTGTGCACTATGTTATCAAAAGACGATAAACATTTATGTTTCCGCGAATGTTTATTTTATTTAAGGGACAAAGTATCGTTTGATTACGAAATGAAATAAACATATATAGAGGTAGCGTTTCAATTCAGTATGCAGTGTGTCTGTGTGTTTGCAAAGAGAGAGAGAGAGAGAGAGATGCAGTACGAAACAAGACTCGACTCGTTTCGATACTGGACTTCAGCCTTTCCTGCAAGTAAGTTAGCCGAAGCAGGTTTTACGTATACCGGCTCGGAAGATATAGTTGCATGTCTATCGTGCCAATTTGAAGGGTTCAGATGGTAGCTTAATGACGATCCTATGGCTGACCAATTTCGTCCGTAATTACTCTGGGCACAATCAGGTGATCAGACACAGACCGACGACAGATGGCGCTGATGTCCCTCCAGAACCAAGAGCGTCAGATGTCATTAGCAGAGTTACAGATGACACATGGATGACACCAACAGTGACAAATGACACACCTCCTCAAAATGGTGCTGTTGATCTTCCTCCAGTAGTGACACTTGACAGTCGACCACCGATGACAGATAGCGGCGTCGCAGACTCACAGAACGTTTGTATAGCACCGAAGTAGATATACAAAGCTGGTTCTGCCTTATCAAAGTGCGGCAGAATCGGCATTGCTCCACACGGTGAATCTCTCGATGGCCGCGTCCATCGAGTTCTTGCTGTTGGTGGAGGGTTAGTGCTAAAGAAGATGACGTGTTCGCCGAAGAGTTTCGGGGTGGGGGGTTCAAAACATTTCACCCTAAGTGGCGCGCGTCTTTTCTGAAAGAAAACATGGCAGCGATACAGCGGAAGGCAAAAAAACATGACGGCGATGGCGGAATTGTGAAAAAAAAGGTCCCTGCAAAAAACATGGCGGCGATAGAGCGGAAGGCAAAAAAACATGGCGGCGATGGCGAAAGTTATGAAAAAGAAAAGTTCCTGCAAAAAAACATGGCGGCGATGGAGCGAAAGGCAAAAAAACATGGCGGCGATGGAGCGGAAGGCAAAAAAAACATGGCGGAAATGGCGGAAGTTATGAAAAAACGTCCCTCACGTGACTCGCTGAGAGCAATTGGCTGGAAGAGAAAACAACATGGCCGCCGCCACCTTAATTGACAAAACAAATTAAATTAAATGTGAAAAAATGTCTACTGTCTTAGAATGCACACACACAACAGAAAATTAAGATGGACTTATTATTAATTCACTCGCTCACAAATGAAATTCCAAAAGAAAAAACATACGTCTCCGCCGCCATGAAATAGCGATAAGTCACGTATCTTGAATGTTCACTGTTTTCTCTCTCAAGTTGAACGAAATCCTCAGTAAACACGACGATGATCCATTTTTGACCATGAATTTGTTTTTCAGATTTAATCGCACATCCGGTGTCTGTTTACGCTGCTCGAGCTAAATTGATCTTGGAGTTGTTTACTATCTCAGATATTTGTTTTCCAGGAAGAGATAAGAGAGTCGAGTTTGAAGCCAAATTGATCGATTCAAGGCACTTTAAATGTGTCACTCTAACCCATGGCATTGTATGTCTGTCTTTGTCTGTTTGCATTTATTGAAATGAATAACGTCAGTTCGAGAAAAATACATTTGTTTCTCATATAAAAAAAGTACACTTCAGTGCCAGTGGCGTAGTATGAAGATACATTATCATTATCGATTAAAAAATATTTTTGATGCATGGATTTAATAAACCTAAATATGGATTCGGATATTTGAACACTCAGAACCATTGACACGAAAAACATAAACCAATCGTGCAGTGTTAGCGGCGGCGGCAACTCGCATTTGGAATCCTTACTTTCTCGATCAGCAGCAGCAGCAGCAGCAGGGGCTTGCATCTTGACGTCCACGGATTGGGTAGTTGGGTGGGACGTCGACGACGACGACAAAGACGATGGTCTCGAAGTGCTGCTGCTAGAAGGGCAAGACATCTTCAGCGGAAACCACTGCGTATCGCTATAGGTGAGATTTGTATAAATCTTCCGCAGTCTGTACGATGAGGTGTTCATCGGGATTTCGGTTCTCAACACAGGCAAATATCCATCATTGGCTAGCACCTGAGTCATTTTCGTCCAATTCGAAGTAATCGAATCATCGTCGTGCAAATACGATACCAATACCTCACCGTACTCATATGGCGGGCTAATATACAGTACGTTCGACAGAACGGCTGCTAGAATTATATAATTTGTTGTCATCGTGACGACAGCTCAATGTACACTGAGAAACAGCGTATATGTCACTCAAATATATACACTGAGAGGAACACACACACACATACACCATTGCTCAATGTACATGACTCGTATTTTTTCAGTCTCTCTCTCCCTCTCATTCATTCGATCCGCAAAATAAATCGAGAAAAATTGGTTTTATACATCTATTAATACATAATAATAATAATACAATATGAATAATAATACAATATGAATGATAATACAATATGAATAATAATACAATATGAATAATAATACAATATGAATAATAATATTTCGTGTGTTTTCGGCTAGTCTTGGTGTAACTGACGTCATGGACTTGGTACTGGCGGCGACGGCGGTGGAACGTGGTGGATCGGTGAATGCTGCTGCTGCTGCCCCATCCATTTACCATCGTTAATTTGCATATTTTGGACGCGTTTGAAAGTACACAGCTTCTGCTCGTACTCTGCTATGTGCGCCTTGTGCTAGCGCAAATTTTGCAAGTACCGATTGATAGGAGTGTCGTAGTCGTCGTCGTCATGATCGCCGTGGGGCCTCACCATATCGTGCAACTAAAGATAAACACTTATCCTTATTTGCTTGCTCTTTTTTTACAGCAATGCCTATGAGCTGCTCAGATTGTTACGGGAGGTCGTGGGTATCGTTATCTGCTAGTACGACAGATATATCCTTTGACAAATGTAAGGTATAAAGATAAAAGATGATAGGTATGCATGGGCACCAGGTTCTTTTTTTATTAAATGAAAATACCAAAAACACTGATTTGTCAAAGGATGATCTTTGTGCTTCTCAACAATTAAAAAAACAAAGTTCAGAAAACACTATATTCACAAAAGTCCCATGTGACAAAACATGTGTGACAAGATTCTAATGAAGTGACAAAGTTACAATCAAATTTGTTATTTTAAAGTTACAAAGGACTCTGGTCTCTCAATATTTGCCTTGAAATGACTGGTTGGTTTATTCACATTTTATGATCAGTTCTTGCGATGAGAAAGACTTATTCCATAGCTCCACTTTATCGAAGAATGTAGGAGCCTTGTATGTCTCTCGAGACAATGGCTGCTCTACTAGCAGGATACAATCTTGATACAATCTGTAGTCGGTCTGGGGTCTTTCCTGGATCTCATAAGATGTTCGAACGATGAGGTAACGCTGTGAAAAATAAACACAAACCAGTATCTTGTGGCAGGTTGAGTCACACGACTCGAGATATGACCATGATTGTACAAATCTAATCTAGATTTACTTATAGATTATTAAAATGAATGATGAAGAAATGAAAGAATTTAAATTTACAATAAATGTAAGATTGCTGAGTTGAACAATGATTGAAATATTCAATAGGTATGGAAAGAATTCAATTTTACAGTGAAGCTCAAATTTAGTAATTTCTCAAGCAATGTTAGAGAAGAGTTCAATCTCAAGCGAGCATTAGAAAAAAAATTTCATAAAGATATTGTTTTCTATTATTTTTCAATTTAATAGTAAATTCCCAACGTTCAGTGGAACTGACAAGCAAAATAATGATAAGAAACTTGATCTATCTCATCAAGGATGAAAAGGAAATGTGTATCTCCTGACTGAGGAGAAATAGAGAGAGAGAAAGCAAGAGGGTTGAGATAATGCTTTCTTATAAAGTCACAAAGAAAGCAGATGGCTTTATTTGTGTCCAGAACTACTGAAAACGAAAGGTTATAAAAATATATCATACTTCTTTTAGCTAGGCATCTAAACATGGGTAGTGATGTAGAAGAGAGCGAAAGATCTTACCAAGAGCTCAAAGCTTCATGAGTGAGTGTAGCTTCTTCTGATTGAGATAAAGAAATGAGGAATTCAAAGCATTTACTCACCCATGAATCCTGTTCTCCAAGCTGCCAGATCAGACTTTCTCACCGATCACCATCCAGGTTCAGGAATTTAGATCCTAGTTTACTGTTCTTGCTTTTTAAGCAGATTGATAACTTCTGAACATTCAGGAAAAACTTGTGGAAACACTTGTATCACTGAAAACCATAAAGCACAAACAGAAACAGATCTAATTCATAATCTTTTAACTTCAAGATTGATAGAATTAATGAAAATTGTCTCGACTTTCACAGGTTAGAATTCATTTCAGCTGTGAGCTGTGACATTTCAGGATTCAGGACCGACTCGTCAAAAGAGGGTACGAGTACAAAATGACATTCGATTATGATAACGCATAATACTCATACTTTGAAGATTTTCAAATTAATCATGAAATTCATGAGTGACAGAGTGACGCACATGCGGCCATTTTACAATGTATCAAAATGGAATTTTCAAAGTTCAAATTAAACGTACCAAAAGAATATCGATTCGATCAGTGAAATAGATAAAAGTTAATTGTGTTTAAGTTAATTATTTGAAGATTTGGAGATTTCAAAGATAATCATGAATGACGCACTTACGGCCAATTTGCATTCATGTTAGAAAGTAGCAAAAATGAATTTTAAATTTCAAATAAAACGTCCAAAAGAATATCGATTCGATTAACGAATCAGATAGAAGTTATTCATTTTAAAGATAATAATATATACGACCTTTCATTTCCTCGCTCTAGAAAAATTTTAAATTTCTGGATGGGAAAACTGAGAAAACAAACCACCGCTTCGAATGCTCTCTTCAGAAAGGGGCGACAGAAGTTCTCCAAGGGAGGAAGTCAATCTCTCTCACTCTGTCTATCATCAGTGCTACCAATCGCATAGCACAATTGAATAAATTGGAACAGCTCAATGATATGGTGTTACCAACATGAAATTCAACAAACCGAAAAAATGGTAACGCAATGTTTTACATTTCGTTACAATCAGGTGTGACGATATCCATTGCCAGATATTGAAACAGTGTTTCACGGCACAATACACTTCTATTTCTCCGGATGCTATATGATTCAAACAGAGCGGGCTTTGCTTCTCGAGTATCGGTGGAGGCGTTGTGACGACTGTACTTGTAGTAGCCGCAATATCGACGATGTGTGGTCTCTTAGGCAGATCGAGCACACACTTCAGCAAAAAATCGAATTTTTGATTACCCTTCACGTATACCACATCAGCCTCTATGATGAGGCGCAGCACTTCCTGGATCTCGTTGAATTCGACATAGCCATCAGAGTATGGAATGCTGTGGATATTTCTCTCCAAATATCGTACTTGCCGTTTATCTGCTTCACTTAGGTCATGGATTGGCACTACGGCTTTGAATAAAAAGTGGTTTGTGCGATACCCGTCGGTGACGGCAAGCTCTTTAGGTTGGAATTCACCGCCCACAGTGAAACCCTGAATGTCACAGGCTACAAGTTTAGTCTTGTTGTTTTTTGTTTGTTTGATGATTGTTGAACTGATTCACTGCTTTGATTAACTGAGAGACACACACTCGGAGAGAGAGCGAGATTAAACACCGACTGAACAACTGAACGTTTGGCTCACAACTGACGCTCTCGACCTGTCGATGCCTGCATTACATACATACACACAAACAAAGAGTGGATTCCCCCACTACTTTCTGCTACTACTGTATGTCACAATTTTTTTATGACAGACGGCGCACAATCTCGCTCAAGGGCAAGTGTTCCAGCATACAATCGTGAATGATGATGCAATAGGCTCGAGTAATGGCGGGAAATCCGACTCTGGCCTCGATGTCAAGTTTGACATCGACAGTGGAGGATTTCATGAATTCCGCTCTGCGGGAACAATCTATTACGAACACGGTCGCTCTGCTTTTGAATGCTCCGTAATCGAGTAGAGGGCGCTTCTTCGGACAATTGGCATAGCTCGGATAGAATTCCGTGTAGGCTCGATGGGTTTCGATAAAGTTGTTTCTGTTGAATTCCAAGTGCATGCGTTCATGCGGGTAAGTATCGCTGTTCATGGTTAGGCGTATGTCGAATCGGGGACTCTCCATGGCCGTGCAAGTTTTCACAGCCCAAACTTTCTTGGTGGAACCCTGAGTGAGTGCAGGCAACTCGTGTATGTCCCACTTGCGATACGAAATCACTACAGGAGCGTCTGTTTTGATGGACTGCAGCAATTTCAGACGAATGTCGTCATTGGACACCACATGTTTGAATCTGAGTACAACGCTCGTGATCGTCAGTGTGGCTGTGGTGGCTTCGACTACTGGATTCACCACCTCCTCTATCAGCATGCATTTATTATCATTTCTACTTCTTACCAAGCGAATGCACTGTCGTCCAATGGTGGCATATCTATAGTCATGGAATATGCCGAACAAATGCTTAAGCGGGATCCACATGGCGAACGAACCGTCGGGGGCGTTGTGAACCGTTCCGCTAGGATAGGTCCAGCCGGCTGTGCTCAAGTGTCGCACATCATTTTCCTCGTAACAAGTATAGCCGCGAAGGGTGCTCACTATACCCGGCGATCGAACAGAGTCCACCTCTTTGCCATTGATTTCATAGTAGATGGCCTCGAAAAGGTATGCGCCGGCATTATTGATAAATCTAACATTGCCTGTTCCTGCGGTACGAGTCAGAGAGCCCTCTATGCACACAAGGGCATCGTTCATCAGTATCCACACATCGCTCTGCTGAATTACAATTTCGATGATGTCATTATTCTGAAAGGACTTGACGTACGGGTGGTGCGTTCGAGTCTCAACTCTGTTGATGGATTCGTCGAACTTTGGATGATTGTACACGTCAAACACTTGTCTTGATAACAAGATGTCCTTGCGATTGGAGAAAGTGTATGCTGGAGTGAGACAGAGTGTGTGCGTCTGCTCTCTTCCACTGTGTCTGCGCGACTAAATTGATGCCAGCACCCTCTGCACTTTTATGCCCAAAGGCATCATGATCATCATTCTGATCAAATACCAACCCCATTTTTATGACAGCTTGCGCAGCACAAGTCGTATAATGATGGTCTCTCCACGAAAATTCACACTGCAAGAGTCCTGGTCGAGAATATTCAAGGTTATGTTGTGTATTTCCGTCTTGTTCACAGACAGGTAAATCAAATTCGAGGGCGTCTCGTCGATGTCAAAGCCGGGGTCTTCTCGAACGGCAAACTCGTATATGGTGTGAGCCGGACGATTGTTGAAGAAGGCACCCGATGTGATGTTACTATAGATGTGAACAGTTCGAACTTTGATAATGTTCACAGGTAGGTCGGATGAGTGAACGCTTCCAGCCTCCAATAGTCTCGGGGAAAGACCCAGTAATCATCCTATGGAATCCTTGGGACGAAAATCGATGTTATAGAGCTTGCTGTGTATCTCACACTGCAGCGTATTGGTGTTGGGTTTGAGAGAGAACAAAGCCTTGCTTTTGTTGGTACCACCGTCGTCGTCGAAGTTGCCAACGCCACTAGACACTACGGCTCTCTTCTTCTTTGCTTCTTTCGGCCTCTCGATGTGTTTATGTATAAACATGGCATTGTCGCTTATTTCGTAACACCCAGTCGGTATGCTAAGAGATGGCGCTCCTTTGACAGAATAATAGAATCGACCACTCGATATGTTCGGTATGCTGTTGTATGAGTGGAAACCTATCAATGCCAAGCCGTAAGTGCCATCTTCGTCCAATTGGAGCGGCGGAGAAAAGTCTGCGGTTAGCGTCGACGTTTGACCTGTCACTGTCAACAGCAAAGACATGACTGACACTGGATGGGGTTATGTACTTCTATTTAAACCATTCCATATGCGCGCTCTGTGCTCAGAGTCTAGTATGGGATTCAAGACGCGTGAGGCTCGCGCTATTCGTCTAGCGAAACATATCCTGTCCATGGACACTTGCATCCAATACGATTTGCGCGAAGTTTTGTATGCAAAACGCCACGTCACCATATAATGAACCTCATTGCGCTCGTCATTGAAGGTCACCACTTTTCTATTCATTTTCGCGCGCGCACACACACACACACACTCAGAGTGTGTTCTCGTATAGAAAATTCAAACACAAATGACCGCAATTAACTTGGATGAATATCTGATAGCGATCGTTGTTGTAGAAGATTTTCACTCTTTTACCCAGATATCGCACCAATTCCACCGGCGGCTTCAAATTGCCGAAACTGTCAAAGTATTTTACCACATGTCCGCGTTTCACGTAAGCTACCCAATGCGTTCCGCGATTCCTGCTCGAGTCCAGATTGATGATTGCGTATTCTCTGTACTTGGGAAATTTCGATGATGATGATGAGGATCGAGGTAAGTTGTCTCGCATGAAAACACCAATGAAATGAGGTATTTTCAGTCGTTTTACATATTTAAGTAATTCCTCATCGTACAACGCTCTATTGGGCAGCTTCAGCGGGAGTTCTTTGAAAATTTCTTCTTGAGAAACAAACCGTAGCCGCCTTTAGCGGTCTTGCGCAGAAACAATCCGGAACCTCCTACATTTTTGTTGTCACCGCCACCATTGCTCTCCATTGCGGTATTATGACGCTTGTCTCCCTCCAATTTCTTTTTGGCATTGGCCGAGGAGATGATGGTCCTGGATATGGTGCTGGCACCGCCTTCCAACGAGCCCAGCGCTACCAGTGCGGCGAATATCGGAAGCAGAGGCAGCACACCATCGCTCTTCGCTTCGAACGGTAATACTCTGATTTTTTGCGGCCACCCAATTTTTCACTTGAACACGGGCAGCACGCAGTGCCACCAAGGAGGATTTTCGCAGAGCCTTCGCACTCAAATCTTTCAGCTGATCAGGATTCAGTATTTTTCGCAGAGTCTTGGTAATTTTCTTAACCACATCTCGACGGAAAGACTTTGGCTTTGCAGCAGCAGCAGCAGTCTTCTTCTTCAGACCCATTCTCAAATTACGTTTTGCCTTCATGGTTGTGGTGACCAGCCAAGCAGCAGCTTTCTCACCAAATTTGGCGTCTTTTGATTTGACACGTTCCCAAGCTCGATTTTCCAGCGCCCAGTCGGCCTTGTGTCTCTCCTTCAAAGACTTTTTTTGCGAGTATGCAATATCGTGAGTATAACAAGGCGAATCCAAAGGTTCACACCAGGGTCTGGCACGCTTCGAGAATGTTTACGTTTATTCAAAGTCGCTGTACCAACCTAAATATCAGCTACTGCACGATGTACTCAAACAAGTCAAGGGCGTAGGTTATTTTCCATACAGGGACAACGACGAGGTAATCGATCTGTCAAAGGCGAATGAACACTCAATTTTCATATTTGACGATGTGGCATGTGACAAACAGAATAAAATCAGAGAGTTCTATGCCATGGCACGCCACAAGGATATTGACCCAACCTACTTGTGTCAAACCTACTCGAAAATACCCAATCAGCTGATCAGGGATAATTGCAACATTGCAACAAGACGATATGAATTTGAAGCACGCCTTCGACGAGCACGTCTCTCCGGATTACACCTTTGAGGAATTTCGCCGCATGTGCGCCACCTGTTGGAAAAAAAAATTCGGATCTCTGGTCATTGTCAAAGACTTTGATGTGAACAAAGGGCGCTACCGCCTAGGCTTTGAAAAATATATACAAATGTGATGCGAGGTGGCACGGCATTCGTACTGAAGCCATGGCGCCGACCACATCACCCCGTATCGAGACGAAGATTGCTAAAGCTGAACGCAAAGTCAATCAGTTGTCGAAAATTGTGCGAAAAAAGTATCTGAGTCTGAAACTCGGAAAATGCGAGCATGATAAAGCACTGAGTAAATTATTCAAACCCATTACGGTGCCGCTGAAAAGATTGAGTGCGGCAGTGCCGCCACTCACCAAGCGATCACGACTGACAGTGAAAAAAGAAGAGATACAGGAACCGTCGACACCAACGGCTCCAGACTTTAGGAAAAAGAAAGAAGACGAAGAGAGCTACCACACAGATGATGGTGATTATGATGATGATGATGAGGATGACTACTTGGAAGTTTATCCCGAAGTAGCAACTGAATTCGTGAATGAACATCACGCCTAATCCGGCAAAATAGATGTGAATTACGGCCCCATTTACGACAAACCAAGAGCGCAATGGTTGCTCGGTAGAAAGCTGATGGACTGCGACAAAGATACGGGGGACATTCGCATTGATGGTGTAACATACTAGGGCACTCCGGGACTATATAGTTTGATTTTCTACAAAAATCCCAAATACGCCAAAGCCGATTTGGTGGCATACAAGCAAATTTTGATAGCTACAGGTGCGCATGTAGATGCGCGAGGTAGGTTGAATCCATCTCAGACTGCCAAATACGAACAGATGATTCGACCAATGTTCAAAGATCCTCAATCAAAAATAGGTGGTGGTGGTGGAGGTCGAGGTCGTTTCACCGACGGCAGTTGTATCCCAGATCAGTTGACATACAACACGAAACCCATAGAATACGTGTACAGGGACGATGTGAACGAGCTTGTTGACAGGTATAGGCTTCTGGTAGCTGACAAAAATGCCGGCAGCACCTCTACCGACAACTAGATCGTGGCCATCATCAATGAATTGAGAGAAGCAGGCTATATTCGATAAATAAAAGCGTAGACGTTTTTTTGCATGCCACAGTCGCATCATGAGCATCAACAAGTTCGGTTAAACTTCGTCAGCTCGCCGTGCACGGCAGCAGCAGCAGCAGCCCTACCATTTTCCTGGTGTTATACTCAACTATACGACAAATGGGGACATTGATGCTGAAGATGTGAAAATATGTAATGTGGGAACGCCAAGTGCACTCAATGATGTTGTCAACAAAAAATACGTTGATGACGTCATACAAAAGCTCAAAGATGAAAACAATCTAACAGCCTTGGATATTCGAGTGATGAAATTCATGTTACTTTCGATGAAAAAGCATGAAAATACCAAGAAACGCTTGGATAAATTGGCACTGGATATTGTTGATATTCCATCCTCTTAAGTAGAAGGTGTAACGCCCAGTGCAGTTAGTGTATTGACTCCGCCATTAGCGAAATGACGTCATCATCATCTGAGAAAAAACAATTGGTTGATGAGCTCCATGCTCCAGCCAGAAGGAATTTTCCTTGCAGACGTACCATCATCAAAGGACTCGACGATCTGTGGCAGATGGACTTGGCTGATCTTCAAAAATACTGCAAAGCCAATAAAAACTTCAATTATATTCTCGTGGTGATTGACACCTTTTCCAAGTACCTATGGGTGCGTCCCCTGAAGACCAAAACTGGTCGAGACGTCACCGAAGCTATGAGTGACATATTGCACTTAATTTCATAAAAGAGCGAATCAGTATCCGTATACATCAATTTGCACTGATCGTGCGTGTATTTTTCCATCATGAAGCCGTAATGGAAATCGTACACGCATACCTTGGAAATATCGAAAATCGACATTCCTATGTACATGGGCTCATTGAATACAAATCCGTCTTTGCCATCTCGATAGCGACGAGGCTCTCATCGAAAATGGTGCGACTCCTGAAATTTGGACTGGCAATCAGATTTTGTGCGCCATATCGTCCCTCCCACTTGGAGACCATTTTCACCACACGGTGCTTCCGTATATTTCCATGGTTTTCCCGAATGCGTTATTGGCTAGTTTGTAGTTATTTTTGCCAAAAGTAGTTTTTGCTTGAGCGCGTAATTCCGCATTTAATTCAACGTAGGGACGCAGACACGCCGACTGATTGAATTGCAACACCTTGTGGATTTTCATGAGTACAAGGCCGTGTTTGAGTGCTTGATTCAACACCCTGTAGTGCACAACATATTTTTCCTTGTTGTACAGCGTGGTCACCAATTTTGGTAATTTCGAGCCTGGCGGTGTACGGTGCTCAGCACACAAGGGTAAATCTTTGTGTTTGTCATGCAGATGTTCGGGGTACTCCAAATCGACTTCGTGAATGTAGCCGATGGGCGAGGTGTCCGACACTTCCAACACATTGAAATCGGCTGCATTTTCGAGCCATTTAAAGCCATCGTACGGAAGATATTCCATCATGGCCCAGCCGTACAGATTATTCACGTCGAGATATAGCAAATAGGTCGACGGTTTGGAGGCGTCATACCTTTCACCCAAGTGCTTGTTATTGGCCGAGGAGAATCTGTTGCAGCACTGACTGATGCCACCATGAATTCCTCGCTCGACAAAGAGAAGCATGTCGACGTCTTTCAGTATCTGCAATTTGCACCGGGGTTACTTCAACATACAGGACCACGTATATCCCAGGAGGGTGTAATACCACGCAGGATCCAGCCCATACGTCTCGTGACAGATATTTCGAAAATTTTCGAAAATATCCACCAAGAGCAATATGTCGGTTTTCATGTATAGGTCAGAGTACTCGCCCAGTGTTGTCAAGTTGAACGACCGCCACACGTTCTGCGCATGCTCGTAGTCGGCATCGGTGATGCCACAATCGTTCAACTTGTTGTAGAACTGATCGCGCGCCGGTAAACTTGGGCATTCCAATTTATCCATCGAATCGATGAAATCCTATGGGAATATTCCTTTTCGAGTGAGTAACTCGTACCAGTCGGCATCGAAATGGGCAAATTCGCGCCTTGAAATCTTCAAGTCATGGATGGTCAGTGTTTGCACCAAATGCTCCAAGCTCATGCCCATGAAGCGAAAAGAGTAAATGAATCGAAATTTAATGTCAGTGTTGCCATCGTACTGAGTGAAAGAAATATCTTTTTCTTTGTTGACAGGCAACAGGCTGACTCGACCCCTTTTTGCTATATCTCGACTAATAAAATGACTGTCGTATCCGGATAAATTGTGGAAAATGATTGGCACAACGAACGACTTGTTGTAGTTCAAATTGCAATGCGCATGAGCATATCCAAGGAACGCTCCCGTGTAGTGTTTATGATCTATTATAATTTTGTCGTCAGCTTTCCAAGGTTTTTGGTACATATGGCAACATGGCACTATCGCTCTATCTGGAAGTGAGACGATCATGGGGACAATATCCAAAGTTTTGGCTTCCACAAATTTACCTATGGCCCCCGTTCTCTCCGCAAACCAATCCATCGAGTCGAGGCCCCGATGACTATCATAAAATGACATCCAGCGCTCAGAGAAATGTTTTTTTGGTACTTTGTCCTATGTGAGGTGCATTCTTCGTCATTAAACTGTTCCAAAATCGACTCAAAATCCGCGTAAATTAGAAAGGGCACTATTTCTTTATGTACAAAATCTCGAAATTCTACATGATCATACGAAGGAAATGAAATTTTGCTCTCGTTTAATTTTTGACAATCAACAGTATGACTGTTGAGTTTCTCCTCTCTCGTAAAATAATTTAAACACCTGTCGCAAATGAATGTTTTATGTTCATTTTTACTGAGTTGGTGACTGAGTAGGCGAGATAAATCCTTTATCCTAACGTAATGAAATTTTATCTCATCGCCAACGGCATCATCGGCGTCGGCGATTTTCAGTGGTGGTGCCTCGTAATCATTTAATTTCGGGTGATACTAATTTTGAATGAGGAGAAGATTGACATGTTTGTCTAATTTTTGTTTCGTGAGTCGGCTCGGAACAGTAACGAAAAATGCCTCCTTGTTCGCCTGCGGCTGAATCAATTCCAAGGTGTACACATTCACAGATATTTTGTTCAATCGCTCAAATTTGGTAATTTGTTTTAATTTCATAGAAAAGTCGATTCCATCCAAGTTCAGTACATTTGAATAGTGAGGGTATGATGAAATTCTATCTGTATATCTACTTGATTCATTAGGGTACAAGGCCGAAACGACGGCCCAAGCGCAACACGCATCATCTTCATTTTTCAAATTAATTCAAGCTTTTTTATTCGCAATAGATTTTGGCAGCTCGATGAAAGACGAACCATTTCCCACGTCCGATTTATTCGTATTGATTTCCAAACTAACAATATTCTGAAGACTCCAGCCACTTTCTTTGTCCGCGAATTCCGACAGTTTGTTTTGAATTTGATCGATGAGATTTTCTAGGAACCACTTTTTCAGTTGTACCCCTATCGATAACAACGTTTAGAGTGTTGAAATATTTATAGTCGCTTATTATTTGTTCTTGATTCAAGGAATTTTTCACGAATTTACCACAAAATGTCGCATTGACTTTGATGCTTGGATGTTTTTTCAATAAATTTTGAATTCTGCTTCTGAATAAAATGAATTCATCACCAAAAAATTGCCCAATATCTTTATGTTTCAAATTTATAATTATACCGGTAAACGCGAAGAAAATGCCGATTTCAAGTCCTCCCACTTTACTCGAGACGTTAGTTTTGATTTTACTTCCTCTCCTACCACCACGTCGACGCCAGGCAGTTGTTGACCTGACTTTTTGATTGAATTTCGTATAATTTTCAAGTGTCCGCATAAAGTTTGTAATTTTCTCAGAGAGCCTATGCAATCCACTGCCACGATCGCACTATTGGTCAGGCGGGCGGTGTACTTGCAATGGGCCAGCCAATGTTTGCGTTATTCATCAGTACAACCCTTTTTGAGGATTTTTTTGGCCTTACGCAACTTGGCTACAATCTCCATACTGTGTGCAACAATAGAGTCAGATGACATGATGATGATGATTATTCAACAGACACACAAAATTTCAAGAAAATGTCAAATGAAAATACAAGAAACTCACTCTTTGTTTCCAACGGCGGCGGCGTCAGCGTCTTCAGGCTTCAGCGATCTCAAACAGCTGCTGCGGATGATTTTGATTGGCAATTTTCTGCTCGCCCCTGTAGATGAGCATATGCTGGGACTCGGTTAATTTGTCGAGGATGGGTTTGAATGCACCAGTCACTCGATTTGGCAGGAATACTTTACACTCCTCCAACTCCACTAGGATGGACTCTCCAAATTTGGTTGTTTTCGCTTCAGCGCCGAGGATCAGATGGGGTTCGTCCTTCGGTAGCTCAGACAACTTCCGCAGGTTCTTCCTGCAAGCCAACGAAATCTTGTTAATTTCGTCGAGAAGATGAGACATCTGCGAAATCATTTGAAAAATGAAAAAAATTCATACACGCTGCACTATAACTCTCACTCACTCACTCAAAATGAAAAATGATGTTATGATATTCACCCCGTGTATGAGAAATAAATATGATAAAAATAAAATATTCCAATCACACTGTATATAGCAAATGGAAATTTGTGAGAGACACCCTGTATGAGAAAGAATTATGATAAAAAATTCAATCCACATACACTGTATGAAAATGAAAAAAAAAAAATATGACGTTTTGTGAGAGGGACTCTGTATGAGACGAAAAACAAATATGACAAATGATAAAAAAAGAGTAACTACTACTACTGACCTTTGGAAATCACGAATTAAATGGCACTCACAATAAAAAACAATGCACTTGTATAGAAAAAAAGCGAGAGACAGATGAGTGGCAGAGAGGCACTTGTTGTTGCTTCGAACGCAGATAATGAAATGACGCAGACTCGCTGTGAACGTACTTATCAACTTTCTGTGTCACGTGACCCACGCTGTCCACCTCCACGCCGAGTTCGCGTAACCCACGCTGCAAATGTATGCAACGGTCGATCTGGGGAAAACCCAAATTGCGCAAAAACAAAAAACAACTCCAAGGTCAATTTAGCTCGAGCAGCGTAAACAGACACCGGATGTGCGATTAAATCTGAAAAACAAATTCAAGGTCAAAAATGGATCATCGTCGTGTTTACTGAGAATTTCGTTCAACTTGAGAGAGCAGACAGTATACATTCAAGATACGTGCCTCATCGCTATTTCGCGGCGGCGGAGACGTATTTTTTTTCTTTTGGAATTTCATTCGAGAGCGAGTGAATTAATAATAAGTCCATCATAATTTTCTGTTGTGTGTGTGTGTTCTAAGACAGTAGACATTTTTTCATATTTAATTTTTCTATATTGTCAATTAAGGTGGCGGCGGCCATGTTTTTTTCTCTTCCAGCCAATTGCTCTCAGCGAATCACGTCAGGGACGTTTTTTCATAACTTCCGCCATCGACGCCATGGTTTTTGCCTTCCGCTCCATCGCCGCCATGTTTTTTTGCCTTCCGCTCCATCGCCGCCATGTTTTTTGCAGGGACTTTTTTTTTTTCATAACTTCCGCCATCGCCGCCATGTTTTTTTGCCTTTCGCTCCATCGCCGCCATGTTTTTTTGCAGGGACCTCTTTTTTCATAACTTCCGCTATCGCCTTCATGTTTTTTTGCCTTCCACTGCATCGCCGCTATGTTTTTTTGCCTTCCGTTGCATCGCTGCCATGTTTTTTTGCAGAAAAGACGCGCGCCACTTAGGGTGAAACGTTTTGAACTCCCCCACCCCGAAACTCTTCGGCGAACACGTCATCTTCTCCAGCACCAACCCTCCACCAACGGCAAGAACTCGATGGACGCGACCATCGAGAGATTCACCGTGTGGAACAATGCCGATTCTACCTCACTTTGATGAGGCATAACCAGCTTTGTATATCTACTCACCCATTACGACACTTCTCAAAATATATGTATCTTAGTTGATGATTTTTTGTTTCATTTCCAATAATAATAATAATAATACATTTCAACGGTTTTCGATTTTTATAATTTAATATTTGTATATTTTTTATGCTTTTCAATTAAAAAAAAAAGATCAGAGTTTTGATCTCCAGAGCCAATGAAGCGGTGATATGGAGGAGGCGTTTCGAAACGACGTCCTTTGTAATTCTATAAATGTAAGTCATGATGACACGAATCGCTGGATTTTAGTGTAAATAGCACTTCATCGAATCTGTTGTGACACCATGATGAACGATTTTGGAACAAGTCATTCATTTTATCTGAATTGTAGACAATATGTTTATGATCTCTAATGCTGTGGAATGTGTGGTGCTGTATTACCTTTTTGAATGCTTTGAAACAGGTACAACACAAATATAATTGATATTGTGAAATAAAGTAATGATTGAACCAAACGCAATACGCATCTTCAGTGAAATGCGCGGATCAGTCTTGAGTGATGAGGGCTTCACGTCTATCATGCGCATCAAATTCTTGTGTATACTCTAAATGTGCCAAACTATAAGAAGGTCGTTCGCCCTGGGCCTGCTCTCTCAATTGCTCCCATTCTTCTACAGCATACATCTTCAGAATATTTTCTATGAGTGACCATGGCAAAGGAGAAGTTTCAATAAATTCCACTAGGGATGATTGCGTGGCTCTGATGATTTGTTTATAGCTCAAATTTTGCAATGTCTCTGCCATGTTCTCTGAAACAATTACATATTTAAAAAACTGTAATGTCCCCATGGCAGAGTATCATGAGAGCCGGCAATCAAACAGCGTTTGTCATCATGTGGGCTCAAAGCGATATTTGTTTATTCAACACTAAAAACGTTGTGAGCGAATGAACGAATACAGCGTCACTTTTTCTGACTGATTTTGCAGACATTCCACATAGTCTTCGAAGGTGATTTTATTTTGAACAGCGCTGTATTTCACGCTTTTGGATTTTTTTAAACATTTACCACCATGTATTTTATAGGTGTACAATTTTGAACAAAGTCCCACGAAATTTGTCATGATTTGACCGTTCGCTTCGTCTTTCATCAAGCCGGGAACTTTTTCGTTTGCCAAAGGAATGCCAAAGGGGTTGTCTTTGGGATAATTGCTCTTATCGAATCTTTCAAGGTTTGATTCAATAAAATTTTCATAACTGTCGTCTAATTTGATTTCATAAATCAGAGAGTCCGTGTACATCAACTTGCATTGATCGCTAGTGAATTTTTCCATCATGCAGCCGTGATGAAAATCGTACACGCACACCTTGGAAATATCAAGTATCGACATTCCAATATACAGCGCCTTATTGAACAACAAATCTGTCTTTGCCATCTCGATAGCAACGAGGTCCTCATCGAAAATAGTGCGATTCCGAAAATTCGGGTTAGAAATAAATTTTTTTTCGTCATATCTTCCTCCCACTTGGATACCATTTTCACTACACAGTGCTTCCGTTTTGCCAAAAACTGCATTATTGGCTAGTTTGTAGTTATTTTTACAGCTCGGAGTTTCGTATTTAATTCGATGTAGGGTTTGAGCCAGGCGGACTGCTCCAATTGCAGTACCTTGTGAATTTTCCTGAGTACAAGTCCATGTGTCAGCGCTTATGTCAACACCCTGTTGTGTATAACATACTTTTCCTTGTTATACAGGGTGGTCATTAATTTGGGTAATTTCAAGCCTGGCGGAGTACAGTGTTCAGCGCACAATGGAAAATCTTTGTGCTTGTCATGTAATTGTTCGGGATACTCCAAATCAACTTCGAGAATATAGCCGATGAGTGAAGTGTCTGACACTTCAAGCACATTGGAAACGGTAACATTTTCCAGCCATTTGAATCTTCCGTACGGAAGATATTCCATCATGGCCCAACCGTACAAATTGTTTACATCGAGATATAGCAAATAGGTGGAAGGCTGAGTGGCGTCATACCTATTACCCATGTATTTATTATTAGCCGTGGAGCGCCTGTTGCAGCACTGACTTATGCCACCGCAAATTCCTCGCTCGATGAATATAAGCATGTCGACATCTTTCAAAATCTGCAACTTGCACTTGGTGTATTTCAACATACATGCCCACGTGTAGCCTTGGAGGGTATAGAACCACACGGGATCTAGACCATATATGTCTCGTGACCGACATTACGAAAATTCTCGAAAATATCTGCCAAGAGCAATATGTCTGTTTTCATGTACAAATCAGAGTATTCACCGAGTGTTTTCAAGTTGAACGTTTGCCACACGTTCTGCGCATGTTCGTATTTTACCTTGGATATGTGACATTCATTCAACTTGTTGTAAAAATGATGTTGTGCAGGTAACTTCCAACTTTTCCACCGAATCGATAAAATCGTATGGAAATACACCCTTTCGAGTGAATAATTCGTATTGGGAAGCATTCAGGTGTGAAAATTCGCGTTTGGATATTTTCAAATCATATACTGATAAAGTCTGTACCAAATGGTCCAAACTCATGCCCATGAAACGGAAAGAATCAATCAATAGAAATTTGATGACAGTGTTGCAATCATACTGAATGAAAGATATGTATTTTTCTTTGTTTACAGGCAACAATCTGATTCGCCCCCTCTTTGCTATATCTCGACTGATAAAAAGGCTGTCATATCCGGATAAGTTATGGAAAACAATAGGTACTACAAAAGACTTTTTGTAGCTCAAATTACACCGCGCATGCGCCCATCTACGCCAGGCGCCGGTGTAGTGATTATGATCTTTAACAATTTTGTCGTCAGTTTCACAGGGTTTTTCACAGATGTGGCAACATGGCGCATTCACCTCATCAGGTGATGCAACTATGGGAACAATGTCCAAAGTTTTGGCTTGCAAAAATTTGGCTATATGCCCCATTCGCTGCGCAAACCAATCCATGGAGTCGAGACCTCGATGACTATCATAAAATGATAAAGTGTCGTCATATGTACACTTGAAATAGAATCTGGCACTGAACGGAATATGTTTTTGGTATTTTTCTGTATGAGAGGAACACCCAACATCTTCGAACGCTTCCAGAATCGACTCGAAATTCGTTTATATCACAAATGGAGCTTTTTCCTTGAAAACAAAGTCTCGAAATTCGACATGATCGTAAGAGGGACAAGATATTTTACAGGTGTTTGATTTTTGGCAATCAACAGTATTACTGTCCAATTTCCCTTCACTCCAAAAATAATTCAAACACCTGTCGCAAATGAATTTTTTATGATTGTGTTTGCTGATTTGTGAACTCAACTGCCGACACAAATCCTTAATATAGTAAAAGTGATAGCGTATATCACTTTCGTCATCTATCTCCGGCACTGCTTCGTAATCATTCAATTTTGGGTGATATCCATTTTGAATTGACATGCCGATCTAATTTTTGTTTGGTGAGTCGACTTGGAGCAGGTACGAAAAATGCCTCTTTGTTTGCCTGCGGCTGAATCAATTCCAAGGTGTACACATTGACCGATATGTTGTTCAATCGTTCGAATTTGGTGATTTGTCTCAATTTCATCGTAAATTCGATACCGTCCAAGTTCGATACATTTGAATAGTGGGGATAAGATGATATTCTGGTGCTATTTCTTCTCGATTCTGCAGGGTACAAAAACGAAACGACGGTCCAAGCAAAACAAGCATCATCTCGATTTTTTACATTGATACAAGCTCGCTTTTTGGTAATGGATTTTGGCAGTTCGATGAAAGACGAACCGTTGCATACGCTCGATTTGTTTGTATTGACTTCTAAACTGACGATTATTTGAAGATTCCATCCACTTTCTTTATCATTAAAATCTGCCAATTTATTATGGATTTGATCGATGACGTTTTCGAGGAACCACCCTTTAAAATCTGTACCCCTGTCAATTATAGCGTTTTTAGTGCCAAAATATTTAAAGTCGTGTTTTTGGTCCTGATTGATACTATTTTTTACAAATTGTCTGCAAAAAGTCAAATTTACTTTAAACATTTCCTGTTTTTTCAATGGCGTTGAAATCCATTTTTAAATCAAAGGAAAAACATACGAAAATATCCAAATAATAAATTATAAAAAATCGAAAACTCACTTTGATATTAAAAAAAAAATATATGCAGCACAGGCTAGGCTCTGCGGATTTCGAACAGCTGCTGCGGGTGATTGCCCGAAGATGTCTTGGCTTGCCCCCTGTAATAGAGGACGTGCTGGGACTCGGTGAGCTTCCCCAAATTACCTTTGAGGACTGTGGTGGCTCTATTGGGTACGAACACCTTGCAATATTCTAATTCGATGAGGACTGCTTCACCGAATCTTGTAGTTTTTACAGTTGCGTCGAGTATCGGTTGGGTCTCGTCGGTCGGTAGATCGGCTAATTTTTTCAGCTCCTTCCTGCCGGTCAAAGCAATCTTGTTAATTTCATCGAGATGTGCAGCTATCTGCAAAAGAGCAAAATATTCATTTTTCAAATGACATAAAAAGTTTTCTCCACGCTATACAGTGTGTTTCACTTCTCATGGAAACACCCTCGTATCTTCTGTAATTTTTGACGAAATATCATGAAATTCTCAGGATCGACAGATACACTAGAGATGAACTTTCTGCACGAAAGGGGTCATCCTACGTGATATACACTGCTCGCCAGCAGCGAAGAAACCACCCATTTTTCCGGAAAGTAATAGTAGGGAGTAAAATTGGCCCAAAATTCCTTCGGATTCGTGTTCAGGATCCCCAATTTACTACTAATTCACTTGTCTCCTGAAAAAATTTTAGTTGTGAGAAATTAATTATTTTTTCAAATACTTACGCAGAGAGGTCATTTCTAGTGTATCTATCGATCCTGGAAATTTCATGGTACTACGTCAAAAATTACGGAAGATACGGGTGCATTTCCATGAGATGTGTAACAAGTTTGAAATTTTCAAGACTGAAAATTTTTCAAGAGACAGGTGCAGTAGCAGTAATTCGGGGATCCTAAACATGAATCCGAAGGAATTTTTGGCCAATTTTGCCCCCTAATATAATTTTATGGAAAAATGGGTGGTTCCATCGCTGTTTTCGTGCAGTGTATATCTCGTAGGATGACACCTTTTTTGCAGCGAGTTCATTTCTAGTGAATCTATCGATCCGGAAAATTGCATGACTCTACGTTGAAAATTACGGAAGATGAGAAGTGAAACTCACTGTATATATATATATAACTATATAAAAATTGAATTTAAAAATATTTGTGATCCACCCTGTATACTAAAATCAAGAACAAAAAACTGTTTGTTTCACACACACTGTATATGAGGAATCTTATTGAGAAAAAATCCACACTGTACACATGCCATTGAGAAAAAATTTGGATCCACGCTGTATACTAAGATTAAAATGAAAAACCTATTTACACTCCACTCACTGTTTTTAAAACGAAAAAGGGGTATGAGTATTTTTAATCAGTATTGAAAATACACTTTGAATTTTCCACGTGAATACTGAAAATAAAACACTCGTGGTAACTGAAAAATGTACTCACCTTTTATAATTAGCACATCAAAACAATCGCAAAGGCGAAGGATACAGACACGACCGATAAAGTTGAGCAGTCAAACTAAAATGATGTTCCCGCATTCCCTGCTGCCTTATTTCTAGAGTCTAGGCATGTCACGTGACCTCGAGAACTTTCTCGAACTGACGTTATTCATTTCAATAAAAGACAGACATACAATGCCATGGGTTAGAGTGAGACACATGAAATTTCTTGAAACCCGAAATTTGGCTTCACACATTCACCTCTTATCTCTCCTACGAATGCTGACTCAGCATTTTTTCCTGAAAAAACAACATCTGGCGACTCGTGCGTCACACACACCGGATGTGCTAATATAAACAACTTACATTCGAGACAAATAAAAACTTGGGTGTTTATTTCGAATTTGTCACGTACGTCGCCGCCACCGCCAAACCTTGCGAAACATACATATTCTCTTTCTCGCTCTCTCAAAAAATACTCGGAATTGAATTTTTTTCAGATTTTTCTCATCTGCCGAAAAATTCACGGTGTTTTCGCTAAAAAATCATATCGCATATCGTGTGCGTGTGTGTGTGTGGTGGAGGCAGGGGACCACCAAGCTTTGCTTTTTTTACAACTCACCAAACGTATCCCAGCCACCCGCCACCCACCAGCCCCCTCAAATGTCGAGACATGCCCCTTAACCATAAATTATCCCCACGCACTTCTGGTATGTCGAAAAACACGCCTCGAAATAGCAATAAATAGCATGACAAGAAATCATTTTCTAGACGAATCAGACTGACAAGTCACACCTTGTTGACGTGCACAGCACCAAAACCAAAAACAAATAATCATCTTCTAGACGAATCAGACAGAGACAGGTCACGCCTTGATGTCAACGAGTAGAATTCTTTGATTGTCATAAAGGCGGTTCATCTATATTCTCCACAAGATGGCGCCCCCAGTACCGCACTGGAAAATAAATATCGCCTTATATTTGTTTTCTGCAAATATGATGACTCATCATCTCTTATCTCAGCGGCTTCTGGGTAGCGTATTGTTTACACTAACAGCGATAACAATTTCCGAGAAATGAACGCAGCTGCCACTCTATCTCTAGACGATTGCTCCAGTGAATATGGGAATATCATAGTCCAGTGAAATTTGACAAAACACGAAAAACATGCGGTTTACCTCAAAATCGCAAAAATCACCTTCTACGACCCTCTGGCACTCCCTCTTCACTTGCAGAGGTGCTCTTCGTCAACACACCTGACGTCGAGAACTAGATGGATAACGATTTACGGGGGTTCCAAAAGCTAGGCCGCTTCTAGGACCCAAAAATGTCTCGCTAAAGCGGCTTTGTTTATGTACTATGAGCACCTACCGTAGAGTATGAGGTGAAAGTAAATCATGTATAGATCACATTATGAGGGCGACAGCTGGTTAATGGAAAAAAACGATGATAAATAATTTTAAACTCATTTAATTGATACCATAATATCTAATCAATCAATCAATTTATTAGTTAAGGAAGTGTTCAATTACAATACAGGAGCCATATTGTAACATACTAACTTAAGTAACACGTCAGATGACAAAACTAATGAGCAAAACATTAAAACTAAAGAAGATAGAGACTGTCTGAAGCAAAAACCAGTATTTTGTAGATAAAAAATATGCAATAATTAAAATAAGTAAAAACACTAATAAACTAGACATGTTAAAATCAAATGTTTTTCAAAACAATCGGTAAAAATTAATTTTTGGAGAAATTTAGTAATGGAGTATTGTACTTTCAACAACAGATGGTTTTTCAGACTAGCTTTGAAACAATTCAAGCTAGGGGTGGATTTGATACTGTCATCAAGAGCATTATATAGCTAGACACCAATCGATCCTGGATGATTTTGCGACACTGATAGTCTATTGAATGGTTGTTGAAGTTTGTGTTTATTCCTAGTTCGATAGTCATGAGACTGTCCACGAGTAGGGATGTTGGTGATATTTTTTCTCACAGAGAATACAGTGATATATAAATAAACAGAGTAGAGTCATCTTACCAATTTTAACAAATAGTGGTTTGCAATGTTCTCTCAGAGGTACTGTCATTATTAACCTTACTGCTTTCTTCTGAATGGCAAATATTTCATGTGCCTTGAATGTTGCACCCCAATGAAAGATTTCATAGCAGGTGAATGGCTGAATCAAACTAAAATATACAAGTTGCAAAACTTCGAGAGAGACAGTGTTTCTCAGTTGACGCAGTAGAAATAAGTGTTTACTAAGCTTTCATTATATATTTTCAATATGATTGCCCCAGGTGAGTTTGGTATCAATATTAATTCCTAAAAATTTTGTGTCAGAGACTTGTCTAATAGACTTAATGTTCAGCTTGACTTAGTAGCTGCTATCTAGTGAGGAATTTTTTAGTACAAAATTAATCATTTGAGTTTTGGTTACATTGAGAACTATCCCATTCAAATCACACCATTCTGCGCTTCACGGAGCATAGTCGTTATACTACTATCAGCTGATATAACATCTGCATGAACAATAGATAGGAAAGCAGCAGAGCAATAAGTCGGGAGGTCATTAATAAATACAATGAACAGCAGGGGACCGAGCACTGAGGAAAATCTGTCGTGATATATTGAATATCTGAGCAGGTATTGTTCAGCCATATTCTTTGGCTACGGCCTCTGAGGTAAGTTATAATCCAGTTTAGTGCTGGTCCACTCACACCATACAATTCCAATTTACATGTGCAAATGTGCCGTCATCGTGAGTAGACGTTCTGTGTGTGGCTCTGACTAAATTTCACAATTTTATAGTTGAAATGCCTCCATCAAGTAATCTCACTATGAAAGAACATAGTGACCGAGTGGAAAAGTTGAGTGAACAATTTCATAATGGTTTGAAAGAGCTGAGAAACAATCTACCACCCAACGGAAACGCAAGTACTTCTGATAATCAGTCCAACAACGATAAACTGCTTGGCAAACTTAAAATATTCGAGGAATTTGTTAATGAATCGCTCAGTCAATTCAAAAGTGACCTTGAAACCCTAAAAACTGATTGTAACACCCTGAGAACAGAAATGACATGTATATCCGATAAACAAACTAACATCGAAATGCAAAGAAATAATCATTACCTAATACTACATGGACTCAAAGAAGGAATGCATAATTTATAAGATGATACAGTCAATATTATAAATACCAAATTAGAGGCTGGTATCAACAAATCGAATATAAATCATGTTTTTCGCTTGGTCAAAAAGTCTACAAAAATTAGACCCATTGTTTTTCACTTTGTCCGTCGATGGGTTCGAGACCTTGCTTTTTTCAACAAAAAAAAACTTAAAGGTATTCGCTTTTTTTCATCTTCAGGAAGGCCAGAACACAATTCAACAATGCGGCCTGGACCTTCAATGGACTGACCTATGTGGCTACAGGTGGCGTTAAAAGAGTGATAAAATGTGAAAATGATCTCAATGCTCTGTTGAACAATTGAAATATCTTGCATTGTATGTTGTCGATATGTATTTTTTTCCCTGGAATAATTAGTTTTCATTAGATGAGTAAATGGTAACTTTTCTTTATATACTTATATCCTCATTGAATTTTATTATTCAAATTATAATTTGATGTTTTACATTGTTTATTTTTGTCATTTTCTTTGATAGGTAGTTTAACAAAATTCAGTTATATTTGTGAAATAAATACTATCCATCGTTCTCCATTCAGCTTTCATCTGAAAATAAGTCGGAGCGGCGCCGTTTCCGTTTAGTTTTCCTTTTAGTTTCCTTTTATTGCTATTGTTTATTCATCTCTCTGTTACAGGATATCGCTTTTGGATTATTTCTCCTCGCAAATAATAATTGACAAAATCAACATAACATTCATTCCTTTTGCAATATTATTTAACTTTTGTCTTATCATGACTTTTTATAAAAAGTGACGATATGTCACGTGGGTGATATGTTCATTTAAATCTTTAGTACTAGCTAATTTTACTGACAAACCTTGACATTATTTTCTTTGCTCTGTAAAAACCAGCATCATGAAAATTGCTCACTTGAATCTAAGGTCAATCTTCACGAAATTCAATGAATTTGTGGCCCTCATTGCAGAAAATGACTTTGATATTATTATGGTCTCTGAAACTTGGTCAACTAATGCTACGGACTCCAACGTTGTTAGTATACCTGGATATATTCTAATACAAGAAAATAGAGTAGGCCGAGGAGGTGGCGTAGGTTTCTATGTGAGGGTCACGTATAATGCCAAAAGGATAATATTTGATTTTCCAGTGAGTTATTCTCTAGGACATTTATTGTTGGAAATTAAAATTAAAACTAGGAAGTGTGCACTCGGTGTGTTTTACCACCTAGCAACAATATCAATAACCTAATCAATGATTTTGATAACATTTTCTTTTACATTAGTTCTTTACATGATGACCTAATCTGCATGGGGGATCTGAATTATGATTATTTAAATATTTTAAACCCGAATCTATATAATTGTTTTGAATCGTGTGGGCTAACACAAATATTATGCGAACCAACTCGAATTACTGCTACATCAGAAAAACTTATAGATCTCATCCATGTGTGTAACACTGAATTTGTCATTAAATCTGGTACTCTACCATCCAATGGTATATCCGATCATTTATTGGTATATCTTGAATACAAATTAGACCGACCGAAAATGAGGCCGAAAAACGTAACATACCGGTGATATGACAACTTGAACATAAATAACTTTTTGCCGGACCTCTGATCACTTCCCTGGTTTGGCATAATTTCAGAAACTAATATAGACAAAAAGCTCGACATTCCTAATGAATTATTACTCAACAGTTTCGATAAACATGCCCCCATAAGAGTAGCACGGGTTACCAAACCCCCTGCTCCGTGGCTGACTCCTAACCTGAAATCATTGATGAATGAGCGAGAAAGCTTTACAAAAATCAAAAATGCCACATAACCGGTTAAGTTACAAAGAACTACGAAATTACACTACATCGATGGTGGGAGCTGAAAATAAAAGGCTATCTTAGGTCAGTGTGTGTCGAAAAAGATTCACGTAAAACATGGAATGGCCTTAGCATTCTTAATATTCGTGCCAACAATAAATTTGCAATCCCTGACGTTTATCAAATTCTAACGAAATTAATAACTACTCTCAAAGTTCGTTCAGAATGTAACAAATAATTGTGATTAAAATATAAAATTTTATAGTGAAAATCTTTATAACCCTGAAAACAAATTCTCGTTCCACCTCACGACTGTTGAGGAGGTTCGGGAGATTCTATGCAGCATAAAAACGGAAGCTCTTGGTTCTGATAAAATTTCAACTAAAATAATCACTTACTCTATTTCAGTAATTGATGTTTACATTACACATATAATGAACTGCTGCATCAAATCTTCATTTTTTCATAAACAATGGAAGATCGCGATTGGTAAGCCCTTTGCCAAAAAACATGATCCCAATAACTTTTCTGAACTCAGGATTATCAGTATCCTACCAACTATGTCTAAAATACTGGAAAGGATAATCTATAAACAAACATTGGAATATTTTTCAAAATACTTCCAGATACACAGTGTGGCTTTAGAGAGGGGTACAGCACAGGTACTGCTTTAGCAACTGTTACTGCTGATATAATCGAAGCTTTTGACTAAGGTCTTGTTAGTTCACTAGTGCTTTTGGATTTTTCAAAAGCTTCCGACACCATTAACACTTATTTGCAGCAAACTTAGATATTACGGCTTTGACAATAATGCAGCTTTTCTCATTTGGTCTTTTTTGTTAGGTAGGTCACAATGGGTCTTCGTCAACGATAAATAATAATAATAATAATAACAATAATGTTTATTTACTTAATAAAAATCAGCAACATTACATAATAGAGGAGAAAGAGTAAATAAACAGAAGAGATATCACGAAGCTCTAGTGAAAACACTATCGCTTGTATGTGATGAGGAAAATACTTAAACCTAATTAGGACAGACGTAAGATACAAATTAATAAATTGATAAACTAAAGATGAATGTTTTTTCAAATAGAGGGGTTTGTCGTGTTCAGGTGTTCGAGTCATATTTGGGATAATTTCTAGCGTTCTGGTATGTATCATTTTTGGGTAAATTACATAATCTGGTAGTGAGCACATTGGTAAACATAAAATATTGATTATAAAAACATGCCAATAGATGAAGACTATCACAAATATCAGATTATCATGGTGGTTACTTATAAATCATTAAATATAAAACATACTAACAGATGAAGACTCACAATTGTATATACCGGGTGGCTACGGAAGTATTGCCTACGGAATATCTCAGTTATTGTATGAAGTTGGTTTGTGAAATTTGTAGCGTCGATATAATGACATAAGAGCTAGAATTTGAGCATATTGACATGTCTAAGTGAACTTCCGGTCTGACCGGAAGTAACATTAACTTTCTTATTTTAAATGGAAACCCTATTTTTTTTTCTTTTAGCTATATTCAGCATTCAATTCCTTTTTACTTCTAGCTCATGTAGAGTTGTAGGCTGTGTGGAATACACCCTATTTTTATGATGCCCCCATAGAAATAAGTCTATAACTCTACATGAGCTAGAAGTAAAAATTCGTAGAGCTTTCCAAGATATCACGCCCCAAATGTTGAGAAACGTTTTACATGAAAATATCACCAGTCAATTAATGTATTGACGCTGAGGGAATGCATTTCGAACATTTGTTTTGAATTTATTTTATCTTTAATCCTATCAATTTGAATTTTTTTTTTCGATAAATCTGTTTTTTTGTTATTTGAATAATAATAATTGGATTTTTTGGTATTTCATTTCAAAAAATTACTTTCTATTATATCATTAGAAAGGAATGGTTATGCTGAATAGTACAGGCAAGAAAAAGTTGTATGTTCCTATTTAAGTTATGGACCTACAGAGTATTGTTTTTTCCCAATTTTTCCAATATTTTTTTTGGCGGCTTTTTATAACGCCGACGAATGAAAATAAAATATCATAGTAGTAGCAACTGTTATCCAGTGACGTATGGTTTCCATTGCCAACTTTTCAAGTTTTGGCTTTCATTTTGCTTCCACGGCCTACTCGGTGAATTTCAATAATAATTTTTTTCTGATCTAGTTTCTGGTTAGATACCAACTTGTGATATGTCATTAGAAAGGGAATTGAATGCTGAATAAAGCGAAAAGAAAAAAAAATAGGGTTTCCAAATGCTCCAATACCTGCTTTCTCGTGATCGCATACCAAGCAGAGATGGGGATATGAACTCCTGATGACTTTACAGGCTCCATCTAGTACCATTCTAGTGTAAAGACACTCCAAACTCAAAAGTTCACGGCCTCCCCGTTGTCTGGGGAAGTATAACCGTGGAACAGACGATTTAGGATGCAAGCTCCTATGAAGATGCATCATTTTGCGAGTTTTCACGTCGAGTTGTCGCAGCTCTTATTGAGTCCATTTCATTACTTCAAAGGACTAAAGTAGAATCGGAACAGAAATCATATTAGTTGCAGCAACGTTGTTCTTCCACGACAGTTCTGATGACCAGATCTGTCGGAGTTTGTGTTATTATTATTATTTTTTTGCCATCAGGAATAAACCAGACAGGCCTTGTCTCCGGAGCCCCGACACTTCTGGAGGGCGCGCTGGTGTGTCATTAACCCCAGTATATACCATTCCACCAAGGACCCCTATGCTCAGAACCACCATCTTGAAGGAATGGTTTGGGTGAAGCCTGCGGAGTTCAAAGAGTAGATCTCGATATTTAGTCCATTTTTTCTCCTCTTTTTGGACGATGTTCGTTGCGTCAGGAGCTGAGATATTAGTACAACACTCCTAAGGCCGCGGTAAGCCTGTAGATATAGGCTGAGACCGCATGAGCTGACAGCAAATGCATTATTGTCTCAGCTGCCCCACGACACGCTCTGCATCTATGTCAGGGCCTTCATACCCATCACGCGACTGAACGGGTTCCAACTCGGTGACAGAGTTTGGGTTCGTCCATTCAGTGTCGAATACGAGACCGAGTTCATCGCCTGCACGGGTTGCTGCCTTGAAAAGAAATGCTCCAATCCCTGCTTTTTCATGATCGCATACCAAGCAGAGAAGGGGATCTGAACTTCTGATTACTTTACATGCTCCATTCAGTACCATTCTGTTATGTAGACTCTCCAAACTCACAAGTCCACGGTCACCCCGTTGTCTGGGGAAGTATAACCTTGGAACAGACGATTTAGGATGCAAGCTTCTATGAAGATGTATCATCTTGCGGGTGTTTACGTCGAGTTGTCGCAGCTCTTCCTGAGTCCATTTCATTACTCCAAAGGACTAAAGTAGAATCGGAACGGCAAGCATATTAGACAGTTGAAGGAAAATTAACTTCTTTCATTCATGATGCACTCGATAAAAAACAAAAATCTTTATGCATGTTCATCGATTTAACCAAAACATTCGATACTATCTGCCAACAGAAACTTTTGAATGGAATGTCAGCTTATGTATTGAGAGGAAAAGTGTATAATATATTGAAAGGTTATTCATCTGAAAGAGAACAACTGAACTGAGTATTGATGGAAAAATAGATCAAACTAGTACTGTTACTAAGACCATTCACAAGCTTCCTAAACGGCCTACTCGAAATTAGAATAGAAGGGAACAGATTGAGTTTTGCTGAAGACACAGTCATTCTTTATGAATCCAACACACGACAAGAACTAAAAACACTGGTTGATAATGACTTTCTGCAAATCTAAAAATGGTTCAGCTACAATCAACTGACGTTAAAGTTCACCAGGACAAGAAAATTGCCGTTTTCTTCTTATACCAGTGGCTTACCGAATAAGGGTTCAATGAAAATAGGAAATAGTTAAGAAGTCCCAGAAGAGAAATCAATAAAATATCTTGGGATGAATATATATAGCGATCTGCGTTGGGACCTGCATGTTAAAAATATATTGTATAAGGTAAGGGGATTATAAGATAAATTCAAATATTCAAGAGGGTTTCATGACATTGGAAACTTGAAAACTGTATACTGTGACCTAGTGGAGTCATAATTACAATACGGGATAAATGAATATGGGCGGGGGGAGTGACTGAAAATTAATTGGATAAACCGAATGTGATCATAACACTAAAAACATAAAAAACAAGGTATTGCAACCTCGTTTTGACAAATTTATAGGCCAGCGACACGCAACTTACCTCATCTATATAACATCATACCATTTCGGGAATTTTATATATCTGGTACATTTATCGATGTATGGTAGCTGATAGCTGCTATACTCATTTCAATGACCCATTCACGTTAGTCCCAATATTATTTATTCAATTGTATATGATTTCAACTTGTGCATCCAATATCATGAAGAGTCACACACAAGTAAGTTAGCAGCTGTGCACAGGGTATTTTACTTACTTGTAAATACTTTTTTCTTGAATAAATATTTATTATTATTATAATAGTTATTATTTTTCTTAATTCTTGTTGCCTATTGAAGAATCATTTTTGAAACTAAATTTGATAATTTGAATTTATGGCCAATTATTCCATCCCTCAATTCCACTTCGATGGTTATCTAAGGCATTCAAATTAAGTGAAGGGATATATATGAACATTCGAGGAAATCACTATCCTCACCTTGACATGAACAATTTTGATCACTACTCAGTTCAGAATTGTCGATTTTCAGTTTCCGTAATCGGTTACTTACATCTTAATGGTCCGCGTACGTCTTCACTATAGAAGTTAACAAGATTCAGTAACCAAGCTGCGAAGACATGCAATATTCATACAGTAATCCATTATGTAGACCGTTTCTCCGAGAAATAAACGTTGGGGTAGTTTAACTTGAATAATTTCCGAAGTTACGGCAACTGCTAGTTGAACTTCTAACGGCAGTTTAGGGCCCTTAGAGTTCTGCCGTTCCTGCTTTCGCATCGTTTTCACCCCGACTCTCTCTTCATGATCCATTATTACAGTCATTCAAAACAACTTTCCAAAAATACAAAGGAATGTCGAACCAAGTGCCACAACTTTCCCCTATTTGTTTTGTAGACCGCGGACCGAGAGAACATTCATCTTACGAGAATAAAGAAACTCTTGATGGAAAAAATAGCAAACAATGCCCCCCTATCAAAGTTTATGGCCTCTCTGAAGTTTCGATTCTCCTTGTCGCGTTTCGTTACTTACCTTTCAATGTTCCATTGTAGTTATCTTGGGCTTCTTCAATAATAGAACTGTTTATGGTGTGTTTGCTCCCAACACTATCCTATACGTTACTTCATTTGAGAGTACATGACTGAATTCAACAGTCCATTGATTAAAGGCGCCAGAACTGTTGTGATTCAGTGATTTTTTAAAGAATTATGGAAAAATCTTTCAGGCTCAAGTTCCTAGTATTCTCACCTGATATAGTGAGTTTCCGAATGACAGGCATGTACATCAGTGGAAAACAATATTCCTGGATAAATCCATAATGCCTGAAAAAATCGTCGAGTATCGTAAGGTATTGTAGCCGTGAGAGCCATTTCACTCGGCTATTTCTTTTAATAATTCAGAACTCCTCACTGTATTACGAGCTCAATAGTCTAGAGTCAAATGTTTGAAGGAGAAACGCAAACGTTTGTAGCAGAAACTTTAAATATATTTTAAGCTTAGCCGACAGCTGGCTAACTGGTACTTTCAATAGACGATTTGAAAACCTATCCACGAAGACCCTGAAGATGTTTTTTGAAACACTTTCTACCGCACAACCTCAGATTCTTTTTAGAAACAATCGAAGAAGTCAAATCATAATATTACAAACAATGAAATGTACATGGTGTCATCTAAAAGCAGCAACGCTCTCAACTCGTATACACAAGGCGTCGTCAATAGCTGCAAATACGCTTTGATTCGGTCAAAAAATCAACTGATTGTGTTCTGAAATTCTTCATTTAATATCGTTAACTTCTATGTACAAGGCGTCGTTTATAGCTGAAAACATGAAGCTCATCTGAAGCTCTGTATAGTTCGAGTTAACGATAATGTGAGAAATCAAAGTTAGCGGCACTCTGGAAGGTCTGGAAATGACCATGTGTGAATATAGCGGTTTTATGTCGGAATAAAACTCCAGTATATTAACTACATCAAAGGTTCCAAATAGTGCCAGTTGCCGTTGTTGTCTACTTCTCACGCAAATTCAACCAGTTTGTGGAAAGTATAGATAAGGATATCAATCGTTAATAGTTTTTGACTTAGCTGTTGTTATTTATTTGTCAAAATCGATTGAATGTTTTGTCGACAATCATCGGGAATTCTTGTCGAGGAGCAAATTATTAAAGAATTTTATTTCCTATTTGTCATTGTCTACATTTTTCTCACAACTTTAGGTTTGACTTGACTGCATCCAATCCACCTAATCGATATTATACAGTTGTAGTATGAGAGTAAATCACTCAAGTCAATTTCATGAAATAAAGTATTGGAGCCCACCGATCGACTTGAAGAATATTGAAATTATGAGATGAGCGAGTGCGATATTGACACAGAGCAACAGTTGCAAAACCGGACAACAGCCAAGGCGCACGTCTGACAAGTAAGTGAGTGAGAATCTAGTTTCAGCCCAAGATATTTTATTTTATTTTTCAGGAAGATATCGATGTTCTTGACAGTTATTTCCTCAGGTGGGTATATTATTTTTATAACTAGTGAAGGGACAAATGTGTGTTTTTTATGCTTAACTGTTAATATATTATGACTTAAACTGACATATATGTTGTAGCATTATATATAATGGCCGTGTCGTCTGCAAATCCTATTAGTTCACCTGTAGAGTTGTAAGAGAATATATCATTTATATATAAATTAAGTAATCTCCAAAACAGTTCCTAGAGGCACCCCAATCAACACCGGTTTTTCAGTACTAAATTCCCCCTCTGTTCTCACCAACTGTATTCTATGTGACAAGGAACTTTTGTGGCAACCCTCGTTTACCAGCGTTGGTCATTCAAAACATCCAACAATTGTGAATGGTTCACAGTGACACACGCCTTTGCCAAGTCAAGAATTGCGACTGCTATTTGTTCGGCCTTATTGACAGACTAACAGAATTAAGCCCTAAAGGGTGTCATCAGTTGAGAGTCCTTCTTGGAAACCAAATATATGAGCAGAAGGGGGTCGCTGACTGCAAGGAGAACCTACTCGTGGTCTGATTTATCAGAATCCGTGTAGTATATGCCTAACTGTCCAATGGCCTCGATCGATTATTGCATGGCATTTGATACAGCATCACAGGAGCATCTCATGCATTTGCTCAGATTCCCTGCGGAACCCGATGCCCTTCAGATACCCTTATCTGCATGGTCTGCAACCATGAAGAAGCAGAGATTGGATCATTTCTTTTCGAAACAGAAACCCGTGCGGTCGAAGAATTTGGTCACGTATTCGACACTGAACGAACACATCACTCTTTCACCGAGTTGAAATCCCATACTGCATATGCTTATTCGCTTTTTGCCTATATCGACAGGCATAACATGGCGCGAGTGTCGAAGATGGCAAAACAATACTCGTATAGTATAGATAGAATCAGAGTTACCTTATACTTTAAAGGAAATTGAGTCCGTTATATAGAATGACAAGTACCGAATTTATTGAAACTACCCATTTCTCAACCTCTGGCAGACACAAGTAAATAAGCCAGACGTAGTCCTCCTCGACTATCAAAGTAGAACGATTTTCGTCGTAGAGTTTGCGGCTCCTGGTGAAACGAATATTGTACAGAAAGGCTTACTCTTTGAACCCCGTAGATTTTACTCACACCATTCGGTTTTGATGGTGGTTCTGATCATAGTGGTACTTGGTGGAATGATAGATACGCTGCTCTAGAATATGGAAATTTTACTGGCTTGCCATGATGCGGCAGAAATCTCTACCGATAAAATGCAGGAGGCCGTAATTCACGGTTCACTTCACCTACTCCAGGCACATGATTCTCGGTAATCACTTACCTCAAGGACGTGGAGAGTATTTTGAGGTTAATCACACACCAGCGTTCCCGGTACCGGGGCTCCGGAGACAGGGTTTGACTGGGAAATTTCGGACGAGGGAAAAAAAATCTGATCATAGTGTTTCTGATCAAAGGAGTACTTTGTGGAATGATGGAAACGCTGCTCTCGAGTCTAAAAATCATACCAGCTTATCGTAACGCGGCAGAAATTTCAGCCGGAGGAGTGCAGAAGGCAGTAATATTATTTTTTCAAATTTCAAGCATGATTCTCAAATAGTAATTCTGCATTTTTTGAATTTTTTTCACATACTACCTGGTTGAACATGGGCTACACAACGAATCATCACCCGATACTCTGACAACGTCATGTGAGATATGGCTATTTTATCATTATTGTAATGTATGAGGAAAGAAGAAATATATTGTGCCCTGGACGCCAAGTTTAAAAAAAATAAAATAATAATATTAATAATAATGTTTTTAACTCTCTCCGCGGCAAGTATCAGCACAAACTCCGACAGATCTGGTTATCAGAACAAAGTTGCTGCAACTAATATGCTTGCCACCAGTTACGCAGCTCCCGATCCCAGGCCCCTCCTCGGCTCCCACTAGAAACAGTTTAATTAGTTGTTGCATCCCCCTGTAATGTATAAATGTGTGTTTTGGGTGTCGAAGGAATCATGTGTATGTTTGGCGTCGGTGTACAGTACTAGGGGCCCACTGGTCGCTACTCCGGTTGGCTGCGGCGCCTCAGCCTCCCCTAGAATCCGCTTCACTCTCGTTTGCCGTCATGACAGGTCATGCCGTTGCCCAGGATTCACCACGTGGAGGTGAAAATAGCGTTGAGATGACCGGACTCCTGGCACCCCCTTGAACCCTGGGCGCCAGGTAAGTATGTTCTTTTGCCAATACATTTATTTACTATAGGCAGTATCATTTGGGTAAAACTGTTCGATCTTGTTTGGTGAACGTGTTAATTTTTTTTTAATATTTTTCTTTCTGGAAGGTAAATATTAATATAGTTTTTGTATGAATTTGTCTAATATCAAATATCTTCACTTCAGTGAATAACGTACTGGCAGAAGGATATCGTGTGGGCTTGAAATTCATAATTTTCAGAATTCTCTTTTGGATTATTTCTAATGGTTTCAAAATTGTTTTTCTTGCTCCCCCCAGCCGATTATACCATAACTTAATAGTGGATTTACTAGCGCGTACTAAGTTTTTAAGTGGTATTTGGCGACATTGATAAAATTTATTTATTCATTTTTCAGTTTATTTGTTTGGAAGTCCTATCTCAGGAATGCATCCAGATTATCACCCAAATAGTTTGTATTTAACGATAATTTGACGTTTTGGTTTTTCATTTGAATAATTTCAAAGTTTGGTAAGCAATTTTCGTATGATGTGAATGATATTATTTTAGTTATTTTTAACGTTGACAGTTAATAGATTATAGCTGAACCATTGTGTGATAACTTTCAGGTAATTTTCTACTCTTTCCTTAACCATATCCCAAGATTTCTCGGTGTATAGGATATCAGTATCTTCAGCAAAGGAGATTACTATACCAGGGGATTTTTTTGTGAGTATTGGGATAAATTATGAAAATGATTGGCCCGAGTATTGTCCCTTGCGGTACCCCACATAAAACATCCTCTTCAGTACTTGACGTATCGTTCAGTTTGACTTTTTGTTCTCTTCCTTCAAGGAAGTTTCTGAAAACTTTTAATACCACCCCTCTCACGCCCAGGTGTTCGAGTCGATCTAACAAGAGCTCATGGCTCACAGTGTCGAAGGCCTTTGCCAGATCGACAAAAACACCAAGGCCAGGCCAATTTATTATTTTCGGCATTATACATTGAAGATGTTAAATGTGCTATCGCATCCTGGTTACTAAGATTTTCCCTGAACCCATACTGTATGTCGGTAATTATGTAATACTTCTTTTGATATAGTATCAGGCGATTATTAATTATTTTCTTAAATATTTTTGAAAAGACAGATGTTAATGATATGGGCCTGTAATTGGACATGCTCGTTCTTTCTCCATTTTTATAGACAGGTATCACATGTGCCTTTTTGAAATGTTTTGGTACTGTGCCCTTTTGCATGCAGAGGTTGAATATATGGCATAGCGGTCCTAATAATATATAATTGGATGTAAGTTTGATTATTTCATCTTTCATACCATCTGGTCCTGGTGACTTTTAGTATTTTAGGTTCAGATGATTTTTTTCACTTCACTCATACTTGTTGGTTGTAAGAACATAGAGTGAATGTAGTGTTCAGAGGCCTCTTTGTGTTGGTTTGGTTTATTTATTTTTGATGCCAGCTTTACGCCAACTCTAGAGAAGTAGGAATTTATATTATTTGAGATTTCCTGTTTCCTGGTTAACATAGTTCCATTTTCTAATATTATTTTCTTTATTATTTTTGTTTCCGTTCTATAATTATTTGTACAATTATTTATTGCTTTTCACATATTTCTGGAAGAACCTTTATTTGTTTGTTTTGTTTTTGTATTGTTGGTATTTTAGTTTGAGTTCTTCATCACCTGGGAATTTAACATGTTTCTGAAATAGTTTGTCGCGATTTTTGATAGAGTTAATCAAACCTATACTTATCTAGTGTTTTCTATTATTTTTTGCTCTAATTGTGATGGTATGTGTTGCTTTATCAATGAATGATTTTAACTTTTTATAGAATAATTCAAAAGCGAGTTAAGCCTCCAAGGTTTCGAATACAGTTTTCCATATTTCATTGTTCAGTAACCTCAAGAGTTTATTATCGTCAATTTTACGTATTATATTGATGGACTGTTTTTCTCGTATATATTCTTCTTTCTTTAACGCTATCATGACTGGGCAATGATCTGTTATAGATAATTTAAAGACAAAAGGTAGCATTGTTTCCTCTTAATTTTGTTTTTTTTCCTTGACAAATATATGATCTAGACAAGATGACGATTGTGACGTTACTCTAGTACTTGTGTTTATAAGCGACACAAATCATTTTTCATAGAGCATGTTTAGGTAGTCATCTCTTTCATTGGTCCCATCCAGAATATCAATATTTAAATCACCAATAATAAAGGTTTAATCGTATTCATTGTAACTATGATGATTCATAACGTCAGAGTGGGCGTCAATGAAATTCGTACTAGATCAGTATGCTGCTAATATGCACCTTTTTGAGTTATTCAAATTTGGATTTAATTTTATACCGTTTGTCAGGTCAATATTGATATATCTAGAGTCGTACTGTATCTCTTCTCTGAAATATCATCTTAAAACTCCATAATTTTGATTCAATCTGTTTTCTGTATGAACTGACGTATATCCATCAAGATGGTAAAGCTTTTGAGTCTCCATTTTCCAGGTTTTTGTCTAGATGATGCAGCTAAATAATTTTTCAGTTTGTGACATGAACAATTTAAATTCTTTAATATTTTTTTTGAAACTCCTTATATTCATATGACGTATTGTGAAGGTGTTCTGTGGGTTATTTGTTTTAGTAAGTTCATGTAATTTTTTGATATCATCTATTTCAATAGTATTGATTCTGCCTTCAATGAAATTTCTTATGAATTGTTCATCCATACTGAAAGGACAGAAAAAACACAACTTACATCTATATTAACCCAAAGCTTGTAAGAAATTGTACCTATATAACGTCTAGGAATAACTCTATGAATACTGTTTCATTTAGATCATGTATACAAAAGCAATAGATGATGTTTTGTGATTTTATCGGTTTGGAAGATTCATATTCCTGTTCCTTAATGTTCTAGTTTCCTTCGATTCAGTATTTTTCACAAAGTGGTGTACTGGCTTAGAATTATCTGTTACTTTTGTGTTGAAATCTGGGTTGTTGGGTGTCGCTGGTGAAATTAATTTATTCCTGGATATAGATGTTCGATTGTTCCCAATTGATCTCTTGCTTCGGATTTTTTGGCGGTATTCAATGTATAACCTGTGACAACTTCTTCTATTTCATCTAAACAGATTTTTAAAATCGTTGGTGTGGCCGGAGCACTATTGTTTATTGGAGGAAGAGTCTGTCTGAGTGCTGGATCGGAAACATCTTCAGTTGGGTTCTCTAACTCCTCTATTGTGTATGTAGTTCAGTCGACACGTTGAAAAAAGTGGGGTTAGGTGGAAAAAGGTCGGAGATTTTTCAGGGATGGTTAATCAACATTTTCTCAAGTTTTAGACCTCGAGGACCCTGTGCGAAAAAAGTAGGGGGGGGGAACTGCAAAATTTTTGACTTCAAAATTTGCTAAGAAATTACAAAAATGCAAAATTACAGCTTATTTCATTTGTTATACCCGAATTATGATGAAATGTTGTAGTAATTATGGTTCTTATTTGAAGTCACCAACTTTGGATACCCCACTCCTCCCCCACCCAACCCCAATTCTCAAAAGCTAACTTTCTGATGAAAGCCAACCATACCTATTCACATCATTTTGGTATTGATATCAGTTTGATTCCGTATCGATATCCCCCCGTTCCCCAACATAATTATCCCAGGACAGGAAGAAAAAAAGAAGTAGTCCTTCCGTGAAAAAAATTAATGTAATTAACAATACTAAGTTAATCTCATGGCATATATTCAGCCCTATGCTGTATCACTTCCGTTAAAAATATCGTCACCATTATTCACCATTTCCGTTATTTTGCTATTTCTTGGTAATAGCAAAACAACGGAAATGACGAATAACGGTGACGTTATTTTGAACGGAAGTGATACAGAATAGGGCTGATTATATTGAGGAATAAAGATATTATATCTAATCATAGTGGGTAGATACTCATTTGTACTCATTATATTTCCTGCCGAGATTTCATAGCCGGTGGTTCTGCTCGTAACAGCTCGTCGTCCTCCTGAGCGATAAGGCTGTCAATGATGTGGCTGTCGTCGTTTACGTTCAATATTTCTGGTGAGTCTTCCTCGATCAAATCAGTTGCGGAGGCGTTTTCGCAGGAGTGGCCTGTGCAGTGCTTGCACATTGCTCTGCATCGGATAACTGCTTTCTTGCAGCCGCATGCTCCGCTGCTACAGCCTTTGCTGCACTTGCAGGAAACAATATGGAGGATGCGCAGTATTTCTGGTTGTGGGGATTGGTAGTACCCCTCATATGGTTAGGCTCCAGCCTATGGGAGGAGATCATTGCCCAACCATGCCTGTTCTTGCTGGTAAGTGCGGAGGGAGTGGTACTTGGCAGCGTCCCTAGAAAAGATTTAGGGCGCACTGCTATCATGATTGCATGAGCCAGAGCGAGGCATTTATTTTTCCATCAGTCCAAGGTTCGTCGTTTGTTGGTCAAAATCAAGACATGGAGGAGAAGAAGAGGTGTCTCCGGAACCGCAGTTCACGCACTATCCAATCGGATGATACTCAACTGTGTTGAATACTCTGGAGCGGATGTCTTCCAAAATCATTTTTCCAGCTGCCTCCACAATTCGACGTCTTTCTTCCTTTCGGTGGAGTACCAGTTATTGTACAGAATTTTGTCACCAAATCTCTTCAGACTGACAATTCTTGAGAGTTTTGCTGTGTGGTCAACGGTCTTCCTCAATCAGCTCAATCAGCTGCTGAATGGAAAACTGGCATTCATCGCTATTCTCGTCGATGTATGAAAATATCACCTGCATGGTTTCGTCAACACTCGGCGATGGGCGGAATCCTTTTTTATGCGATGACTTAGGTGGATGGTAAAAGCTTGCGAGAGGCACTTTTGATGATACTCAGCATTGACGGCGACTAAATAAGTGTCCAAATTCTGCAACTGGCTAATGCGCTCTTCTATTTTCTTCCCCCAGTCGTCTCCACGCATCCTCGCCTTTTCGATTTTTCTATTAGAAATTTCGGGTAGAGTCACTTTGACTGTAGCATTGCGCCTTTCCAAGGGCAACTTTGCCTGTTTAGCTCTGAAATCATCAGTGATAGCTTCCTCATAAAGAAAACACGTATTGGTGAAGTCGAATTTCGCAACTTTTGACCGTCGAGTAGGTGCAGGAGAAGGAGCTTTGGATGTGTCACATCCACGACGTGTAAATGCAGCAATTAATTTATCATTGTTGTACCTTGTTTGGTAAGCACTATGCACTCTTACTTCACTCAACTCACGCAAAAACTGTTCATCTGCCGATAGTTTTTACACTGGACTCCAACAGTCTGGCAACTCCTCTGGCTTCCACTACAGTTAGTTAACCTGCTTCAACTCCTCCTTTACAAATAAAACACAAGTCTGATCCACGAGATGTAGACGCCATCTCAGAAAATTACCCAAAACCGGCACTAACACTACATGCTCCATTCGCTAACAAAGTTATTCACTTCAAGAGCTGAAGGTTTCTAATATTACTTATCTAACTTAATCTTATATATACTCTGAGTGGTTAAACACTCTCTGTCCCATTTTTACCAATCCCTAATTTTAATTTTCTTATTACCTAATTTGACTATTCTACCTGAGGTACTTATACCCTTCTATAATTACTATTTTTCGATTTCTTCTTGGAATTAATGAATTATAGAGTCATGTTGGAAGAATAAAATGAAAAGTGATCTAATATGACCTCAAAAATCGAAAACAAATAGGTCTAGGTAGCGCAGGTAAAATAGATAAATTTTAGCCTTCTATGTTGAATATTGGCTCATCGTTTGCATTCCGCAGTTCCACAGGAGCAGTGTTCTAACATCTATTGTTTTCCAGCTTTTTACTGCTCTAGCTGATCACACTTCCCTCTTGTCCTTGGGAGGAACGACTTGACACCTGGTGGGCGAGCAGGGGTGGGGGTTATCTAAAGTTGGTGATTTCAAGTAGGAATTATAATAGCAACTACATTTCATCATAATTCTTGTATAAACAAAGAAGTAGGGTGGAATTCTGCATTTTGTGGCGAAATTTGAAAAATTACCTATTCTTCGAAGCGCCATATCTCGGTAACAAGTTGACACACAAACATCTTCGAGGCAACAAATTAGTAGGGAATTTGACGATTTACAAAAAAGTAAAATGACGTTTTTGCTGTAGAAAGTAAGGCAAAAAAGTTATTGAGGAAAAACCACACCAAGGTCGAAAAATTTGCAGTTTCCCCTCCTTTTTTTTAGCACAGGGTCCTCGAGGTCCAAAACTTGAGAAAATACTAATTAACTATTCTTGAGCAACATCTTAAAGTTTCATTAACTTCCGATCTTTTTCTATCTGAAATTACCTGTCGACTGAACTAATGGTATCGCATTCACATACAACTTGAAGTTCTTTATATGCGCATTAAAAACTCATTTGAATCCAACAGAAGTACTTCAGAGAAGATTTATAAAATTGATATTTTCCAAAAATTCCAGATACTCATCTGACTTACTTTATTATGAATCAAAAATCTTGGACGTGAGACAATTACACTTTTTCATCACCTGCCTAAAATATCACGATACAAAGCATCTCAACCAACTACCTACCCACAATTACAATACACGAAAAAAAAAATCATTATATACCACCGTTATTGGTTAAAGCTACAACACAGAGAATGTTCCTCTATTTAGCACCCAAGTTATACAATAGCATTCCTGATGAATTAAAATTTATAAATATCAAAAAAAAATTTAAGCAACGATTGAGAGAGTTCATAAACAAAAATCCAAGAAATATGATTCGTTCTTTCTTTGATGACTGAAAAATTTAATAAAAAAAAAAAGATAATTCAATAAATGAAAAAAAAAATGCTTGTTTATAAATTTATGTTGATTCACAATGATCATTTTATAATTATTATATGTATATGTGTGTATTGGTTTGTGACTGATTATTTGCTTTCTTATCACCATTTTGCATAAACTTTTTTTAAATAATTTCACTTATACCATTCTATTGTGTTGTTAATTATCTAGTATTTACTTTTATATATGACTTTCACCCATTTTAATCTATGTACTGTACCCAGCTCTCATATATCTACTTTTTTATAATTTTATAATTTTATATTGAATCACAATGAACATTTTAACTTTCTTATATGTTGTATTTTATTTATCTATTACTATTATTCACTATATTAAATTTTCATAGTTTTACTTACATACTATTTTTATACAGGTTATATTGTTTGTATAATTGTGAAACAAGTGCTTTAGCACTTATCACTCTTCTCTCTTTACTCCCGATATTTTTGAGCACATTTTTTTATATATTTAATGTAATTAACGTGAATAAAGCTTATTATTATTATTATTATCATTATTATTATTATGGTTTTGGGCTCGAGCTTCTTTCAAATGTTTCACAAAAGTTTCATTTTTTGTTGGTATTCTGGACATACAGGGTGTTCCAAATTAAGTCGGTACCAATGCCAACTCCGTTATTATTGGTGCTACGAATTCGGTTAAATGGGCAAACTAGTAGCATTTTTAATGGCCTCGATAATGAAACCAAAATAAAAAATTGAAATTCGCGTTTTAAGAACATTTCATAAAATCATATTTCTTTCAATGGAACACCCTATATTTTTTCAAGCATTTCGATTCATAATAACATTCTCAACAACGAAGCTCCTATCACCTATCTTCCTAAAGTGGAAAATGAGCGACTTATGTGGAAATATTTATTTTTTCACTGGTACAAAAAATTTCTTTGTTTTGGCGAATGAAACCTCATGATTGTCCAAACACCCAATTTTGGTACTTATACGAATGACAATATTTTGTTACTAATAGCAAAATAAGACAGTAAATAGAAAAAATTGCGTTGGGATGTGGACTCGTGAATCCCGTGATCATCATGTCACTCCACTCATTTGACACCACTGAGCAATTTGGTATTAACGTACAAAGCGATAATTTCCATTTTAAAGCCATTACGCTAGCCGCATTTATTTTGTGAATCAAAATATGTCTGCTGTAATGATAACTTTGAAGCCGTTTTTGTACAGAACAGAAAATACTGGAGGGTCATATGAATGTGGTTGCAAAAAATGTGTTTGATTCGATAAAACATAATTATTATGAGCAATCAAGTTGCCTTGAAACTTTGTTGAAATACTATTAGTCATATATCCTCAAGTATATCATGACAATATCATGAATTATTGTACTGTTCGAATATTTTTCGAAATGCCGTTTTCCCATCAAGAAAAATGTGATGTTAGAATTCTACTTGGTTTGCCAGAAAAACAGCGTAAGAGCACTCTAACACTACAGCAACTCGTTCCCCGATCGTGAATCACCTAATCGGCGTTTTTTTGCTGTGCTTCATCGTCGATTCAGGAACAATGAAAAAGGTTTTAAGAAGAGGAGAACTAAAAAACATTTTATAATATCTGAAGATACAGAAATTGACATTTTAGCCTACTTTGAGGTATATCCAAATAATTCCATCAGAGATTTATCTAAAGGAATAGCTGTTCCACTGTCCTTATTAGTTGAGACCAGTGCAAACACTAGAACCTGGTGATCCTGAGAGACAATTGGGGTTCTGTCGGTGGTTTATTAATAAACTTCTGAATTTAGAACGTTAGTGCAATGGAGACATTCGATCAGCATCATGAGATCTATAACATAATAAAAATGGAGCAGATTTATGCGGTGCGGGGTCCTTCCTTTGTTGACAATTATATTCCGCTTCTCCAGTACGGTTATCGCAGTTTCAACAGCTGTCAAAAAATTCACAACCGTGAAAAAATTAAAACCGATTGTTTCTAACAAGAGTTAGTTAGGAATCATATATTTCGAACGCAATTAACTGAACGAACTACAAACAGACTCCACCCACATCAGCTGTGCTAATGTGAATTATGTTTTTTTCGGTTTCCTGTCATTCCACGAATACTTTTCAAATGTGTGACGTTTTCACAAAGTAGATGTTTCTAATGTGTAAACAGAAAAAATTATATTGTCGCAAGCTTGGATTTCACACCGGTAGGTCGCTCCTTTCGCGATGTGTCTTTCAGGCAAGTTTTACCTACTTGAGGGCCATTCCTATCATTCTATATCTGAAGGCCAAGTTAGGGAGACCCCAAGAACCTTCGAAGGTTAAAAATTCCTTCTTGTTACAACTGGCATGTATGTGGCTACGATGATAGTTTTGCGGATATTTCTGCAGTTTGGGAAATATGGGAATACTCAACGGGATGCCCTGAGCTCCTGAATTTATTTGTATAAAAAGAATGCACTAGGAATAAATTTAATTCCAGGTCCGATCCAACCATATTATTGTAGCAGCCCAATCGTTTTGTTTCTGGAAGATTATGAAATGATATATCTCGAAATTTAGTAGTTGACCTGAATTTAAGTATATTCTTATTATAATTATTATGTATAGATCTACGGGTTATTAGGTAAAGATGCGGCAAAAATTCATGTTGAAGATTTTTGAAGAACCGTTTTGTTTCGAAGATACAGGGCGAACAAAATTTGCAACAACCATACTCGGTATTTGTTGAAATCATTGACGTAAATAAATATGGGATGTACGTCATACGTTTATCAAGTGAAAAAAAAATTGAATTTTCAACAGCAACATACGGAGATCACTGGATTGGTCGATCCTCGGACCTAAACCCCCTGGATTATTCCTTTTGGGGATATATGAAGCCTATAATTTATGCTATTCCATTAACAAATTTGGATGATTTGCGAAATGAGATAATTGCTGGGTGTAACTCAATTAGAAACGTCCCTGGTGTATCTGAAAGAGTTCGGCAGTCCATGACGGAAGATTGAATGCTTGTATCCAGGCTGGAGGAAGTCATTTAGAACATTCATTGTAGATTAAACAACTTAACATGTACTTTTTGATTATAAAATGTTGTTAGTTTCTTCTTTTTGATAGTTTTATTTTTTTTGAATAAGTAGATTTTAGTATTATTCCATTCAGGGTTTTAACGGAGTTCTCAGTAGAAAAATTTACATTATTTTCTCTATATACTGTTATCCAACTCTCTGTACTGATTATGTCTATCAACTTATTCTCATTTAGGTAATTTTGGGTCGTATCTTTACTTTCATGTGTATTTTCAGGTTAACTATTTTTACTGCTGTGGAAATGTGATCAGTAATATTTGTGAGAATTATGACTGGGTAAAGATTTTCAGTAGTGTCCGTATTATATTTTAAAAATATGTGCTCTCGAGACAGTGGTTAATCGCTTAGGATTATTCATCATTGATCTGAATCCTTCAGCTGACAAAATATTTAGGTAATCTTTCCCATCTTTACTGTCTTTCTCTGATATATTTACATCTATATCTCCCAAAAAAAAGGTATAATCGTTGGCTGGAAAATACATTCCTTCAAAGAAAGTTTTCAAATTCAAGTTGAAATCCTCGATCTTAGTGCAGGGGGTTCTGTATATAACAATAGCGTTGATTTTTATATTTTCACATTTCATATTGACTATAACTTCATTAACTACACTAATCTTAATGAATTCGTGATGCTCATAATAATTGTCACGGACATATATCACAACTCCATCATTTTGATTAATTCTAAGTAGATAATCAAAGGGGGTTCTGGGACCGCATGCGCAGTACGGTCGAGCTTGCCACGGGCCATCGGAAATAGTCGTGGAGGAGATCGGTAGAAGTCGGCCGTCGCTGGTCTGCGTTCATCGTGTGACGTAGTCGAGAAAGATCCAGTTGATTGATAACATTTTGCCAATACAGCGCGCATCTTGAATATTTAAAATTAATTAAAAGAAAAAAAGATATCCGAGAACGAGGTTTGAACCAGCGGCGAACGTTTGGTAGCGAGTGACGTTAGCCTTGTCTCCACGGAGATTTCGTACAAGTTGATGTACAAATGTGGGATATATATTTCTCCAGCTACCAGAGCACGGTGTTTGAATATTAAAAAAAAATAATGATTGAGAGTGTGATGATAATAGTGGTGTTTGGAAAATGGGGAAAAAAAACATGGCGGCTGTCGAATGTTATACAGGTCATAACATAATATTTGAGTGAAAAAACATGGTTGCCTCGGCCATTTGTCGAATTTTCCATTGGGGGTATGGGGGGGATTCAAAATGTTTTCGTGAGGGGGTCCGTCATTTTTAACGTGCGATTTGGAGTGAAAATCAGCATTTTAAATCTTACTCGTTTTTTGAAACGCAAAAAACGCTTATTGCAGTAACGTTTTTGCACGTTTTGACGTTTAAAATTTTAGGTGTTTTTTTGAACGCGAAAAACGACTATTTTGTATGCTTTCAAATGTCAAATCCCCATAAGAAATAAATGTAAAAAGTGTATTTTTACCGCTTCTAATTTTACTTGTTTTTTGGGGCGCTAAAACGCATATTTTTGTCACATATTTTATGCGTTTAAGCGTTCGTATTTTTACTTGTTTTTTGGAACGTGAAAAACGTCTATATAGATCACATTTTTGTGCGTTTTAGAGTTTCAACTTGACCAACCTAACATTTAGGTAAAAAATAAAACAGTTTGAGGAGAAAAATTTTATTGTACAGTTTCATTTTGGTAACATATCACATAGCCATTTGTATAGAATATCTACGTTTCGGAGACTGCAATTATAGTTGGTCCGGTTCCCAATGTGATGCATACAAGGTGATATACCATCATTGTCGCCGAATGTGGGAACCATCCATGACGTATTATCATAGTCCTCCAAATTCACAACACGTGTAGGTAGGTTCAATTGATGAAATTTCTCTGTAAGATTAGTATAGCTGGTGTACCAACATATTATTTAAGAGAAAATAACATGGTGGGTGCTTGTCTTATTTAGTATACAGGGTGTCTCAAAACGTATAATTTAAGAGAAAAAAATGGCGGCTGCTCGTTAGATTCAGTATACAGGGTGTCTCAAAACGCAAAGTTTATGAAAAATCATATCGTTTGGGGAGAAAAAAAGACATGGCTGCTTAGGGCAGAGAAAAAGGTACCATTGGGAACATGGGGAATTAAAATACGAATCATCGAAAAATAAGCACTTCCGGTTTGAAAAAATTGAGGTAGAAGAAAAGTAATAGTGAATTCGGATTATCCACATCGAGGAGAGTTCAAATATGCAATAAAATGTCCACTTCCGGTTCTCACTTGTAGTTGTCCGATTTCGATAATTTTGGCATCAATGGATTCGTTTCGATGTCAAGAAACATTTTTAAGCATTATCCAATGCCAAAAGGGCATAGGAGGCTAACTTCGTTATTAGCGAAGGTACAACGATGTGCGGGTACTCTAACAAGACAACTTTTATGGGGGAACAAGAAAATGATAGAATATCCTTCCGTCAACTGCTATAAGTGCCATAAACCTCACATTTTAATGCGTTATGTACTCATCGCTCAAATGTTACAAGTCGGTTCGTTAACGTTTGACATTTTTTGTATAGAACGTCGCTCAATATATCGGCGGCGCCTCACACTCGATATCTGTCAGTTGTCATTGGTAATATCGTTGAAGAAAAAAAAATATGTGACAAATAAACATGGTTGTACAGGTAAATAAAAACATGGCTGCTACATGTATGTGTCAGATGGAAAAATGGGTCATTGGGAGTAGCAAAGTATTCAGCAATAGTATATACAGGGCGTATCACACGTTATTCAAGAGAAAAAACATGGCTGATGCAAGTGTCAAATGTCATGTGGAAAATGGGACGCAGAAAATACGTATCATAGGGGATATGGGGACCCAATAGAAAAATATGGTGATATTTCATACTGAGTGTTCCAAAATTTTCTTAGACATACACAGAGTGTTCAAAAATCATTCAAGATAGGAAAAAAACCGCTCATTTATAGAAAAAAAAATATGATGTTTTAACAGGAGTTTAGCGTTTCTACGTGCGATCCCAATCGGAAATGTATTACATGTCATCGAGGCGCTATCTATCATCAGGAAGGTGCCCAATATGTGAATTACCAACTTTTTTGGATCTTTACGAATCATCAGAAAATAAACACTTCCTATCATTGAAAATTGGGATAGAGTATTGAGAAGGGTCCAAATTTAGTTACTCCCGATCGTACGATTTCAATAATTTTGATACCAATAGGTTTGTTTCGATGTCAAGAAACATTTTTAAGCATTTTCCAATGCCAAATGAATCATTCTGCTATCAATTTACGTTATTCGTTTCATTATCAGTTGGCATTGAAGCGTGGTCTCCGAGCCAGCGTTATCGGTAATAGAAAAACGAGCAGATTGATATGGAGTGTTGCCGGTTGTAAAATTAAACATTGGGTTTGGGGATAGGGCGTTGCCGGTTGTAAAATTAACCTTTGAGGTTAGGGATGTATCATTTAAGAGAAAAAACAACAAAGTTTCTCAAAAGGCATCATTTAAGAGGAAAAGACATGACGGCTGCTTGTTAAATGCTTTATCGGGTGTACCAACACATCATTTGAGAGAAAAAACAACAGGGTATCTCAAAACGTATCATTTAAGAGGAAAAACATGGCGGCTGCTCTTTGAATGTAATACCGAGTGCACCAATAACATGTCATTCAAGAGAAAAAAAGATCACTGCTGCTTGTCAAATGTTGGGTGGGAAAATTGGTCGAAGCAAAAATGCATCATTGGGGATTCAAAAGTTTTCGTTTTGCGTAAAAAGGTTGCCTCATTTGATGTCATGATGGGGGAGGCCGTCATTTTGAACGTGCGATACCCATGCGTAAAACTGCAGCGTTTCAGCTTAAAACTGTAAGCGAATACGCCACCAAAAATTAGTAAGTCATCCCAGAGCGCCACGTCAAATAATAATAATCGCCGTTCTCTACTTGCACAGGCTACGCCTTTGAGAATACTCCATAAGTGTTTATGAGGTATAGTTGATTTTGAAAAGTCATGTATTAATGATAAGTTGTCACAATATAATGACAGCTATTTATGTCTCCAGCCGTGTACAGATAGTCTTTTTCTGTACATTCTTTCAGTTTCTCCAATTCTACCATTACAAATAATGTCAATAAGTGTATTCAAATAATTCTATTGCTGTAATGATTGAGTTTTTTATTTTATGCTAGGTTTACTTTTCACGTTTCAAATACCCGGCAACAACTATTCTTATCAAACGAACACCAAAAGAAGTTTGAGTTTACGTGTGTATTTTTCATTAAAGCTATAAAGACAAAAATGCCTATGTAATGGATCTTTGGGGCATACCACAGAATTTGAAATAACATTTTCAGATATGTGAGGCGTATTTCTTATTGCAACCAACGTCTTATCGCACGTTCTGTTGATTGTGGGATCCAAAATAAGTTTATCCAAAGTATCGCCGATGCCGAGGTACCAAGAATCATTAGTGTTGTTATAGTTTTGTGGCTAAATAAAATTCATTCAATATTTGGAAGTTCAGAGGATTTTGAGATAAGTGAGTTTTATTACAGCATTGCAAGTCGTGACGAAATTTGTGATAATTTTGTTGAATTATACTTCTCACGCCAACACTCGGGATGAATTTCAAAGAACAAGTAAAAATTCATATATTCTTTAGTATTCAAAAGAGGTGTCAAGTTATTATATGAAATATGTTTCAAACTATAAAGTGTATGAGAATCATGTGTTATGGATGCAAATCAAAAATGCAGGAAAATTTCCAAATCCAAATAAGAAATCGTGAGTATTTAAAATAGGCGTCGAGTAAATATATATGAAATATTTTTCAAATGTTATGGAATATGAGAAAGTATTATGAGAAATCATGGGTTATGAAAGAGAAAAATGTCCAGGAAAAAAATTAAAAATCAAATTTCAAAGTTGATTCAGTCTAAGAGGAAAAATTATGAAAATTATGTGCTAGCTATGCAACAAAAAAAAGAAATACAGGAAAGTTTTCCAAGTCCATGTGCCAGCTCGCAATATAATATGTAGATGAAATATTCAGAGCATGAAAGTGATAAAATAATAATAATGATGAATGAAAAAACGACGGTTGTCAGTTTAGAGAAAAAACATGGCTGCATCCACAAGAAAAAAAAAAACATCGATATATATATATATATATATATATACATATATATCTATAGAGTGTTTCTAAATACGTCATTGAAGAAAAAAAAAAAAAATGGGCTACGGGGTGTTCTAAAATTCAGCGTATAAGAAAAAAAAAACATGCCGGTTCGACGGGAGTCTAGCACTTCAACATGCGATCCCAATGATAAACGTTTAAAGGGTGCCTCAAAATATTCATAAAAAACGTGTCAGTTTAACGGGGTCTAAAGTTTCCACGTGCGATCCCAATGAGGAACTAATTCAAGGTATCTCAAAATACATCATTTGCGAAAAAAAAAAACATGTCAGTTTAACGGAGGTGTAACGTTTTCACGTGCGATCCCAATGAGAAACTTATACAAGGTGTCTCAAAATACATCATTTGCGAAAAAAAAAAGAAAAAAAACATGACAGTTACATAGTAATTGGAGAGTAACAGGGCGTTAGCGTTTCAACGTAGAATAGTGTTGAGTTCATAAATGGGTAATATTTGAATGGTACAGTCTATGAGGAAACATTATAACAAATGTGTTATGGATGCAAAAAAGTTCAAGAAAAAAGTCTGAACTGTAGGTGTCATGTAACATAGGAAATATGTTTCAAAAATGTTACGGTATATGAGAAAGCATTGCAAAAATTCATGGGTTATGGATGCGATAAAATATGGAAATTTTGGGTAATTATTTCACTTTGCTGACCGTTGGGTGTGCTTTTGAGGGTGTGTAGTCTTGCTTGCAAATCCCGATGTCATGTATGCATACACATTAATTAACAACTACAATGGAATGTTGCAGACTCCCTACTATAACATTGGAAATCAAATTTAGGTAGGTTATAATGAAAGTGAGACATATTTTCATAATTTATTCAACATATTTTGTATTATTCTAAAGTAAGGGTGTTACAGCGTTGGCATATTTTATCAAATTACTCATAAAAAGATGTCAGTTTCATCAATAAATTTCTAAGATCATCCAAAAGCTTATTGTTGGGGCATGCAATATTAAACATGTTCCAATTGAAGTCTCCTACTTCAATAAGTCTTCTTTGGAACTCATTGTACTTGAAGTATGTATTTCCCTTGAAAAAATACATATGGCCATCTATATAGCGAAACGCTGAAGTGATGCCATTGGGAATGCCTGAGAAAGCATCTTCAATACGGCCCCTAGTGATAATTCCCGCTGCATTAATATTCACTCCATCAAATTCAATGAAGGAAGTATTATCATAAAAGATAAAATATTTTCCTGCATGTGTTTGAAAAAGTGCATTTATTTTAGCGTTTGGAGGTAGAAGGGGGATTTCTACATCTTTATCGATTTGTAAGGTCGGAAATAAACTTGAATAGACTTTATTATTGCTGACAACCAATAAATTACCATTAGCAGTTTTGAAAACATAATCTATACCATATGGTCTTAATTCCTTCGGTAGATAATTCTGTAGTTTTTCAGGTTCAGTAATTTTCCTCTTTTTATCGCTAATATCAAACTTCCATATCATATCCTTCACAATAACATACAATCGATAGCTTGGAAAGCCTGGAGCGTACGCCTAAAACATTATATCTGGTGGAGCTTTAACTTCACATAAATTTTTATTGAATTTAGGTGAATGATGAAGGTGTTGTTTGCTTGCAGTATGAATTGGGAGAGTAGTTTTGAGGGAAGTGGTGGGAATTTGAGTAATAGTTGTATCTGGCGGTATATACTTAGGTATAGCAACAAATCGGTATTTTCGACCATATAGTACCTCAAGTCCATTAATGTCATCTTGATGGATGGGACGCATTTTTTGTTGATACCATGGATACATGATTGCGTTCTTCGTATCGCAATGACCTAAACCTAAAGAATGCCCAATTTCATGAACGGCTGACATCAATAAATTCGAATATCCGTAAAGCGTTTCATTATATCCTGTATACCATTTTTCTTCATCGTCAAAATGAATTTCTATACAAGAATTGTTACGTGCTTCTGGAAAGAAAGCATGACCTAAGACTTTGCCAGGACCATCAAAAGTCGAAATACAATATGAATTGCCCATACAATTCCTTCGATATTGATGATAACTTTTAAGGAATATTATCGTGATATCTGAATTAGGTTTCATTACCATCTCAAATGTTAAAATGGATGCATTCTGCCACATTTCAAAAGCTTTTTTTAATACTACAAGGTATTCATTATAATTTTTGTTGAATGGATAGCGAGATAGGTACCACTGCAGATGAGTTTTATTCCATTTTGTTGAAACTGTATACTCGGTTTCGCCATGTTGACATCTGGGTCTCGTAATAAGCTCCATTGTTTCATTATTCAAAGTTCCATCTACAGGTAAATTATAACGTTCTTGGAAATTACTAAAATTGTGTATGATTTATGCAATAAAAATTAAATGGTAATTTGTTTTATTTATTTGAAGATTTGCTTAGATTTCCAATCATTTCTGTTTTTCTTGAGACCACAATACCAACTACACCGGATATTCGTTCTCGTTATCAGTTTCAGAGAGTGCTTTTTCAAGAACTTCATAGGTGGCGTAGCGAGCGATTTACTATTGGTCGCTACTTCATCTGTGAGGAATTGTTAGTTAAATGATGAATTACGATTACAGTCATTTGTGTACAACAAACCAATGATAAGGTTGGTCATAATCGTGCTGGCTGCTTTCTTACCATTACTAGCAGCAAATTCAACTTCTCTACAACACTATTTGGAAACATATGGGTATATTGATAATAGTTCGCTGACAGATTTTTCAACAGCTGTTAGTAATTTCCAAGAACGTTATAATTTACCTGTAGATGGAACTTTGAATAATGAAACAATGGAGCTTATTACGAGACCCAGATGTCAACATGGCGAAACCGAGTATACAGTTTCAACAAAATGGAATAAAACTCATCTGCAGTGGTACCTATCTCGCTATCCATTCAACAAAAATTATAATGAATACCTTGTAGTATTAAAAAAAGCTTTTGAAATGTGGCAGAATGCATCCATTTTAACATTTGAGATGGTAATGAAACCTAATTCAGATATCACGATAATATTCCTTAAAAGTTATCATCAATATCGAAGGAATTGTATGGGTAATTCATATTGTCCTTCGACTTTTGATGGTCCTGGCAAAGTCTTAGGTCATGTTTTCTTTCCAGAAGCACGTAACAATTCTTGTATAGAAATTCATTTTGACGATGAAGACAAATGGTATACAGGATATAATGAAACGCCTTACGGATATTCGAATTTATTGATGTCAGCCGTTCATGAAATTGGGCATTCTTTAGGTTTAGGTCATTGCGATACGAAGGACGCAATCATGTATCCATGGTATCAACAAAAAATGCGTCCCATCCATCAAGATGACATTAATGGACTTGAGGTACTATATGGTCGAAAGTACCGATTTGTTGCTATACCTAAGTATATACCGCCAGATACAACTACTACTCAAATTCCCACCACTTCCCTCAAAACTACTCTCCCAATTCATACTACAAGCAAACAACACCTTCATCATTCACCTAAATTCAATAAAAATTTATGTGAAGTTAAAGCTCCACCAGATATAATGTTTTTGGCGTACGCTCCAGGCTTTCCAAGCTATCGATTGTATGTTATTGTGAAGGATATGATATGGAAGTTTGATATTAGCGATAAAAAGAGGAAAATTACTGAACCTGAAAAACTACAGAATTATCTACCGAAGGAATTTAGACCATATGGTATAGATTACGTTTTCCAAACTGCTAATGGTAATTTATTGGTTGTCAGCAATAATAAAGTCTATTCAAGTTTATTTCCGACCTTACAAATCGATAAAGATGTAGAAATCCCCCTTCTACCTCCAAACGCTAAAATAAATGCACTTTTTCAAACACATGCAGGAAAATATTTTATCTTTTATGATAATACTTCCTTCATTGAATTTGATGGAGTGAATATTAATGCAGCGGGAATTATCACTAGGGGCCGTATTGAAGATGCTTTCTCAGGCATTCCCAATGGCATCACTTCAGCGTTTCGCTATATAGATGGCCATATGTATTTTTTCAAGGGAAATACATACTTCAAGTACAATGAGTTCCAAAGAAGACTTATTGAAGTAGGAGACTTCAATTGGAACATGTTTGATATTGCATGCCCCAACAATAAGCTTTTGGATGATCTTAGAAATTTATTGATGAAACTGACATCTTTTTATGAGTAATTTGATAAAATATGCCAACGCTGTAACACCCTTACTTTAGAATAATACAAAATATGTTGAATAAATTATGAAAATATGTCTCACTTTCATTATAACCTACCTAAATTTGATTTCCAATGTTATAGTAGGGAGTCTGCAACATTCCATTGTAGTTGTTAATTAATGTGTATGCATACATGACATCGGGATTTGCAAGCAAGACTACACACCCTCAAAAGCACACCCAACGGTCAGCAAAGTGAAATAATTACCCAAAATTTCCATATTTTATCGCATCCATAACCCATGAATTTTTGCAATGCTTTCTCATATACCGTAACATTTTTGAAACATATTTCCTATGTTACATGACACCTACAGTTCAGACTTTTTTCTTGAAATTTTTTGCATCCATAACACATTTGTTATAATGTTTCCTCATAGACTGTACCATTCAAATATTACCCATTTATGAACTCAACACTATTCTACGTTGAAACGCTAACGCCCTGTTACTCTCCAATTACTATGTAACTGTCATGTTTTTTTTCTTTTTTTTTTTTTCGCAAATGATGTATTTTGAGACACATTGTGTAAGTTTCTCATTGGGATCGCACGTGAAAACGTTACACCTCCGTTAAACTGACATGTTTTTTTTTTTCGCAAATGATGTATTTTGAGATACCTTGAATTAGTTCCTCATTGGGATCGCACGTGGAAACTTTAGACCCCGTTAAACTGACACGTTTTTTATGAATATTTTGAGGCACCCTTTAAACGTTTATCATTGGGATCGCATGTTGAAGTGCTAGACTCCCGTCGAACCGGCATGTTTTTTTTTCTTATACGCTGAATTTTAGAACACCCCGTAGCCCATTTTTTATTTTTTTTCTTCAATGACGTATTTAGAAACACTCTATAGATATATATGTACATATATATATATCGATGTTTTTTTTTTCTTGTGGATGCAGCCATGTTTTTTCTCTAAACTGACAACCGTCGTTTTTTCATTCATCATTATTATTATTTTATCACTTTCATGCTCTGAATATTTCATCTACATATTATATTGCGAGCTGGCACATGGACTTGGAAAACTTTCCTGTATTTCTTTTTTTTGTTGCATCGCTAGCACATAATTTTCATAATTTTTCCTCTTAGACTGAATCAACTTTGAAATTTGATTTTTAATTTTTTTCCTGGACATTTTTCTCTTTCATAACCCATGATTTCTCATAATACTTTCTCATATTCCATAACATTTGAAAAATATTTCATATATATTTACTCGACGCCTATTTTAAATACTCACGATTTCTTATTTGGATTTGGAAATTTTCCTGCATTTTTGATTTGCATCCATAACACATGATTCTCATACACTTTATAGTTTGAAACATATTTCATATAATAACTTGACACCTCTTTTGAATACTAAAGAATATATGAATTTTTTCTTGTTCTTTGAAATTCATCCCGAGTGTTGACGTGAGAAGTATAATTCAACAAAATTATCACAAATTTCGTCACGACTTGCAATGCTGTAATAAAACTCACTTATCTCAAAATCCTCTGAACTTCCAAATATAGAATGAATTTTATTTAGCCACAAAACTATAACAACACTAATGATTCTTGGTACCTCGGCATCGGCGATACTTTGGATAAACTTATTTTGGATCCCACAATCAACAGAACGTGCGATAAGACGTTGGTTGCAATAAGAAATACGCCTCACATATCTGAAAATGTTATTTCAAATTCTGTGGTATGCCCCAAAGATCCATTACATAGGCATTTTTGTCTTTATAGCTTTAATGAAAAATACACACGTAAACTCAAACTTCTTTTGGTGTTCGTTTGATAAAAATAGTTGTTGCCGGGTATTTGAAACGTGAAAAGTAAACCTAGCATAAAATAAAAAACTCAATCATTACAGCAATAGAATTATTTGAATACACTTATTGACATTATTTGTAATGGTAGAATTGGAGAAACTGAAAGAATGTACAGAAAAAGACTATCTGTACACGGCTGGAGACATAAATAGCTGTCATTATATTGTGACAACTTATCATTAATACATGACTTTTCAAAATCAACTATACCTCATAAACACTTATGGAGTATTCTCAAAGGCGTAGCCTGTGCAAGTAGAGAACGGCGATTATTATTATTTGCCGTGGCGCTCTGGGATGACTTACTAATTTTTGGTGGCGTATTCGCTTACAGTTTTAAGCTGAAACGCTGCAGTTTTACGCATGGGTATCGCAAGTTCAAAATGACGGCCTCCCCCATCATGACATCAAATGAGCCAACCTTTTTACGCAAAACGAAAACTTTTGAATCCCCAATGATGCATTTTTGCTTCGACCAATTTTCCCTCCCAACATTTGACAAGCAGCAGTGATCTTTTTTTCTCTTGAATGACATGTTATTGGTGCACTCGGTATTACATTCAAAGAGCTGCCGCCATGTTTTTCCTCTTAAATGATACGTTTTGAGATACCCTGTTGTTTTTTCTCTCAAATTATGTGTTGGTACACCCGATAAAGCATTTAACAAGCAGCCGTCATGTCTTTTCCTCTTAAATGATGCCTTTTGAGAAACTTTGTTGTTTTTTCTCTTGAATGATACATCCCTAACCTCGAAGGTTAATTTTACAACCGGCAACGCCCTATCCCCAAACCCAATGTTTAATTTTACAACCGGCAACACTCCATATCAATCTGCTCGTTTTTCTATTACCGATAACGCTGGCTCGGAGACCACGCTTCAATGCCAACTGATAATGAAACGAATAACGTAAATTGATAGCAGAATGATTTATTTGGCATTGGAAAATGCTTAAAAATGTTTCTTGACATCGAAACAAACCTATTGGTATCAAAATTATTGAAATCGTACGATCGGGAGTAACTAAATTTGGACCCTTCTCAATACTCTATCCCAATTTTCAATGATAGGAAGTGTTTATTTTCTGATGATTCGTAAAGATCCAAAAAGGTTGGTAATTCACATATTGGGCACCTTCCTGATGATAGATAGCGCCTCGATGACATGTAATACATTTTCGATTGGGATCGCACGTTGAAACGCTAAACTCCTGTTAAAACATCATATTTTTTTTTTCTATAAATGAGCGGTTTTTTTCCTATCATGAATGATTTTTGAACACTCTGTGTATGTCTAAGAAAATTTTGGAACACTCAGTATGAAATATCACCATATTTTTCTATTGGGTCCCCATATCCCCTATGATACGTATTTTCTGCGTCCCATTTTCCACATGACATTTGACACTTGCATCAGCCATGTTTTTTCTCTTGAATAACGTGTGATACGCCCTGTATATACTATTGCTGAATACTTTGCTACTCCCAATGACCCATTTTTCCATCTGACACATACATGTAGCAGCCATGTTTTTTATTTACCTGTACAACCATGTTTATTTGTCACATATTTTTTTTTCTTCAACGATATTACCAATGACAACTGACAGATATCGAGTGTGAGGCGCCGCCGATATATTGAGCGACGTTCTATACAAAAAATGTCAAACGTTAACGAACCGACTTGTAACATTTGAGCGATGAGTACATAACGCATTAAAATGTGAGGTTTATGGCACTTATGGCAGTTGATGGAAGGATATTCTATCATTTTCTTGATCCCCCATAAAAGTTGTCTTGTTAGAGTACCCGCACATCGTTGTACCTTCGCTAATAACGAAGTTAGCCTCCTATGCCCTTTTGGCATTGGATAATGCTTAAAAATGTTTCTTGACATCGAAACGAATCCATTGATGCCAAAATTATCGAAATCGGACAACTACAAGTGAGAACCGGAAGTGGACATTTTATTGCATATTTGAACTCTCCTCGATGTGGGTAATCCGAATTCACTATTACTTTTCTTCTACCTCAATTTTTTCAAACCGGAAGTGCTTATTTTTCGATGATTCGTATTTTAATTCCCCATGTTCCCAATGGTACCTTTTTCTCTGCCCTAAGCAGCCATGTCTTTTTTTCTCCCCAAACGATATGATTTTTCATAAACTTTGCGTTTTGAGACACCCTGTATACTGAATCTAACGAGCAGCCGCAATTTTTTTCTCTTAAATTATACGTTTTGAGACACCCTGTATACTAAATAAGACAAGCACCCACCATGTTATTTTCTCTTAAATAATATGTTGGTACACCAGGTATACTAATCTTACAGAGAAATTTCATCAATTGAACCTACCTACACGTGTTGTGAATTTGGAGGACTATGATAATACGTCATGGATGGTTCCCACATTCGGCGACAATGATGGTATATCACCTTGTATGCATCACATTGGGAACCGGACCAACTATAATTGCAGTCTCCGAAACGTAGATATTCTATACAAATGGCTATGTGATATGTTACCAAAATGAAACTGTACAATAAAATTTTTCTCCTCAAACTGTTTTATTTTTTACCTAAATGTTAGGTTGGTCAAGTTGAAACTCTAAAACGCACAAAAATGTGATCTATATAGACGTTTTTCACGTTTCAAAAAACAAGTAAAAATACGAACGCTTAAACGCATAAAATATGTGACAAAAATATGCGTTTTAGCGCCCCAAAAAACAAGTAAAATTAGAAGCGGTAAAAATACACTTTTTACATTTATTTCTTATGGGGATTTGACATTTGAAAGCATACAAAATAGTCGTTTTTCGCGTTCAAAAAAACACCTAAAATTTTAAACGTCAAAACGTGCAAAAACGTTACTGCAATAAGCGTTTTTTGCGTTTCAAAAAACGAGTAAGATTTAAAATGCTGATTTTCACTCCAAATCGCACGTTAAAAATGACGGACCCCCTCACGAAAACATTTTGAATCCCCCCCATACCCCCAATGGAAAATTCGACAAATGGCCGAGGCAACCATGTTTTTTCACTCAAATATTATGTTATGACCTGTATAACATTCGACAGCCGCCATGTTTTTTTTTCCCCATTTTCCAAACACCACTATTATCATCACACTCTCAATCATTATTTTTTTTTAATATTCAAACACCGTGCTCTGGTAGCTGGAGAAATATATATCCCACATTTGTACATCAACTTGTACGAAATCTACGTGGAGACAAGGCTAACGTCACTCGCTACCAAACTTTCGCCGCTGGTTCAAACCTCGTTCTCGGATATCTTTTTTTCTTTTAATTAATTTTAAATATTCAAGATGCGCGCTGTATTGGCAAAATGTTATCAATCAACTGGATCGTTCTCGACTACGTCACACGATGAACGCAGACCAGCGACGGCCGACTTCTACCGATCTCCTCCACGACTATTTCCGATGGCCCGTGGCAAGCTCGACCGTACTGCGCATGCGGTCCCAGAACCCCCTTTGATTATCTACTATTCTATTCTATTACAATTCATTTTATATCCACTTAAGGTTAGCGAGTCTTGTTCTTTCACTTCTCAGGTTTCTGTAAGAGCTATGAGGCTAAATGAATTCTGCGTTTCTGACAGATAGAGTTGTAATTCGTCGAAATGTTTATTTAAGCATCGTGTGTTATTATGGAAGATTGAGAAACAGTCGGAAGTTCCAAAGACTTGTTTAAAACATTAATTTAAGGCTATCAATTTCATTAGTAACTATTGGTTCATTGTTGTATTCGAGTATGAATGGATCCATTTTAACGATAAATATAAAAAAAATACAGTTGTACAGTGATGATTGATATCTTTTACCTAATTTATGAAACTAAATATGTTGTTTGAAAAAAAAATTGTATAAAATTGTTTTTTCCGTTAACCAGCTGTCATCCCCCTACGAACGACAGCCCTCAGAAGTCGAAACTTGTGCGAGCTAAGGATTAACGAGGTCTTACCATTTAACGTGCGATTCCTAGAACGAGACCAGTGACCATGCTGGGAATCGAACCCACGTCCCTCTGATTGACAGACTAGCGCTCTACCATGACTACTGCGGCCCACTGTAGGAGATACTTGTTTTGTCCTTTTATCATCAGCGAAACAAACAAGTGAAAAAGTTATAATTTATCTATTACAGACCCTGAACGTGTTTTAGTATATATTTTGGTTTCTGTAGTTGATTGAGTAGATTTAGTTGTCAGATCTTTTTTTCCAGTGATTTTCTTATTGTTTTCTGCCTGTGGTTTATTGGGGGTTGGGGTATTTGGTTCGCTGGTTGCTTTTGGAATGTTTTCATCTGCAGTTTCGGTTCCTTCCAACTCCTCTGCTGACTTTCCATCCACAAAAAGCAATTTTTTCTGATGTAGCAGGTATTATGATTGTTTGCTTTTGCGAGACTCAAATGTTATTTCAAAACTCTGTACTCTTCTCGCTGTGTCAGTGTCAAATCATTAGCTATCGTTATTTGGGTACCTTTCAGGTTTTTGACGTTTTTGCATACACATGCTTTCTTCAAATAAGATAAGAATTCAACTTTGATTGGCGCCTTATCCTTCTTTCCTAATACGTAAGTATTATTTAGATCAGATTACGATAAATTTACGTTTACTAGTCTTTTCAATTCCGTGCAAATATAATCGGGCGTTATATCCTCAGATTTACTTTGAAGTCCGAATATGACGATGTTATTCTCTCTTGTTTTTCTGTCGATATTTTCGATTTCATTCAAAATATATGCGTTTTCAGTTTCAACTTTTCTTAATTTTCTATATATATCTTCAATTTTTAATAACAGTCTGACTTCGACGGCTTCGGTGGGATGGATTAATTCCGTTTTACTGTTCTTAATCTCTTTTGATAATAATTCGCTAGTTATCGTCATTATCAATTCAGCTACTAGTTTAGTCCGCGCCTAACAATGGTGAGTTTTTGTTTTGGTGAGATTTCGTTAGTTTCCTTAGTAGGAATGTTTCAGGTTTTGAGATTTTGCGAGTGAATTTACTGTATGAAAGAATTTACGTGCACTGGTTACCTTATTAGTTTGAAGCGGATCACATAATTTTTAAAACGTGTGTACTTGTAGAAGAACTGAACTGAACTGAATAAAGAATAAGAGTGCATTTTTAATGCTCCAATCGGCTCGACACACGAGTAATGAAAAATATTAAAAATTCTCATCTATTTCAAAGTTTTTATTCCGTCTTCACTTTTCTCTGCGTTTTGTTATGTCTGAATTTGTAATTATTTTTCATTTTTAGTATTACTACTAGTATATTACTAGTTATATATTTTTGCGCGATATTGCTGTGCTTTCCTTTTTGTTGTTCCGGAACTTATAGAAAGCCCCTCGTACGCGCGAAAGGTGCAACGAAAAAAACCTTATCGGCCATGAAAGGCAGAAGTCGAATCTAGAGAAGGCATGAGGTGTGTTTGTGATAGCGCTCAACAACTCTCTAGAAAAACTCTCCACTATTCAGCACCTCAAGGTAAGGAAATCACATCTCGTATTTCATGATTTTTCTCTTATTTTTCTACAATTGCTCATTGGATATATTTATTGAATTCATCTCGAAAATTATCGACTAGAACAAGACAATTTTCAAACTCCTAAATCTCCAGAACAGTCCGCTTTTTATCGAAAACTCAACCAGTTTTAAGGTATGTATCTTCGAGGGCAGTCTGTTCCTGACTTCGTTAGCAAAACAACTGACTGCATCTCAAAGAAATAATTCGTTTCTGATTTGTCAATCACCTTAATTTGGTGTTTTTTCAATTTTCACCTGAACGAAAAACATTTTTCATTTTGTAATTCTAAAAACCCGTAACTCAGTAACGAAGGACCCAATCTATATAAATTCCTGAGATAATAAGAGAAAGACTGGGACACACTGTATATTAATTTAAATGTCACGAATCTGTATGAAAACAATTTATTCTTCGAATATCTTCATAATTTTTATGTATATTCTTTCATGATTCTCAGATATCTGTTGTGAATAATTTAAATCATTATCCATTATCACATTACATTTTTACGGTACCTGTATCAAAATTTGTTGGAACCGAAACACCGAGTTACATAATTTCATCCCTGTATATCTAGAGGAAGATAAAGTCTATACCCATCCTTATATCAGTAATATGAAGTACAAAGTACTCAAGGAAACGTTTATTGTTATATTTTGAATACTGTGATTAAATATACTCAATTCAGTTTTTTTTTCTGACACAAAACACTTTGCGTGCTGTTGTGAGTATTCATTATCAGATTGTTCTGCCCCCATTAATCATTCCACGTTCAAGTTGATTACTTTTTGAAATGAATGTTACGTGTAATGCATTTTTTATGACGATCAATTTCATTTGTGTGACAGCAGAATAACATACCTAAGAAATATTATTATGAGCGAGTTGTCAATACTGGTGTTGAAAATGAATAGGATAACGGAAGATGCTTCGCACCTCAAGAAGAATACTTTCGATTCTTGATATTTTCTTTTGGACATTTTACCCTTTCATAGTGTGGATTTATTGATTGTACATCAATCGATGTTCAGTGAAAATTTTTTCCTACAAGCGTGCGTGATTCACCCTATACCCGCACGCAATTTAGTTTGAGAGGTGTTATTTTTCCGCACTAGTGCGGGTAAAATTTTTCCCGCACGCGAAAGTTTGTTCAAGAGTGCTACATACTTTTTTTTAATTCACTTGTAGAAAAAATATTGATCCTAACTCATAGGACGCAAAGCAGTCGCAGTCGGGAAAGGTACTCTTTCTGTAATTGTGAGAAAATAGTATATTACATTACGAGTGCGGAAAGTGACATTTTTCACACGAGTGAGAAATATTGTGGCACGAGGCGTAAGCCGAGTGCGGCAATCACACGAGTGTGAAAAACAACTTTCGCACTAATAATGTACGCTATTTTTCCTACGACCACATAACAAATTCACCAAATAATGTAAAAAAATATCGTAATTAAAGACGACATAGTTTATTTTAAAAGTAACAATAACTTTCATTAGGAACAAGAACAAGAACTTTTTCAACTTAAAAAATATTAGGCTAAAAATTATAATAATACAATATACACCCTAATACAATATATTTTCTTGTCATAATATGTGTCCAATAGCTCAGTTGGTAGGCAGCGGCACTGAAGAGTACGCGGATTCGATCCTCGCCCGTGAAAACCTTTTTTTAAAGAACCTGAAAAAAATTACACTCCTCAAATAGATTGCTTTAAGATTTTGTTGGTAGGATTTTTAGGGAGGATATTTTTGCTGCCTCCACGCACAATTAATGCGCCTAACATTCTCCACATACTCAAAATAACTTTTGACGTTTGACATAAATTGTTCAAAGCCTGCTTGTTTTTTATTTATAATAAATACTTAGCAAGATGATTTAATGATTGCCTGACTAGGTACAGGGATTGATGAAAAGGAACATACACTTTGAAAATTCCCTGCTTTGTTTAGACGATTCGGAATTTTTTGAAGTAGATATTTCGTCGGCTTGGTACGAGAAGTTACTATCCAACAATCTAATGTCCAAGAAAATTTAATGAATAGTCCGACTGAGAACCATTCTGACTTCATTTATTTTTAATAAATACTTTTGAATACAAATTATTTCAAGCAATCTATTTGAAAAGTGTAATATTTTTCAATATCATAATGAAAAAAAGTATCCGCGGGCGAGGATCGAACCCGCCATACTCTTCGTCAGAAGTTAATACGCCTCGCTGCTTTACGAACTGAGCTAACGGTGCGAAGGGAATCTTTCTTTTTGCGCTTGTGTGGAGAATATTTCTCACGCTTGTGATATAAGCCTCTTTCCGTGTAACTATACAGTGCGATATACGTTACTTCCCCATGTGGTCGTAGGAAAATAAACATATCGAGTTAGCAATTTGACAAGAGGTCAAAGCTTATATCAATATGCTTTAAGAAGGTGAGGTTTTTTATATAGTTTAATTTTGGTAGGAAGGCACCGAAGTGATCTTAGCTCCCGGCCGGCCAGCTCCAAGCGCCACTTTTCCACCACTGTCAGATATTTTCATAAACTCTATTCTCACTTGTTTCGATCGAAGTACTGGCAATGTTTTGAAATTCTTCTGAAGAGTATCAACTAATACTGAAACAAATTCAATTTCAATTTGTATCTTGATTCTACAGTACTCAAATTATTCTTGAATCTCACATTGAATAGTCATATCGTAGATTGTTGATATAATTGATTTGATAAGAGGTTACAGAGTTAATCCAAACAATTGAACTGACTGTTGGTCATCAGTACAGTGAAGCCAAGTGCGAAGATGTGCAACACTTCTGACTTCGTAAAAAGTGTTATACATCTTTGCACTTGGCTACACCGTACTCATGATAACCAACAGTCTGAAACACGTGTCTACAGTTGCTCTACAATTTGAGGGTTATATATAATTCAGGAAGAAAAGTTCATCTCTACAAAGGTACAATTGCTTTATTTTTAAATTTCAATAGGGTGTGATATCTAATTTTAAAATAAGAAAATTATCAAATCCTATTCACTCGTTCATTTCTGGGACATCCGTCAAGGCTGCTGAATTGAGAACCCTGAAAAAAAAAATTATTGTGCGATTTGATATTTGGTATGTTTGTAAATGAAATATATGTGCATTTGTAGGTTTAATGTGTAGAATTCGAAACTGTAATCAATGCCTCTCAAATCTCAAAATGAATGGGTGGTTGTTCATTTATAAAGGTTTCAATTTGACTCTTAAAATAAGTCTTCAGTAAAAATATTGTAACTGAAAAATATCAGGCAAATATATTGGTCTTCGAATTTTACTAGGAACCATAATCCATCAATATTGGAGAAATATACAAGTTTGTAACTTCTATACATACTTACTAATTTCTTTCAATCGGTCGGAGAATTTTGCGAGGTGACAGAACCACCACTTCAATGTCCTTCAGATATGTTCTATTGTGGCAGCGTTGAATTGCATCTAGAAATGAAAAATTCATTGATAGTGTGTGATTTACCGAGACTAATATTTTCTTGATAATCTAATTCAAATATATTAAAAACATGTAGAGTTTATTCTGTATTTATAAAAGTACTTCTATTTATATGAGATCGAATAATGGTACGAAGCAGAACCTAAGTCTATACTCTGATATTATCATTTTCAATTTGCTTTTCTGAATGGCGTTCGTCAAAGTTTTCTGAATCATTATGACACAAGAGTTCTTGGAAATTAAATGAAAATGATACAATAATTAACAGCTCCAATGTAAGGCCAGAACGATGAGACATAACCTTAAAATTATAGCGTAATTATTATTCCCAATATTAATTATCATCAGAATGTAATGAATGCTTTCAAACTTTGTTGATAACATATCATGCACAGAAATTATTAGACATGAATTCAGATGGTTTCTATCATCGAAGAAATAAAAATTCATATTTTATTACCATCCATTTCATTCTGATGAAAAGTATTATTCAAAAACTACTTAGTTTACTTACGTTTTATATGATAACACTACACACATCACTAATTAAAAAAATACAATTCAAATACTCAATAGAACAAATCGAAATAAATAATGAAACCAGAAACTTGAAACTTCCAAGACGACACTTGTTGAAGTTGAAATGCACGGAATAACTTATACCATGAGCGCTGTGTGATTGGTTACTGTAATGGCGGGAAGATTAAATAACAAGGCATCAGCTGCATGCAAACCGAGTTGAAATGTACAAGTCATTAGTCATTCTCTGTCAAATGTGAATTTTGCTAAGTACTTATCAAAATAGAGATTAGGCCATAGAGAAAAGAAAATCATTTAGAAATCAAGTATCAGCGCGCTAGTATATAATCATTAATAATCTTTGGTCCAAATATGGAAACGTCTTGTATAGAATAATCCACGAATATTCCATGCATAACATTCCCTGCATGTACTATAAAGAAAATTCAATGAGTAATATTCCAGAAATATTTAACTCAGAATATTCACATTGAAATATTCCTGGTATATTCTTAATGAATGTTCTTGAAATATTCTAATTTGTATGTTCCTTGAATGTGCCAGGGTATATAGATATTCTAGGAATATTCCATGATTATTCGAAATATATATATATATATATCCTATCTAAGACATCTGAGGAATATTCCAGGAATATAGCATGCTGTCTGGGAATCTCTCCGAAAAGTAGATATGCATAGCGCTGTACCCAATTTAATTTTTTTTTGGTTGTGAATAGGCGGCCACGAACAAAAATGAGATGATTGAATAGAAACATGATGGGAGTATTCAGAAAAATATTTTTGTTCACATAAAGTTCTCCCAAACGGCAAGCTTCATGAATTGAAAAGTAGATATTCATGGCGATCGAACAAATTTCAATATTTTTTTGGAGGTTGTGAATAGACGGTCGAAAAAAAATTTGCTGATTGAAAGGTACATGAATTGAGTATTTGTCAATAGGCGGCCACGAACAAGTATGAGCTCATTATATAGATGAATAGACGGACTATTCAGACAAAAAAATTTCGTTTACTAATATCTTTTCCAAAGGGCCAGTGGTTCCATGAATCGAAAATTAAATATTCATGGCGATCGAACAAATTTCAATATATTTTGGGGGTTATGAATAGACACCCAAGAAAAAAAATCAGCTGATTGAATAGAGACATGGATTGGGTATTCAGGCAAAAAATTTTGTTCACATATCATTCTCCCAAATGGCCAGCTCCATGAATCGAGAGGTAGACATTCATGGCCCTTTGGGAGAATGATATGTGAACAAAAATTTTTTCCTGAATACCCAATCCATGTCTCTATTCAATCAGCTAATTTTATTTCTTGGCCGTCTATTTACAACCCCCCAAAAAATATTGACATTTGTTCGATCGAAATGAATATCTACATTTCGATTCATGGAGCCACCGGCTCTTAAGAAAAGATATACACAATCCATGTCTCTATTTAATCAGCTGATTTTTTTTTCTTGGCTGCCTATTCATATTCCCCCAAAAAAATATTGAAATTTGTTCGATCGCCATGAATATCTACTTTTCGATTCATGGAACCACTGGCCCTTTGGAAAAGATAAAAGTAAACGGATTTTTTTTGTCTGAATAGTTCTTCTATTCATCTATATAATGAGCCTATACTTGTTCGTGGCCGCCTATTGACAACCCCCCCAAAAAAATTTGAAGTTTGTTTGTTCGCCCTTAATGTCTACTTTTCGATTCATGGAGCTGGCCCTTTGGGAGAATGATACGTGAACAAAAATTTTTAACTGAATACCCAATCCATGTCTCTATTCAATCAGCTGTTTCTTGTTCTTGGCCGTCTATTTACAACCCCCTTAAATATATTGAAATTTGTTCGATCGCCATGAATGTCTACTTTTAGATTCATGGAGCTGGCCCTTTGGGAGAATGATATGTGAACAAAAATTTTTCCTGAATACCCAATCCATGTCTCTATTCAGCAGCTGATTTTTTTTCTTGGTCGTCTATTTACAACCCCCCAAAAAAATATTGAAACTTGTTCGATCGAAATGAATATCTACTTTTCGATTCGTGGAGCCACTGGCCCTTTGGAAAAGGTAAAAGTAAATGATTTTTTTTCTGAATAATCCCTTTATTCATCTATATATTAGGCTTATACATGTTCGTGGCCGCCTATTGACAACCCCTCAATAAAAAATTGAAATTTGTTCCTTCGCCATGAATGTCTACTTTTCGATTCATGGAGCTGGCCCTTTGGGAGAATGATACGTGAACAAAAATTTTTAACTGAATACCCAATCCATGTTTCTATTCAATCAGCTGTTTCTTGTTCTTGACCGTCTATTTACAACCCCCTATAAATATATTGAAATTTGTTCGATCGCCATGAAAGTCTACTTTTAGATTCATGGAGCTGGCCCTTTGGGAGAATGGTACGTGAACAACAATGTTTGTCTGAATACCCAGTCAACCCCTCAATAAAAAATTTAAATTTGTTCCTTCGCCATGAATGTCTACTTTTCGATTCATGGAGCTGGCCCTTCGGGAAAACTATATGTGAACAATAATTTTTGCCTGAATACCCAATCCATGTCTCTATTCAATCAGCTGATTTTTTTTCTTGGGCGTCTATTCATAACCTCCCAAAAAAATATTGAAATTTGTTCGATCGCCATGAATATCTACTTTTCGATTCATGGAGCCATTGGCCCTCTGGAAAAGATAAAAGTAAACAGAATTTTTTTGTTTGAATGGTCCTATTCATCTATATAATGAGCCTATACTTATTCGTGGCCGCCTATTGACAACCCCCCAAAAAAAATTGAAATTTGTTCGTTCGCCATGAATGTCTACTTTTCGATCCATGGAGCTGGCCCTTTGGGAGAATGGTACGCGAACAAAAATGTTTGCCTGAATACCCAGTCCCTGAACATATATATATAGAACTGAGTTCTCTCGAAGGAGTTGGCAGATTGAGACCTTAGAGAGAACCAGTGACGAGACGTGGGGAGTAGGCAGATTGAGACCTCAGCGTAGAATTACGTTTCAACCTTTCATAAATTTTCTTTTTCAGTTCTTGAAAATGGCTCCAAAATCGGAGCCGAAACGTCGAATTTCAACAAATTCTAGACGCGGTTCAACCCTAACTTTTAGTTTTCAAATATCTGACCCCGGAAACCTATCTGAACATATATATATATACAACATAGTCCATATATATATATATATATACAACATAGTCCAGGATCTTCGAGCCATAACATCTAAGCCAACAATGGCCGGACACTTTTGGAGCAGTTTTCTCAGTATGATGTCAGTTCAGATCATGAGCTGCGAGCGTAGTTATTATAGACATGTTAAAACCGTACTGTCATGCGATGTTTTTTGTTCTTGTTGTGAAAATTTCAGTTTATTATTGAGAAATTTCATGGTAAAAGACACTAATTGAGATTTTAATAGATCCAGCTGCTATTGTCCGTCTGAAAGTAAGTAGAAATTCATTTCAGACAAGACAAGACATCAAAAATTCTTAGAGTGGATTGGAGTTGTATTGAATGTTGTGGTACCTATGAAATTATTATCGCTATCTTTTACAAAAAGTATGGTGGAAATGTGTCAGGGTATTGAATTATTCTGGCAAAGAACAAGAGTGTTGTCAATTGCATAAACCACAATTTTTTCTCTCCTAAAAAAGTGACATTCCATTTGAATTTGTGATGTTGAGGTTTTTTGAAGTATTTGAAGTAATAATAATGAATTATTACATATTGTCATGCACTGATCTTTTCTGAAGTAAACGCAACAACAACGCTGTGCCAACAAATCTGTTTTCAGGACTTTGAAATTTGTTCATTCAGAATTGAGAGTACGTACACAAATCATAGGGATTTTTCCGTCCCAGGACAATTATATGAATAAATACGTTTTCAATATATTTTCATGAATAATAGTAATATATAATTTTTTAGAGTTGTTTGAGAGAATGTTATATAGAAATAAATGTCGGTTGAATAAGAGGGGACTAGGGGTAGATTTAAATGGTTGAATCTTGAAAAATGCAAGTGAGAGATGTCACGAAAAAGAGGGATTTGTTTTATTTGCAATACAGATAGATTTTGCCAGGATTGGTCTCTTTTCACTTCAGCATGACTGGAAACATTGATTTCTGTGAGCAGAGAAAGGAGGTTCTCATACAGAAATCTTGATGAACGGGCGGACATCAAAGTAAATGAAAAATTTCGACAGATATACACACTCATTTCATACCCTGTTCTCGAATTTGTTTATATTCTCCAATGGCATCCAAACTTAGGAACAGTTCAGGAAGCTTCCTTTCCTCGTATTGCTGTTTGATCTCTGTCCAAAAATGTGTACAATAATGAATCGACCGCTCAGAACAGTTTCTAAAGCACCAAACGAAACTATTAAAAAAGTGGCAACTACTTGTTAGGATGAAATATCGAAAGCAGTTATGAAGAGCTCATGCATATTTAGTAGCGGTTTTTGCAAAATATCACCAAGACTGGCCAATCTCATAATCCTCATAATATTTATTCATGAATGAGATGTGAGGCATATCCATAAAATGAAAAAATATTCTCACCTTTTGTCTACAATGGCGGTTATTCCTAATAGCAATTTTAGATCGATTAACACTGTTTCCAGAACTCGAAATGACGGAATTGCTTCAAATATGAAGCATTAACCTCACCGAACCTAACCTAACCCAGCCTCCTAAAAGTATCACAAGACTACTTTGTAATTTCATTCATTCTATCGGAGCCGTTTTACGATAGCCTTTTCACTTTCTGAGAAAACTCCAATTTTTTTTTAAATTTTTATTAAACTAAAAACTTTTTTGTGTTTCATTTCTGATTTTTTGGTAAACATCACGTGCCTAGTTTCATAGTGTTACAATTCATCATTCAGTTTTTGCACTTTGTGTGTGGATATTGAACTAGGGGTAAAGCTAGTATATTTATTTTCATGGTCCTTCGATGCTTGGATATTTATGGAATTGCAACTTGAACGCAACTTCGACGTTACAAAGATGAAGAAGAATCCCATCCAGAAGAGCTCATCTGTGTGCATGCAATAATCCTAGGTCAATCCTTTCTTGTTTCCTACAATAATTATCCCATAACAATTACGATTTGATTCAACCCTTTCACTTGGCAGATCGAGTGCAAAAGCGTCAGTGTTTCATCAGTCATATTGATAGGCGCTTCAAGCGATATTTTCTCATTGAAAAAGATTTTTGTATCTCTCTCTCTTTTCAAAAGTATTTGTCAACGAATTTTATTTGTCGTATAATTGATTACTTCATTTCAAAAATTCATAAACTGAGTTTATACTCTTGAATTTAACAAAAATGCCTGCTGAAGAAGTGAGAGGACACAAAAATCATCTTATAATTGGTAGAAGTAGCAAAAAAGTGCTCTTACACGATTCGATACCTTCCTAAAAAAGGTTAACCTAAAGGTAAAGGTTGATCGTATCATTCTGGAAGTAAAAGCTGGTTTGGAGGCAATAACAAATATTTATGCCGAATATGAGGCCATACAGGCAGAAATCGAAAATAATGAACCCGAAAATGGGATGATCATGAAAAAGAACACGAAATTTTTGAAAATTAATATTTTTTGCTAGTAGCAACTGCTAGAACAGTCATACAATCAATACATTCACGTGAACAAAACTCTGTTACAACTGGAACACATAAATCATTCATTTCTGCCAGTGGCGTAGCAGATAAACACAATCACATTAATGTTAAATTACCTCAGATTAGTTTTCCAGAGTTTAGCGGTAGTTACGATAAGTGGACGCAGTTCTGTGAATCTTTTGACTCATTAATTAATAAAAACCCGTCTTTGACCAATGTTCATAGATGTTTCTATCTACAGGGAGTATTAAAAGGTGAAGCAGCGCAAATAATTTCTTCCCTTACTTCAACAGACAACTATAAAATTGCATGGGATTTATTGACTGAACGTTATCAAAAGCTATTATACATTCGCATCATATGAGCATTTTTGAGCTTCCCAATGTACCCGAAGTTTCCTACAGCATTTTGAGAAAATTTTTGAACAATTTTTTGAAACATTTCACATCTTTGTAAAACCTGGGGGAAAATGTAAACGAATGGAATACTTCTTTTGAATTCCAAATTTGGATTCAGCTTCGCGAAAAGAGTGGAAAGTAAATATAAAATTGACGACTTTACAACTTTTTTAACAGAGCGTTGTCAACTTTTGGAATTGTTTGATACCAGAACAGTTACTGGAAGTAACAATACAATAAAAAACAAATGAAGGTCGTTCATACTCGCATATTTCTGTTAATACATGCCCAATTTGTAATGAACATCACTCTACCTTTCAGTGTAAAACATTCCTAGACATTCCTTTGAGCAAAATATATTCAGAAACTAAACGTTATGGTCTATGCACGAATTGCTTGCGACTAGGCCATAGCAATCCTGAACGTACCTGCCAAAAACGTCATCATTCGCTGCTACACTCGTCATCAAATATTCGCACTACTAACTCTACGTCCTGTGCCAAAACTAATACTCAAAATCAAATCTCCATGAAACATACTAATTCGATTCAAAGCAATCACAGTCACCCTCCTCCTGATACGACGCGCGATTCAAAATCTTCACAAACTCAAACACCATCCGAAAATCTATGTACCCATACTATGACCAATTAGTCATTTGTTATTCTCTCAACTGCAGAGGTAAACGTTTCAGACAAAAATGGCAAATATTTAAAATGTAGAGCACTGCTTGACAGTAGATCCCAATCCAGTTTCATATAAAATCTTTTTTCAACAAATTAGGTCTACAATGTGTTGACATACATATGCCAATTTCTGGAATAAGCGAAAATATAGTCAATATATTCAAGAGAGTTTCTGTCAAATTTAAAACTATATAATATGGCAACTATTCCTCACAACTATCCTTTTTGATTATCAACAATATAACAGGAATTACTCAGCAGCAGTTCATTGACTTCAATCAGGTACCTAATTATTTCTAGCCATATCAAACTTGCTGACAAAAATTTTAATGTTCCTTCTCCTGTCGATATGCTTCTAGGTGCTGAAATATTCTTCAAACTCCTCAGTACAGGCCAAATTAAGTTAGGTAAAGGTTCACCTTCTCTGCAAGAAACTAAATTAGGTTGGGTTCCAGCCGTGGTGTGGATTTTATTGTTCTAAAAAATCCAATCAAGCAGACTGTATGGAAAATCAGTACAGGTCGAAATCAAACTCACTTACCGATGTTCCAGAATCCAGAAGTGAAATTCGCCTGGCACTTTCACCCTTGAAGGAGAAAAGGGACGTGGCAATCAGGAGAAGCAAGGAAAGGGTGGTTTTATTCTCAGAATATTTAGCAATAAATAATTTGATATGCACCATACTGATTTTTTCTCTTCGGTTTTTCTTAAAATTGTCAATGCAAGGTCTTATTCTCGGCAGTTCAAGATTCACAAAAGTTCTCTTTTTCACCTTGAAATCCATGCCTTTCCAATAGGAAACCCAAACCACAAATACAAATTATAGTATTGTCAATCGTGACAAATATTAAAAAATATTCAAAATTACAAAAAATTAAGTTTTCGCAGAACGGCGTTAACATCCTGGCCGCGATGGATTGAATATTAATTCAAAAAATCTAAATATTATTCAGATTAATTTAACCAAATATAAAAATCACCAAATAAAAAATATAAATCCAACAATAATATATTTTCTACTGGCTAGGCAGTGGACGAAGTTTCACGGTAGGACGACTGTAAGAACCATTTTTTGTACGAACAAGTGCGGATCTAATCACACCATCATTGCCTGGGTACACTTTCTCAATAATGGCTAGAGGCCATTGTAAAGGCGGAATGTTTTCCTGAATAATAATTACCATCATTCCTTCTTTGATAGGAATAGAAGGGGAATTCCTTTTATGTCTAACTTGAAGAGTTGGCAGATATTCAAGACGCCAACGTTTCCAATACTGATTAACTATGGAATCAAATAATTTATATCTATTCAATATATTGACGTTTTCAAACGGAGTATATTTAACAGGCAATGAATTCAACGGAGATCCATAAAGAAAATGTGCAGGAGTTAAGGCTACTGGATCGAAAGGATCATTACTCAAACAACACAAGGGTCTTGAGTTGAGAAGAGCTTCAATTTGAATCAAAACCGTACTGAATTCTTCATAACTCATAATTTGGCTACCGATAACCTTTGCCAAATGGACTGTGACGCTTTTTATGTTGGACTCCCAAATACCTCCCCAATGACTCGCAGCAGCGAGATTGAAACGAAATTCAATTTTTTGAAATTTCAACTCTTTTTGAAAAGCATCCATATATTCTTGGGATTGAACAAATTTGTAAACCTCATCTAACTGTGTTTTAGCACCAATAAAATTCGACCCTCGGTCTGAAAATAATGTACCTCTGCGTGATAAAAATATCTTTAAAGCGGAAAGAAAAACTTCGGTTGATAGTGCCGAAGCTAGTTCTAAATGAATGGCTTTGGTAACTGAACAAATAAAAAGACAAACATATGCCTTTCGGCTTTTTATATCTCTCCTACGTCCCATGGTAATATGGAAGGCTCCAGTATAATCCACTCCAGTTGACAAGAAAGCTTTTGTTTGATTGACTCTTCCGGAGGGTAAATCTGCCATCATTGGGGTTGAACTTATAACAATGGTAGCATTTCCAGATACGTTGACGAATTATATCACGGGCAGATAAAATCCAATATTTCTGTCTTATTAAAGACTGCAACAAGTAAGCTCCGGTATGAAAATGTATTTTATGTTTGTAATCTATGAGCATTTTCACGAACGGATCTAACTTTGGTAAAAGTATGGGGTGCATGTGATCGAATTCAATATCGGAGATCGTCAATCTTCCAGCCACTCTGATGACGCCATTTTTTATGAACGGTTTCAAATGAAAATGTCGTCTTTGAACTGTTTTAATCAAATGAAGTTCTGCCATTTCCAAATCAGAAATTTCAATAGTTTAGTTATTGGGTAGAAATTTGATGAACCTAAAAACGTAAACTGTTGCATTCAATAATTTTGTCCAAGAAGAAGAAGAAAAGTAATTTATGAGGGAGTACAACCTTGAGATATTTTCTTCTGAAAGTAATAATAAAATATTTTCTTCTTCCTCGATATTTTTATCAACAACCTTATCTATGGGTTTCATTGGCCATTCTGAAGGTTCATCCCTCAACCATAAAGGCCCATGAAACCACGACAAATTATTCATGAGTGATGAGAGAGTTAAGCCTCTCGATGAGCAATCAGAAGCATTTTGTTTGCCAGAAACAAAATACCGAATTGGTAACAAATAACTATGAATTTTGGCTATTCGGTTTGAAACATGATTTCCATCGTTTAGGGGACGAATGTATCCAACTCAAAGTGATCATCGAATCAGAGAAAGCATAAATGAACTTAATTTCATGTCCTGTAGAATAGGTACTGATAACGTGAGATAAAAGTTTGCCTAATAAAAGAGCTGCATTCAACTCTAATCGAGGTAATGTGACCTTTGAAGTAGGACTAATCTTTGATTGGGCACATACGGAAGTAACATCTATGACGTCACGATTTACTGTACGGGCATAAATGACAGCGGCTAATCCCGATGTGCCATCATCGGCAAATCCAATAAGAGTTAAGGATGAATTTTCGAAAACTGAAATATGCCTAGGTATATCAAAACTGTTCAACTCGGGTAACTCTTGTTGAATTTTATTCCATATTTTTTCAATATTTTCGGGGGAGCTATGATCCCAGTCTAACTTCAACTCCCAAAGTTTTTTAATCAAAATTTTGAGATATAGTGTTAAGGGAGACAAAAAACCCAAAGGATCAAAAGTGCGAGCAAGTAAATATAATATTTGACTTTTCGTATAAGAAGTGAGTTGAACATTAACTTTAAATTTGAATTTGTACTTTGAAGGGTCCCATCGGACACCCAAAATTTTCAATATACTTTTTATCAAAGTCTACTCTTTGGGATAGTTTCAAGGAAACTGATATTTGAGATAAAAACGCTTCCGAATTAGAAGTCCATTTTACCATTTGGAATCCAGCGGATTGAAACAAATCAACAATCTGGGAGTGAATATTCAAGGCATCGGAAACGGAAGGCGAACTACTAACTAGATCATCCATATACATGTCTCTCTCTACTGGTATAACGCTTGTGGATATCGGCTACATTCATCATGAGCTAATTGTTTGACAACTCTCAAACTTAGAAATGGAGACGGTTTTACCCCGAAAGTAACGGTGTGTAATTGATAAACTGAAATAGGATAATTCGAGTTGAATCTCCATAAAATTCTTTGATATCGTTGATGATTCACTACAATATTGATTTGTCTAAACATATTTTTCAAATCTGATGTCACCGCAATTGGAAATAGTCTAAAATTCAACAATATTGTTAAGGGGTTATTTTGTAATTTCGGTCCGACATGCAAATTATCGTTCAGTGAAATATTATTATCGGTTTTCATACTGGCGTTCGAATATATATATGTTCTTTTTTTATTTAAAATCATAATTTTCAAACAACTGTTTTCAAGGAAATCTAAATCCCCTTCGTCGTCCATTTTGAATTGAAACTACGGATGCAACGAATCGCAAACAATGTAACCACACAATCGTACGACAAACGGTCTTACGACATCGCACGACTAAAAAATCGCACGTATCCGCATCCAATGTAACCTCCGCCTTATGAATTTTACGAGGGAGCCAAGAGGAACAATGAGGGCTCTTTTTGCGCGTTTATGGGGAAACATGGATCTGAATTTGTGGTTATTTTTGACTTCGTATTCGAGGTATGCGTTAAATACGGCATTTCTATTGGAAGGGGTTGTATTATTTATTGTGGTTTCTACTAGCTTATATTGATTGGTTATTGAGTTTATTTGGTTTTCTAATGGACTAATTTGAATATAATGTAGAAAAGTATGGGAAGCTACTTTGATTCGTGCGGTTCCCATTTTAAATGGAAAGATTCCTGGATTCGTCTGGACGTTCTGGATTTGAACCTGAGTCGCTGTCTGATGAAGTATCATCGACCTGTAACAGATTTTGGTCTGTTATTTTTCTTGGTGGTTTGAATGATTGTTTGTGGTATGTATTTTGTGGGGTTAGGTCAGTGCTTTTGAAACTGTGTTCGGGTTTGTAGAGGGGAACCGTTTTCGACTGTTTTTCGGGTGTTTTCATATATCCAATGGTTCCGGGTTCAAAATTTGAAGGGTTTTCTCGATTTTCATTACGTTTGAAATTATTTTTGATTTTTGTTTTAACGTGTCTTCGTAAATTTTTCTATATATTTGAGAAATAGATTCTTTGGGTTCGTTCAATGTGGTATTGATTGGTTCGAATTCGGAATCAATATCGATTGGATCTTTTACTTCTAGATGTCCAAACACTAGATCTATTGGTTTTAATTTTGTTGTTGAATGAAAACTATTATTGTATGCAAGGACGGCGAAAGTCAATTTTTCAAAGGGGTTCAGATTTGGTTTCGAGAGGTTGAGTGTTCTCATGTGTTCTATGAGTGGGGTGGAACCTTTCTACAATGGCATTGAAATTTGGATTATATGGAAGTGTATAATGCCAATTGATTATATACAGTTTCACGAATTCTTTTAGAAGGTTTTGGGAGAATTTGGTACCATTATCAGAGACAATATTGTCGGGGATTTTGAAAGTTGAGATGAACTGCAAAAGTGATTGATATACGTGAAGTGCGGAGGACTGGGAATGATGTGAGTTTGTCCAAATCCGGTAAAGCTGTCACAGATTGTTGAAGATATAGTACTGCCAAATTTGAAGGTATTAACGTGTACAGTTTCGAATGGTTTTTGGGAGTGGGCATTAACTGTAGTTTGATCAAAGGTGGGTGACGTTCGTATTTAGATTGTTGGCATATTGGACAATTATTGATAAATGTTCTTACGTCATCGTTTAACTTGGGCCAATAATATTTGGTTTTGAGTTCGGAAATGGTTTCGTGGATGCCTCGATGGTTGGTAATATCTTCATGTTGAGATTTGATGAGATTTTGATGGCAATCTTCGTTTGTCACATCGAAGAGGAATTTATTGGATTTGAAGAGCTCAAAGGAGGAATTTTTGAATGTTTGTCGTATGATCCTGCACATATCTTTATAGAGTACGTCTTCGGTATCATTTTGGGAGTAAAAGACGTAGTTGCGTTCGGATATTCAATAATTTGGGCTTGAAATAATTCGTTGGTAACATATAGATACCATCGGGTACGACATACTGAATTCCTAAATAATTTTTTGAAGTGATTCGAGGGTTTCGATCAACTTTAATAATCATTAACTGGCACAAAAAGTTATTGATTGGTTTGTTTGTGATGTGGATCTTCAATATTAGGTCTTCTGCACTTATGTGAACAGTTTCATTTTTGTCGTTGTAATTGGGGTCCATTTGTCCTGCGTTCGATTCGTTATCTTGATTTGGAATATTTTCAGGTGTGTTATTTTCGGGGTCTCTACTTGTGGATGGCCTTTCATTGTCTAGGACAGGATTTTCTTTGAATTCCTGCATATGTCTCAATATGGGGAGTTCATCAGTCTGTTTGACAGTTTCATTTGGATAGAGTTCAATTCTAGAAAGGGCATCAGCGTTCGTATTGATTTTTTCTTTTTTGTGAATAATTTGATAATCAAACTCTTCAAGTTTCAGTATCCAGCGAACCAATCGTGAATTGGGTTCTTTCAAAGACATCAACCACTGAAGGGGTTTGTGATCCGTAAAAATTTTGAATTCTTGTACGAAAAGATAGGGCCTAAAATATTTGGTTGCCCAGACGATTGCAAAAAGCTCTTTCTCGATAGTCGAATAAGTTTGTTTGGCATTGGAGAAGGTTCTTGATGCTTAGGCGAATGGTTTATCATGTCCTGGGGGGGGCCTGGGACAATATAGCACCTAATGCTACGTTACTGGCGTCCGTGGTCAAATTGAACTCTATTGTAAAATCGGGGTACTGCAATATCGGGTCGTTCGATAGCAAGGATTTGCAGTCCTCAAATGCCTTGATGTAGGTGGGGTCAGTTATATCGATTTTTACTCCTTATTTATGAATTTTCGATAGTAGCCCAGAAGACCAAGAAATCCTTTTATTTCTTTTATCGGTTTGGGTATCGGATAATTCATGATGGCCTTGACCTTATCGGGGTTATGTTTTATTCCCTCTGTTGTTATCAGATATCCCAGAAAGGAAACTTCCTTTTTCAGGAATTCTGATTTGTCTAGTTGGACTTTCAGATTGCTCTCGCGCAGTTTCTGAAACATTCTTTTAAGGTTGACCATGTGCTCTTATAGCGAAGTGGAAAAAACGATGATATCGTCCATGTAGACGAAACAGATTTTGTTTTGTAGGTCTTTCAGGACGTTGTCCATTACTCTCTGAAAGGTAGCTGGAGCTCCTTTCAAACCAAACAGCATACGAAGGTACTCGTACTGGCCGTTCTCTACGTTGAAAGCTGTTTTCTTTACATCATCAGGATACATCTCGATCTGATGGAACCCACTTGCCAAATCAAGTGTAGAAAAGTACATACATCTACCCAATTTGTCAAGGATGTCCGATATATTTGAAATTGGATATCGATCATCGATGGTTTTCTCATTGATTTTACTGTAGTCCACTACTATACGCCATTTTATTTTGCCAGATGCATCCGCCTTCTTTGGGACTATCCAAATTGGCGAGGACCAAGGTGAATCGATTGGTCGAATAATGCCTTGACCAAGCATATGGTCAATTTGTTTTTCCACTTCCGGTTTATGAATAAACGGATAGCGATAAGATTTTGTAAAAATTGGGACTTCATCGGTGGTCCTAATTTCATATTTCACCTGGTTCGTGAAAGTCAGCTTCGATTTTTTGCGGTGAAATATGTCTGAAAATGATAGGCACAATTCCTCAATGTGGTGTCTCTCTTCAGAATTCATGTGTTGAGTTCGTATAAGCTGTGTGATGTCTGATTTGAATATATTCGAAGGGGTGTTATGATCGATTGAAGCATGGTACAGTTCGAATTGGTCAGGATGAAAAGTTTCTACAGGGACAGGTTCATAAAGGTAAATCTCTTGTATCTTTCCTGTATTATTCCGAATTTCGACAGGGGCATAGCCGTTTCGAGAAGTTGTCAAACCTTTGCGAATTCGGCATTCAAATCATTTTGTTTCGATAATCGTGATGTCACCGTTAGGTATTGTTACAGGAATTTTGATTGATTCGATTGTAAATGGTTCTATACGAGCATAAAATAGTAATTTCTTTTTGCTTTCATAGTGCACCAGAGGAAGCTCTGATTCAGGTATTTTTAAACTCGAATTTCTAAAATCTAATTGAACATCTAAGTTTATCATAACCAATCAGTCTATCAAAGAAGTGATGAAATTCAAACAAATATAATTTGATAGTTTTCTCAGTGTAAAATTCCTGAAAAGCTGGTATTTCAGGGCAAAAATATTTCGAAGTGGTCTGAAGTATTGAGCTGATTGTAAACGGTTCTTTTCTGATTAAATCGGGTAATAATTTTCGGCAATTTCGGGATTCAAGAAGCTTTTAGTTTCTCCCGTGTCAATCAAAAGTTTCAAGGGTAGATTTGAATTTTGAATGTGTGGGAGTTCCTGTCGATCGTAAATAGAACGTATTTCTATGAAATTTTTTCGTGATGATCGATTTCCTGAAAATTTTGGTTCTGTGAGGAACTTTGATCGATTTGGTTATCGATTGTATATTGATTATCGACATATTCAGGTTGGACTTCGTCATAGTTCATATTTTCGTGGAAATAAATTTCATTGGAAGAACCGGGTTGATTTTGGTAAAAAAAAATCATTTTGGAAGGGTATTGATTCTTCCTGATAATGGGGGTTATCAAAATTGTAGAGTTCTTCTGCAATGAAATTTGGTCGATTGTGGTTTTGGTATGGTCTAGCATTGGGTTGACGAGAAGTGGTGGCTTGTGAAATACCACTCATAGGTGTTGGCTTGGGGCAATTGAAATTGTTTTGCTTATTTGGTCTCCAAACGTTGGTTGAGCCTCTTGGATTACCAATAACTTGACGATTTGTGAAGAATTTTTGGGGTTCTGCCGGTCTCGGCTGAATATTTATTGGGTCGCGTGGAAATGAGGAATTATGCATTTGGGGTTTGAAATTCTGAAAATTGGGGTTAGGAGTTGCGTATTGGCGAAAATTGGACAATTGATTTGGATGATTTGGGTCTTTTTGGGGGCCTATTTTTCGATTGATGGTTTCATAGCAAGAATAGTTCATCCTAAATGTTCTTTCAGTCCAGCTAAGAATATTTTAAGAGCATGAGTGTTGTAAAAAGTTTTCTTCACCGTTCTGGTCGCAACTACATTTTCATGTGTGTCTAAATAGTTATGAAGAGCGCTTAAATTTACATAACCCTTGTATAAAATTGTAATGATGGTTCATTGAAATTTTGTCTGAATTGATCTAAATCAAATAATAATCCATTTTCGTCTCTCTGATTACCTAAGTGTGCAATTGGAGCAAATGCTATAAACTTCGCGTGCTTGACCTATAAATTTTGACTAAATGCCATAGATTATTGTAATATTTTGGACACAACTGATATTTTCGGGTGTTGGGTCCCAGTATGTAGTAATAATTGAATTAGCTATATCTAAAAAATGATGAAAGTTCCAAAGGATTGCTGTTACATTTTGGAACGATTTCCAAAAGTTTTGATTCAAATTTTGGAACTGGCATTTTGATGTTTATACTCATTGATAGCTTCGAAAGAAGTGCTTCTAATTCTATTGATTCGCGAGAACTATTTTAGAAAATCGAATTAGGTTTCGGCGAATTTTGTTCACTGAAAATTAACTCACAATCACTGTTTTCGGGAGAAGAGGAGAATGACATAGATAAGATACAAGGAAAAGCAACTTACATTAGTACCACTGAGATGGCTGTTCTCATTTCTTTTCTTCCTTGGCTTCTGCTTGATCTGCTACCAAGAGGAATTGTCCAGAAACGGAGGTTCTCTTGAATTAACAGCTGGAACTGACGGATTAATCACGACGAATATTCGTTCAAAATCCTGCAACGACTGTGCCACTTTATGTTTTCCGATCACGGAACTTAGTTTTTAAAAAAAATTATTTTACTCAAAAACTTTAATTTACAACAAATAATATAAAGAGATGTTTATTACTCGTCTATGTCTATTCTAAAGCTTTCTTCGTTCCCATGAACCGAAGTTGAATACAATACCGTCTTGACGTGTTCCTGGAAATCTGCATAGGCAGCAATGCTTAGTTCAGCTATTCCCACGGGAAGGCATACATAACTGGGATGGCATTTTAGGATATACATTGATAAAACTTTTTACTTCGAAATGAGGTGGGGAATTTGTCGGTCTTATTCTGAGTCACCCTGTATATCAACTTCTTATATATTTATTGAATTTGTATATAGGCTCCGTACCTTGATTAACATTGAGTATGGAATGAACATCACATCAGTTGTCTTGCGATGCCCTTGCCAAAAATATCTAATGAGAAAATTGAATCAGAAGTTCATCCAATCTATATTAGGGACAAGCGAGATGAAAAGAGCGCGCATATAAAGTCAGAGACCATATATAAACTGCTAATTTGATTACTTCCGGAGAAAGAATACAGCTCCACAATTTCAATTTGGTCTCATTTGCATGCAAAGTGACCGAAGTAACATTGGGTTTCTCTTTACGCCTCTCTGGTTTCGCTAGACCCTTTATGTGTTTTATAAGGCGGTTTCAAAGGGAATTTGTGTATATTGGAGAAATAGTTTCTAGTAATCTTCTTGGTTCTGGTCGACGTGTTTTTTGAATTAGTTGTCAACTTTGAAAAGTCAAACCTTGCCATTGTACGTCAAGGAGAATATTTAAAATCGAAGATACTCTGTTATGATTTTGAGAACGATTGGAAATAGAACATTTGTACATAAGTACATAGTGGCGTACCTGGAAGGTTAACATGACAGAAAAAATTCTGTTTCAGATTCAACTCAGTCACCATCACATGAGACGAATAAAAATGACATATAGTATGTTTTATACCCTACTGACAGTTCAAAGACAGTTGAACGCCTCCTGACCTACAAATAAATGAATAACATTGTGATGCCAAATTTTACTCTGAATGGTATTATAAATGTGACATAACATTGAATCTTCAAATTAAGATACACATTCATGCGTAGTAGCATCGTAATTTGAAATTAATTTTTATTCACATTCCAATCTCATATCTTCTGTTTTTGGTCGGTCTTGACCGACTAATGTATCACAATGTGATGACAAATGTTACTCGCAATATTCTAAATGAGATATTATTTAATCTTCAAATCAAAACGCACATTGATATACTTAGGTTTGGCATCACAAGTTAATGCATTTGGCTACACCCTATGATTGTTAAAGATGGAGTATAATTATAATTATTACAGTAAAACAATAAACTTCCTAAACAAGTTTGCAAGCAAAATACATATTATAAAATTACATGATACACTGATAGAAGATATCTGAATAAAATTAAGTAACGTAGTAACAAAATACAAAATACAATAAATTACTCATTTTATAAAAGTCTTAAACCAAATACAAATTCTGCAGTGGAAAAACTGGTATTTCAAAATAACAAAACTTGATTCTACTCATCATATTGAGTAACAAAGAAAAAGAAATTTTATTGGAGAATAAATTACTTATTCCATGAAAGTTTTTAAGAACGAAACAAAATTTATTCAAAAATAAAAATAGATTATTTTGTACTGATGAGCAGGTGAATTGGAAGGTTCATTTTCCTGTGCTGGGCAAGACGGAACCACTCAAGCGGCATAATTTTAAATTCCTTTAGCGTCAGTGGAGAATACTGCTATAATGGCATGTGTAATCAAATGAAACCCTACATTTGGAAATAGTTTATAACCTAAAAACAATTTTTGTGTCTCTTCCTACTCAAATCATAGTAAGGAACAGTTCAATAATTGTTAAAAAGTTATCATTCTGAGAGTCAATAATTAAATCACATTGTGAAATGTTTGTACTGATCATTAGGATGAATATCTCTCGAAATGATAGGCCTATCCATATTCAGTGGCCTTACAAAGTTCAAGTTCGTCCAAAGATCCTAGGCTTACGAGCAAATTCTCAAGGATAGGAGGAATATTGGGTGGTATGAATAACACCAGAGTTTAAACTCCGAGTATGTACTCATGAGCATGAGCATGAAGTACTAGTTTATGCTCCAATTTATATGAATAAAACAGATTGCACTTTAAGGGGTACATACTCCTAGTACATAAAGTAGATACTCGCAAATAGGTGTGTTTTGGTATTTCTCAGAACACTTCTGTTAAGACTGATTTTTATTTTAGTAATTTTTATTGAAGAGCTTTTTTTATCAAGGATTCAATTTGTTTTTATTCAAATTTTATTTTGTTGTTTGATATTACTGTACAGAAAATATTTTTTTACCTCTGTTTTTCATTCTTATTACAGACCTATTATTAGGTTACAGTCATTGCAGTCCTGTGAATACAAATAATGATCAAAATTTGAATTTTCCCGCGCATTTCGTGTTTTCAGTACAATTGACTTCAATCTAGTACAACTTTATATCATTTTCTAGTACCCAAATTTTGAAAGGGGAAGCAACCCTGGTTCCGCATAATTCGTGGATTAATTATTCCAGTCACAGCGTGCATTTGTTGGTGTAATGAGTGAGAGCAGTGACGAAGAAAGTATTAAAACCGTCGAATCCCAAATGGGATTTGTAAGTATGATACGTGACTTTCCCATACTTTTGTTCAAGTCACAAACACCAGTTTTCCGACAATCAAAATCCCAAGCACTTGAACTGATGAAAAAACAGTGGAAGCTTGATTTCGGTTCACAAATAACAAGTCAAATTTACAAGAAAATTGACAATATGAAATCCAGACTCAAGAAAAAGACTGATATTGATAGAACTGGAAATAAAAGAATCGTCCTGCAGAATTGGGAAAAGATTCTGTTGGAAATCATGGAAGGCGACACGAATCCAGTTATAACAAAAATTCCAGCTAAAGAAATATCTTTATTAATAATAATACAGATAGTGGATGGTGTTTATTTTGTAATCAATCGTTTACATAAACAAGCTGGCAATAGGGTAGAGGTTGGATATTTATGTAAATTTTGAAAAGAAAAAAGGAATAAGGTCTGATCTAGCAATTTGTGTGTGTGGTAAAATGAAAATTTTTTATTTCAGGTTTATATTCTCTGCTATATTCGTGAAAGAGTGATTCTTCGCAAATGGATCAAATGATAACAACTTTTCTAGTGTTGCTTAATTTCGTTTAAAAATGTGTAGATCACCTGCTGGCGACTCCAAGTTATATTAATAATAATAATATAATGATAATGTTTATTTGTCATTTGTACATAAAATCAGAACTGTGACAAAAGTTTAAACAAGTAAACAGGTTAATCACTGGAGCAGTAAAAAATTTACCGCTTGTTTAGTGATGACTAGATGATATTAATAAAGAATAAGATTATAAATAATTCATTAAGAGGAACACTTATTAAAACAATGACTAAAACAGTGATAACACTCATAATAATTGATATAGTGATAATAATTTCTCAGGAACAGTTTCATTATTGACTGTCTCTAACTAATTAGTTGATCTCTGGAAGAAGTCCATTTCAGGTCAAAGTGTAGTGGTATAGATGAAGCGAGGAGAAATATCACAAAATCATCTTCACCTCTTTATTTCGACAATAATTAAACAAAAGTTAATTATTGTAAACATTCTGACCAACAAAGTCCTGAATCAACTATCTACTTTTAAATGTATTTAAGTTTCTAATAGTTTTTATTGTTTGTGGTAAAATCTCTTAGAGTCGCGGTCCGAGATACGATGCATTTTTTTGTCCCATTGCTTTTGTACAGCGAGGAGCCCTTAATGCCTGGCGTCTAAAAAATTTCTCAGGTGCTTGAATTTAGACAAAGTACCTTTTACTTTTCAGTATCTTCTATTTGCAGGTCCAAACGTAGGTGCCTATCAACAACAATGCCTAAGTATTTTATTGAATCGCCTTCTGGTATATGCTGATTGTTTTCTATATTCAAAGTCCGTGAGTATACAACGAGAAGGGTGGAAATATGGTCTCTTCAAATTTCATAGTGAGTTTGTTTTGTCGAAACCATTGCTCAATCTCCATAAACACTCTTTCTGCTGATGTTTTGAGATTAGTCCACGTGGTGTCTCTATATCGAATGGCGGTACTCAATATATTTCCCTTGGTATTAAGCATAAGGAGTTCATTTAAATAAATTTTGAAAAGGATTGGTACGAAGACGGTTCCTTGCGGGAAGCTAAAGATAACTATTCAAGGATGGCTCATTGTGTCATCAATACTCACTCTCTGCTCTCGTTCACTCAAGTAACTTTTGAAAATGTCTTATTTTCTTCCCCGAAAAACGCAATTTTCTAACATCTCCAGTATCTTAATGTGGCAGACCGTGTCGAATTCTTCAGAAAGATCAACAAAAATGCACATTATTGGTGTTTTTTTTTTTATCTACCACCTGATATGTTGTAGGTACTTCTTCGTGAAATTAACCAGTTTCAATATTTTTTTCATTACTTTTACGGTATTTGAAATCATTGACAAAGGCCTATACTGCCGTGCTAAGCATAAAGGGCGTATCTGACAAATTTTTTAGTATTGAATTTAAACCAGTTTTGGCTTGTCTGCATTATTTCACACCTATCCTACTAGGATTGAATGTCGTAATTGAAGATTAGACGATATTATAAGTTTATGAAAAATGTAAAATCTGCAAAAATTGCCCCCAACCTAATACTAAAACATGATATTTTTGAAAACATGGAAACTGCAGATGCGCCCTTTTTGATTAGCACGGCAGTATAGTTAACCATATCTGTTTTTTCTCCATTTCACAAAAAAATATACAAAATTATACAAAATACAATTCATCACGAGAAATAAAGTGAAATAATAAAGTTCAACCTGCGATAAGTGCTGCTGCACTTGTTTCGCAAGAAAATATGAAAAGTAGGTAAAAGTACAAAAGTGTATACATAAAAATAGTTAACGTAGTCTCAATAAGTGATAAACACTTGTTTCAAGACGTAAAATCGAATATAAATCAATAACCAACCATAATCAATTCATAAAATTATGATCAATATATTTAAAATATCTTAAAAACTATCACTTGACTATAACACTTCATGCAAAATAAGATAATCGAATCCATGATAATAAAAATAATAATAATAAATAAAACACAGGTACAAGTACAGTAGTAATTGAGTAATTATTTAGTTATAGAATGATCAGTACTGAGAATTGGTGATATATGGGAAAATAGATGATTTCTGGATTGTATTTCTTTACAGTGGGGATAAGTTTAATTAGTTTAATTGGGTAAGTCATTTTTGGTACTCTTCCTAGTCCCAGGATATATGATTTTAGGGAATTTTTGTATCTGAACAGATTTATGATGTCTTTGATATGTTGTGGGATGATGTTCTACAATTTTGGAGCTAGAAATGAGTATGAGCGTTGTCCGATTGCTTTCTGAGTTGGTGGTAAAAGCTGTGTTTGCTTTTGGCGAGTGTTGTATGGGTGACTTGGATAGGAGAATTTTTTCACCCTGTGGTATCTCTCAACAGCTTTCGAATAGTATAGCTGGCAAACGTCCAATACTTCAGATTCCAGAAATAATTGATCAGATGAAAATGATCTTTTTCTTTTATAATATATTTTTAGGTGATGTTAGTAAATGTGCTAGGAGAGTTCAATAATCAATTCGATCATTTTTACATGTTAATCTCCATAAAGATTTTTAAGGTCCGTTCTGCAATTTTTTGCGCTTTTTGGAGTAAGGAGAAAATCAGAGCTTCGCCGCTTCGCGTTCATCGTGTGACGTAGTCAAGTAGATCCCTTAGATTGATAACATTTTGCCAATAGAGCGCGCACACTTTGAATATTTTGAATTAATTGAATTGAATTTATAAAGAAAAAAGATTTCAGCAGCAGAGGTTTGAACCATCGTCCTTTTGCTTGGTAGCGAGTGACGCTAGCCTTGTCTCCACGTAGACTTCGTACAAGTTGGTGCACAAATGTGGGATTTATATTTCTCCAGACGCTGTTTGAATATTTGAAAAAAAAAATGATTGTGAGTTTGATAATAATATTGATGTTTGGAATAAATGTGAAAAATTGAGGAGTAACGAGGGTGTAACCTTTGAATGTGCGATTCCAATGAGGAAAGTATATAGGGTGTCTCAAAACGTATCATTTAGGAGAAAAAAAACGTGACTGCTGCGTGTGTGTCAAATGTCATGTGGAATATGGGCCATTGAGGCAATGGGGATAGCAAAGTATGCGGCAAAAAATATATATAGGACATATTATTTGAGAGAAAAAACATGAAGGTCAAAGAAAAAATCACGTCATGAAGGGAATGGGGATTCATTGCTTTTGGAAAAAAGATGACAGCTTCTGTCATTTGTCATATGTCTCATCATAAATAGAAAACATCTACCGAGTGTTTTGGAAAAATATCACCAAAAATCTTTAAGTCGTTTAGAGAAAAAGAAATATGACCACCATTTGATATCATGAAGGAATACATCAGATCCATCTGTGTCCAATTAACGCATTAACGATATTTCGGATCTGTGCGAATCATCAAAGAATAAGCACTTACGGTTTAAAAAAAATGAGGTAGAAGAAAAGTAACAGTGAATTCGTATTTTCCACATCGAAGAGAGTTCAAATATGCAATAAAATGACCACTTCCGGTTTTCACTTCCGGTTGTTCGATTTCAATGATTTTGGCATCAATGGATTCGTTTCGATGTCAAGAAACATTTTTAAGCATTTTCCAATGCCAAAAGGGCATAAGAGGCTAACTTCGTTATTAGCGAAGGTACAACGACGTGCGGGTACTCTAACAAGACAACTTTTATTGGATATTGAGGAAATAATGTAATTTTGCCAGTAGAAGCAGACATAACTTTTTAAGGGATAGTTATTTCCGATAACGTGCCTTTTACATGCATTTCGAATTTTTTGTATAGATGTTTCAACCGTTTTGCGTGCAATCGTTTCCGTGCGCAACCGTTTTCGTGCGACCGTTTTATTATGCAACCGTTTTCGTGCAACCATTTCCGTGCAAGCGTTTTCGTGCAACCGTTTTAATATGCAACCGTTTTTGTGCAACCTTTTTTATGCAACCGTTTCCGTACAACCGTTTTCGTGTAACCGTTTTAGTATGCGTCCGTTTTCGTGTATCCGTTTTCGTGCAACCGTTATTGTTTACGCTTAGTGCAGTATGGTTAGGTATGGTGCGGTATGCTACGGTTACGCTTAGCGCAGTATGGTTAGGTATGGTTCAGTTACGGTGCCACTTATTACGAAATTTATCGTTTTCTATTTTCAAAGAAGAAACGTAGCATTCGGGATACGAGGGATATAAGCTCTATCGATTGCAACTTGCAAAATTTCAGTTCCGTTCGATGGTTTACCCGAAGATTAAACGTTCAAATTTTGACATCGGAAGAAAATTCAGAAAACCTTGTTTGCATTTTCCGATCATTCTCAAAAACTATAAGCTATTGTAGGATATATTGAAATATATCATCAAAAAATATGAAAAGAAGAAATCAACCACTGATGGGGTCCGCCATTTTTAACGTGCGACACCCAGTATGTGTCTGTTTCTTTTTCGGTGATAGGAGATAGGAAACAGACAGATTGATAGATAGGTAGAGTGACAGATAGTCAGTTTGATCGAAGCAGAACCAACTAACCTTATAAAACGTCTATTTTAGTCACATTTTTGCATGTTTTAGCGTTTCAAATTTTAGCTGTTTTTTCGAACGCAAAAAATGGTTATTGCGGTCGCATTTTCACGTGTTTAAGCGTTTCTAATTTCAGTTGTTTTTTCGAACGTGAAAACGTGTATTTTAAGCAATTTTGAAGTGTCAAATCTCCATAAGAAATACATGTAAGCATGCAGTTTTTTCGGTTAAATTTAAGTCTGTTTTTAGAACGCAAAAAACGTTTATTGTGATTGCATTTTTGCGTGTTAAAGCGTTTCATATTTTAGTTGTTTTTTGGAACGCGAAAATCGTCTATTTTGATCACATTTTTTTGCGGTTTGACTCTGTTTCTTGTTTTGGGTATTCATGTATGTGTCAAATGTCAAATGGAAAATGAGTCAGTCATTTATATCAAAAGTATATTATAGGAAAGCAACAGCATGAAATTTTAGGCAGATACTGCTTGACAAATATAAATGAGAAAATTTTTGTAAAAATACAGACGCATAGTATAGAGTAATATCCCCGGTTAATGAAAATAAAAATGTTATACTCTCAATTGCAATAATAACTAATTTATATGGTTGACTGCACGAATAGAAAGCCCTTCAACATGAAGCTTGAGTCGAAAAAATATTTGAATACTCCTAGAATGTTTTCCTTTTAGGCAATATAATGGAAAAAACAATGATGCCCTTTCAACACATAGCATGAAGTGTCAGCTCCAAATTAGCCTGCGAGTATTGATGAAATATGGTTTGAATAAAAATTATAAATATTGATTTTTTGGTTCATTTTTCACAGCGACAAATAGCAGAAATATACCTCGCTATCAGTTATCAAAAACCGCGGATACCTGAAGTTCCATTATGTTGGAATTATCAAAACCACAGAATAATATTGCATACGTCAGAATTGTTGTTTATTTGGGAAGATTGTAAAACGTTCTTTTCTTATCACCGCAGTCGTTATGAAAACATGGTATTAGACCGGTGAGCTTCATTTGGTCAACGCCTGAAAAACAGTTACTTCATTTTTGTGTGTTTATAATATAGTGTATTGTTTTCATCAATCTTCTGAAAACTAGGTATGTTTCATTTTATATTAATTGAAGTGCTTGAGTGAATTAATTTGGTTTATTTAGAGACAATTTAGGACATATTGGCGATTAGAATGTAAATAATTTCAGAAATTATGGAGTTTCTTATTCAATACATTAGGGGTGTTTTATATATAAAATTGAGCTGTAGGAGTAATACATTTTGTTCGTTGAGGTCAGCAATACGTTATTGTATAGGATTTAGATCGGGTGTGTAGTTTTCAAAATTACTTCAGCTATGGACGAACAATGGCAGACTTTTCCCACACAAAACCGCGACAGAGATGAGTGAAATTTATTCAATCATTACAAGTCATGACAAAAATTGTGATAATTTGCTAAATAATACTTCTCATGCCAACACTCGGGATGGATTTCAAAGGGCAAGTAAAAATTCATATTTTCTTTAGTATTCAAAAGGGGTGTCAAGTTATTATATGAAATATGTTTCAAATTATGAAGTGTATGAGAAAGCAGTATGAAAATCATGTGTCATGAGTGCAAATCAAAACTGCAGGAAAAATTTCAAAATCGAAATAAGAAATCGTGTTTGAAATGTTACGGAATATGAGAAAGTGTTGTGAAAAATCATGGGTTATGGATGCGAAAAGTTTACTTGAATAATTCAATGTTCGAATGAAAAAATTATATTTTCCTTAGTATTGAAAGTTGGTGGTGGCAAGTTTTTAACGAAAAATATTTTAAATGATACAGTCTATGAGGAAAAATTATGAAAATTAGATGATATGCATGCAAAAAAAAATAATGTAGGAATATTTTCTTGAAAATATCAATAACTAAATAAAATATTTGGAGCATGAAAATGAGATAATAATAATGTGATTGAAAAAATACGTATAGAAAAGAAACGACGGTTGTCAGTTTAGAGAAAAAAATTATGGCATCCTACAGAAAAAAGTCATGTTGGTAAACATAAAAAAATATATATATCTATAGAGTGTTTCTAAATACGCCGTTGAAGAAAAAAACGTGGCGGTTCAACAGGGTCATTGCATTTCAACGTGTGATCTCAATAGGCTACGAGGTGTTCCAAAATTCAGCTTTTTAAAAAAAAACATGCCGGTTCGACGGGAGTCTAGCACTTCAACTTGCGACCCCAATGAGAAACGTATAAAGGGTGTCTCAAAATATATCGTTTGAGAAAAAACTTATCAGTTTAACGGGATCTAATTTCAAAATACATCATTTGCGAAAAAAAAAAAACATGTCAGTTTAACGGAGGTCTGAGGTTTCAACATACGATTCCATACATTCCATCAACAGTCGAAAAAGACGTAGCCCTCCCATTTCAACGTGCGCTGAGTGAATACTGCGAATGAAAAACATATTAATTGGAGAGTAACAGGGCGTTAGCATTTCAAAGTTACAATAGTGTTGAGTTCATAAATGGGTAATATTTGAATGATACAGTCTATGAGGAAACATTATAACACATATGTGTTAAGGATGCCAAAAATTTCAAGAAAAAAGTCTGAACTGTAGGTGTCAAGTTAACATAGGAAATATGTTTCAAAAATATTACGGTATATGAGAAAGCATTGCAAAAATTCATGGGTTATGGATGCGAAAAAATATGGAAATTTTGGGTAATAACTTCACTTAGCTGACCGCTGGGTGTGCTTTTGAGGATGTGTAGTCTTGCTTGCAAATCCCGATGTCATGTATGCATACACATTAATTAACAACTACAACGGAATGTTGCAGACTCCCTACTCACGTTCTTTAATGGTAAATTATAACATTGGAAATCAAATTCAGATAGGATATAATAAAAGTGAGACATATTTTCATTATTCATTCAGCATATTTTGTGTTATTCTAAAGTAAGGGTGTTACAGCGTCGGCATATTTGATCAAATCATTCATAAAAAGATATCAGTTTTTTAATAAATTTCTTAGATCATCCAAAAGCTTATTGTTGGGGCATGCAATATCAAACATGTTCCAATTGAAGTCTCCTACTAACGCCCTGTTACTCTCCAATTACTATGTTTTTCATTTGCAAAATTCACTTATCGCACGTTAAAATGCGAGGGCTAAGTCTTTTTCGACTGTTGATGGAATGTATGGAATCGTATGTTGAAACCTCAGACCTCCGTTAAACTGACATGTTTTTTTTTTCGCAAATGATGTATTTTGAGATACCTAGTATAAGTTCCTCATTGGGATCGCACTTGGAAACGTTAGATCCCGTTAAACTGATACGTTTTTTCTCAAACGATATATTTTGAGACACCCTTTATACGTTTCTCATTGGGGTCGCACGTTGAAGTGCTAGACTCCCGTCGAACGCTGAATTTTAGAACACCCCGTAGCCTATTGAGATCACACGTTGAAATGCAATGACCCTGTTGAACCGCCACGTTTTTTTCTTCAACGGCGTATTTAGAAACACTATATATATATATATATATATATATATATATATATATATATATACCGGGTGACCCGGAACCAATTTACCCCCCTGTATCTTCGTTGTTATTTTATATGGATGTCTCAAATTTGGTACTTCGATTTGATGTTATGAATGTACAATTTAGCAAGTATCAATCCAAATATGACACTTCCGGTTTGACCGGAAGCACATCTAATTTTTATATTTCAAATGAGAAGTATATTTTTTTTTTGAAAATAACAATTCAGTATGGAATTACCTTCACAATGATATATCACAATGATACTTTCAATTCACAATCTGCTTACATAAGTGACATTTTATAAAAAAATTACTTTTTGTATTTCCCTCGTAACGAAACATTTTCATGAAAGTATGCTGTGGAAGATTGAACAATATAATGTAAGTAACAATAATTCGTGGCACAACTTTCACACAATAAGTTTTATGCAGACTAATTATTTTTATGATTTTAGTTTTTCTTAATTTTTGGATACCAATACATAGGAATTTTTAATGTTGCTTAGAAACTCAAATACATATTGAAATACAAGAATTGAACGAAACCTTGTTTTGTTTCCTAATTATTTTTTATGAAGATAATTTCCATGCTATACCTACCTTTTATTGAACAATTCAACTTCATGTTAGTTGGCTATGGAATTAAATTTGTTGAGTTGTTCTGTTGTTGTGTTTACGCCAAATTGTTGACATTTCGAATGTTCTGAATTGTGGGATTCTGGGAAGATAATTATTTGTGAAATGAACAACTACTACCGATTTACCCAAACTGAAAAGGTTGATATGTTGTTGATATATGGAGAAGCAAGGAAAAATTCCTATTTAGCCTTGCGTCTGTACCAGGATAGGTATCCTAACCGTCCGCACCCTAGTAGTAGAAACTATTTTGCAATATTGGAGTCACAGTTCAGGAAAGAACGGAATAATCATGATGGGGAACATGTTATTGTAAGCGAAGATACGGAGATCACTGTTCTAGCAGCGGTTGAAATTGATCCAAATACATCATTAAGGCAAATCGAATATGAGGCCGGGGTACCTAGAGAAACAGCTCGAAAAATTTTGAAAAAACACCGGTATCGTTCATTCAAATATCAAATTCATCAATATTTGTATGAAAATGATGTGCAGAGAAGGATTGCGTATTGTAACTGGGTTATACGAAAAGAAACAGAAAATCAAAATTTCCATTACAATATTCTATACAGTGATGAATCACGCTTTACAAACAATGGTCATTTCAATAGAAATAATTTACGTTATTGGGCACAAGAAAATCCGCATGTGTTCAGAGAAGGAAGACACCAGGAGAGATTCGGATTCAATGTTTGGCTAGGAATTTTTGGAACCAGAATAGTGGGACCAATTATTTTTGATGGAGCTTTAACAAGTGAACGGTACCTACAAATTTTAAATGATGAAGTCCAAAATTTTATTGAAGACATTCCCTTAGCGACACGTCGCGTTATGTATTTCCAACAAGATGGAGCACCTCCACATAATTCGAATGTAGTCCGAGGACATCTTACTAGAACTTTCAACGACAATTGGATTGGTACTCATGGCCCAATTCGTTGGCCACCAAGGTCACCAGACCTCACGCCAATGGATTTTTTTGTTTGGGCTCACTTGAAGAATAAAGTTTATGCTCATAATAGACCTCAAAATCGCGAGGAACTTGAAGACAGGGTAAGGAGAGCCATTAACGAAATTACTCCGGCTCAACTCGTGAATGTTATGCGGGCATGCTCCGAAAAAATACAAAAATGCATTGACGTTAACGGGCGACAATTTGAACAATTAGAATAATTAAGTCTGTCATAGGTATGGAATTTCTTTTGAATTGAGTTATAAAACTGTACATGTTCCAAATGTCTACTATTTTGTAGAAAAATTATCGAAATAAATATTTTGTGAGTCCGATTGTGCAGTTTCAAAAATAACTCCAGACCTTTAGAATAAATTTAATTCCATAGCCAACTAACATGATGTTGAAATGTTCAATACAAAGTATAGCATGAAAATTATCTTCATAAAAATAATTAGGAAACAAAAATGTAGAAGTTTTTTTTCTAATTTTTTGTATTTCAATATGCACTTGAGTTTCTAACCAACTTTAAAAATTCCTATGATGTTGAAACTTATTGTGTGAAAAGTTGGGCCATGAATTACTGTTACTTAGATTATATTGTTCAATCTTCCACAGCATACTTTCATGAAAATATTTCGTTACGAGGGGAATACAAAAAGTATTTTTTTTATAAAATGTCACTTATGTAAGCAGATTGTGAATTGAAAGTATCATTGTGATATATCATTGTGAAGGTAATTCCATACTGAATTGTTATTTTCAAAAAAAAAATATACTTCTCATTTGAAATATAAAAATTAGATGTGCTTCCGGTCAAACCGGAAGTGTCATATTTGGATTGATACTTGCTAAATTGTACATTCATAACATCAAATCGAAGTACCAAATTTGAAACATCCATATAAAATAACAACGAAGATACAGGGGGGTAAATTGGTTCCGGGTCACCCGGTATAGTGTTTCTAAATACGCCGTTGAAGAAAAAAACGTGGCGGTTCAACAGGGTCATTGCATTTCAACGTGTGATCTCAATAGGCTACGGGGTGTTCTAAAATTCAGCGTTCGACGGGAGTCTAGCACTTCAACGTGCGATATATATATATATATATATATATATATATATATATATATATATATATATATATATATTAATTACGTTCGGTTTTTGTGACTTGACGTCGGTGTCTCAATCTGCCTACTCCCCATGTCTCGTCACTGGTTCTCTCTAAGGTCTCAATCTGCCTACTCCTTCGAGAGAACTGAGGAATTGTGGGTTGAGGAACTGTATTTATAGTGGACGTGGCTGTGATGGCCGTGTGCAATGTATTGGCGCGAGGTGAACTATGGGCGGGAACTGAGTTGGCGCTAGATGAGCTGTGTGCGGGAACTTGGTTGGCGCTAAGTGAGCTATGTGCGGGAACTGGGTTGGTGGGAAATGAGTTGATGCGTGCAATGAGAGTCTTCCAGGTATTGGGAAGTCTACGTCCGTCGTCGCGAGTGTTGAGGCAATTGGGGCGCTTCTCTATCTCGAGGGCTTCTCGGATGATCCTGGTTTGCAGAGTTTTCTCGGTGGAAATTGTTTTTGTGTTTTTGAAGTCTATTTTGTGACCTGTGTCTTCTCGATGTTTATAAAGTGCGGAAGTGGAAGATGCCTGACGCACAGCAAGTTCGTGTTCGTAGACTCTGGAAGTTACTCGTCTGTTAGTCTGGCCAATATAACTTCTCGGGCAGTCTGAACATGGTATTTCATATATACCTTGAGAATCGTTTGGTATTGTGTCCTTGGGAGATCTGAGAAATTTGGATATTTGGTTGTTGGCCGTGAATATTGTTTTTATCTCGTGTTTTCTCAAGATATTACTGATTTTGTCTGTCACACCTTTGATGTATGGTACGAAAGCTTTGTGTGGCTGGATACTCTCTAGTGGATCATTTGTTTTTGGAGGACGGGTCAGTTGATGGCGGATAGACTTGTCGATTAGCAAATTGTTGTAACCATTCTGAAGTAAGGCTGATTTCAGTTTGTCCAGCTCTTGTGGTCTATTCTGGTTGTCGGTAAGCTGAATTGATCTGTATATCAGGGAGTTCAATACGGAGTTTGTTTGTGCTGGATGGTGATGAGAGTTTGCGTGTAGGTATCGGTTGGTGTGGGTCTGTTTCCTGTGTACTGTGTGGGTGAATCAGAGTTATTGGATTTCGTAATGAGAACGTCCAGGAAAGCTAGGGAGTTGTTCATTTCGGTCTCCATTGTAAATTTCATGTTGGGATGAATATCGTTTAGGTGATTTAAGAACGTGTTTAAGATTTCGTAACCATGAGGCCATATGACGAAAATGTCGTCAACGTATCTGAATTAGCAAGTAGGCTTGTGGTCAAATGCTTCTACAGCCCTGGTTTCGAAGTCTTCCATGAAAAGGTTTGCAAGGACTGGAGAAAGGGGGGAACCCATGGGAGTGCTTTTGGATCACCAACCCAGAACCTCGCCAAGTATCTAGCGAGTACTCTTCAGCCACGAGCAGAAGAAGCTTCCTCCTACGTGAAAAATTCATTCCACTTCTTAGACCTTCTCAAATCCTATAGAATCCAGAACACAGATATCCTAGTGAGCTTCGATGTTGTCTCCCTCTTCACAAATATTCTTCTAACGGACACGCTAGAAATCCTTATAACGAAACACAGAATTCCAAAAGACACCCTGGACCTCATCAGTCACTGTATGAACAACACGTACTTCCTCTTCCAAGGAACTTACTACAAACAAGTGAAAGGTGCTCCCATGGGTTCCCCCCTTTCTCCAGTCAACAAATTCCAGACGCGGTTCAACCCGAACTTTTAGTTTTCATATATATATATATATATTTTATGTTTACCAACATGACATTTTTCTGTAGGATGTCATAATTATTTTCTCTAAACTGACAACCGTCGTTTCTTTTCTATACGTATTTTTTCAATAATCATTATTATTATCTCATTTTCTGTATCATTTAAAACATTTTTCGTTAAAAACTTGCCACCACCAACTTTCAATACTAACGAAAATATAATTTTTTCATTCGTACCTTGAATTTTTCAAGTAAATTTTTCGCATCCATAACCCATGATTTTTTACAACACTTTCTCATATTCCGTAACATTTCAAACACGATTTCTTATTTCGATTTTGAAATTTTTCCTGCATTTTTGATTTGTACTCATGACACGTGATTTTCATACTGCTTTCTCATACACTTCATAATTTGAAACATATTTCATATAATAACTTGACACCCCTTTTGAATTCTAAAGAAAATATGAATTTTTACTTGCCTCTGAAATCCATCCCGAGCGTTGGCATGAGAATTATTATTTAACAAATTATCACAATTTTTGTCATGATTTGTGATGATTAAATAAAATTCACTCATCTCTGCCGCGGTTTTGTGTAAGAAAAGTCTGCCATTGTTCGTCCATAGCTGAAGTAATTTTGAAAACTACACACCCGATATAAATCCTATACAATAACGTATTGCCGACCTCAACGAACAAAATGTATTACTCCTACAGCTCAATTTCATATATAAAACACCCCTAATGTATTGAATAAGAAACTCCATAATTTCTGAAATTATTTACACTCTAATCGCCCATATGTCCTAAATTGTCTCTAAATAAACCAAATTAATTCACTCAAGCACTTCAATTAATATAAAATGAAACTTACCTAGTTTTCAGAAGATTGATGAAAACAATACACTATAATATAAACACACAAAAATGAAGTAACTGTTTTTCAGGCCAAATGAAGCTCACCGGTCTAATACTGTGTTTTCATAACGACTGCGGTGATAAGAAAAGAACGTTTTACGATCTTCTCAAATAAACAACAATTCTGATGTATGCAATATTACTCTGTGGTTTTGATAATTCCAACATAGTGGAACTTCAGGTCTCCACGGTTTTTGATAACTGATAGCGAGGTATATTTCTGCTATTTATCGCCGTGAAAAATGAACCAAAAAATCAATATTTATAATTTTTTTTCAAACCATATTTCATCAATACTCGCAGGCTAATATGGAGCTGACACTTCATGCTATGTGTTGAAAGGGCATCATTGTTTTTTCCATTATATTGCCCAAAAGGAAAACATTCTAGGAGTATTTAAATATTTTTTCGACTCAAGCTTCATGTTGAAGGGCTTTCTATTCGTGCAGTCAACCATATAAATTAGTTATTATTGCAATTAAGAGTATAACATTTTCATTTTCATTAACCGGGGATATTACTCTATACTATGCGTCTGTATTTTTACAAATATTTTCATTTATTTTTGTCAAGCAGTATCTGCCTAAAATTTCATGCTGTTGCTTTCCTATAATATACTTTTGATATAAATGACTGACCCATTTTCCATCTGACATTTGACACATACATGAATACCCAAAAAACAACAGAGTCAAACTGCAAAAAAATGTGATCAAAATAGACGATTTTCGCGTTCCAAAAAATAACTAAAATTTGAAACGCTTAAACACGCAAAAATGCAACCACAATAAACGTTTTTCTCGTTCTAAAAGCAGCCTTAAATAAAACCGAAAAAACTGGATGTTTACATGTATTTCTTATGGAGATTTGACATTTAAAAATCGCTCAAAATACACAATTTCGCGTTCGAAAAAACAACTGAAATTAGAAACGCTTAAACACGTAAAAATGCGACCGCAATAACCACTTTTTGCGTTCGAATAAACAGCTGAAATTTGAAACGCTAAAACATACAAAAATGTTACTGAAATAGACGTTTTATAAGGCTAGCTTGTTCTGCTTCGATCAAACTGACTATCTGTCACTCTACCTATCTGTCAATCTGTCTGTCTACTATCTCCTATCACCGAAAAAGAAACAGACACATACTGGTTATCGCACGTTAAAAATGACGGACTCCATCAGTGGTTGATTTCTTATTCTCATATTTTTTTATTATATATATCAATATGTCCTACAGTAGCCTATAGTTTTTGAGAAGGATCAGAAAATGCCAACAGGGTTTTCTGAATTTTCTTCCGATATCAAAATTTGAACGTTCAATCTTCGGGTGAACTATCGAACGGAACTGAAATTTTAAAGTTGCAATCGATAGAGCTTATATCCCTCGTATCCCGAATGCTACGTTTCTTCTTTGAGAATGGAAAACGATAAATTCCGTAAAAAGTGGCACCGTAACTGAACCATACCTAACCATATTGCGCTAAGCGTAACCGTAGCATACCACACCATACCTATCCATACTGCACTGAGCGTAAACAAAAATGGTTGCACGAAAACGGTTGCACGAAAACGGATACACGAAAACGGATGCATACTAAAACGGTTGCACGAAAACGGTTGCACGGAAACGGTTGCATAAAAACGGTTGCACGAAAACGGTTGCATATCAAAACAGTTGCACGAAAACCGTTGCGCACGGAAACGGTTACTCGAAAACGGTTTCACGGAAACGGTTGCAAGAAAACGGATGCATACTAAAACGGTTGCACGAAAACGGTTGCGCACGAAAACGATTGCGCACGGAAACGATTGCACGCAAAACGGTTGAAACATCCACACAAAAAACTCGAAATGCATGTAAAACGCACGTTATCGGGAATAACCATCCCTTAAAGCGTTACATCTGCTTCTACTGACAAAATTACATTATTTCCTCAATTTCCAATAGAAGTTGTCTTGTTAGAGTGCCCGTACGTCGTTGTACCTTCGCTAATAACGAAGTTAGCCTCCTGTGCCCTTTTGGCATTGGAAAATGCTCAAAAATGTTTTTGACATCGAAACGAATCCATTGATGCCAAAATCATCGAAATCGGACAACCGGAAGTGAAAACCGGGAGTGGTAATTTTATTGCATATTTGAACTCTCCTCGATGTGGACAAAACGAATTCACTATTACTTTTCTTCTACCTCAATTTTTTCGAACCAGAAGTGCTTATTTTTTGATGATTCGTAGAGATCCGAAATATCGTTAATGCGTTTATTGCACACAGAGGGATCTGATGTATTCCTTCATGATGTCAAATGGTGGTCATGTTTTTTTTTCTCTAAACGATTTTTGGTGATATTTTTTCAAAACACTCGGTAGATGTTTTCTATTTATGATGAGACATATGACAAATGACAGAAGCTGTCATCTTTCTTCCAAAAGAAATGAATTAAATCAAAACGCTCTGTATATATTTTCGCCCAATAAATTTGTGAGACGTCCCTGTACAACTATGATGAGCGTTGACCACTCAGAAGCAGCCATGTTTTTTTTAACTTGAATCCCCATACCCTCCATGACGTGGTTTTTCTTTAACCTCCATGTTTTTTCTGTTAAATGATATGTTAGTACAACAAATTATCACAATTTTCGTCATGACTTGCAATGATTAAATAAAATTCACTTATCTCTGGCGCGGTTTTGTGTGGGAAAAGTCTGTCATTGTTCGTCAATAGCTGAAGTAATTTTGAAAACTACACACCCGATCTAAATCCTATACAAAAACGTATTCCCGACCTCAACGAACAGAATGTCTTACTTCTACAGCTCAATTTTATATATAAACACCTCGTAATTTATGTATTGAATGAGAAATTCCATAATTTCTGAAATTGTTTACACTCTAATCGCCAATATGTCTTAAATTGTCTCTAAATAAACCAAATTAATTAAGATTGGTGAAAACAATACACTATATTATAAACACACAAAAATGAAGTAACTGTTCTTCAGGCGTTGACCAAATGAAGCTCACCGATCTAATACCGTGGTTTCATAACGACTGCGGTGATGAGAAAAGAACGTTTTACAATCTTCTCTAATAAACAACGATTCTGATGTATGCAATGTTACTCTGTGGTTTTGATTATTTCAACATAATGGAACTTCAGGTCTCCGCGGTTTTTGATAACTGATAGCGAGGTATATTTCTGCTATTTATCGCCGTGAAAAATGAACCAAAAAATTCATTTTTAATAACTTTTATTCAATCCATATTTCATCAATACTTGCAGACTAATATGGAGCTGACACTTCATGCTGTGTTGAAAGGGCATCATTGTTTTTTCCATTATATTGCCCAAAAGGAAAACGTTCTAGGAATATTTAAATATTTTTTCGACTCAAGCTTCATGTTGAAGGGCTTTCTATTCATGCAGTCAACCATATAAATTAGTTATTATTGCAATCAAGAGTATAACAATTTCATTTTCATCAATCGAGATATTACTCTATACTATGCGTCTGTATTTTTACAAAAGTTTTCATTTATTTATGTCAAGCAGTATCTGCCTGAAGTTTCATGTTGTTTCTTTCCTATAATATAATTTGAAATTAATGACTCTTTTTGAACTCCCCAATATAGACATCCGTGGTGATTTCCTTGTAAATCACACCTATTCAGCTTTATTGATGACGAAAACGCGTTTAGTTGAATAAAAAATATCTATTCAACATTCCCCCAAAAAAAATAATAATTTACGAAAGTATCAAAATTTACCTTATCGCACTCAAATCTAAAACTCCTCAAGATTATGATGCGATAAGGAATTCAATTACATCAGTTGTGCCTCTAGGTCTCATATAATACTTTGCATCTAAAATTATCTCGACTACTTGGCCAATAAATGACCTACAGTATTTAGACTATAACTTTTTAACGGAAAGACTAAGAACAATGATTTAGCTGTCAAAATATAATGCTTTTGTTTGGAGAATATTGATTCAGGCAGTCTTGGAGGAATAACTGGCCGCATACTTGCAATGGGCGGGAATTAATTAGATTGGTTTCAATTAAACAAGTCTTATGTCGAGAAGAAAATAAAGTTGCCTGACCCTCTCCCCACCCACCTGATAATGAATACCAAAAAAGAAACAAAGTCAAACTGCAAAAATGTGATCAAAATAGACGTTTTTCGCGTTCCAAAAAACAACTGAAATTTGAAACGCTTAAACACGCGCAACCACAATAAACGATTTCGCGTTCTAAGAAACAGCCTTAAATTAAACCGAAAAAAACTGCATGTTTACATGTATTTCTTATGAAGATTTGACAATTCAAAAATTGCTTAAAATACACGTTTTCGCGTTCGAAAAAACAGCTGAAATTTGAAACGCTAAAACATGCAAAAATGTGACTAAAATAGACGTTTTATAAGGTTAATTTAGTGGTTCACTCTGCTTCGATCAAACTGACTATCTGTCACTCTACCTATCTGTCAATCTGTCTATCTTCTATCACCGAATAAGAAACAGAATCAAACTGACACATACTGTGTATCGCACGTTAAAAATGACGGAGCCCATCAGTGGTTGGTTTCTTCTCTTCATATTTTTTTGATGATATACTTCAATATGTCCTACAATAGCCTATAGTTTTTGTGAAGGAACGGAAAATGCCAACAGGGTTTTCTCAATTTTCTTCCGATGTCTAAATTTGAACGTTCAATCTTCGGGTAAACCATCGAACGGAACTGAAATTTTAAAGTTGCAATCGATAGAGCTTATATCCCTCATATCCCGAATGCTACGTTTCTTCTTACAAAAAATAAAAAACGATAAATTTCGTAAAAAGTGGCATCGTAACTGAACCATACCTAACCATACTATGCTAAGCGTAACCATAGCATACCGCACCATATCTAACCATACTGCGCTAAGCGTAAACAAATACGGTTGCACGAAAATGGTTGCACGAAAACGGTTGCAAGGAAACGGCTGCACGCTTGAAACGTACGCAAAACGGTTAAAACGTCCACACAAAAACACGAAATGCATGTAAAACGCACGTTATCGGGAATAATGATCCCTAAAAACGTTATATCTGCTTCTACTGGCGAAATTACATTATTTCCTCAATATTCAATGAAAATTGTCTTGTTAGAGTACCCGCACGATTCTATACCTTCGCTAATAACGAAGTTAGCCTCCTATGCCCTTTTGGCATTGGAAAATCCTTTAAAATGTTTCTTGACATCGAAACGAATCCATTGACGCCAAAATCATCGAAATCGGACAACCGGAAGTGAAAACCGGAAGTGGTCATTTTATTGCATATTTGAACTCTCCTCGATGTGGACAATCCGAATTTACTATTACTTTTCTTCTACCTCAATTTTTTCAAAACGGAAGTTTTGATGATGATTCGGACAGATCCGAAATATCGTTAATGCGTTTATTGGACACAGATGGATCTGATGTATTCCTTCATGATGTCAAATGGTGGTCATGTTTTTTTTTTCTCTAAACGACTTACCATCTTATTTTATTCCTGGTGATATTTTTTCAAAACACTCGGTAGATGATTTCTATTTTTGATGAGACTTATGACAAATGACAGAAGCTGTCATCTTTTTTCCAAAAGCAATGATGTTTGAATCAAAACGCCCTGTATATATTTTCCCCATTGAATTTGTGAGATGTCCCTGTACAACTATGATGAGCGTTGACCACTCAAAAGCAGCCATATTTTTTTTTAACTTGAATCCCCATACCCTCCATGACGTGTTTTTTTCTTTGACATCCATGTTTTTCTCTTAAATGATATGTTGGTACACCTGGTATACTGAATTTGACAAGCAGTCGCCATGTTTTTTCTCTCAAATAATATGTAAGACGTCCTATATATATTTTTTGCTGCATACTTTGCTATCCACATTGCCTCAATGGCCCATATTCCACATGACATTTGACACACACGCAGCAGTCACGTTTTTTTCTCTTAAATGATACGTTTTGAGACACCCTATATACTTTCCTCATTGGAATCGCACATTCAAAGGTTACACCCTCGTTACTCCGCAATTTTTCACATTTATTCCAAACATCATTATTATTATCAGACTCACAATCATTATTTTTTTTTTAAATATTCAAACAGCGGCTGGAGAAATAGACTAGACAAGGCTAGCATCACTCGCTACCAAGCAAAAGGACGATGGTCAAACCTCTGCTGCTGAAATCTTTTTTCTTTATAAATTCAATTCAAATAATTCAAAATATTCGAAGTGTGCGCGCTCTATTGGCAAAATGGTATCAATCTAAGGGATCTACTCGACTACGTCACACGATGAACGCGAAGCGGCGACGCTCTGATTTTCTCCCCACTCCAATAAGCGCAAAAAATTGCAGAACGGACCTTAAAAATCTTTATGGAGACTAACATGATGATAAAAATGATCGAATTGATTCTTGAACTCTCCAAGCACATTTACTGATCTTTCTGTAGTACTTGAAGTGGGTAAATATGACTTTTTGGGGCACTTCACCAAACAATCAAACCATATCTCAAGTGGCTTTCAATTAGACAATAGTACAGAATTTTCAACTTTGGTACAGATAGTATCTCACTCAAGCCCTTGAATTTTGAGAGCATTAATCTAAGTTTTTTGCAGAAGTAATTTATGTAATTCCATTTCAAATGTGCGTCGAAGAATATTCCCAAGTATTTAATTGTTGTCTTCATTTTGATGTTGTATGTCTCATTGCCATCACGAATAGACAGGTAATCGAAGTATGGAATTGTGGAAGCATTGCAACAGGACGGTACACAACACGTTTTATCAATGTTGAGGATGAGTAATTTATATTTTAAGTATTCCTGTATTTTGGAAAAGTCTGATTCTGCTCTTTCCTTAAGTTCTGCCCAAGTATCTGCGGTATATAGAATTACCGTATCATCAGCAAAACCCACAATTTTTCCAAGTGAAGCTATAGAAAATAGATTATTTTCATATATGTTAACCCTTCGGTGGGCACGCCTCTTAAACTTACACGAGTGGGCGCGCGGCGGCATTTTGCCGCATTTGATACTTTTATTTTATCTCTACTGAATGAGAGATGGGCCATCCATATTTTGAATGGAAATTATATTCAGGCAAGAATATCACATAAAAACGTCTTTATTATGTATGGAAAAAATTATTGAAAATGCGAAGTATTATTACATCGGAATCATTCCATTTCCATTTGCCTATCGTCATTACAAATTACCTCATCATGCATATTACCTCATCATGCTTCTCACACATATTCTTACCACACTTCTCAAAAATAAATTTTGTTTTGTTGTTTTTATGCTTTCTACAAATATAATAAAACCCGGTATTGCTTCTTCTGTAGCTTCCTCGTCATTGTTCATTCTCCAAGAAGTACTGAATGTCTTTGGAAAGATACCGAATTTGAGCTATCTTTCAAGCGTTTCTTTATTTTTGGTGGCGAATCCACTTTTCAGCTGTAGGAAACCCCGGAAAACTTACAGCACCACCCAGGGTAGTCGGTGCGCTCTCCACGCAAGCACCTGACGTCGGCATTGGCATCTAGACAATTCAGTAGCCTATAGACTCCAAGGAAATTGAGAAAACTTTTCTCATATCCAGGATTCTAACCTGGCCAAGTGCATAAGTCTCAACAGACGACATATAATCGTTCCGCTACATAGATGATGAGATATGTGAAAAGGCGCGTTGCGGCAAATTGCCGCAAACAGTACCCTTCCTCGGTCGAAGTTTATCAGCAACTCTTCCGTTATCGCCTGGATTGTCTGATTTCTCAAGGGTGATGTGAGGTATATGAGTGACGAATACATGCCTTCACATCGCGACAGGTTGAAAGTTAGCATTGATACAAGGTCGAATGTAACATTTGCGGCAAATTGCCGCCGGCGCGCCCTTCGGAGGGTTAAATAATATTGGGCAAAGGACACCAAATTATACTGGAAGGCTTTTACGTTTTGAAGTTCCAATTTTTATTATTTGATTTCTATTTCTACAATAGCTTTCGAAAGGGTTGTATTCTGTTCCACAGATTCCTATATCTTCTAGACTTTTCAGTAGTAATGGGTGACTCACCGTGTAAAAAGCCTTCGACAGGTCAAGAAATATACCCAGACATGGTTCACCAGTACTCATTGCATTATTTATTTTTTCAGTCAAGAGTAGTATGGCATCCTCAGTTGAGGAGTTTATTTTCGAAGCCAAACTGATTGTCTGAAATTATCCCATATTTTTGTAGATAAGAATTTAGGCGATTTGCTAAGCCCCGTTTAAAGACCTTTGACAGTGTGGTGATTAATGATATAGGGCGGTAATTTGTGGCGATGGTTTCGTCACCTATCTTGAAGATAGGTGTAACAACACTTTTTTGAATAAAAAGGGCCATAATCATTCGTCATACATTTGTTGAATATTTATACCAATGGTTCTGATATATGACAGGTTATAGATTTTAAAGTTTCTGCTCGGATTTCATCATCACCAGGGGCTTTCTTTAGTTTCAGATTATTGATGGTATCAACTATTTCTTTAGTATCGGTGGGGGCTAGAAAAAAAACTGTTTTGAATTGTGGTTACTGGTGGGATGTAATTAGGATCCTGCGTTATGTCATTAGCCAATTTGACGCCCATATCAGTTAATAATTTGTTGAAGTAGTCTGCAATTTGGTTTTCATTATCAATGAGGTTAACAGAGTCATCCTGTATACCTGTTAAAATAGCACTTTTGCGTTCAGAGTGACTTAACTCATTTACTATATTCCATAGCTGTTTTGTGTTCTATCGATTTTGGGTAATTTGTTTCTGATTGTAGGTTTATTAATGTTGTTTGATCAATTCAGTTAATTGGTTCCTATATTTCTTGTACCGAATCTGCAAGTTCTGATCCCACGGATTTCTTTTTGCAGATTGAAAAATCTTATTTTTGTGATTTTTAGATTCGCTAAAAAGGTTATTGTACATTGTTCAATATTTGATAAGAGAATATCTAAGGAATATTTCTGTAGCAGAATCAAGAGAATCCGCTAGATAGTGAGTTCCAGGTTTATTGTTCAAGATTACAACGAAGTTTAGGTATGTTAATGTGCTTCTTGTATGTACATTTTTTGTTAGGTTGTCGGTTTTCCTTGTGAACAATTTGTAAGGCTGTACTGAAATAATCGGTTATTTCTGTTTCAATAATGATGGGTAGGATATAATTTTTCAGATATGTTTTATATTTGACGGAAAATGTGATCTAGGCAACTTCTAGTATCACCTTGAACTCTTGTCGGGTTGTTTATGGTGGACCTATAGCCAAATTCATCTAGTACGCTCAGATAGTCATTAACTATTATATTATCCTCATCGAGCAAATCGATATTGAGATCACCCATGAAAATGTTATGTAATTCATTATTGCTGTGAAGTTTCAAATAATCATATAGGTCATCAATAAATTCACTACTATTTAAAGAGATCTGTAATAGGCCGTTATGACTATGTATTTATTGTTGGAGAGTTGTATTTTTAGCTCAATGATAAACACCCAGTTTCAAAACTTATATTGATAATGAAAGCTATTGGAGTGTTGATCTCCTCTGAAATTGTTAAAATTGTTATTTCCGTCAACCAGCTGCACACCCTTGAGTGTAAAACCCTCAAACGTCTTGGAAATACTTGTTCGAGCTAGGGAAGAGGCAGCCCTTACCTTTTAACGTGTGATGCCATGAACGAGACCAATGACCATGCTGGGAATCGAACCCATGACCCTTAGGTTAAGGGACAAGCGCTCTACCATCATGACCATCACGGCCCATGACTCCTGTCATTTACTGCTATCAGAAACATTTTGAGTTGGAAATGTTAAAAAGTCACAAAATCCAAACTAAATTATTTTCTGACAAATTATTCCCAAGGTGACATAGGTGAAGTAATATACTTTTTTTTGTAACGGTTTGGATCTTGAAAGATTTAGAGAAAATCACAATAAATGAATTGTATTCTAGTATCAAAAATTATGTTGGTACTTTCAGGAGTAATACGACGAGTGCTCACAATACTATCGATGGTTATTCTGGCAGAATTTAACGAGATCAAAATGCTTGGTAACTTTCACCACGAGTCCGTTAAGGCGAGTGGTATTATCTCAAAACAATTTGATTCGATTCGAAATATTTTTCAGAATTTTTGATAGTATTGTGAGCACAAGTTGATTTTTTTTTCATAGCGTTTTCTGTTGTATCCAGTTTTGTTAATTTCACAAACTAACAATGTCAAAAAAGTTTTATTGTCACATATTCTTCAACAGTAATATCTAATGACTAATAAACATGAAGCATGTTGTAACGAAATGTGAAATATTTTGTTACTTTTTCTTAAATTTAATTATGCAATTACTACTACTCAGCGTTCAGATTGTGACATCACAATCGATAAGAGTATGATTTAGACCTCACGACCCCCGGCACACAGAGCTGGCACTCTACCCACTGATCTGTGAAGCTTTACTGTATGGAAATGAGTTTTCTACCATATACATACGTCAAATGATCATCGGCGTGACGTTATCCACCCAAAAAATAGTCTCATGAAAGAAATATTTGAAGACTTTTGTTGAATACAGAATCAAAAGTGTTGCGCCCCCCTAACTAACTTGTTATTGGATAATAGCACGGAAATAATTGTGGCACACACTTCAGTAATCCATGCTCGCAACTCGTATACTCAAAATTTTAGGTAACCCCATAGAAAGAAATTCAAAGGGGTTAGATCTGGTGATCTTGGAGGTAATTCCACAGATTTTTGGCGCCCGTTCCATCGTGTTCCATAAACAGAATTCAAGTGATTCCTCACAATAAATGTACATTCCTTTGCATGGATAAATAGTGGAATACAACCTCCTTTCAAGTGAGCTATCACTCATCATCCTATACCATTTTTCGAAAGGATTGCTTCCCTCCAGTAAAGGATGAAATTAGAGGTACACTATCCACACAAAAATGTGCACTGTAAAAATCAGAAGTCAACGTGCGATTTTCCTAAGAAGAGGGTAGTAAAGAGTCAGATAGGGGGTAACATTTATGATGCTCAAAGAAACGATAGTTCAATTGAAAAATCAGGAAGAGGTTGGCACCCTCAGTCGACAGCGTGAAATTACACAAACCGACCTATGAGGTAGAATGTAATACTCCATCTCATCAGTATTCAATAATAGATAGGTTGAAAAAAAATTGAGATCCCATCGAGATGATGGACGACTGAGATGGGACTAATTATTGGAAATGGTGATGTAATGTTCATGCCTATTAATAATTCATAAAGAAAATTGTCAGATTGGCTTCATTCAGGTCAAAACTTATTTGCTTTACATACATTTCCATGAGCAATTAATCAATGTAATCATAAATTCAACTTGTTCCGACGTCTGAACGCTTGAATATATAATTCAATTACCAACCGAGCCCACATAATAATAGTAGTAGTAGTAGTAGTAGTACTTTATTATTATCCTAAGAAACAATTTAGGAATATGTACCTACATCACACACACACACACACACAGAGAGTACCTAACCATGAATTATTTAGTAGCTTTAGTAAACTGTAAATGGTTATGAAGAGACTTACAGTTATATCAAAATATGGCGTTTAATATTATGAGAAAAAGCCGCATTAGGTATTTCAACTTTCGAGAAAAAATGCAAACTTACCTGTATATTTTCTTTTTTCACATCAACATTTGTAAATCAGATTTTACTTCTGGGCTAGGATAATTCTAACAGTATCACTTCCGTCCATGTTCTAACAACAGCTGATTTATACGTATTAAAAAATAAAACATTTATTAGGTAATGTAGAATACCATCGGCTATATTTCATTGTAGAAAATTTTTTGTGAAATACTGTATGATATCACAATCAAGTTTGTTGAATAGAAATAAAACAGGGAATTCAATGAAACAACATTTATTGTCATGTAAATACAAAAGATATACTCAATTTGGGATACGTAGTTATTTCAGAATGAAAATTAAATCACTAGTAATATAAAAAATTGAGAGGTGTTACTTTAGAGAGTAGCAATTAAATGAAAATAATTTTTACCCTTCTCTCCACATACACTGTAGAAAATTATATCTGAAATAACTACTTTCCTTTATATGATTGTCCACTGCACATTTCTTCAATCCCTTAGCTTTTTTCGTCACTCCATAATTTTTCAAAATGTTCTGGATCTCCACGTCATCGTATTCTTCGTTTCTGAGCCTTTTCTCTAGAGTGCTAGTTTCGTCCTCTGTCGTTGAAACTTTGAAGGTGTATAACTTCGAGCGCAGGCCCACGAAATCAGTCATTGGCACCCCATTAGTTTCATCCTTCATCAGTCCAATAATTTTTTTGTTGACTCGAGGTATTCCATATTGGTTATCGCTTGGATAATCGGAAGTATCGAAACGAGTATGGCAGTCTCTCTTCATAACTTCATACGGATCTTGAGCAAGTTCATAGATCAAGCTATCAGTATCCGTATAAAGAATGCTGCATCCTTCACCGTATGTTTCAGTCATATATCCATAATGGAAGTCGTAGAGTGTAGTCTTGGCCAAATCCAAAATAGACATTCCCACATAGATTGGTTTGTTCAGCAGAAACTCCAGCTTCCTCAACTCGACCGCAACCAAGTTTTCATTGAAAATGGTACAGTTTTTGAACTCCGGCTTGGAAATATAGGATTCAGCACCATACCTGCCAGTCCACTGAGTTAGGAGACGAACGTTGAGCCGCTTCCTGATGTTTTCCATCGTTTTTCCTGGAACAAAACCGTTTTGAGTATTTCATAATAATAATTATTATTATTATTGGATTGAAAAAATTCTATAAAGAACATGGGCAGCAGTCAATCAAACAGCAAAAAAAATGTCATATTTGTTTCTTAGTAATAGTCATGAAACAGGTCATTGATATTTTAATATGAAAATATATGTGAGTTAAGTAGATCCACAAGAAAATTTGAACAATTATTATTATTACTATTCATATTATGAATCGTTGAAATAAGTGTAATTTGTAACACAATGTTTGGGTTTAGAAATTAAAGAAATATCAGATGTTTTTATGAAAATATAGCTGAATGTTCATAACTATCGAGTGTGTATGTGTGTTGAAGTGATAAGAATAACAATAATTACTAGCCATAATCTCATAAGTATTGATTTTTAATATGAATTAAGACTGAACTCACCAAAGACTGTATTGTTCATGAGTTTGAACAAGTTCTTCTCAAAGTCGGTCCTCGCCCGAGTTACGTACCGGTCACCGTCCGCTCCGTACATTCACCCATCCAGGAAGCGCTGACTCGGCAGAATCATATATCTTACAATTCCAGAATTGCTAATTTTATATTTTTACATTCAAAATGCGAAATGGAATTTTATTCAGTCTTGATGTAATCTTTGAAGTACAAACTTGTCTAAATAAATAATTTTCGTGTTTTTAAAAACGTTATTCGTTATTTGAAATCCGTATTTGGCGCAGTCGTTGTAGGATCGCGAAGGCATCTACCGCTTAGATATCCTTGAGTCTCAACTCTTCATCAAGAAGAACCGGCAGAAAAAGTTCGGGAACGAGAAAAACAAAGTTAAAACTGTGAAAGTACCATTTTTGGATTAGCCGCAGTTCGAGGGCAGGTTGCAGAACTTCAGCTCCGGAGACACCACCACCAGAGGATGGAAAAGGCTATTTTGTGAGTTACTCATTGATCCCTTTTTCGTTTCATATGTCAGACTCCTCAACTTTTCCAAATTCCTTGAGTGATATTGGCGCAAAAGTTGAGATAAATTTAGTTGAATCATTAGAAGCTCTCAGCTTAAATAATAATAAAACAAAAGAATTAGAAAAAATAATTGAATCAATAATAATGGTAACACCAGTATTTGATATAAAACTTTTGCAAATCGTACCGGAATTTGACGGTAACCCGTGCAGGTTATACAGATTTATTTCAACATCTACCGATCTATTGAATACATATTGAGACGCTACCCCGGCCAACGTAAATTGTGCTCAGAATAAATTGTTACTGAATGGAATATTTTCCAAGCTAACTGGACCAGCTGAAGAAGTATTTTCGCTTAGTGGTAGCAATGATTTCAATACCATTAAAAATTTATTAATTAATCATTTTGGTGATCAAAGAAATGAAAGCAGTTTATTATCAGATCTAGGTTCATTGAGACAAAGTCCCAGTGAAAATTCATTGAATTTTTTTTCAAGGGTAGTGTCTACACTCAACTTACTCCATAATTTTGTCAATTTACATGAAATTAATGATCAAATTAAAGTGAGCAAAAAATTACTCTATGATTCACACGCACTACACACATTATTTGTTGGTTTAAGAGAACCTCAAAGTTCTATGGTAAGGTCAATGAAACCAAATAATTTGGCTGAAGCCCAAAAATATATAATTGAAGACAACAATATTAGATACCTTTAAAAATCTCAAGTAAATAATTTTCATCAATTTCCAACTACTATAAGACCACAGATTGAAAATTTTGGACAACGATACACCCAAAACTACCACTCTGATAGACCCCAATTGCAACAAAATAGTCCCCGACAATTTCAAAATCACCAAAACTTCTCAAGTCAGCCTCAATTCCCTAGGGGACCAATTCAGATACAACCACGCCAAAGTGGTACACCCCAAAGATATTTCATTAACAAGGAAGTATTCGGTGCACCCCGAAACGTGTGGAAACCCCATAATGGACCATCCACTTCCAAACCTACCCCTATGAGTATTGTAACTAGAACACAAAATCTTCAAAACAATTCCAACAGACCCCCCTATCAACAACAATCTCGAAACTATTTCCAATCAAACCCACATCAGTGACGTAACTTCGTTTCTGAAGAACTTCATAATTTTGAATATGACCAAAATTACGAAACACCCGACGAATTCCACCCACAAGAGTATTACCCGAACGAACCTTACGTAGAAGAGACAGAACAATTCGGTTACTATGACGAAACACAACAAAAATTTTCACGAGATGAGGTCCAACAGGGACGAAACATAATTGAACTCAATACTATATACGACAAAACAGAACTCCCTTACATACAAATCAAAAACCCACCTATTAAACTTTTAATAGATACAGGAGCAACTAAATCATTCATGAACCCCGATATTGCAAACAAATTTTACACTGAAAATATTTTCAAAGATTTACAGTCACATCAGTTTTTCAACAATCAAAACGTGATCACTTTGCAAGCATCCCTTCTTTCGATGAATTTAACCATCAACAAATGCTGAAATTTCATTTATTCAAATTTCACCAATACTTTGATGGACTGATAGGACTTGATATACTTAAGCAACTGAACGCTCAAATTGATTTTTCAAACTCAATATTGTATACTCCATCTTCGCAAAATTACATTCAGTACTATGAAACAAAGAAAAGGTTATTATTTTTTGTCGAAATAGAACCCAATACGGGAACCAAAATTAAAGTGCCTGTAAGTCAATCCACGGGCGACATCTTCGTCCCTCCAACAAAAATAAACGAATGTTTGATAAGAGAAACACTAACTACAGCTAATAACGGATACGCATGGGTCGAGTTAGAAAATGGAAATGACTATAATTGCGAAATTCAACTATTTGAGCCACTCAGTACTCATCCATTTTCACCTCAAAACTTTGAAATTCATCATGCGGACATAAACACCTTTCACACAGACGAAAACGACATTCGTAACCTCATTCGTACAGAACATATGAATCAAGAAGAACAGACACACATAAAAAACTTATGCGGCAAATACTCGGATATTTTTCATTATGAAGGGGAAAAACTGACATTTACTAATCAGGTTAAACATAGAATCAAGACAAAAGACGAAATTCCCGTTTATTCCAAGTCGTATAGGTATCCCTTCATTCACAAAGCGGAAGTAGCCAAACAAATAAATTCCATGCTCGAACAAAATATCATCCGCCCAAGTAACTCGCCCTGGTCATCACCTATATGGGTGGTACCAAAAAAAGCAGACGCTAGTGGGAAGAAAAAGTGGAGAATCGTGGTCGATTACCGTAAGGTAAATGAAAAGACCATCGACGATCGCTACCCCCTGCCAAACATCAGTGACATCCTAGATAAGCTAGGAAGGTGCCAATATTTCTCCACCCTAGATTTGGCGAGCGGATTTCATCAAATAGAGATGGCTCCGGAAGACGTTCAAAAGACCGCATTCAATGTCGAGAACGGTCACTACGAGTACCTGAGGGTCCCCTTTGGCTTGAAGAATGCCCCAGCTACTCTGAGTAGGGTGATGGATGACGTCTTGAAAGGGCTGCAAAACGAAATATGCCTGGTATACATGGATGACATCATTGTATACTCAACATCTTTGCAGGAACACATGATTAATTTTAAAAGAGTGTTTCAAAGGCTACGCGATACGAACTTGAAAATTCAGATTGATAAATCAGAATTTCTCAAGAAGGAAGTTGCTTTTCTCGGACACATTGTAACACCACAGGGCGTAAAACCAAACCCAGATAAAATTAGAGCAATAATGCACTATCCTATTCCAAAAACTACAAGACAGATTTTTTGGACTTTTAGGGTATTACCGTAAATTTATCAAGGACTTTGCAAAAATCACAAGACCATTCATAAACTGTCTGAAAAAAGGCGCTGAAATAAAACACGACGCCACCTTCCTTAAAGCTTTTGACCATTGCAAAACCTTACTGACAAATGACCCCATACTACAATACCCAGACTTCGACAAACCCTTCAACCTAACCACAGACGCTTCAAATTCGGCCATTGGATCTATTTTATCACAAGGTCCTGTTGGGTCTGACCGCCCTGTTGCCTACGCATCAAGGACGCTTAACGATGCTGAACAAAGCTATAGCACCATTGAAAAGGAACTTTTAGCGATTGTATGGGCAACAAAATATTTTCGACCGTATCTTTTCGGTAGAAAATTCGTTATTTTAACAGACCACAAACCACTACAATGGCTGATGTCGCTGAAGGAGCCAAACTCGAGACTAATCCGATGGAAACTGAAGTTAGAAAAATTTGACTACGAGATTCGATATAAAAAAGAAAAAAAAAACACCAATGCAGATGCCCTATCGAGAATTGAAATCCATGCCAACGAAGTAGAACCACAACCAAACACTTCGAAGACCAGAACGGAAGACATAGATGAAACATCTCCATTCCTCCAATATATGAAAAAGTTCAACGTAGAGCAAACTCGTACACGGGACCCGGACACCTCATCCCTAGTCATTAACCTCGACGAAACCCCAGACGAAAACGAAATCGAAGTGGAAACTGAAACTTCAACTTCAAGCGAGGAAGAACCAGTCCAAGAAATCACCCCAACCCCAAACGAAGAAAATAATGAAACAGTCCACACGAATGCCGAGGACCCTGTACAAGAAATAAATGCAAGTGAATCACCGATTAACGTATTTCAAAATCAAATCCATATTTCTAAATCGGTATTGCCCAGAAGGACTACTAAAAAATGTTTATGGGAACCAAACAAGAAGAATTTATGGAACATTTATATAGTGGACAATGACCTTTCCCCAATTATCACATTTTTCAAAGACTTTGGACAGCCTAAAAAGACGTACGCTTTTTATTTCAATGACGATGATTCGAACAAACTGTACGAAAGTCTCACTAACCTTATGATGCAAACTTTCAAAAATTCGACATTCAATTTGATAAAATGCAACACTAAACTTGAAAACATCACAGAACTATACAGACAAAAAAAACTTTTAGTATACAATCATGAGACTAAAACAAATCACCGTGGTATTCAAGGAACCTTACAACAAATAAAAAGAAAATACTATTGGCCAAATTGTGCTAACGATGTGCTAACTATATAGATGAATGTGATATCTGCCAAAGAACAAAATATGACAGAAGCCCACCGAAAATCAATTTTCAAATTACACCAACACCTTGGAAACCCTTTCAAGTAGTACATATTGATGTTTTTCAGGCCAATAGCCAAAAGTTTTTAACTATCATAGACACCTTTTCAAAATACGCTCAAGCTCTTCCTCTAACAGCGGCAAATGCAGTCTCTATCGTGGAGAATCTTATCATATTCATGTCATTTCATGGATTACCCCTAAAAATTGTAGCCGACAGCGGAACAGAATTCAAAAATTCGACGATAACGGACTTCACAAAACTTCACAAAATTGACCTTCACCTTGTAACCCCAAAAAATTCCACTAGCAATGCCCCCGTAGAACGGCTTCATTCAACTTTACTCGAGCATTTGAGGGTTTTAAAACTTGAAAACCCCCATGCAGAAGTAACGAGTCTCATGCCCTATGCTATTTTTGGGTACAACCACTCCATACACTCTGTCACCAAACAAAAGCCAATCGATATTGTGGGAGGACATGCCCTATGCTATTTTTGGGTACAACCACTCCATACACTCTGTCACCAAACAAAAGCCAATCGATATTGTGGGAGGACACCTCGACACAAAAGACCCCTTCGACTTAGACATACAATACGAAATTTTAAACAATTATATACAAGAACATAAACAAAAAACACTTCAGATATTCGACCACATACACGACATTTCTCAAAAACAGAAAGAAAAAAATATTGAAAAACAAAATCTAACTCGGGAAGAACCAGCAAATTACACTAAAAATGACGAAGTTTATCGACACGATGTCAAAACACGTGGAAAAAAATTTAACTCCCCATTTATTAAAGAAACTGTCATAACTGATCAAGGACTGAAACTGAAATCCAATCGTAATACCTATCACAAAAACATTTTCAAGAAACCTCGAGCCTCAGTAACAAATCCAAATTTGTTACAGGACCCTCCTACTCCTGACGATAGTTCATCTGACAATCCCCAAGAAAGTACAAATAACTAATTTGAAGAACAACCCAGGAATCTTGCCCTTTCGGATGGGGACAGCAAAAATCAAAGTAGCCACCCATACGTTTTTACACTACATCGATTTCAAACCAATATCAGATGAAATCATCTCTTGCGAACTATAACCTCAATTCTAAATATTCAACATCTCTACACGAATATACTGAAAAACACATTGATTATCAGATGAAATCGGTAAAGGAAAAATTTCGATCAGTCTATCCTTTGACGAACAGACAAAAAAGAGGACTAATCAATGGTTTAGGGAATATCATTAAATCTATTTCTGGCAACTTAGATCAAGAAGATGCCGAACGCTATGATGCTGCAATCGAAAAATTCCAAAACAATCAAGAACAAATTGTCAACTCTCTAAATCAGCAAATATCGCTGACCCACAAAATTTCAAAGAATAATAATGAAACATTTTCATTAATGGTTCATAACCAAAATGTAAACAGGGAAAGTATAGAACAACTGAATAACAACAGCACATATTTCCTGTCACTTGTAGACACGTGCACCCAAATAAAATTCAATTTGGATACACTGCTTTCAATTCTCACAAGTATTGAAAATGCTATATCATTTGCTAAGCTTGGTACTTTACATCATAGCATAATATCTATCGATGACATGATATCAATATTCAATTCTCTTCTCGAACATCATTCCAGAGATCAGTTAGTTTACTCAGATACTAAAGACACGTATAAACAATTTGATATAACCCCAGTTGATGAATATTTTTCAAATACCAAACTAGTTTTTGCGCTGCATATCCCCTTAGTCCACCCTGATGTCTTCACCCATTACCACCTCTACTCAATACCCACACAGAATTCCACAACAATTATTCCCAAAAATACCTTTTTCACAATGAGTAACGAACTATTTCAATATGACGCCAGGCCATGTTTTTACCTGAATCCAAACTACCTATGTCAGAATAACTACCTGGTTGATGGTACCCAAGAAAGCGATTGCATTTTCTCAATTCTTCAAGTAAAATACAACAAAGCCGAATGCAAAATGGCTAATATAGTTGTAAATAAGCCCCTAATTGAGGAAGTTAGTGAATCCAGTTATATCGCAATTTTCCCTCACGAAGAGAAAGTCCAAACCCGATGTGACGAAACTGACTTTGTGATGCTCAACGGATCATTTCCCATCGAAATCCCATACCAGTGCAGCATCCTAACCTCTGGACAGGGATACACCAACGAAAAAGGCGATGCCAAAGGGAAGCCACTGTTCCTCCCCGAAGTCAAAATACTCAAGCGGATCACGGAAAAAGGCCAACTTCAACTAGATGATATTTCACTAGACCAACTACACGATTTGCAAGTACAAGGGAACCGACTTCAACCATTGCAGATTGAATCCCCGAGGTATTCCAGCCATCATCCTTGGACGATTCCTTTATACATAATCATCATCCTAGGAGTCGTAATATTCAGCCTGAATAAGTTCAGGAAATCCAAGGGAAGGACCAAAGAAGTCACACAACCCTTGCCGTCTTCAGAAGTTTTGTTTGTCCCAACCAAAACTTCATCTTAGGAGGGAGGAGTTACGTACCGGTCACCGTCCGCTCCGTACATTCACCCATCCAGGAAGCGCTGACTCGGCAGAATGATATATCTTACAATTCCAGAATTGCTAATTTTATATTTTTACATTCAAAATGCGAAATGGAATTTTATTCAGTCTTGATGAAATCTTTGAAGTACAAACTTGTCTAAATAAATAATTTTCGTGTTTTTAAAAACGTTATTCGTTATTTGAAATACGTATTTCCCGGGTGCGTAGTTAGATGTTCAGATCGATGTAGGATTTCAGCCAGGGTGATTGTTTGAATTTCAAAACCCTATAGATTTCAGTTAAAACCATTCCGTTGTTCAAAGCCATCTTCAATGCTCGGTAATGGATAACATATTTCTCCTTGGAATGTAGAGTAGCCATTAACTTTGTTAATTGTGAGGGACTTGTCAGAGGTTTGCCTGTCTTGGGATTAATGTGTTCAGCACAGAAAGGCAAATCTTTGTGTTTGTCGTGGAGGTGTATGGGATATTATAAGTCGACTTCGAATATGTAGCCTTCTTCAGCATCATCCGGGATGGCGGTTACATCGATGTTGATGTCAGACCATTCGAAGCCACCATAAGGGAGATGTTGACTCATGCTCCACCCATAATGGTTATTGATGTCATAATACATCAAATAGGTCTCTGGTTTAGTTGAATCGTAGTTATGCAGGTATTTATTATTTGCATGAGAGCGCTTCTTTGCACAAACTTGACTCAATCTGCCTCGTATGCCTTTCTCCACAAACAGAAACATCAATATCAGTCAAGAGCTCCAATTCTTGTTTGGTTTACTTCAACATAGCGTCCCACGTGAAACCTGGCAGCGTAAAATAATGACTGGGGTCAAGTTCATTGGTGTTGTGACAGCTGTTTCTGAATTGCTCAAAAACATCAGCCAATAGAAGTATGTCCGTCTTCATATAGAGATCGATGTAATTTCCTAAGTCACAGCATTCGAATTCATTCCAGACTAGTTGTGCACGTTGATACAAACGATTAGGACATGGTTTTTCTTCCTATTCATTGTAGAACTCGTTGATGGGTGGCAAAGAGACTTCATCGAAACGTTTGAAAGAATCCACGTGATCATAAGGCATGACACCTTTCTTCGTTAGCAAGCTGAAGTCTTCGTCTGAAACGGCTGCGAATTGTGATTTCATATTGGGAAAGTCTGTCAAGTGAGACACCAATTTGTTCAAGGATAAGTTCATGAAACGGAAGCTGTCAATGAATCGAAACTGTATCCTGTTTTCATCTACGTGTTTGGTGAAGGAAATGTATTTTTCCTTGGTGATAGGCAGTAAATCGATAGTACCCTTCATCTTGTCAGCTATGTTGGCAATGACAAAATGAGCGTCATAACCGCTGAGGTTGTGGAATACAACGGGAACTACGTGACTGTCTTAATACGATAAATTGCAGTCTTTGTGCGCAGGACCACGGTAGTTATTGGTGGAGATGAGGTGCCGGTGGTCACGTACCTTTTTGTCTGTAGATCCATACGGTTTTTCGCATATGTGGCAGTGGGTGGCTTTATGGAAATCAGCCTCTTGTGCAGGAGTCATATCGATGTCGAAGAGGCACCAAAAAACTGTTTCCATATCTTCAGCTAACTGCTTGAGCTCCAGTGCAAACCATTGCATGCAATCAGGTCCTCGATATGAACGATAGAATGAGAGACTGTCATCATAGGAACACTTCATGAAATATCCAACAGCTGCCGGAATATGCTCCTGGTACTTATTATCATCAGTCGTGGGCTTCAAGATACTTTCCATGTCAGCATAAACAACGAAGGGTACCTTATCTTTATTCTTGCAGTTTTTGAATTTCAAGAAGGCTTTCTCACCATGCGTCATCCTGATAGCAGTATCATTCAGTTTTCCACAGTCGTCTATATGAATTCTTGAGTTGTGAAATAGTGAAGACACCGGTCGCAAAAGAATTTTTTACTTGTGCGTTTGCTCAATTGACTGGATATTAAGCGGGAGAGATCTTTGATGAAGCAGATATGGTAACGACGAGGAGTATCATCATAATCATTTGCAGGAGAAGAAGGTTGACGTGGCGAGCTTTCTTGTCTTCACTAAGAAAAGTTTGGAGTGTCACAAACGAATTTTTCCTCTTTTCGAGAATGTAAACGTTGATGGAGATGTCATTCGGCTTCTCGAAGTGAGGAATTTGTCTCATAGTCATTGGGAACTGAACACACTTCAACTTCAGTACCTCGGAGTAGTGGGGGTATGATGATGTTCTGTCTGTATTTTCTACTGATTTAACGACCGCCAAAGCAAAACAAGCATCATCTTGATTTTTGATGTTGATGGAAGCATGCTTTTTGGTAATGAAATTTGGTAGCTCTATGTATGAAGAACCAAGTTGTGAGGTGAATTTATTGATGTTGATGCCTAGGTCCATCCACTGTCCTGCTGTTGAAAGTCCTCCAATTCGACAAGTATTGGCTTCAAGACTTTTTCATCAAACCATTCATTGATATCGGTATCCTGGTAAATCGTGGAGTTAGCGGTAGTGAAATACTTGTACTCCTTATTGAATTAAATTAAAAAAATTTGTGCAAGAAAGTGCCTCTATTTGAGGTTGAAAAAGTACCACTTTTTTATTTAAAAAAGTGTAATTTTTTATGCTAATACTGTCACTTTTTATGCAAAAACTGTCACTTTTTTATGCAAAAAGTGTAACTTTTTTAATGCAAAAAAGTGTCACTTTTTTTGCAGTGCCTGTTTTTTGCCCTAAAAAGTAACACTTTTATTGACATGGTGGAAAAAGCTGAGTGAAAGCTGAGTGATTCACTCAGCCACTCAGCTTTCACTGAAAATGCTTCACTCAGCTTTTACCACCATGTCAATAAAGGTGTCACTTTCAAAAATATATGTATTTTTATGATGAAATGGCAATTTTTTCGATAAAAAAATGCCCGAAAATTGACATGGTGGAAAAAGCTGAGTGAAAGCTGAGTGAAAGCTGAGTGAATGCTGAGTGACTCAAAATTCACTGAAAATGCTTCACTGAAATCCTTCCACCATATCAATTTTGGGTGTTTTTTTATCGAAAAAAATGCTTCTATTTTGCCTCAAAAGTGGCACTTTTTGCATCAAAAAAGTGAAAATGCAGATTTTGATGCAAAAAAGTACCGTTTTTGAGCAAAAAAAGTGCCTGTTTTTTTGCCCAAAAAAGTGACACTTTTATCGACATGGTGGAAAAAGCTGAGTGAAAGCTGAGTAATTCACTCAGCCACTCAGCTTTCACTGAAAATGCTTCACTCAGCTTTTACCACCATGTCAATAAAGGTGTCACTATTTTTCATTCAAAAATACATGTATTCTTATGGGAAAATGGCAATTTTTTTGATAAAAAAATTACCGAAAATTGACATGGTGAAAAAAGCTGAGTGAATGCTGAGTGAATGCTGAGTGAAAGCTGAGTGAATGCTGAGTGACTCAAAATTCACTGAATATGCTTCATTGAAATCCTTCCACCATGTCAATTTTGGGTGTTTTTTTTATAAAAAAAGTTTCACTTTTTTGCATCAAAAAAAGAGCACGTTTTTGCACCAAAATTGGAAGAACGACTCAATCAAAAATGTGCTGCTTTTTTGCATAAAAAATTAGCATGTTTTTTGAAGCAAAATATAATGAATATTTCAATCAAAAATGTGATAATTTTTTGCATAAAAATTGATGTTCTTTAAAGCAAAAAAAATGGGGAAGGGTATTTTCGAGTAACAAAATTAAAATCAAAAATATTCTAAGATATATATATTTTCATAAAGGTATTGATGGACGATCTACAAACTACGCATGTATCGCACGTGATGGCGCACTGTGAGCAGCACAACAAGTGTCTACATGTCATAAACAAAATTAGTTCATTCCGTGGGTCTATGTTTATGGCATCTGTGGTCACTTTGCTGCTCATGTCACATTTCACTTGTCGTTCTTCTGGAGCAACATCAGCGCCAACTGTCGGTGGTGGTGATGTCAATTTTTATGCAAAAAAGTATCACATTTTTGATTGAATTATACATCATATTTTGCTTCAAAAAACATGCTCATTTTTTTATGCAAAAAGCAACACATTTTTGATTGAGTCATTTTTCCAATTTCCAAAAAAGTGACACTTTTTTCGATAAAAAAAACCACCCAAAATTGACATGGTGGAAGGATTTCAGTGAAGCATTTTCAGTGAATTTTGAGTCACTCAGCATTCACTCAGCTTTCAATCAGCATTCACTCAGCTTTTTCCACCATGTCAATTTTCGGTAATTTTTTTGATAAATAAAATTGCCATTTTCCCATAAGAATACATGTATTTTTGAATGAAAAAAAGTGACACCTTTATTGACATGGTGGTGAAAGCTGAGTGAAGCATTTTCAGTGAAAGCTGAGTGGCTGAGTGAATCACTCAGCTTTCACTCAGCTTTTTCCACCATGTCGATAAAAGTGTCACTTTTTTGGGCAAACAAACAGGCACTTTTTTGGCTCAAAAATGATACTTTTTTGCATCAAAATCTGCATTTTCACGTTTTTGATGCAAAAAGTGCCACTTTTGAGGCAAAAAAAGAGGCACTTCTTCCGATAAAAAAAACACACAAAATTGACATGGTCGAGGGATTTCAGTGAATCATTTTCAGTGAATTTTGAGTCACTCAGCATTCACTCAGCTTTCACTCAGCTTTCACTCAGCTTTTTCCACCATGTCAATTTTCGGGCATTTTTTTATCGAAAAAATTACCATTTCCCCATAATAATACATGTATTTTTGAAAGTGACACCTTTATTGACATGGTGGTAAAAGCTGAGTGAAGCATTTTCAGTGAAAGCTGAGTGGCTGAGTGAATAGCTCAGCTTTCACTCAGATTTTTCCACCATGTCAATAAAAGTGTTACTTTTTAGGGAAAAAAACAGGCACTTTTTTGCATAAAAAAGTGACACTTTTTTGCATTAAAAAAGTTACAGTTCTTGCATAAAAAAAGTGACAGTTTTTTCATAAAAAAGTTACAGTTTTTGCATAAATAAGTGACAGTTTTTGCATAAAAAAGTGACAGTATTTGCATAAAAAATTACACTTTTTTAAATAAAAAAGTGGTCCTTTTTCACCTAAAAAAAGAGGCACTTTCTTGCAATTTTTTTTTTTATTTTTTGCTGCCAGTGACTGTTTGAGTCGCCATATTAGTCATCTGAGTCACCAAAGTCATCATAAAAGCCGCCGCCAGAGCCACCTGATCCGTCTGAGCTGTCGATATATCCCCTAGAACTGTCGAGAACCAACCAGAGAGAGCTGTCACCGTCTCCAAAACTCATCGAGAGCTGTCGAGCACCGCCAAGTGTAGTATAGGTATGTGTATCAAATGAGAATTATATTTTAAAAATGTTTGCGTACATTCTATGACAATTAGTGATACATAACAGGATGATAGATGATGATGATAGATGGCGACACCATTTCAACTCAAGAAAGACTCATAACATATTTATATTTTTAAAATATTCACACTGGATGGCGCTGTGAGGTTATGTGAGGAATTCAAATGCATGCATATTCGTTTTCATTAGATTTCTCATGCCATAATTATATATTCACGAGTAATTGTAGGTTAGGGGTGAAAAATTCACATATTTTCTGCTATTATTCTGTGGAGCGGTTACCCTGAGTAACAGTTTTTCCTTCCCCCACTCCTTCCTTCATTACCCCTTCCTCACTCCTCCCCCTCATCACCCCTTCCCCACTACTTTACCCCCACTCCTTTACCCCCACTCCTAAAATCCTACGACCGTGATGACCCGAGGTTATAAATAGAGGCGCTCTTCTGAATTTTTTCATTCTGTTACAGTTCGTCGAAGTGTGCAGACGTGTCTACAGAGTTCCTTCAGCGATACACACATTTTCAAGATTTTGATCCTGATCATCATGCCTTTGATCAGCGAGCTGATAAAGCATGTAGCAGCTCTCCTGGGCATCATATCTGCCACGTATGATGAGGATATAGCCAAACAGATTTGGTCGGAATGTCGGAGGGGTTGCCAAAAGACTCCATAAGGAAATTAAAAATGCCGTAAGGGAGAAACAAAAACTCATTTCCTATCTCAATAACATCAAGTCTTTGAGAGCTCAATTTAAGGTGATGCAAAAGAAGGGTGCCGGACTGAAGGGAAGAAAAGAAACAGCAAAAATGAGGGTTCATTGAGATGATTCCATGGCGGCTTTGGATTATCGAGTCCGCACTGGAATCATCACCAACCTCAAGCATAAGGACCCGTCAGCTTTCATGACAGACTGTAGAGCAATATTTAAAAGAAGAATCCAGAACGCGCTCAAGAAGGAAAAGTCTGTTGAAGTGAACGCAGTATTTGGTGGAGAGTTTAAAGTTATCAAGGGAGCTAGTGCACTGAAGGAGTACAAGTATTTCACTACCGCTAACTCCACGATTTACCAGTTTGATGAAAAAGTCTTGAAGACAATACTTGTCGAATTGGAAGACTTCCAACAGCAGGACAGTGGATGGACGCTGAAACAGATCATCAACCTAGGCATCAACATCAATAAATTCACCCCACAACTTGGTTCTTCATACATAGAGCTACCAAATTTCATTGCCAAAGAGAAAGCTTGCATCAACATAAAAAATCAAGATGATGCTTGTTTCGCTTGTGCGGTCGTTTCGGCTCTATACCCAGTTAAATCAGGAAAAAATACAGACAGAACATCATCTTAACCCCACTACTACGAGGTGCTTAAGCTGAAAGGTGTTCAATTCCAAATGACTATGAGACAAATTCCTCACTTCGAGAATCAAAACGACATCTCCATCAACGTTTATATTCTCGAAAAGAGGAAAAATTCGTTTGTGACACTCCCAACTTTTCTTAGTAAAGACAAGAAAGTTCGCCAAATCAACCTTCTTCTCCTGCAAGATGATTATGATGATACTCCTCGTCGTTACCACTCCTGCTTCATCAAAGATCTCTACCGCTTGATATCCAGTCAATTGAGCAAACACATATGTGAAAAATTCTTCTGCGACCGGTGTCTTCACTATTTCGCAACTCAAGAAAAATTAAGAATTCATATAGAGGACTGTGGAAAACTGAATGATACTGCTATCAGGATGCCGCATGGTGAGAAAGCCTTCTTGAAATTCAAAAACTTCAAGAATAAAGAGAAGGTACCCTTCGTTGTTTATGCTGACATGGACAGTATCTTGAAGGTCACGACTGATGATAATAAGTACTAGGAGCATATTCCGGCAGCTGTGTTCATGAAGTGTTCCTATGATGACAGTCTCTCGTTCTATCGTTCATATCGAGGACCTGATTGCATAGAATGGTTTGCACTGGAGCTCAAGCAGTTGCCTTTCCCAATATGAAATCACAATTCGCAGCCGTTTCAGACGAAGACTTCAGCTTGCTAACGAAGAAAGGTGTCATGCCTTATGATTACGTGGATTCTTTCAAACGTTTCGTTGAAGTCTCTTTGCTACCCATCAACGAGTTCTACAATAAATTGGAAGAAAATCCATGTCCCAATCGTTTGTATCAACGTGCACAACTAGTCTGGAATGAATTCGAATGCTGTAACTTGGGAAATTACATCGATCTCTATATGAAGACGGACATACTCCTTTCGGCTGATGTGTTTGAGCAATTCAGAAACAGCTGTCACGACACCTATGAACTTGACCCCAGTCATTATTTTACGCTGCCAGGTTTCACGTGGGACGCTATGTTGAAGTACACCACTACATAACTACGATTCAACTTAACCAGAGACCTATTTGATGTATTATGACATCAATAACCAGTATGGGTGGAGCATGAGTCAACATCTCCCTTACGGTGGCTTCGAATGGTCTGACACCAACATCGATGTAACCGCCATCCCGGATGATGCTGAAGAAAGCTACATACTCGAAGTCGACTTGGAATATCCCGTACACCTCCACGACAAACACAAAGATTTGCCTTTCTGTGCTGAACACATTAATCCCAAGACAGGCAAACCTCCGACAAGTCCCTCACAATTAACAAAGTTAATGGCTACTCTACATTCCAAGGAGAAATATGTTATCCATTACCGAGCATTGAAGATGGCTTTGATCAACTGAGTGGTTTTAACTGAAATCCATAGGGTTTTGAAATTCAAACAATCACCCTGGCTGAATTCCTACATCGATCTGAACACCTAACTACGCAACCGGGCGAGGACCGACTTTGAGAAGAACTTGTTCAAACTCATGAACAATACAGTCTTTGGTGAGTTCAGTCTTAATTCATATTAAAAATTAATACTTATGAGATTATGGCTAGTAATTATTGTTATTATTATTACTTCAACAAACATACACACTCGATAGTTATGAACATTCGGCTATATTTTTATAAAAACATCTGATATTTCTTTAATTTCTAAACCCAAACATTGTGGTATAAATTACACTTATTTCAACGATTCATAATATGAATAGAAATAATAATAATTGTTCAAATTTTCTTGGGGATCTACTTAACTAACATATATTTTCATATTAAAATATCAATGACCTGTTTCGTAACTATTACTAAGAAACAAATATGACATTTTTTTTGCTGTTTGATTGGCTGCTGCCTATGTTCTTTATAGAATTTTTTCAATCCAATAATAATAATAATTATCATCATGATGTTTCTGGCTTCATGTTGAAGTCGACACGTAGTCGGAGTGCATTTTAAACTGGAACCCAGAGATGGCGCTGAATTCATACCTCAGTGTTTGTCTCAGGGATTTCCAATTAGGATGAAAGGATTTTTCGATTCAATAGGGTCGAACTAGCATTCGCTGATGATTGGCAATGACCATGAAACCGGTACGGAGGTGTTCCCCCAATTAAATCAAAAAATAATTTCAGCTTTGATATTTGAAATGCATTGCAAAATGGTTCTTGTAGAAAACTTTGCCAAGTATTAAACAAATATAATTCAATGGTCGTAGGGGGCAGTAGTTGTTTTTTGTTGAATACTTGCCGACGACTTTACCTATTGTATGGGTTTTATTGCGGAAGATTGGATTACGTAATCCACCATATTTCATTATTAAAAAAAACATGAAAATAATAGTATTTATTTGTGTGTGTGTATGTGTGTATATTCTTCTAAGAGCGGATTTGCCGATTTCCACCACTTCATGTAGGTACATATTCCTAAATTGTTTCTTAGGATAATAATAAAGCACTACTACTACTACTACTACTACTATTATTATGTGAGCTCGGTTGGTAAATGAATTATATAACCAAGCGTTCAGACATTTCATATACCGCGACATATTTCTCTCCTGATGCCCTGAATAGGTATCCTTCATACCATAATGAATCAGACTATTTTTTTTTTGAGTGTTATACACATAATTCAATTTCATTTACGTATTTCCATCACGGAGACGTCTCATCATAAGTTCATTTCTATATCTTTGCCTGGTCAGCGTTCAACAAGACAATATATATATAGATTCTGCTTGCGTTCCTCATAACGCACGAGAAACTTGATTGAGTCTTGGGTTGGACAGAACAAATAAACATTTGTCTGCCTGTCAATGTTGTAGGTAAACATCTACCTTTGGATTCCATGACTCGTGTCGAATTAAGTTTCAAACTAGTGACTGTAGATGTCACAAGTTACTATTTATTTATATATATATATATATATATATATATATATATATATATATATATATATATATATATATATATATATATATATATATATATATATATATATATATATATATATATACCGGGTGACCACGAGGTGAGGTACGCCCCCCAATTTTTCTATAGTTTTGAAGATACAGGTTTCAAATTTGGCACGTCGATATATTACTCAAATACGCATATTTTGACTCCATAACCGAAAATTCACCACTTCCGGTTTAACCGGAAGTGACCCCAAACTTTTTTTTTCAAATGACACCCTGTACAATTTTTTTCATTATCAGGAAGAACACGCAATTTGTGATAACACTGTTCTCCAAAATTGAAAATAGGTTGAAAAATGGCGGAGATACAGTTGATTGTTCAATCGAACAAAGTTGGCCGTGAACATCAAACTCAAATCATCACAACTGACGAACGGCGTCAGCATTTACGAGAGAAAGGTTCGAGGTAAGATACAGCTGAAAATTGAGCTTCCCATGTAATTGCAGCAACCATATTTCCCATCAATTATCAAACATTTCCTCAAAACGGATTAGTACCCATAAAGAAAGGCTCACAACTGCCATTTCTCAAATAGCAACATACTCTTTTCACATTGTTATGTTGAAAGATGATGAATTATCAGATTACTCGAATGAAAAGATTTGAAGAATTCCGAAAGGAACCAGAAATACAATATAAGTGTTCCCAAAATTGAATGTTCTTCAACGAAGGCGGCTTTGAACATAAGAAAGCTAAACAAAAAAGCATATTTTGTCAACAAAGTGACAATTTGTTCTACTCATTCAATACAAGAGAATTGTAACTTGTTGAAAAACATTCCGATGGAGCGAAAATTTACTAGAAATGAAAAAGTAGATTTACTGCTAATTTATGGCGAGTGTAGAAAAAATGCAACTGCGGCTTGCATTCTTTACAGTGAACGATTCCCTCTCAGACAACGCCAACCAAGTAGAAACTATTTCGCACGTTTGGAAAGGCAATTCAGGATAGAACCAGATGACAATGTACATGATCAGGATAGTTTTATTATTGATGCAGAGACGGAAACTAATGTTTTGGCTGTTGTTTATGTAGATCCCACCATATCACTTCGACAAATCGAACATGAATTACCAGTTGGACGAGAATCAGCTCGAAAAATTCTAAAAAAAATGGGTTTAAGCCGTATAAATATCAGATACATCAGCGCCTTTACGAAAATGATCATCAAAGAAGGGTCCAATATTGCAATTGGCTACTTGAGAACCACATAAGGAACCCGAATATGACGAGAAACATTATATTTTCCGACGAATCAAGATTTACGAATTTTGGTATGTTCAATAGAAACAACACCAGATACTGGGCAACTGAAAACCCCAGGCTCATGAGACAAGGGAATTTTCAGGAACGCTTTGGATTCAACGTGTGGATAGGTCTGATAGGAACTCGAATCATTGGGCCCATAATATTTGATGGTATGTTGAATGGGCAACGCTATTTGGGATTTCTACGAAACGAAACAGAAGGATTCATGGAGAATTTACCTCTCGACGTCTACCAAAATATGTATTTCCAGCAGGATGGTGCACCTCCACATAATTCCCGAATAGTAACCAGTTACCTAGATGAAACATTCCCAAATCGATGGATTGGCACGAATGGTCCTACAAGATGGCCTCCGAGGTCACCGGACCTCACGCCACTGGATTTTTTCATATGGGGTTACCTGAAGAACAAGGTTTACTCTTCTAGTCCTACATCAAGGGAGGATTTGGAACATCGCCTTAGAGAAGCAATTGCAAGTATTACTCAAGCTCAGTTAAATGGAGTTATGGAAGCAATAGTGAGACGTGCAATTTTGTGCAGAGAACATAATGGAGAACATTTTGAACAGTACTTGTAAATCATTTTTTCATTACTTTGATTTCTGTTAGTGTAGTAAGTGACCAGAACCAATAAACAATTTACTTCATACCTTTTTTTTCGTTCAGAAATTAGTTGTATCAAATGTTAGAAATTGGAATAAATATCTAATACATTTTTTTTACTCTGCAGGTATATTCTTATGGTGGATTTATACAGCAGTTCCAATTCATGAGTTTTTAGTCACTAGTAAGAAGTCATAAGAATGTTCGTTAATGGAATATTTATTCCAACAACGATCTTAAAACTGCTGTATGAATCCACCATCAATTACGATTAGCATACGAGTAATGAGAAAAAAGTTCGCTTCATCGCCGTAGAATGTTTTTCGACAACTCACAATGTTCCATTATTCAGAATGTACCGCAAATTTTCACTATTTTTTTTTAAATATGAATTTTTGTTTAGCTTTCGTAGGTTCAAGCCGCCTATGTTTAAGAATAGTCAATTTTGAGAACACTCATAATGAAACATCCCGTATCTTCGATTCCTTTCGGAATTCTTCAAATCTTTTCATTCGAGTAATCTGATAATTCATCATCTTTCAACAAAACAATGTGAAAAGAGTATGTTGCTATTTGAGAAATGGCAGTTGTGAGCCTTTCTTTATGGGTACTAATCCGTTTTGAGGAAATGTTTGATAATTGATGGGAAATATGGTTGCTGCAATTACATGGGAAGCTCAATTTTCAGCTGTATCTTACCTCGAACCTTCCTCTCGTAAATGCTGACGCCGTTCGTCAGTTGTGATGATTTGAGTTTGATGTTCACGGCCAACTTTGTTCGATTGAACAATCAACTGTATCTCCGCCATTTTTCAACCGATTTTCAATTTTGGAGAACAGTGTTATCACAAATTGCGTGTTCTTCCTGATAATGAAAAAAATTGTACAGGGTGTCATTTGAAAAAAAAAAGTTTGGGGTCACTTCCGGTTAAACCGAAAGTGGTGAATTTTCGGTTATGGAGTCAAAATATGCGTATTTGAGTAATATATCGACGTGCCAAATTTGAAACCTGTATCTTCAAAACTATAGAAAAATTGGGGGGCGTACCTCACCTCGTGGTCACCCGGTATATATATATATATATTTTCACAAGTCGACTACCCTTCGAGTGGATAACGGTACTTCGGTAGTTGGATGCTTGTAATGGTTGAGATCCGTCTTCTTGGCAGTTGAACTCCGTGGTCGAGGCGGTTGAGTGCCAGTCTCGTGTGCCAGGGGTCGTGAGCTCGAATCCTCGACGTCGCAACTTTTAATACCCCAACTATATAGTAGATATCTACTGTCACGATGCTAGTGTGGAATGACTAATGATCGGTAGCGGGAAATTCAAAATACGGGGGGTTGCTGCTCACTCTCAGCGTCGCTGTGCATTGGGTAGTGTGCCGTCATAGCCTGGAGAGGACGGTAAACCATACTGCAATACAAATGTATAATGGGTTAATTTTATAAGTGTGACGGCTGGTGGAGGCTGGCGCTCGCGCATTACGGGGCCTGGAAAATGGATGTGCCGCCTTTCAAGGGGTCAAAAATGACGACGTTGAACTTCCATGTTGATTCCTATATAAGATGGCGTCAGATAGGTGACGGACGAGGAAAGATCGGGTAGGCTGGGATGGAAAACGTTTGGTTATAATTGAAAATATAAGTGGTAAATGACTATACTAAAGAATAAATATGTCAGTAATGCAGATTCCTTACTAACCGACTAGGGGTTGTGATCTCGACTAAATATTGTGAAACTCTTAAAATTTAGCGGAGATGCAAACCTCCGTGGGTCAAAAATGACCACGATGAACCTCGACGATTTTCCATGTTATTTTCCATATGAAATGAGGCAGAACATACATAGATCATTTACTAACTGCTTATATCACTGTCAAATGAAATATTTTTCGATGAAATCATAGCACTAAATAATTATAAACTGCTGCCAGGACGAACTCAAATAAACTGGCTTTCACGAACCCCGCAAAATACTGATTCCCATGGCGATATTTGCTTCTCTGTGGTTCAGATAATAAACAATTCTGCTGAAACTTCTAGTGTTTGCGGTTTTTTCATAACTGATAACGACAATATTTGATTTTCTGCGGCTTAGATAATGACCAAATACGGATGGAGCATCCGGCATCCAACGTTTTCCATAACTGATAACAACAGCTCGAATACCGCTTGTAACGGATAATAATAGTCCAGTACATCTCGGAATAATTTTTCATGAACTGTTAGGAAAATTAAACAAAATTCAATTTACTAACATTGCCCTTCATTGACTGTCGTGAAACATATTGTTTTCCATTCCTATTACATGACTGGATACTTCACACATATCGTCATGAATTTCGCTTGATTCGGTACGTTTACTTACAAAACATAATTGCTGCTTGCAATCAAAGCTATGAAATTTGTTTTCGATGACGGAGACATATGAGGTTGGATTCTTCATACTGGATATATCGTTCCTGACATACTTTAGTAAGTATAGTAGTAACAATGTGTTCCTTACTGTTGTCAGCCATCTATTGAATAATAATTTTTACATATTTCGAATTCTTAGATGAAATGCTATGCCTTAGGTCCCCTTTGATGCTCTGCATCTAAAATCAAACTGACCACGTTGGTAATAACTGAGCTACAGTTTTATTGATAGTGAAGAAGCATTTGGTTGAATAAAAAACATCTGTTTGAAAATTCCTAAAGAAAATAGTTCACAAAAATATCAAAATTTTCCTTACTAGACTCAGATCTAAAATTCCTCAAGATTAAAATGCGATAAGAGAATAAACTATACCCATAGGGTTCTTACGTCTCCTATGGTGCTCTGCAACTGAAATCAAACTGACCACGTAGGTAATAACTGAGCTTACAGCTTTATTGATAGTGAAGAAGCATTTGGTTGAATAAAAAAACATTGAAAATTCCTGAAGAAAATAGTTTACAAAAATATAAAAATTTTCCTTATCGCACTTAGATCTAAAACTCTTTGAGATTACAATGCGATAAGAGATTCAACTACACCAGTTGTGCCTCTAGGTCTCATATAATACTTTGCATCTAAAATTATCTCGACTACTTGGCCAATAAATGACCTACAGTATTTGGACTATAACTTTTGTCTGGAGTATATGGATTCAGACAGTCTTGGAGAAATAACTGGCCGCATACTTGCAATGGGCGGGAATTAATAAGATTGGTTTTAATTAAACGAGTCTTATGTCGAGAAGAAATTAAAGTTGCCTAACTCTTTCCCCACCCACCTGATAATGAATACCAAAAAAGAAACAGAGTCAAACTGCAAAAATGCGATCAAAATAGACGTTTTTCGCGTTCCAAAAAACAACTGAAAATTGAAACGCCTAAACACGCAAAAATGCAACCTCAATAAACGAGTTTCGCGTTCTAAAAAAACAGCCTTAAATTAAACCGAAAAACTGTATGTTTACATGTATTTCTTATGGAGATTTGACATTTCAAAATTGCTCAAAATACACATTTTCGCGTTCGAAAAACCAACTGAAATTAGAAACGATAAAACATGCTAAAATGCGACCACAATAACCGTTTTTTGCGTTCGAAAAAACAGCTAAAATTTTAAACGGTAAAACATGCAAAAATGCGATCAAAATAGACGTTTTATAAGGTTAGTTTATTAGTTCGTTCTGCTTCGATCAAACTGACTATCTGTCACTCTAGCTATCTGTCAATCTGTCTGTCTCCTATCTCCTATCACCGAAGAAGAAACAGAATCAAACTGGCACATACTGGGTATCGCACGTTAAAAATGACGGACCCCATGAGTGGTTGATTTCTTCTCTTCATATTTTTTTGATGATATACCTCAATATGTCCTACAATAGCCTATAGTTTTTGAGAAGGATCGGAAAATGCCAACAGGGTTTTCTGAATTTTCTTCAAAATTTGAACATTCGATCTTCGGGTAAACCATAGAATGGAACTGAAATTTTAAAGTTGCAATCGATAGAGCTTATATCCCGAATGCTACATTTCTTCTTTGAAAATAAAAAACGATAAATTTCTTAAAAACTGGTACCGTAACTGAACCATACCTAACCATACTGCGCTAAGCGTAACCATAGCATACCGCATCATACCTAACCATACTACACTAAGCGTAAACAAAAACGGTTGCACGAGAACGGTTGAACGAAAACGGTTGCATGAAACGGTTGCACGAAAACGGTTGCACGCTTGAAACGCACGGAAAACCGTTTGAAACATCCACACAAATACTCGAAATGCATGTAAAACGCACGTTATCGGGAATAATCATCCTTAAAAACGTTATATCTGCTTATACTGGCAAAATTACATTATTTTCTCAATATCCAAAGAAAGTTGTCTTGTTAGAGTACCCGCACGTCGTTGTACCTTCGCTAATAACGAAGTTAGCCTCCTATGCCCATTTGGCATTAGAAAATGCTTAAAAATATTTCTTGACATCGAAACAAACCGATTGGTATCAAAATTATTGAAATCGTACGATCGGGACTAACTAAATTTCAATTCAATTCAATTCAATTTTTAATGATAGGAAGTGTTTATTTTCTGATGATTCGTGAAGATAAAAAAGGTTGGTAATTCACATATTGGGCACCTTCCTGATGATAGATAGCGCTGACGTATTCGGTTTCGATGACATGTAATACATTTCCGATTGGAATCAAACGTTGAAACGCTAAACTCCTGTTAAAACATCATATTTTTTTTCTATAAATGAGATGCTCTGTATAACTTCTTGATTAGGATTGAAACGTCCTATTAGCGTTTTTTTTTCCTATCTTGAATAGTTTTTGAACACTTTGTGTACGTCTAACAAATTTTGGAACACTCAGTATGAAATATCACCATATTTTTCTATTGGGTCACCATATCCCCAATGATACGTATTTTCTGCGTCCCATTTTCCACATGACATTTGACACATGCACCAGCCATGTTTTTTCTCTTAAATAATGTGTGATACGCCCTGTATATACTATTGCTGAATACTTTGCTACCCCCAATGACCCATTTTCCATCTGACACATACATGTAGCAGCCATGTTTCTATGTACCTGCACAACCATGTTTATTTGTCACATATTTTTTTTTTCTTCAACGATATTACCAATGACAATTGACAGATATCGAGTGTGAGGAGTCGCTATGCTATTTTTTAATTTTTCAATCACCATTATTATCATTACACTTCCATACTTCGAATATTCCATCTGCAGTTATTATTGTTCTCATATTCCAAGCGCGCTCGGGACGCATTTTCAGACATCCTGTTGTATTTTCACTTAATTATCTTACCCTGTACACGCCATTTGATGATTTTTGAGACAACCCCTTTGATTTTTTCTCTTAAATGACACATCTCTAACCTCAATGCTTAATTTTATATCCGGCAACGCCCTATCCCCAAACCCATTGTTTAATTTTACAACCGGCAACACAGTCCATCTCACTTTGCTCACTCTAAAAACGTCAATAACATGACACGTAGCGCTCTGAAACGTACGTACCGCTACTTGTAACGCTGCCAAACATCATTTTTATTATCCCACTTTAAAACTCCGAGTATTCCATCTACAATCAATATTATTCGTATATTATTCAAACAGCGTCTGGAGAAATATATATCCCACATTTGTACATCAACTTGTATGAAGTCTCCGCGGAGGCAAGGCTAGCGTCGCTCGCTACCAAGCAAAAGGACGATGGTTCAAACCTCTGCTGCTATCTTTTTTCTTTTTAAATTCAATTCAATTAATTCAAAATATTCAAAGTGTGCGCGCTCTATTGGCAAAATGTAATTAATCTATGGGATTTCTGTCGATTACGTCATACGATGAACGCGAAGCAGTGACGCGTGACCTTGAAAGGAGCCAAAATTGCCAGAACGGATCTTAAAAATCATTATGCAGATTAACATGTAAAAATTATAAAATTGATTCTAGAATCAGTGCAGCCCCTATACTAACATCTAAGTAATAACACAATTCTGAAATTATTTCACTAATTATAACAGTGACGTTGATTATACCAACAAGGTTTTGGTAAAATATGCAGAAGTTGAGCAACAATGAAGAAATCGAAATGGATTTCATTGTGGGAAGAATTGCTTCTATGTTCAAAAGTTCCGTAATGTATTCAGGAGAAAACATGAGCATTGAGTCATTTTTAGGGAAACAGAGTTTGAAGTTATACAGAGTTCAGTTGAAACTTCAAGAATATCAGTTTATAAATTATCTGAGGATTTGGACCTATCTTTAACTTCTTTCCGAAGATTAAACAAAAAAAAATTGAAGCTTTATACACCCAAGTTCATTCACACGCTCAAAGATAGAGACTTCGATACCCGTTTGTATTTTTCCATTTGGCTACAAGGACAAATTTAAGAAAACAGTTCATTCACAAAATTGATATCATTCAGTGGTGAGTCAAGTTTCATTTCAAATGGTGTTGTTTCAAATATCAGAATGGTAGATGGTGGTCGGATGAGTATCTACATTTCACAGAGTAAACCCGTTATCGATAATTAACACTACTTTGGAATTCAAACAATATTGTGAGGTTAGGCCAAATATTCATAACAAATCTGTGAGAAATTACTGAATTTGTTTCGAGGACACAGGTTACCTTAGTTCATACAGTGTGGACATTCACAGGCTAGTGATAACTGGAATGTTGTGATTGTTGTTCTGCTAACCTGTGTACGAACGAGATGACCCTTCAGGCAATCCTCTGGTATGGACTACACCTCCAGGTTCTTCTTATTTCCCTCGTGGATAGGGGTCGAGTTCATGAAAAAGGTTTGATAGATGTTAGTTTATCACAGATTTGAAAGTCAACAGTTACTGAATATGTGATATAATATTACACTTCAATGAAATGATGTACTCCTCAACACAGGAGTTGACATGTATGAGTAATTAGATCTAAGATAATCTTAACAGCAGTATATAACACCATGTAACATTTTACTTGAAATTATTATTGAAAATGTGATGTGTATATATAAGTAAAAATAGAAAAAAGATATAGAAATAAAGATTATTGTCAATGATATTTTAAGTCCACAAATTTAGAGGTTAGTTGTCCGAAACTCAAAATTGACGTTTTGAAGTTAGCACTCCGATATGTATGTTAAACTTGAAAATGTTTAACTTGACGGTAAACGAAAAGATAGGATTGTCAGCTTGACAAAATTGTGTCGCTTTCTGGTATGCAGCATGCATCGACGAATAAATATTTTATTTGACACTTACAGGTTTCTTGGTATTGTTTTTCCACGTGATCACACCTCAGAATTACTCCTAGGTGATTAATAACTGCTTATCATCGCAACACTGGATCCAATAAACTAGAAGGCCATCATCGACGGTTGATCAACAGGTTATTAGATCATAAATTCCGTTGCAATTGGCACTTCCTTCTGGATTGGAGTTGATCTGACCTGATTTACACTATCAAGCGAGTTGTTCACACCTCGACAGCCAAACTTAGAAGAGAGTCATCCCACCTCTCCAATTTTCGATCTGAATTTCCGACATCATGTCAGTGACATCTATATGAACCCAACGTTATCAACCCAGATGAGTCTGTCTACAAATGAAATTTACCCTTAGATAAGTTCAGCTATTTGCCATCAGCTGTCACTGGACGTCTTAGCTAGTGAGAGAATTCTGTTGTCTACTCTTTAGACAAGTTTACATGTTCGTTATTAGATGTCGCTTCTAGTACCATTTTGGAATTAAGTGAAATCAAATTGAAATCTTGGTCTTGGTCTTGATCTTGGTCTTGATCTCGGTCTGGGTCTGGGTCCGGGTCCGGGTCCGGGTCCGGGTCCGGGTCCGGGTCCGGGTCCGGGTCCGGGTCCGGGTCCGGGTCCGGGTCCGGGTCCGGGTCCGGGTCCGGGTCGTGGTCTTGGTCTTGGTCTTGGTCTTGGTCTTGGTCTTGGTCTTGGTCTTGGTCTTGGTCTTGGTCTTGGTCTTGGTCTTGGTCTTGGTCTTGGTCTTGGTCTTGGTCTTGGTCTTGGTCTTGGTCTTGGTCTTGGTCTTGGTCTTGGTCTTGGTCTTGGTCTTGGTCTTGGTCTTGGACTTGGTCTTGGTCTTGGTCTTGGTCTTGGTCTTGGTCTTGGTCTTGGTCTTGGTCTTGGTCTTGGTCTTGGTCTTGGTCTTGGTCTTGGTCTTGGTCTTGGTCTTGGTCTTGGTCTTGGTCTTGGTCTTGGTCTTGGTCATGGTCTTGGTCTTGGTCTTGGTCTTGGTCTTGGTCTTGGTCTTGGTCTTGGTCTTGGTCTTGGTCTTGGTCTTGGTCTTGGTCTTGGTCTTGGTCTTGGTCTTGGTCTTGGTCTTGGTCTTGGTCTTGGTCTTGGTCTTGGTCTTGGTCTTGGTCTTGGTCTTGGTCTTGGTCTTGGTCTTGGTCTTGGTCTTGGTCATGGTCTTGGTCTTGGTCTTGGTCTTGGTCTTGGTCTTGGTCTTGGTCTTGGTCTTGGTCTTGGTCTTGGTCTTGGTCTTGGTCTTGGTCTTGGTCTTGGTCTTGGTCTTGGTCTTGGTCTTGGTCTTGGTCTTGGTCTTGGTCTTGGTCTTGGTCTTGGTCTTGGTCTTGGTCTTGGTCTTGGTCTTGGTCTTGGTCTTGGTCTTGGTCTTGGTCTTGGTCTTGGTCTTGGTCTTGGTCTTGGTCTTGGTCTTGGTCTTGGTCTTGGTCTTGGTCTTGGTCTTGGTCTTGGTCTTGGTCTTGGTCTTGGTCTTGGTCTTGGTCTTGGTCTTGGTCTTGGTCTTGGTCTTGGTCTTGGTCTTGGTCTTGGTCTTGGTCTTGGTCTTGGTCTTGGTCTTGGTCTTGGTCTTGGTCTTGGTCTTGGTCTTGGTCTTGGTCTTGGTCTTGGTCTTGGTCTTGGTCTTGGTCTTGGTCTTGGTCTTGGTCTTGGTCTTGGTCTTGGTCTTGGTCTTGGTCTTGGTCTTGGTCTTGGTCTTGGTCTTGGTCTTGGTCTTGGTCTTGGTCTTGGTCTTGGTCTTGGTCTTGTATCAATACTAAGACAAGACCAAGACTAATCTCTTTTGGTCTCGCGAAACCTTACTCAAGAATATGTATATATTAAAGTAAATTGTACTTGTTCAGTGAAGATGATAGTTTTCGTTCTTCCTTTGGCTTCTCTTCGCGATGATATTGGTATTGGTGGTAGTAGGTGGAGAAGATGCGCAGAGATCAAATTAGGTTTATTGTGGTTCATCAAGTCTACTTCCTCAAGCAGCCTCTGTAGCATCATTTTCCTAAGGAATTTGTGAATAACCAGGGTCTATATTTGTAGAATTTTCTCCACTGTCAGCTAATATGATCCCAAATTTGTCCATATATTACGATGTGTAGCGTAGCATTTTATAAAGGTATGGCGGTATATAACTCTAGTTTTTCCACAGAACCTACTTGTGCTGTTTTCCTCTATCCTAAGATGTGTTTCGAGTATATACTGCCCCGTCAAGAATCTTGTCAAGATATCGAAATATTTTCTGCTGAGCTTGCAGTAGAACTTGATGTAGATATCTGCCGATTCTTTTTCCTCTCATACATAATTGTTCTGAATAAATTTTTGATATGCGAATTTCTTTTCGTTTCGGTGTATCTGTTTGTTGATTTTTTTACAATTTTGACACGATAAGTGTCCGTTCAAAATCTTTCAACAACTGGGCTATTTTATGTTTGTGGGTATCAGTTCAAAAGGAATATTCACAAACCAAACTTCACTCCAAACTTTTTTTATATAAAGGTATGATGTTAACTATAAGAAGCCGTTGTTATATATATCCTGGTGAACTTCGGCAGGTTGGATTTTATAATCTTCTCGTTGTCGTCTAGCTCGGATGATAACTGGCTTTTGGCCTCAACAGGGACACTGCTAATCGCCGTTCCCATGAGAAGGAGAACACATAACTACCGTTTTGTTATGCATGCTGGCGATATCTTCTTTGAAGGGGAAAACACTGAATCGAATGAGGGAGGGATTTCGCTGTGGGACCTCAATTTGCTTAAATATTTAGGTAAATATTTTGGTGGCTAGTGGGTTTAATCATAAAGTGATTGTTTATTTTAATATGTAAGCTGAATAAGCGTTAAAGAAAGAAATGATATTTCATATCATATTCTTGTTGTGATTAACTGAACTGAGAATCAATGATTCATTTCACGAAATTAGTAAATCGAATGCATTCTGTGTATTATGACATTTAACATTTTATCTCTGTTGACAGGTAACAAAATATTAATTTTCATGAAATTACTTTTCCCGAAAATAAGTGAGTATCTTCTTTTCCGCATATATACAGGACTGTTGAAATTCGAATCGTTCCAACGGTTACAGATAGAGGGATAGTTAAATGGGTCCAAAATTGCGTATTTCAGATGCCAATCGGATATTCAGTTTTGTAGTTATACATGAAATATCGAAAATTTCTAAATTCTTCTCTGGCTTATATCTTTTTTATTTGAGAAGATATTTCAAATCTTTTGGCAATTTGTGTTAGCAACTTTTCATATACTACCGAAATATGTGAATGAATATCATATGAAGTACAAATGGACCAACCTTTAAATTTTTATTTTCGGTAAATCTTCGGTTAGACTGAGTATCTGAATTTCAAAAAAAATTGCAACTTACGTAGTTTGGTCTCCTGAACAAAAAATCCAAATGAAATTTCTGGCGGTATAACTATTTTCGGAGATATTGGTCCATTTTCTTGGGAAACTTCACCGTTTGACAGAATGAACTTCTGTTACTGAATGTCTTGTTTTTTGTGTATATAATGTTGGCAACGGGTTTATTTGTTCGGGTTCATTTGCGCCGTTGCCAATTTTATTTCAGAATTATTCAATTCACTACCACATGAAATATTTCAGAGAGTGAGTAATGAAAAAATTAGTGGAAAAATGAGATGATGACATCAACTGATCATTCAAAATGATTCCAAATGAATGCACAATGCAGACTGGCCAAATGTGAGAAACGTGATTGATCAAGGAAACTATTTTTGCAAACATGTATACACATGCGCACACAATTTTTCTCCAACACATGGGCATTATTATGGGCATACACAAGGGCATTAACATGGGTAATTAATGTAAACGCAGAGATAAATTCAGCGTTCGGCTTCACAAAAATAAAGACTACTTTTTACATTAAAGAATGTACTTAATAACTGATCCATATACCTAGTATGTGCTATAACCTAACCTGACCTTACCCAATAATAGCGCGCGCATTTTCATCACTACTTTTTCACATGTTTTTCCCACTTATTTCTTGATGGAGAAATCACTACTTGAAAGTAGTGATAGAAATGGGCATGCGCATGCGCATTACCATCCTCCTTTTGTCCATTTTCTTGATGTTGAGATAAGAAGGTGAGTCTATAGAAATTTTTATACGAAATCGCAATAGACTTACTTTCCTACCTCAAAATCAAGAAAATGGACAAAATAAGGACGGGAATGCGCATGCGCAGGCTCGCGCGCTGATTTGCCAAATATCGAGCAAGAAAGGGCATTTTCATTACTACTGTATCCCATGTTTTTCAACTTTACGTATGAACATAGAGATGAACATGAGATTACTACTGATGTAAATGCGCGCTCGCTTTGCTCGCATTTTTCTTTTTATGTCTCTATCAAGAAATAAGTGAGGAATGTTCTTACGTAAAGTTGAAAAACATGGGAAAAAGTAGTGATATCAATGCGCGCGCTCGCGTATTTCTTTCGGGTAGGCTAGGTTGAATTTGCGTAAGGTCAGGTTAGGTTATAGCACATACTAGGTATATGGATTATATCCATTAAGTACGTTCTTTTATGTAAAAAGTAGTCTTTATTTTTGTGAAGCCGAACGCTGAATTTCTCTCTGCGTTTACATTAATTACCCATGTTAATGCCCTTGTGTATGCGCATAATAATGCCCATGTTTTGGAGAAAAGATGTGTGCGCATGTGTATACATGTTTGCGCACATGCAAAAATAATTTCCGTAATCTATCACGTTTCTTATATTTGGCCAGTCTGCATTGTGCATTCATTTAGAAACATTTTAAATGTGCAGTTAATGTCATCATCTCATTCTTCCACTCATTTTTTCATTATTCACTCTCTGAAATATTTCATGTGGTAGTGAATTGAATAATTCTGAAATAAAATTGGCAACGACGCAAATGAACCCGAACAACCAAACCCGTTGCCAACATTGTATACACTAAAAACCAGACATTCAGTGTTCAACAATCAAATTCCAATGATTTGTTTACGATTCGAAGAATGGTGATTTTTTTGAAAAAATAATAGTTTTTTCAAGTAGAAAGTGCTGAAACCAAGTGAATAAGTGTGTATGTGGTGTTTTGATTGATTGTATTTTCCATAACAGAAGTTCAATCTGTCAAATAGTGAAGTTTCCCAAGAAAATGGACCACTATCTCCGAAAATAGTCGTGACCGCCAAAAATTTCACTTGGATTTTTTGTTCAGGAGACCAAACTACGTAAGTTTTTTTTTTTGAAATTCTGGTGCTGTCTAACCGAAGATTTACCTTATTTAACATTGAAGATATATTAACATTAGAATAGTTTACGTATTCTTCATCCAGATTTGTTTTCGTTATAATGGATTTCGCTGCTCACTGCTCGCATTTTGTAAATTACCAAAAGAAAGAGACACGCCTCTGACTCCGGCGTGTCTAATTTTCGGCTTCTGCACAATTGAACATATAAACCAAGGGGAAGTAAATATTTGGCTCATCTGAATTCGAATAGTCAGCCGTACATACTCCAAGTGACCAACCTGCCGTGACAATGAAATTACTTTAGAAAGAGGAGGTTAAGGTTGTAATCATGAAACTTCGATTTTTTTTGTGTTAAACGGTTGTATTTGGTGCATATAATTGTGAAATTAGGTGGATTAACTTTTAAAATAAGTGTCTCCAAAAGTGTCTTGAAAGATTTGTGAAATAAATACAAAGTACCCTTCCCTCCAAGCATTTCCATCAAGTGGAAAAATGAAGGCAAACTTCTGTCAGAAAACAACTACTTCCCTGGCTGATCACGATGGACATTGAAATAAATCTGACAGATGTTTGTAAAACGTTCTTCTACGAAGACCCAATTGCGAGTGCTTGTCTTGTAATTGACTTTCCAGAGTCTGAGCCCTTATATATTTAGTGGAAAATGTTTTTACCCGGTTCTCTATCAGTCATAGCGTAAAATAATACAAAAATAGCAGACACTCGAATATTTGTGTATATATAGAAAAATTAGAGGGTGTTTGAATATTCATACGCTTGGCTTTAGTCAAACAATATTCATTGTATATTATATATTAGTAGATATGGAGTTAAAAATTGCATTGACGGCGAATTAAGGTGAAGTTTTTCATGGGCCAGTGTTTGAGTCTATCATAACATTTGATGTTCTTTGAGACATCAGGGCACAGGGCTATGAAGTCATAGAGGAAACACATTCTGATGAATATAAAACTTGCCTTATTTGTACTGAGCCACTGAACAAGTGAATCTCCGCCACCTATTCCATCATTATATTTTTAATCAATGATGACAGTGAAATTTTACCTTTTGTTTTCGAATCTGGCGTAAGGTCTGCAATCAGTAGCGATGGAACACAGTTGAACAATTATTTGAAAGAAATTCGCTTCCCTTTGGGAGAGTCTGATACCACACTTTTTTTACTTTTTGTTTTTTTTGTCGTTGTATCTTTTGTTCAATCTTACTTTAGCTCAAGCAGGCGACAATACTGATTCTATTGAAATTTTCAGACATAATGACATACTTTACTAGCAATTGACGTTTTCACGAAAGGTATAAAAAATACAAAACTAAGAACTACCAGCAACAACCGAATATGTTTCACATCAAAATTAGACATAACCACCAACATTTTAAAAATTCTAACAGTTGATATAGAGGACAAAACTTCAATAGATATCGAATTAATTCGAATAGATATACAAATTACAATCAAAATCGGATTCAATGGGGACCACAAACAAAATAACTACATGAATAGAGACCGTTTGTTAGCGATTCGAAAGAGTTAGTACAGTTGAACATTTTTCCCGCCAAATACGCAGTATTGATATTGAAATATTAGTCTCTGTAGAAGCCCTTGTTCAGTACGCAAAGTGACTAACCCTCGTCGTTCCGTCTACCCCCGGGTGCAATTTTTCAACACTTCACAAACTCTATTTGAGAGGGTGAGTCAGTTAGTTTTTAATAAGGACGAGATCACCAACTTTGAGTGGTTTTGCTGGGGAAAGCCAATTATGTCTCGGTTGCAGGGTATGCAAATATTCATTATCCCACCGATTCCATATGCCTTGATGAACTTTTTGCAACAATTGATAGCGATCAAGGCAATTATTTTGGGGGTGGTCAGATTGGGATCAGGGAGTACTGTCATAGGTACGTGAGTAAGAAAGTGACCAGGGGACAAGACTCTGAGATCGTTGTAATGTAATGTAATTGCTCATTGTATACAAGGATCTGGAATTGAGCAAAGCCTCGATTTGTACCAATAGCATATAGAATTCTTCATAAGTGAGAACTTGGTGTTCAAGGGATCTCAGATGAGGTTTTACCATTACCGCTGTAGAGACGTATACAACGACCCCGTCGACTAATGAATCGTCTAAATGCCGAAAGAAAAGCATCTGAGAAGAGGTCAGAAGCCAGCTCTAGATGAAGAGCTTTGGTTACAAAACAAAGAAACAGGCAAATATAAGCATTTTGGGTTTTCAAACCCTTACCTTCAGCCATAGTAATATTATACGGACCTCCGTTATCAACCCCCACACACTGGAATGGTTTGAGTTGATTAACACGATAATGTGGAAGATTTCTTATTTAAAACATTTCGACAAGACTCGATTTACTGCACGGCGAGGCGAAAGAATCCAAAAATTTTAGGACAGCAAGTACTGAAGGGTACGTAATCATGGGTGTAAGTATTTCTTATGAACACTGTGGGTTATTTAATCGGTCAGACGGTGAGAATTTGAAAGAATTGCGGGATGCTTATGCTCGTAAAAGAGATCAGAGAAATAAAGACGATCTCCAACTCGGAATACCCCATCATCACTTATGAAAGGATTCAACATCCGAATCGATTTTGGGAGAGAAAGCTTTTTCTCAGTTCGAGAAATTTCATCAGAAAACGACTTGAACTACACTCGTTTATCGAGCGTTGATAGGGCGTTGTGAAGATCTACTTCGGTTGAGTAAGAACATATTTTGGGTTTGTTTGTAAGATTATACATGAAACGATGACACCAGGCTACATAGTAATAATTAAAACATCCAATATTTCCAGAGTAACCTGGGTAACAAGAGAGATATGGCTTTATTCATCAAGAGCTTCCGATGAATTAATAAGAGGTTTTGCCGGCTACTCACGCTCGGATTTCCGTAGCCAGTGAGGATCTTGGAAACAGAGAGTGTGATCAAGAAATTGAGCTGGTAATAACCGTCGAGAAGCACAGTCAGCAGGGTATCTTTAGATGGTACGTAATACCACCAAGAAGGAGAAATTTTGTCATGAATGAGGCTGACCCTATTTTCCACAAAGGTTTTCCATCGATGAGGGGAAGACTTGATCCAAGACAAGGTGATCATAAATATTCGAGAACGTGAAATGAAGGGAGTAACATTGCATGACAAATTGCATCAATTTTGAAATGAGCACCGCACCACACAATTCTAGTTTGGGTAGTATATTTTTTTTCAGTGGTGTAACCTTGGATTTACTATAATTCAAATTTGTGTGGGAATTACTATTAGAAAGTCTGAACCTTAGGTATATTACGCCTGCATATTCGACCAAAGATATGATGCTGAACAAAATTATTCGCCTATCGAGAAGGAGCTTTCTGCAATCGTCTGGACAACCAAATATTTCAGACCTTTTCGATCTTTTACGGATCATAAACCCCTTCAGTGGTTGATGTATTTGAAAGAACCCAATTCACGATTGGTTCGCTGGAGACTGAAACTTGAAGAATTCGATTACCAAATCATTTACAAAAAAGGTAAAATCAATACGAACGCTGATGCCTTTTCTAGAATTGAACTCTATTCAAATGAAACTGTCAAACAAACTGATGAACTCCCCATATCGGGCCATATGCAGGAATTCAACGAAAATCCTGTCCTAGACAATGGAAGGCCATCCACAAGCAAAGACCCCGAAAATAACACACCTGAAAATATTCAAAATCAGGATAACGAATCGAAAGCAAGACAAATTGACCCCAATGACAACGATGAAAATGACAACGATGAAAATGAAACTGTTCACACAAGTGCAGAAGACCCAATATTGAACATCCACATCACAGACAAACCAATCAATTAAAGTTGATCGAAACCCTCGAATGGAATCCAAAAATTTATTTAGAAGTTCAGTATGTCGAACCCAATGGTATCTATATGTTACCAAACAATCATTTCAAGCCCAAATTATTGAACATTTGAAAGAATTTGGTGTTCCAAAACGCACCTACGTCTTTTACTTCCAAAATGATACCGGAGACGTATTTTATGAATATATATGCAGGATCATATCACAAACATTCAATAGTTCTTCCTTTAAGCTTTCAAATCCAATAATCTCCTCTTCGATGTGACGAACGAAGATCGCCAACAAAATCTCATCAAATCCCAACATGAAGGTGTTACTTTTGGCAATTGGTTTTTGTTTTAAATTCTGATACTGAATGGAAATACCAAGAATTTATTGACTGACTTTTTACAAATTTTTTTTTTTTTAAACAAGATAATGTACATCAAAATAAATAATACATATACAGGGTATTTCTCTATATAACATGAAACAGTATTTTCTTGATTGGCATGATTCCAACACCCCTCGTCAATGCTGATCAAGAAAACAAACCAAGCATCTGCCCGAACTTCACTATCTTCTGTGCTTCCAGTGGTTTAGTCAAAATATCCGCTGCCATTCCTTCAGTAGGACAATACACAAATTCTATTTTCTTCGTCTTCTTCATTTCTCTGTCAAAATAAAATTATGTCTCGATGTGCTTCGTACGTCCATATATTCTTTCGTTTTCCAACATCTTCAAACATCTCTGATTGTCTTCGAATATTACTATATTTGTAAGTTTCTGTCCGAAATCAGTTATTAATTCCTTTAGCCACATAGCCTCCTGGCATCCCTCAGAAAGCGCAATGAATTCTGCTTCAGTTGATAAGAGTGAAACACAGTCTTGCTTTCTGCTTTTCCAACTAAGTAGCCCTCGCTTGAATATGAATGAATATCCTGAATTTGATTTTCGATCTGTGCTATCACCACCCCAATCGGCATCGGCATATCCAAATAAAGTATTTTCTATTTCATTTCTCTCTCCCAATTTGATTTTCATCTTTTTTGTACCTTTGAGATATCTTAAAACTCTTTTTACTTCTGTCCAATCACACTCTCTAGGATTACTCACTCTTCTGCTAAGAATTGAAGTGCTTATGTCAGGTCTCGTATTGACTGCTAAATATAATAATGATCCAATTGCTTTTCTATAGATTTCATTTGACTCCAATTCTCCTTGATTTGATGCATTTTTATAATATCCTGGATCAAGTGGAATTTTCGATGGTTTTGCTTATTTCTTCACATCCAATAGGAGTTTCTGCAGTATAGAAGAGAGTTGTGAAGAAATAAGAAAATCAGTAAAATTCACCAAATAAAATATACTGACATAAACGATGACAGATGCCACAAAATTCAATTTTTCGAAATTGAATGGAGAAAATTACCAGACATGGAAATACAAAATGGAATTATTAATGATGAGAGAGGAGCTCTAGAACGTAATAAGTGAAGATAAACCAAATCCTGTTAACAATGAATGGAAGAAAAGCGACATGAAAGCAACTATAGGTCTTCTTGTCGAAGACAACCAGGTAGTTCATATTCGAAAAGCAGGATCTGCGAAAGAAGCATGGGATGCATTGAAAAGCTATTATGAGAAATCAACTGAAAACGCTTGTTTTGCTAATACCCTAACAGATAACAAATTGCTTTCTAATTCTGGGACATTAAATTACATGTTTAATAGGTATTTCTGAAGTTTCATTATCAATTACGCATTGTAATACTCCTTCACCTATGCTTCGCGATTTCAGTTTCTTGCCATCAGCTGATATACATCATTTTAACTTTATGAAAACATTTTTATCATTTGTCATATGACTAGTACATCCTGAATCAATGTACCATTGATTTCCATGAGAAACATTTTTCGTACTTACTTGGAAACAGAAATCTTGTTCATTCTTTGTTTTACTGATTTCTCCACATTCATCTAAGACTTGATTACTTCTATGAAATTTTCGGCCACGTTGTCCTTTGAAGAAATAACAATCTTTCTTCAAATGACCCTGTTTTTTACAGAAATGACAAATTAAAGTAGTTTTTGGTTTGAAAAATCCCTTTGCTACATTTTTAGCTTTTAATACCTTTTCATCGCCTACCTCAATTTTCTCCGTTTCTATTCGTCTTTTATATTTCTGTAATAAATTTTGTTTCACCATTTCCAATGGTAACTCTGTTTCTGATCTGCTTTCTAAGGCTGTGACTAAAGAATCATAACTTTCAGGCAAACTACATAGTAAAAACGCTACAATGAGATGATACGCCAAGTCTTCCCCGAAATTCGTTAACTGGTAGATCAAATCCATCATCAGATTGATATGTTCTTCCATATTACCATTTTCAGGTTGTCTCATCCTGCATATCCTTTTTAACAAAAATTGAATTTTGTGGTATCTGTCATCGTTTATGTCAGTATATTATATTTTATTTTCACTGATTTTCTTATTTCTTCACAACTTCCTTCTATACTGCAGAAACTCCTTTTTGGCAATTGGTTTTGGTTTTAAATTCTGATACCGAATGGAAATACTAAGAATTTATTGACTGACTTTTTACAAAGTTTTTTTTATTTTTTAAAAACAAGATAATGCACATCAAAATAAATAATACATATACAGGGTATTTCTGTATATAACATGAAACAGTATTTTCTTGATTGGCATGATTCCAACAGTTACCAACCATCGAGGCATTCATGAAACGATTGCCGAACTCAAAACCAAATGTTTTTGGCCCAAGTTACAGGATGACGTAAGAACATTCATCAATAATTGTCCAATATGTCAACAATCTAAATATGAACGTCACCCTCTTTTGATCAAATTGCAGTCAACATCCACTCCCAAAAAAAAAACCATTTGAAACCATACACGTTGATACCTTCAAATATGGCAGTACCATATCTTTAAAAATCTGTGACAGCTTCACCAGATTTGGACAAGCGAACATCATTCCTAGTCTTTCCGCACTTCACATATATCAATCACTTTTGCAGTTCATCTCAACATTCAAAATCCCCGAAAATATCGTCGCTGATAATGGTACCGAATTCTCCCAAAACCTCCTAATAGAATTCGCGAAACTGCATAGAATCAATTGGCATTTTACACTTCTATATAACCCAAATTCAAATGCCATCCCATACTTTCCTACATTATATTCAACTTAGTCCATTAGAAAACCAAATAAACTCAATAACCGATCAATATAAGCTATTAGAAGCCACAATAAATAATACAACCCCTTTCAATAGAATTGCCCTATTTAACGCATATAAGCACCTCGAATACGAGTCAAAAATGTGAACCACTAATTCAGATCTTTGTTTTCCCAAGAACGCTCCTCTTGGCTCCCTTGTAAAATTGATAAGCGGAAATCTAGACGAGCAAGGTGCGAAAGAAATCTATCACAGCCTAGCCGAACTCAAATCAAACCAAAATGAAATTATCAAAAAAACCAATAAACAAATTTCAATTACTTCAAAATTGATGGAAAATGTTAAGGAAATGATAACTTCAATTTCAGATAATCAAAAACTGATAGGAGATAAAATCAATGAGTTGAAAATTGCGCTTAACGAGACAAAATTCAATTATGCACATTTTTTGGAAATTCATGAAATACTGGATTAAATAAAAATCAATCATGATTCTCTACTAGATTTTCTAACAGAAACAGAAAATGCTAGGTGATTTGCGAACTTGAAAACATTACATCGCAGTATTGCCTTTCCAGACGATGAACTCTACTTATTACATTGTCATTCTCAATTACTTTTTGATAATGAGGAATACTTAAAATATTATGGAGTTGTTGAAACCAAAGTTTTCACCGTCGATGACAAAATTATATTTTAATCAGATTTTCCATTAGTTCACACTGAAACTTTCGATCACTATCGCCTTTATTCAGTTCCAAATCAGAACCAATCAATTATCATCCCACCTGGCTCCTACCTAACCCTAAGCAACGAAATGTACCAGTACCAGAACGAAGAGTGCGTTGATCAACAATCAAATTTCCTGTGTGAGAAGAATCACCTTCTGCCCATCCGGGACAACCCAGACTGTGTGACGTCACTACTTTCCTCCAATGCCTTTGCCGATAAATACCATCAAATTCCAATCAGAATGAATCAGGAAATAATCGAAGAAATCAATGATGCCCACTACATAGGCATCTTTCCGGAAAAGAGAGAATTCCAAACAAACTGTGTGGAAAACAAGATCGCTGTACTGAAAGGTGTATACATCTTTGTTGTTCCACCAAAATGCTCCCTGAGGACTTCCAAATACACCTGCCGGAACGAGAAAGAATCAACCTCACCCCTTACATTGGAAGAAATCAAAGACATTCATATTCCAATCCTGCAAGTCGAGAAACTTAACTTGGAGAAAGATTCCCTTGACAAACTGCACGAGCTCCAACTAGACGAAATTCAGGAAGACCCATTGGACCTCATCAATCTTCTATGGAGCGTCGTGACGCTAACCGCCTTCGTCGTGGTATATCTTGTGGTGACTCGGAAACAAGATGTCCTATGCCTGCTCTACCCCAAAAAACCACCAACCAACCAGGCCATCAAAGAAACTCAAGTGGTTCCACCCTCGAGTTCCTTCTAAGGGATGGAGGAGTTATGTATGCCTTCTTGTGGGAATAGCTGAACTAAGCATTGCTGCCTATGCAGATTTCCAGAAACACGTCGAGATGGTGTTGAATTCAACTTCGGTTTATGGGAATGAAGAAACCTTTAGAATAGACATAGACTTCAAGCAATAAACATCTCTTTGTATTATTTGTTGTAAATTAAAGTTTTTGAGTAAATGAATTTTTTTAAAAAACTAAGTACCGTGATCGGAAAACATAAAGACTATGACATATACAGGGTGTTACAAATTATGTCGGCACCATTATCAACTCCGTTATTACTGATGCAACGAATTCGGTTAAATGGGCAAACTAGTAGCATTTTTAATGGCCTTCTCGATGACGAAACCAAAACAAAATTGACAGTCGCGTTTTCAGAATATTTAATAAAATGATATTTCTTTCAATTGAACACCCTATATTTTTTCATACATTTCGATTAGTAATATCATTCTCAACAACAAAGCTCATATCACCTTTCTTCCTAAAGTGGAAATGAGCGACTTATGGGGAAATATTTATTTCTTCCACTAGTACAAAAAATTTCTTTGTTTTGGCGAATAAAACCTCAGGAGTGGCCAAACACCCTATTTTGGTACTTATACGAATGACAATATTTTGTTACTAATAGCAAAATAAGACAGTGAGATGAAAAAATTGCGCTGTGATGTGAACTCGTGAAACCCGTGATCATCATGTCACACCACTCAATTGACACCACTGAGCTATTTGGTATTAATGTACAAAACGATAATTTCCATCTTAAAGCCAATCCGCTAGCCGCATTTATTTTGTGAATCAAAATATGTCTGCTGTAATGATAATTTTGAAGCCGTTTTTGTACAGATCAGATAATACTGGAGGGTCATATGAATATAGTTGGAAAAATGTGTTTGATTCGATGAAACCAGAGCTGTCCCAAAGCACTCTTAGTGCTCGTGAAAGTGCTTAAAACATTTTAGTGCTCGTAAGCACTGTGCTCCTGAGCACTTTTTGAGATTACTAAGCACCAAGCCTTTTCTCAGCTATGGATCTATGAATGTTGTTGAAAATATAAAACGCGGTCAGCGGCACCCCCAACCCCAAGAACTACTGATTGCGTCCTTATATTATGAAATATGATTATTTTCAACGTTGCAGTTTGTAACAGAGTTAAGATTTTAGTTTTTCTGTATTGTGTTTGAGAAATACTTTCGTATATTTTATGTTTTATTTGTTATTAATATTACTCTTTTTATGTAACAGTGATAAGGTGAAGGTTTGAACAAGAATAATTTAATATTTATTTTACTTACTGAACTTTTTCAAATGGAAACACTTAGACTTCACCACACTAGATTATTTAGTGCCACACACAATAAATAATAAATCCACTAAAAATATGACAAAAGCGATTTGTTTTACATTATTTTGATTTTATATTTGATTTGTTACATTAAACAGAGTTTACCGCTGTCCACAAAAGACTCCCAAGTTATAGACTAAGAAATCAGTGAGAATGTTGGTGAGGTAGGAGCTATTTAGCGCCGCTCTATATTTCAATTTGGCTATTCGCCGCCTCTTTAGGAAATCAACACGACATTGTCTGGACATTCCCTATCGGTTGGAAATTGTACTGTTTTCATGGGTCTTTCTTTTGAAAAAAAAAAGCAAGTATTGACTCATTTCCGTCAATTGCCGATATCAAATCAATGTCAATATATTCAATCCTTTCTGAGTTCACCTACCTAATTTGAGTTTTCCAAGTGAAACCGTTTCTAAATGCAATATGAACTTGGAATACGCGAAATTGAACGCCTATTTTAATGGTTTCGTCCTTTTGAAAAATGCTTAGTAATCGCGAGCACTTCATGAAAAAAAGTGCTTAGTGCTCGAGACTCCCGAGCACTTTTCAATAGTGCTTAGTACTCGAAGCACTTTTTGTCAGTGCTCGGCACAGGTCTGGATGAAACATAATTATTATGAGCAATCAAGTTGTCTTGAAACTTTGTTGAAATACTTTTTGTCAAATATTCTCAAGTATATCATGACAATGTCATAAATTAATGTACTGTTCGAATATTTTTTTGAGATGCCATTTTTCCATCAAAAAAAATTTGATACTTATGTTAGAATCCTACTTGGTTTGCCAGAAAAATTACGTAAGTGCACTCCAACACTACAGCAATTTCATGAAAGAGGGGCGACACCACTTGACGGAAGACCATAAAACTAATAATGAAATATGGTGGATTACGTAATCCAATCTTCCGCAATAAAACCAATACAATAGGTAAAGTCGTCGGCAAGTATTCAACAAAAAACAATTACTGCCCCCTACGACCATTGAATTATATTTGTTTGATACTTGGCAAAGTTTTCTACAAGAACCACTTTGCAATGCATTTCAAATATCAAAGCTGAAATTATTTTTCGACTCAATTGGGGGAACACCTCCGTACCGGTTTCATGGTCATTGCCAATCATCAGCGAAGGCTAGTTCAACCCAATTGAATCGAAAAATCCTTTCATCCTAATTGGAAATCCCTGAGACAAACACTGAGGTAAGAATTCAGCGCCATATCTGGGTTCCAGTTTAAAATGCACTCCGACTACGTGTCGACTTCAACATGAAGCCAGAAACATCATGAAAGAGGGGCGACACCACTTGACGGAAGACCATAAAACTAATAATGAAATATGGTGGATTACGTAATCCAATCTTCCGCAATAAAACCTATACAATAGGTAAAGTCGTCGGCAAGTATTCAACAAAAAACAACTACTGCCCCCTACGACCATTGAATTATATTTGTTTAATACTTGGCAAAGTTTTCTACAAGAACCACTTTGCAATGCATTTCAGATATCAAAGCTGAAATTATTTGTCGACTCAATTGGGGGAACACCTCCGTACCGGTTTCATGGTCATTGCCAATCATCAGCGAAGGCTGGTTCGACTTTACCTATTGTATAGGTTTTATTGCGGAAGATTGGATTACGTAATCCACCATATTTCATTATTAGTTTTATGGTCTTCCGTCAAGTGGTGTCGCCCCTCTTTCATGATGTTTCTGGCTTCATGTTGAAGTCGACACGTAGTCGGAGTGCATTTTAAACTGAAACCCAGAGATGGCGCTGAATTCATACCTCAGTGTTTGTCTAAGGGATTTCCAATTAGGATGAAAGGATTTTTCGATTCAATTGGGTCGAACTAGCCTTCGCTGATGATTGGCAATGACCATAAAACCGGTACGGAGGTGTTCCCCCAATTGAGTCGAAAAATAATTTCAGCTTTGATATATGAAATGCATTGCAAAGTGGTTCTTGTAGAAAACTTTGCCAAGTATTAAACAAATATAATTCAATGGTCGTAGGGGGCAGTAGTTGTTTTTTGTTGAATACTTGCCGACGACTTTACCTATTGTATAGGTTTTATTGCGGAAGATTGGATTACGTAATCCACCATATTTCATTATTAGTTTTATGGTCTTCCGTCAAGTGGTGTCGCCCCTCTTTCATGATGTTTCTGGCTTCATGTTGAAGTCGACACGTAGTCGGAGTGCATTTTAAACTGAAACCCAGAGATGGCGCTGAATTCATACCTCAGTGTTTGTCTCAGGGATTTCCCATTAGGATGAAAGGATTTTTCGATTCAATTGGGTCGAACTAGCCTTCGCTGATGATTGGCAATGACCATGAAACCGGTACGGAGGTGTTCGCCCAATTGAGTCGAAAAATAATTTCAGCTTTGATATTTGAAATGCATTGCAAAGTGGTTCTTGTAGAAAACTTTGCCAAGTATTAAACAAATATAATTCAATGGTCGTAGGGGGCAGTGGTTGTTTTTTGTTGAATACTTGCCGACGACTTTACCTATTGTATAGGTTTTATTGCGGAAGATTGGATTACGTAATCCACCATATTTCATTATTAACTACAGCAATTCGTTCCCCGATCGTGAATAATCGGCGTTTTTTTGCTGTGCTTCATCGTCGATTCAGGAGCAATGATAAAAGTTTTTGAGGAGTACTAAAAAACGTTTTGTAATATCTGAAAATACAGAAATTGACGTTTTATCCTTCTCTGAGGTATATCCAAATAATTCCATAAGAGATTTATCTATAGAAATAGCTGTTCCACTGTTTGGTATTCAACGAATTCTGAAGAAACATAAGATTTCTCCTTATAAGTTAAGACCAGTGCAAACACTATAACCTGGTGATCCTGAGAGACGATTGGAGTTTTGTCGGTGGTTTATGAATAAGTACAGACAAACTTCTATTGAAATATTATATGGAGCGATGAGGCTAATTTTTCAAATCGTGGAATGTATAATAGAAAGAATTTCCATTATTGGAGTAGATACAATCCATTTCTAGTCCATCTCCACAATTCGCAAAGACAATTTAGTATTAATGTTTGGTGTGTTCTATTTAGAGGCAGAATTATCGATTTATTTCTCTACCAGGGTTCTCTGAACGGACCCCGTTACATTAATTTATTAACAAGAGTGTTGGAAGAGTTTTTCGATGATCTTGATCTGGAGGCTCGTCAGATGATCTATTTTGAGCAGGATGGAGCACCAGCACATAATGTCAGTGGCGTAAAAATAATGCTGCGAGGCTGTTTTGGAAACAGATGGATTGCTATAAATGGTCCTGTTAAGTGGCCCCCTCGTTCACCAGACATGACACCCCTAGATTTTCATATTTGAGTATTTCTGAAAAATGAGGTACAAAATGAAACATAATAATGTAGATGAGCTGAAAAATTATATTGAAACAATAATTTATAGACTTCAAAATGAATGATATGGATGTTGTTCATCATTTTTTAGGTATGGTTACTAACCAAAATATTTCAAAGGGGGAAATATCAATAAATCAGACCCAATATCTAAAAGCATCATTGAATAAGTTTAACATGCTAAATTGCAATCCCTCTAAAACTCCAGTGGATTCGAATTTTAATCATGAATCATTGAAAAGGGATAAATCTGAAAGTGCTGAAATGGAACATAAATGTAGGGCAGTCATAGGTTCTATAATGTATTCTATGTTGTGTACAAGACCTGATTTGTGTTTATAAATCAGTATCTTGAGTAGGTATCAAACTTATGCCAGCCAAAAACTATGGCAAGTCCTCAAAAGAGTGTTGAGGTATATTAAAGGGACTCTTGATTTAATATTCATTTTCAGATGTAAGAAAATAGAAAATGTTTATTTATTTATTCAATTATTCATTTATGAAGAAACATACAGGCTTCACCTAATTACATGTTTCTGTTTAATCTAAATAAATTTTAGTACTGAGAAAAAAACAAAATGCATACATCTATATACACCGATATACACAGATCCATAATTAAATTTATACATACGAGTATACAATTAAAGATGTTAACAAAAATACCAAGAAAAATCTTCAAGAGACTCTACTAGCTGTCCATATTTTCAAAATAAGTTATCGAGGCAACGCTTAAATTTACGCACAGAGACATCAAACATACCGAAACCTATCTTTTCATTGTGCGTATTAAAAGAGGAACACAATCGTTCAAAGGTCCATGTAGATAATTTCAGAAAATTATATTATTCGGACGTGTGCTGTGTAACGATACATACAGGGAAATGTTACTCAATAAATATTCAGAATCTATGTGGGAGTTAACTATTTTAAATATAAACATTAAGTTACGACCGACCCTTCTATATTTGAGAAGCGATAGTCCAAATTCATGCCTCAAGGGATTGTATGGTGCGAACCCTGGGTTAGTTCCTTATTATTTATAATAAAGGAATTTGATAAAATTATTTTGGATTGTTTCTAGGATTTGAATTAAACTCTGATTTTGAGGATCCCAGATAACGCTTGCATACTCTAATTTTGTTCGGACGAGTACAACAAATAATGATTTGATGGACTCTATGTTTGTAAATTCATATGTAGTCCTCTTCATAAAACCCATAAGCTTACGAGCTTCTCTAGCAGTTTTTGATATGTGCTCGTCAAACTTGAGATTGGTATGAAATATCACACCCAGATCACGAATTTCGTAAACCCTTTCTAAAATTGAGCCACCCATTCTATAATAAAAGTGATGAGGGAATCTACTTTTAGAAAATATCAGCACACTACATTTATTAATATTGAAATATAATTTATTCTTTTTCGACCAATTATAGATATGATAAATATCATTTTGCAGTACTAGATAATCATTCACATCTACAATATTTTTAAATATTTTGTAATCATCTGCGTACAATAGAGATTCACATGTTACCATAGAGGGGAGATCATTGATAAAGATCAAGAAAAGGAGTGGGCCAAGGTTTGACCCCTGCGGCACTCCAGAACCTACTGAGAACTGTTTCGACTCATACCCGTGAAACACAACAAACTGTACCCTATTTCGAAGATATGTAATGATGAATTTCAGCAAATGGTTACTCAATCCATATAATTTCAATTTAGCTAAGAGTATATCATGATTGACCTTGTCAAACGCCTTGGCAAAGTCTGTATAAACGCAATCAACTTGCCCTCCCCTCTCAACTGTTGGTTTAACCATGTTGGTAAATGACAACAAATTAGTCTCCACGGATTTTTTTCTACAAAAACCATGTTGTTTATCGGTTAAGAGTTTATCAACTGAGAAATTCAGTTTTTCGAAAATGATAAATTCCAAAAGTTTTGCCGGGCAATTTAGATTAGCTATTGGCCTGAAATTTTGAATACAGTTTGTCTCCTTTTTTATGAACAGGCGTAAGTCTAGTTTCTTTAAATTTCTCTGGAAACACTCCTTGACTAACTGATTTATTGAAGATCACCAACAAAGGATACATGAGGTGTTCGCGACAAGCTTTATAAATGTAACAGGGAACATTGTCTGGTCCGGCAGACCTCTTTGGCTTCAACTTTCTGAAAGCATTCTCCAAGTCACCATGTGATATGTTTCGAAAGTGAATATGTTGAGAGCTGACAATAGGAAAATTTTGTGCCAGTGTTTCAGTGTGCTTCAGTTCATAGATAGAGTCATGATTAAAATAATCTGCAAATTCCTCGGTTGTTATTTGGTTGTCAGTGATTTTCATATTATTTATTACAAACCGTGCATGGGCTTGCTTCATAGTTTTTTTCCATTTACATAATTCTAAAACAAATTAGAGTCTTGTTTGAGATTAACTTGAATATTGTTAATGTATTCTAAGTGAGCCTTTTTTATTTTAGTTTTCAATTCGGACCGAAACCGTTTGTAATTATTCATATGATATTCTGAGCAGTCCTTTTTATTTCTAAAATATTTTTTGAGTTTCATGATAGATTTTATATCGTCATCGAACCATGGCGGGTATATTCTTTTAACTTTTTGATATTTATTAATTCGTGGTACCGAGGCATCTAGGATAGTATAGATTACTGTATAGAAATATTGGACTGCTTCGTTCACATCAGCTATTTGTCCCAATAGTGACCAATCGTGGTCCCTCAATAGTTCATATAATAACAGAAAATTTGCCCTTTTAAAATTATATTTATTTTCATAATTGCTGTCCTCATGATGCCGTTTTTTATTGTCTTTTATCTCAAATTCACAAATAAGAGCTGGATGCTTACTATCTTTTTGTACTAATGGACTGTTATCTTCTTCCACGGATAATGTTTCACAGTTGCTGAGTACTAAATCAAGTGTTTTATTATCAATATTTCTACAATTGTTGAATGATTTAAGATCGTATGTATCAACCAGGTATGAAACACTAGCTGTGACGTCATTTTGATTTCCAAAACTGAAAAAACTATCCTGCACATAGGGTATATTAAAATCTCCCATAATCATTATTCCCGTGTTTGTAGTTATGTCCAAGTCTAGAGTGTCAAAAATATCTACATATTCTTTGTATACTGAATTTTTGGAGCTTGGAGGTATATAAATAGCGCTAAAAATGAAATTGTTACCCAGTATATTGACTTTAGCAAAAATGGCCTCAAGGTTAGTTTCAACAGGTAAAAGGGATGATACATATTTCCTGGATACAGCAATTAGCACTCCACCACCCCACTTTTTACCTGTCAACTCTCTATTGCGATCCTTTCGGTATACCGTATACCTTGTATCAAACAGCTCTCCATTTCCTACATCTTCTGAAAGCCACGTTTCCGTAAGTACTATAATATCATATGATTCACTTAGTACGTTCCGGTAAAATTGTAACGTCTTGGTGCGTAAACCATTACAGTTTTGATAATATACTCTGACAATCATGTTCTGAAAAATAGTTCTACGAAGATCTTAAATGTACATGAAAATAACCTAAAAATAAAAAGTAATAATTATTGATCTGAAATCAAATTTATCAGTACTAGTTTACAGGAGAAAAATATAGTATGCGCTGTGAGGTTCTAGTACCACGTAGTTTGAAAAATGAAAAAGGAAACCCCAGCCAGCCATTCATAATAGCTATGATGCGGCGATTAACATATATATATATTTTTTTTTCAATAAGGAAGAAAAACTAAAAATGTCAGCATTTGCCTTCTGGTATAAGATAATATAAAGTTTATGCCTATCAGTTCTGGCAACTTAGAAGTTATATAATTTAGAAATATGGAATCAATTTGTGAATTCTATAGTAAATTCCAACTTGCTTGAGGATGCATGAAGTATAAAAAAGTACAGAAAGAAAAACGCTACAGAGCCAGTGTATGTGAACGTTTTATAAAAACTTATCTGAAATAAAAAAGTGTAGAATCCTAACTGATTTTCGGGAGGTCCTAGCCAACCGCACCAAAGTCACAGTTCAGTTACACATTTGATAAGTTTCTTCGTGTTGTTCTGGTGTACAAATATTTTCCCACCTGATGTCCACGTATGTTTCTTTCCATATTTCTTTTGAGCTAGTAATAGAAGCTCACATTTTTGTTTGGTGAGGTCCTCGAAGATTGCTATTTCAGTGTTTTTTAAGCGTTTCTTAACACTGAGTACTTCCGACTTTTTGATGTTTGAAACAAATTTGACCAAGAGGGGCGGAATTAGCCCCTTGGAGTTTGCTCCTTTGATTCTGTATACCTCGTCGATATCCGAAGTGCAACAGATAATTTTCAAAGAATCATTCACAAAAGTGATGATTGTTGTGAGAGCATCCTCGTCTGCAATTTCACGAAGTCCAGTGATTCTTAAAACATTTTTCTTCTTATATTGTTCTAACGCATCTCTATCGTTGTGCAATAACTTGATATCTGCTTCAGTTTTTTGCATTCTCTTCTCTGTGGTAGTTATCATCGATGTGAACTCTTTGAGTTTCTCATCAATTTTGGTAAATTTCTCATCAAACTTTTCATCAAATTTTGCTTCAATGGTATTTACTAACTTCGTACATACCTTATCAATTAATTTTTCTACGTACTCTTCAGTAATGATTCCTTCTTCAACATTGGATGCTTGACGAGTGTTTCGAACATTCTGTTTTTGCGACATAGTTGGTGATACTTTTCAATACGTTAACTATCTCTCGGATTTATATACACTCCTTCGTATCGCAGTTGTGATTGAATTATCAAATTAATGACTGTTCTAATCAGACTAACAAAATTGTAATTTGTATTGTTCTTTTAGCAATGTTAATTGGACACTTTGCACTTGAATTAAAAAAATTTCATCCACTTTTACCGCTATAAACATAGAATACGCCAGAGCTCTTTTTCACACGTCTCACTTTCAAGGCGACATACTACTACATGTTATAGAGGGATTTGCTGATGCGGACTGGGCCGGTGACAGGACTGACCGCAAGTGAACTACTGGTTATATTTTTAAAGTATTTGGAAATCCTATATCGTGGAAATCACAAAAACAATCGACGGTGGCCCTGTCGTCAACCGAGGCTAAGTATGTAGCCTTAAGTAATGCAGTAAGCGAAGAGTGTTGGCTTCGTTATTTGTTACATGACTTCAAATTGTATAATGTGTATGTTCGTATTATAATTTTTGAAGACAACCAGTCAGCAATAAAAGTGAGTAAGAACCCGGAATATCACAAGCGGTTAAAACATGTGGACATTAAAGTAAATTTTATTCGTGATAAAATTAAAGAGGGTACTGTCGATGTAACATATGTGAACACAAGCAAACAACTGTCCGAAATATTTACCAAACCTTCAGTTTCGGTTAGTTCCAGTAAGTTTTGTTCAAATTTAGGTTTAGAGTAATTGATTTACCAGTGAGGGGGTGTGTTAAAAAGCAATGCTAAATATGGCAACCATGCTATTTTGTTCTGAGACTAATTTTAGGTGTTGAGGATTCTGTTCTGTGTTATGTGGTTGATAATTGAAGCACGTGTAGTATATCAATATGGCCGAAGAATAGAAAATATACCTTTCATATTTAAATTGAATATTATCGTTAAAGTTATTATAAGATAAAAATTGTGCCCGTAACAAGAAGCTGACCCTGCATTATTCATCAGTTTGTTAAGTCTAAGACGCCTAAAAATAACAACGACGACAGTGATAAATGGGAAGGAAGATCGTTGAATGATTTGATTTCTGCTGATAGAAAGAAAAAAACCGCGTGGTCTAAGTTTGAGTCTGAGATCCTGACTAGGTCTTATGTCCCAAAGAAAACAGGCGAGGTAAACGATTTGGTTTCGGTAGCCATGATGTTATGGGAAGGGACTAAACAAAAAAGATTGACAGAAAAGTGATAAATCAGAGTTCTGACGAATATCTGCAGACAGGGAACCAATGATAGGGCGTGCCCAACGGTCGGATCCGAGGGAAATGATTTTTGGGTGACTGCCGGGAGAGACGAAAAAAGGAGTCGAAGATCGGGCGTGGAGATGAAAGCGAACGGTAAACCATACGAAGGGGGTTGGTACCGGCATTGAATTCAAATTCAAAATTATGACTTATGATTTCAGAGGGTTGTGATATTTTTGTTTATGTAAAGAAATGCCTTTCATTGTAGCTCGGTGATTTGATAAAAGTCAATCTAAATTTCGGGACCGAAAGATACGCGAAATACGAGGCGGGCTACCTATATGTGAGTGCAGACGAATTGAGTCGTTTACCAGACTCGGGAATAAAGCCAGAAACGTAAGAAAACTATTTCTGTGTAATAATCATTTTAATATTTGTCATCCCTAATTCGAAAAAGTTGCTTTAGTGTGTATATATGTAATTTTGAATAAGTAGACATCGCCGAGTTTCCTAGACCAAATCGACCGTAGGGGAAAACCTTTTTTTATTCTATTTTAGTAGGTAACTTGGCTCCAAGAGGTAAGAAGTAGGTTTATTGATTTTGATATCCCGACACCCCTTGAGTTGCTAGAATAACATTGAATACCTCCTTCTGAGAAGTTTTGATTTAGCTTTTTGTTGTTTATACACGGGGAACGCACGACTTGTCGAGGACCTTACAGTTTTTCTGTCAAAACAAATTTTAATTTTATTAAATTTCGGTCTTGTTAAAAGGTTGTGTGAGAAAAAAATTAATCAAGAAATTCCACAATAGCTGAGCAAAGTATTAGTAAAAATAAAGTCTGTCCCGTTTGCTGGACAGCCGAACCCGGCCTATATTATAATTCGTACAGACAAAATCAGATCAATCCCAGAATTAAAAATTATTTTAGCGTCTAGTCTGACTTCTCCGGGTCAGGCGAATTTAGTCCTTACGGAGTGGTGACAAAGCAAGCTGCCCTATATATTGATCTGGTTTTGCGCTGAGCCTAAAAATATCCTTTCAAAAGGAAACTAGAAAAATAGGGCCTGGAGAAACTTTTTCTCCAGCCACCTGTAGAGTCAGTGAAACTCCAAGGAAGACCAAGAGAAGCAGAAATAAGATAATACAGGTAAAACCAGTTTTTCTATTAATATAAAATATTGCGACGGAAGGGGTTTAACGTTTGGTGATAGCCCGTTGGATTTTATTACAATAAATGTAAAGTTTTAACGTCGAGTATTACGAATGGTGACAGCGGTGGGATTTTGTGTATTAAATTTTGCTCAGAGAAGTTGTTGGTTGGATAAGTGTTGTTTGAAACAGTTTGAAGACGAAATTTTTATCCTTGTTAAGAGTCTAGAAAGGTTGGAAAGGTGTTAATTGGTATTAAATATCACGTTAAAGTCAAGAAAAATTAACTATTCGAATCAGGAAAACTGAATTTTTGGGTGTGTCAATATATTTGGAGTTTATTGTGCATATTGGTTGTGCATATTGTAGATGTTATTTAGAAGCGTAAAATAAATGTCGGTTGTTAAATAATATAAGAAAGTCATTAAGAATAATAGCCGGATAATATTTTTTTAAATTTTTTATTCCCCATCTTAAAAAGGGTATGTAACCCAAGCAAATATAGGCAATTTAAGAGCAGAAAAAATAGTCGAAAATTTTTGAACCAAACTTACAAACACTTTTCCCAATAAACACAGACACGTGGAAAAAACGTTGGATTTTTCAAGTAACGCGACAATTATTCATCGTTGAAAAAACGGCAAAATGTCGTTAGGCAACACGTTTTTTTCTGGTTTTAAAGTAACGTTACCTTTTACGTTGATTCAAGGTTATATACACGTTGCAAAAGTTCTTATTGTAATGAAAATTCTACTAAAATATAACGTTACAATTCGGTTTCATTGTAACTATAATTTTCTACAGGATTTCAACGTTTTTTTCCATTTATATTCCACTTTATCATAACGATATATTTTCGTTATTAAGTAACGTTACTTAGATACGATTTCCTAACGTTGATGATGATCCTAGAATACCACCAAAATTAAACGTAGAATTCCAGCAATTAGGTTACGTTGATTTCCTTGGTTGAATCAAGATGTTTATCTTTGAATCGATAATACCACCCAATTTAAACGTTGCAACAACGTTAATTGAACTGGAGTGAAGAAACGTGTCTATTTGTACTATGAATCAACGTTTGTTATCTCCACCCTGAAACGTTCCATAAATGTTAAAAAATGCAAACACAGTACGTTTAAAAATCGTTGAAAGTGTTCAATCAGGGTAATCCAGTGTTTCTGGATTTATTAGAGAAAGTAGACAAGTGCCAAAAAGTTATTGGTGTTCTCGTATGAATTATTTTTTACTGAAAATGGTGAAAACAGACTTTTTCCACAGTAAAGAAAGGTATTATTAGTAATGATTTTTTTTAAATTTTGGAATAACAATTTGTATTGGTACAAAACATACTACACAATTTGATCTGAATAATCTGGGACACCTTCAATTGTATATTTGAAAACACCCAAAATTATGAGAATAGCTGATGGAACCCAAACAATAATTTGGGTTGCCTACTCTACTGCCATCCTCAGTGGATCAAAAACTCTCATCATCGTTAATTACATGAAATATACATACCATAATACTTGTTTTGATTTTGCTTAGTCTTAGTGGTGGGCTATTTTTCTTCGAGTAGGTATTCATTTCTGAATTAAAAAGGCTAGCATAAAAACACAGATTTCTTAAATTTTGTAATAAGAAATAGGTTTAATGGTAAAAAAATAAATATAGAAATATAATGAAAAATTAAACTAATATTGCATTGTTCAGAGAAAAAGAAGGTAACTTAAATATCACTTGTACGAGATTAAAAATGCTTGGATATTTTATATACTAAAGAAAAAATATATATTTGTGTCCATCACATATTCCTTATTTGCTTTGACTTGATAGCATCATTCATCCGCTTCTTTGCGAACTTCAACCAGTCTTTTAACGCATCTGCGATTTGGATATCAGTTGCTGACCCAAACTCTTTTTTTACGGCAACTGCAAAAATCATTCAATATATTATTATGTTATATGGCACATAAGGTATAACCGTACCATAAATTAGTTTGATCACATATGTTTCCTTGAACGCCTTTTTATCTGTGCCCTTCCAATTGTACAGGCAGGCCAGCTCATTAGTTAAGAGGAATCTTAAAATTATCTTGGTGTGGTCTTCAGGAGAAGTGCCACCAACTTCAATCTTGCGACCTAACAAATAATAGATACATAAATAATAAATACACTAATCAACATCAATATGTAGGTATTCACGAGGGTATACAGGTATAAAAATATGGTGGTAGTCGATTATCGATCTTTCGAAACGTATAGGTAGCGGAAATCGTAAATTACAAAGACAAAAAAAAACAAAATTCGAAGTTTGAATATAAAAGGCGTTAACAGTTTATTTTTGAGTTCCACTGATTATGCTGGTATTCCAGATATTTAATTGATATTATTCGGAGTTCACATTTGATTGCTATATTTGTTTTAACGTGATTATTCTAAATAATTTCAGACAGGGCACTGTAGGTACTTGTGTCAAACAGGTACCAGGTCCATGTTCAACAAGTTCAATTATCTACCCTTTATCAACGTTTCACCAACTCAACGTTCGTTCAACCAACCATTTTCAACGTATTTGATTACCTACCTTTCATCCACGTTATATCAACGTATCACAATTGAACAGACATAACCACTATATTATCAATAATTACCTATTCTATTAACTTTGTTCGACTAAAAATTATGACTTTCAAATATAAATACTCCAGTTGGATTTGTGCAAATTGGAATAACGTATGTTAGCTTCCATACGTTCCATGAGTCAGATAACTAGCATGAAAATCATTGCTGTAAAAAAGCATGCAGACTTCACAACCTTTTTGAAGACCACTTTGCCAAATATAGTCATATAATATATAATAAATAGTACAGATTACAGGGAAATATTTTTTGATGTTTGCACACTATAGAATTCAATAACAAGGTAGGTAGGTACTTACCAAATTATCCTCGTGCCTCTAGTTGAATCACATAAACACTTAACCTTAAAAAAAGAAACGGAAGATGATCTACGTCGGCGCGTCGGCAGCCTATGTCCTATGTCTGTATTGTTTGTTCAACCGTCAACGTAACCACGCTTATTGACGGTACACCGTGCAGCGTTGCCAATGAGTGGTTAATTATGAATGAATCAGAAATACTTATTCATAAAGTTTTTCAATGAATAATTGGTACCGCTATTATTTATATATATAAAAAGATTTAATTAGATGACTCGAATCTTCAACGACAGATGATCAATGAGAGATGAAAGTAGATAGTATGGGTAATTGTCGATTTGGAAATCATAATATTCTAGACAACGAAATACAGTTGGCAACCAGGTTGCGAAAACGTTCCATAACTACTACGTATTCAATATTTATCTACCACATTTTCATCAATAGACAATAGGTATCACTTTCATTGATTAAAAAATTTCTCTATATTGAAAGTATGAAGAACTTTGAACTAAAAATGTGAACGATATTTTTTTCAGGATGGTTGATGTTCATTCATACAAAAATAGTTATGGGTTGTTTCCCTGCAGTTGAATAATGCTACTAGGTTCCTACACAAAGTTCAGTTCAGTGAAAAAAAAAATAGTAACTGAAATGTAGAATATAGGTTGCTCAAAGCTTCGGGTTGTTGAATAGTGTCATATTCAACGATTATGAAATGTTTCTTATTTCTGTTGAATACACGTTGAGAAACCACGATAAGAATGAGTTTCATAAAGGTGGCTACAGTGACGTATTCGTTACGATGTATGTATCCAGTTGAATGAACGTTGAAGTTGTAGGTATCTGATGGATGTAAACTATCAGTTGAAACAACGTTGAAAAATAAGCAATCAAAATGGTTGGTCTCTAAGTTACATGAATGATGTAGTTGCTATTAAATACTTCTTTCAGCGGATCAAACATGTAATTTCATAATTTTCAATTAACACAGAAATAAAAAACTGAAACGTAGAAAATCGGTTGCTCAACACTGCGGGTTGTTGAGTAGTGTTATATTCAACGATTATGGAATGTTACTTAGTTCTGTTCGATATACGTTGAGAAACCACGATAAGAACAAGTTTCATAATACAGTGACGTATCTTTAACGATATATGGATCCAGTTGAATGAACGTTGAAGATATCCAAAGAAGACTAGTTCTGCAGAAATCAAGTGAACAAATCAGTTGATTTTCAACGTAGGTATCTGATGGATACTATTAGTGGAAACAACGTTGAAAATGAGCAATCAAAATGGTTGATCTTGAAGTTACATGAATGATGTAGTTGTTATGAAATAATTAATACAACGGATCAAATACGTAATTTCATAACGTTCAGTTAACAGGGTTAAAAAGAGTAACTGAAACGTAGAATATAGATTGCCCAAAGCATCGGGTTGTTTAACAGTGTCATACTCAACGTTAATGTAATGTTTGTTAGTTCCAGTTGAATACACGTTGAGAAAGCACGATAGGGAAACGTTATATAATGGTGGCTTCAGGGAAGAGTTGAATCATATACGTTCTTTATAAGTGGAATCAACGGTTGGTTGAATTTGAGTTACGAAAGTCACGTTGCAAAATTCAACGAGTAACGTTACATCAACGACAGCTACCACAATTAAACGTATATTCCACGTGTGTGTGTTTATTGGGTTGTAAATAGTTTATTATAGTAAATAGTAAATAGTAAATTTTTTTTTGGATTTCTCTTCTCTTTTTCTCATGAGAAAAACAGCCGATTTGAGAATATGAGTAGGGAATTTGGAAGGAAGCCAAATAACAAGGTCAGGTATACTTGTAGACAACCGGGGGAATTCTTTTATTTCACTAACCCCTAAGCGTTCGTATATTCAAGAAAGAAGAAGAGGACTCGGCAGGCATTTAGTCTGTATCATCAAGAAGGATAGAGCGGTAACCTTAAGCAAGGGTTGGCCAAGGTAATTTTTCAGCGAAAAAAAATAAATAGCGACTCTAAGAATTCAATAGAAGTACTTTTTGGAAAACGCTATTTTCAGAGCGGAGCGGAAAGATAACTGACATTTTTTAAGTATTGACTATTGATTCAGTTTTGTTGTTTTAATATACCAGGAAAGTTGAAACGTAATTTGAATTCTAGAAAATCAGATAATTTTGTTCAATTTTACAAGGGTTATTATACCAAAAGTGATTTAATTATTAGCCGCTCAGGAGATTTGTTCTCCGCTCCGGAGGAGTGGGCTCTAGCCCATTATGTTTCACAGGACTTTGTCATAGGAAAAGGGATAGCCCAACAATTTAAAAGTATATATGGTTCCGTTGACACTCTAAAACAGCAAAACAAAAATGTTGGCGAAACAGCAGAACTGAATTTACCTGAAAGGAATATTTACTATTTAATAACTAAAACTACCTATTACGAAAAACCGAGCCATGTGGATGGTGTAGAAAGATTTACGATACCAATGTGAAGAGAATAAGGATACACATTTAGCCATTCCTTGGATGGGATTGCGGGTTGGACGAACTTTCGTGGGACAAAGTGTTAGAAATGGTAAAATTCATGTTCCATAACTCCTCCATCAAAATTTTTATTTACGAGAGCATATCAAGAATTTGTGTTATGAAGATGAACCAACAACAGGAAGAGGGAATAATACAGGAATGAGAGAGATAAGAATTGAGGGCCGCGCAGGAACAGGACATATTCTGTCAAGAAATCATTAGAATGGTGAAGGGTGATTGGGAAAAAGAAAAGGACTCTTACCTATCAATATCGCACGGAAGAAGATAGGGACGAATTGAGTACCAAAACAATTTACAGCAAGGGTATTAGAAGATTTTCATGATATACCGATGGCTGGACATATAGGACAACAGAAAACCCTAGCAAACGTAGAACGACGATTATTTTGGCCAAACATGCGCACCAAGGTGAACCACTACTGTGCCAGCTGCGAGTCCAGCAGTCGCAGGAAGACATCCCCTCATCTGAAGAAAACACCCCTCCAAAGATCACCTCAACCACACAGCCAGGGAAGCTGACATCATGGACATTTCGGACCCTTAGTGACCTTCATGAATGGGAATTGATACTTGTTATCCTTTCAGGATTACTTCACCGAATACGTTAAAGCGATTCCAATGCCAGACCAAAAAGCGGATAGTATCGTACGTGCCTTTTCTTCTCTTTCCTTTCCTTTCCTTTCCTTTTCCTTTCCTTTCCTTTCCTTTCCTTTCCTTTCCTTTCCTTTCCTTTTCCTTTCTTTCCTTTCCTTTTCCTTTCCTTTCCTTTCCCTTCCCTTCCCTTCCCTTCCCTTCCCTTCCCTTCCCTCCCTTCCCTTCCCTTCCCTTCCCTTCCCTTCCCTTCCCTTCCCTTCCCTTCCCTTCCCTTCCCTTCCCTTCCCTTCCCTTCCCTTCCCTTCCCTTCCCTTCCCTTCCCTTCCCTTCCCTTCCCTTCCCTTCCCTTCCCTTCCCTTCCCTTCCCTTCCCTTCCCTTCCCTTCCCTTCCCTTCCCTTCCTTCCCTTCCCTTCCCTTCCCTTCCCTTCCCTTCCCTTCCCTTCCCTTCCCTTCCCTTCCCTTCCCTTCCCTTCCCTTCCCTTCCCTTCCCTTCCCTTCCCTTCCCTTCCCTTCCCTTCCCTTCCTTCCCTTCCCTTCCCTTCCCTTCCCTTCCCTTCCCTTCCCTTCCCTTCCCTTCCCTTCCCTTCCCTTCCCCTTCCCTTCCCTTCCCTTCCCTTCCCTTCCCTTCCCTTCCCTTCCCTTCCCTTCCCTTCCCTTCCCTTCCCTTCCCTTCCCTTCCCTTCCCTTCCCTTCCCTTCCCTTCCCTTCCCTTCCCTTCCCTTCCCTTCCCTTCCCTTCCCTTCCCTTCCCTTCCCTTCCCTTCCCTTCCCTTCCCTTCCCTTCCCTTCCCTTCCCTTCCCTTCCCTTCCCTTCCCTTCCCTTCCCTTCCCTTCCCTTCCCTTCCCTTCCCTTCCCTTCCCTTCCCTTCCCTTCCCTTCCCTTCCCTTCCCTTCCCTTCCCTTCCCTTCCCTTCCCTTCCCTTCCCTTCCCTTCCCTTCCCTTCCCTTCCCTTCCCTTCCTTCCCTTCCCTTCCCTTCCCTTCCTTCCCTTCCCTTCCCTTCCCTTCCCTTCCCTTCCCTTCCCTTCCCTTCCCTTCCTTCCCTTCCCTTCCTCCTTCCCTTCCCTTCCCTTCCCTTCCCTTCCCATCCCTTCCTTCCCTTCCCTTCCCTTCCCTCCCTTCCCTTCCCTTCCCTTCCCTTCCCTTCCCTTCCCTTCCCTTCCCTCCCTTCCCTTCCCTCCTTCCCTTCCCTTCCCTTCCCTTCCCTTCCCACCCTTCCCTTCCCTTCCCTTCCCTTCCCTTCCCTTCCCTTCCCTTCCCTTCCCTTCCCTTCCCTTCCCTCCCTTCCCTTCCCTTCCCTTCCCTTCCCTTCCCTTCCCTTCCCTTCCCTTCCCCTTCCTTCCCTTCCCTTCCCTTCCCTTCCCTTCCCTTCCCTTCCTTCCCTTCCCTTCCCTTCCCTTCCCTTCCCTTCCCTTCCCTTCCCTTCCCTTCCCTTCCCTTCCCTTCCCTTCCCTTCCCTTCCCTTCCCTTCCCTTCCCTTCCCTTCCCTTCCCTTCCCTTCCCTTCCCTTCCCTTCCCTCCCTTCCCTTCCCTTCCTTCCCTTCCCTTCCCTTCCCTTCCCTTCCCTTCCCTTCCCTTCCCTTCCCTTCCCTTCCTTCCCTTCCTTCCCTTCCCTTCCCTTCCCTTCCCTTCCCTTCCCTTCCCTTCCCTTCCCTTCCCTTCCCTTCCTTCCCTTCCCTTCCCTTCCCTTCCCTTCCTTCCCTTCCCTTCCCTTCCCTTCCCTTCCCTTCCCTTCCCTTCCCTTTCCCTTCCCTTCCCTTCCCTTCCCTTCCCTTCCCTTCCCTTCCCTTCCCTTCCCTTCCCTTCCTTCCCTTCCCTTCCCTTCCCTTCCCTTCCCTTCCCTTCCCTTCCCTTCCCTTCCCTTCCCTTCCCTTCCTTCCCTTCCCTCCCTTCCCTTCCCTTCCCTTCCCTTCCCTTCCCTTCCCTTCCCTTCCCTTCCCTTCCCTTCCCTTCCCTTCCTTCCTCCTTCCCTTCCCTTCCCTTCCCTTCCCTTCCCTTCCCTTCCCTTCCCTTCCTTCCCTTCCCTTCCTTCCCTTCCCTTCCCTTCCCTTCCTTCCCTTCCCTTCCCTTCCTTCCCTTCCCTTCCCTTCCCTTCCCTTCCCTTCCCTTCCCTTCCCTTCCCTTCCCTTCCCTTCCCTTCCCTTCCTTCCCTTCCCTTCCCTTCCCTTCCCTTCCCTTCCCTTCCCTTCCCTTCCTTCCCTTCCCTTCCCTTCCCTTCCCTTCCCTTCCCTTCCCTTCCCTTCCCTTCCTTCCCTTCCCTTCCCTTCCCTTCCCTTCCCTTCCCTTCCCTTCCCTTCCTTCCCTTCCCTTCCTTCCCTTCCCTTCCCTTCCCTTCCCTTCCCTTCCTTCCCTTCCCTTCCCTTCCCTTCCTTCCCTTCCCTCCTTCCCTTCCCTTCCCTTCCCTTCCCTTCCCTTCCCTTCCCTTCCCTTCCCTTCCCTTCCCTTCCCTTCCCTTCCCTTCCTTCCCTTCCCTTCCCTTCCCTTCCCTTCCCTTCCCTTCCCTTCCCTTCCTTCCCTTCCTTCCCTTCCCTTCCCTTCCCTTCCCTTCCCTTCCCTTCCCTTCCTTCCCTTCCCTTCCCTTCCCTTCCCTTCCTTCCCTTCCCTTCCCTTCCCTTCCCTTCCTTCCCTTCCCTTCCCTTCCCTTCCTTCCCTTCCCTTCCCTTCCCTTCCCTTCCCTTCCCTTCCCTTCCCTTCCCTTCCCTTCCTTCCCTTCCCTTCCCTTCCCTTCCCTTCCCTTCCCTTCCCTTCCCTTCCCTTCCCTTCCCTTCCCTTCCCTTCCCTTCCCTTCCCTTCCCTTCCCTTCCCTTCCCTTCCTTCCCTTCCCTTCCTTCCCTTCCCTTCCCTTCCCTTCCCTTCCCTTCCCTTCCCTTCCTTCCCTTCCCTTCCCTTCCCTTCCCTTCCCTTCCCTTCCCTTCCCTTCCCTTCCCTTCCCTTCCCTTCCCTTCCCTTCCTTCCCTTCCCTTCCCTTCCCTTCCCTTCCCTTCCTTCCCTTCCCTTCCCTTCCCTTCCCTTCCCTTCCCTTCCCTTCCCTTCCCTTCCCTTCCCTTCCCTTCCCTTCCCTTCCCTTCCTCCCTTCCCTTCCCTTCCCTTCCCTTCCCTTCCCTTCCCTTCCCTTCCTTCCCTTCCCTTCCCTTCCCTTCCCTTCCCTTCCCTTCCTTCCCTTCCCTTCCCTTCCTTCCCTTCCCTTCCCTTCCCTTCCCTTCCCTTCCCTTCCCTTCCCTTCCCTTCCCTTCCCTTCCCTTCCCTTCCCTTCCCTTCCCTTCCTTCCCTTCCCTTCCCTCCTCGACCGCGATAATCGCTGAAATTACCGTAGTTTCTAGACGGGACGTGGCGGAGTGCCCGAGAATAGACACTACTTATAAGAGTGAAGCAGTGGATATTAAAGTTATTCATCTCTCCAACATGTGTGGACTTGCCTTATTGAAGAAACACGCACTATTAGTCATTGTGGCATGCATAGTTCCATAGTATCGGGTGGAATCCAAAACCCTGAACAGCACAACTGTAGACGCAGCGGGAACCTGCTAGGGATGAACATACCACGAAAAACGTACAAGAAAAGGAGGACGTTGTTATGCGATTAAAATGGAGGAGAACGAAGTAAGTTTACTTGGGGGCGTCGTCTGTCCATATCTAAAGGGTTACTGTTTCGACACCACCATAGGGGAAGTGGCATGGTATGCCACTCCGTTAAGGACCTGTGAGAAACAGCTTAGTTCGCTATATCACGGACGAGCAGAAAAAGTTAAAAATCAACTCTCTACACAACAAATTATAGTCGTGGAAGACAATGCGAAAGTCTTCGCGGTTTCCTTGGTCAAAAAGGTTAAGTTATGTCAACTAGAGATTTGGCAGACCGAACATCCCAGAATTCTTGTAATCGAGGGACACCACGGAAAACAGCTGATTCCGAAAATAAATATACTACCCCATAACGCAGATCTAATGACCTATACAACAGCAAATTCCTGTATGTCGAACAAGCTTACGCGAGGAAGTTAGAACAGCTATATATGGACAAAATCCACCGAAGATGTCTGATGCAGCGAGAAATATCACGAACTCGATTGTTGATGGCACCACTGGTTCCAAGTACCCTGAGCCACCTGGTGAAGGAAAGCGGCGGATGTAGGCCGAGTATTAGGAGAGGTTCTATACATCATGAAATGTGTACCAAGAGCTGTTACCATCAGACGCACCAAGAATTGTCACAACGAATTGCCAATATTGGTAAACATTACCAAATTTATGGCACCAGTGAAAGAAAAAATATATGCAGTATAATGATTCGATGTATCATTCATTGAAAAGTTATTCAAGGAAAAGAATAAAAAATAAAATAAATTAAAACATTTTCGTATATACAGGGAGTTCATTCAGTACTGCATTCTTCACGACTCAACATCTGGATTGTCAGGAATTCAGATGTTTTTGTTCAGAAAATTTAAATAGAATCAAGAGAAGGGAATTCTCAAATAAGTTCATATAACTACATGGTCTTCCATGAAAATAAATTTAACTTTCCAATTGATCGCCCTGTTTTTTATTTATATGAACTCTCTGTAACTATGTTTTCAGATCGAATGGTGCGTTGCCACGTTATCGTTATTTATACAGAAGTTATTGCGAAAAATTATGACTTCACTCTGAACTGGAATAATAATTTCGTGTTTAAAGATTTTCTAATAGATGATTTGCACCTTGTGTGAATTTTTCTGATGGAAGCTCTCAGTATGGTATGTCAATGATCAATTGTGCTAAAATTCAATAATTTTATATTTATCGAATGGGTTTCTTACAATTACATTGAATTTTGGTGCCGAATATGGTTTTCTCGATTTTTATTAGTGATTTCTATCAAGTTTTAGTGTAATCATATTTAATTCTTACATAAAATTGAATGTTTTTCATATCCTAAAATCAAATTCGTTGGACAATGTTTCGTAGAATAGAATCATATTTTAATTCATTTGCTCTTGGGTATTTTGTGAATGCCTAATTTATCTTGAATAGTATGTGCACTGGCAGATCTGAGGGGGGGGCATAGGGGCTATGCCCCCCCCCTATAGTTCTGAATAAGTACTTGATACTGATTCAAAAACCAGTCTCGATATGCACTAGACCTTGACTGATTTTCAACAAGAAGAAAACACACGTTATACAAACCAAAATTATTCGTATTCGAATAAATTGAATGTTTCCTAAAATACTCAAACATTCCAAATCAACACGTTTTTGAATTTCATAGAAGTCATTCATCATCCAATACAACCATGAAATAGAAATATTGTTCCATGCAGTGCGAATATGGGAAAAAACACTGGCGGCCAAATCAAAGGACGGCAAAGCAGATTACGATAAAGAAAAAATTATATTTTTGGGGAATGGACTTCAGTAAAATGCTATTACCATTAGCGGTAAGCCGTGAGAGGTGGCGGTGAGTGTTAGGAATCGAAAACAAATAAAATAAATAGTTGTTTTTTATCGGAAACCGCAAAAACAAATAATCATTCCATTCATTACACTTGGTTTTGAAGGAAAAGGGTCATTCCACATTAGGTCCCCAAACATATGAGTAAGATTCAGTTCATATTCCTGTTGATTTTATTATTAATTAATGTAAATTCAATTAATTTTCAACTTCAACGCCCTGCATCTCGAAAACAAATTGTCTTTTAAAAATTAATGAACGGACCGGTCCACCTTGGGAATCATCCTGTATAAGCAAATATTGTGATAGTCCTCACATTTACTCCAAAAAAATTAAGCAAGTTATCGATCACATTATATATATTTCTGCCAAAAATGCATAGTACGACGCCATACACACCTTATATGGAAATCACATGAGAATATAGGCTAAATTCAATGTGGCAATACTTACATTACTTCAGGAAATTACCAGGAAATTAATTCCTATTTTGTCAATAACCAAACCCAGTTTTTTAGACAAAAATTGCAATAAATCAATAAATAGAATTATTGACCAACATTCATTCAAATTATTGCACTTATCCCCCCCACGTAACACTTGGTGCGGAAGATGTAAAGGCCCACACAGCAATTAAGTATGCAGGGTCGCGAGTAGTTATAATAGAAATCACGCAGTATGCGGAACGCTCAGCTATTCAATTGATAATCTGCACACATCACAATATTTAGGGGCATATGTACTAGTCTGACCCTGGTTGGCGGTATGGGAGTCAATTTTGTGGTAATTAACCATTTTTTGCGCCTTTTTTTTATTTATCTTATATGTGTGACGACAACTATACCCAGTCGTAGAACGAGACAAGGAGGTTCCCAGTGATCTGAGTAAGGAACTTATAGCAACCCCAAACAGCATCCGTATCTCGCGAGTGTAGTGCGCGATTGGAAAACATTGAAATGTACCTATTGAAATGGTGAATAAACATATTATAGGGATTGTTATCATATTAACATTTAGAGATACCTAATATTGACCAGGACCGGGTTTTGCCCGAGAGTATTGATTGATTTTGAAGAAAATAATCTTGGTAATTTTATAGTATACCGGGAGTTGTCAAAAAGGGATATACCGGTCCCGATCAATAGCCTTTATTAACACTACAAATAAAAACATTTTCTTTTAAGGCATGGGCGTACCCAAAGACCAAAGGTTTTTGTTTTGGGATGATTACGCCTATTTGATGATTGTATGTTATTACTGTAGGTATAATTTTAAGTTTCATAGATTAAGTTTTGTTAGTGAATGGTGAGTCTGGAAAATTTGTGGCATGGGCTATTCCCAAAACTTTTTGAAAGGGGAAAGTAAGGTAATAAACCGTGGTAATTTGTCCCTGGACTATATTTTCAGCCAGCATCGGAGAGAACTGATCCGTTGAAGAAATTGTATTTCATATCAAGCAATTAAAAATATCTCCGTTCGAAAGAATCGGTGACGAAACAAATATCAACGACGACCGTGATACATGGGAAGATCGTTGAAAGATTTGATTTCTGCTAATAGAAAGAAATAAACCACGTGGGCAGTCTGAGAACCTGACTAGGTCTTATGTCCCAAAGAAAACAGGCAAAGTGAACGATTTTGTTTCGGTAGCTATGATGTTATGGGAAGGGACTAAATGAAATAAATTGACAGAAAAGTGATAAATCACAGTTTTGACGAATATCTGTGGACGGGGAACCAATGATAGAGTGTGCCCAGCGGTTGGATCCGGGGGAGTTGATTTTTGGGTGACTGCTGGGAGAGACGAAAAAAGGAGTCGAAGATCGGGCGTAGAGTTGAAAGTTTCGGTAGACGAAAAGCGAACGGTAAACTATACGGAAGGGGTTGGTACCGGCATTAAATTTAAATTCAAAATTATTACTTGTGATTTCAGAGGGTTGTGATATTTTTTTATATAAAGAAATTCGTTTCATTGTTGACAGGTGATTTAATAAAAGTCAATCTTAATTTCGGGACGAAAAGATACGCGAAATACGAGGTGGGATACCTATATGTGAGTGTAGACGAATTGAGTCGTTTATCAGACTCGGGAATAACGCCAGACACGTAAGAAAACTGTTTCTGTGTAATAATCATTTTAATGTAATGTGGATAAGTAGACATCGCCGATTTCTCTAGACCAAACCGACCGTAGGGGAAAGCCTTTTTTTATATTTTATTTCAGTAGGAAACTTGGTAGGAAGTAAGTTTATTGATTTTGATATCCCGACCCATGAGTTGCTAGAATAACATTAAATACCTCCTTCTGAGAAGTTTTGATTTATTTTTTTTTGTTTTTTAAACCTGGGGAATGCTCGACTTGTCGAGACCTTTAGAAAGACGAATAGAAAAGATAGATATGATAAGTCCTGTAATCCTTACAATATATTTAGAGTAGAAAATTTAGTTTTACTTAAAAATAAGGTAGATAACTAAATGCAAGAACTTTTTAAGTGTCTTTATTCAGTGATAAGAGACGAACACCCGAATATAGTCATCAAAGTGGACAATAATAGACAGTGCCTAAAAACAGAGTGAACCCCTATTACAACTAAGTGATACTGTTATATCAACATTGGATGTAGTTTTAGTAATATCTCACAAAAAAAAAAAACTTCGTTAACATTTTCTTTTTCCTTTTCCCAATGGAGGTGTGATAGCGATCTGTTCTCTTTCATTTCCAATATTTTACCAAATTCGTGTTATTTTCAATTATGTTGTTTCAGCAAATAGACGTAAAGAAACGTTGTAGTGGCATTAAACTGATCGTGTCAATATACCGACCCAGTTAGATATTTCTGCAACATTTCACTATATTGAACTACTGTCTTGTATTTAAACAGAAGAGTATCCTTTGTTTTGGCTGAGAATGACCACCTACAGACAGGTTTCGAGGTTTTGCCTCTCATCACTGCCAAGGTAGGTCGGACAACATCATTATTGTCCTGTCCTAAATAAATATTATTCAACTATTTAACTAATACTTTCCTATGGATGAAACTACAACTAACAACTAAGTTGGTCGCAACGCCATCCGCATGGAAAATCAAGAACAAAACACTCCTAGGCAGCATAGACTCCAGGAAAGATTTGACTGTTATATTTTGAACAAATTCGAAATTATGTGCCGGAGAGTATCATCATAGTGACATGAATACGAAGTACCACTCTCTTTGAGCGTTTTAAGCAATTTGTGTTTGAAAATTAACCATTTTCAAGATTCAGAAGGGCATAATTCGAAAAGTAGTTGAGACCTAATCGAATTCATTTCGGATTCGTGTTCGTAAGTAAGGTCACTTTCTTTTTTAATTTCAAGGCAGAGCCCGATAAACTCACCTTTACCAATGAATACTCCTACATTCGCTGAAGACAAGTTCTTTCAAATGATTGTAGAAGATAAGACAGTTCACCTATTGAGAGAAGAAGCCGAAGCTCAGCATCATATTATGAACTATCTTCGACGTTTGAAATCTGATGAAGTGAATTACAGCCGTGTCAGATGTGATAACGGTAAAGAATGTACGTCTCATGCTTTAAAAAATTTTTGTAACCTGACAAAAATAGACATTGCATATAACCGATGCAACGCTAGTCAAAAAACGGGGTGAGTAAACGTACAAATCGAACACTGATGGAAAGAACAAGAACCTTGCTGGCAGAATCTAGTTTACCCAAATATTTGTGGGGAGAAGCAACCCGTAGTGTCTCTTATCAGCTCAATCGAACTCCCACCTGTACATTGTTGAAAAAAGTTCCAGCGAAATAATATTATAGATTTGTTGACTTTTCTAGACTTCGAATATTTGATTGTAGAGCATGGTACGTTTTTCAACCTACTTCTAAGAATAAACTAGTCCCCTGGGAATTCAGAGCAAGAATTGGTCCCCGGTACGGTCTGCCTGTCGTAAAAGGCGACTAAATGACCCCCAATCCAAAGTGTCAAGCGACCCGTGCTGATGGATGCATGGCGGTGGGGATGCACCGTCGATAATGGAGCCTTCAGGAAACCGTGCGAAATCTTGAAGTAAACAGCCTCAGTCCTGTGCAGGGGGCACCACAGGGCCGGAAATCTCCTTCCCCATACTCGTGGGAACAAAAATTACCGAAGAAATGAACAAAACCTTCAGCATTGTAAGACGGCTTCGGCAGTCCTTACAGCGGCTGGGGTAGGGTTTGACGTAGCCCTTATTCAGGAACCTTGGGTTAGATATGGGAAGATAAGAGGACTGAGGGGAGAAGCGGAGAGCTCATTTACAGCAGATCAGCAGAGGTCCCTCGGACCTGCATAACCATAAAAAACATCCAGAGATCTTACATTAGTAATGATCAGGACGAAGGTAGGGAACGGGACCAAGGAGCTAGTACTCGGATCGGCCTATTTCCCATCGGACCACCCCGAACCACCACCCACAAAGGATGTAGAAGACCTGGTGAGACATTGCAGGAACAAAGGACTGCAACTTATCATCGGTTGTGACGTTCATGCGCACCACATCACTTGGGGTAGCAGCGACACTAACGAAAGAGGTGAAAATCTACTACAATTCATAATGGCTAACAACCTGGACACGCTGAATGTAGGAAACAAACCCACCTTCATTACAAGGAGGTACTCGACGTAACAATAGCCTCAACTTATGTGAGTAACCTTGTTACAGAATGGCATGTATCTGATGATGTTAGTTGCTCGGATCACAAATACATTAACTTCATAATAAAGATGACATCTACAAAGAGACCTATCGGAACCCACGGAAAACGAACTGGGAAGCGTACAGAGCAGATCTGAGCCGCAAACTCCAAGGAACGCATCGAACGATGAGAACAAACAGCTGACTATAGAAGAAATCAATGACGCAGCCATCTCTTCGTTTGTTAAGCACTGCCCACTCATCACAAGGAATACTACCAGGAAAGTGCCCTGGTGGCACAAAGAACTTGCAGAACTGAGAAAGCAAGCCAGGAAAGAATTCAACACAGCCAAAAAAATTAAAGGTGGGACGAATACAAGAACGCCTTGTCCATTTTCAAAAAGGCCCTGAACAAATCCAAGAGAGACTCCTGGAGAGTGTGCTAGACTCCAGAAAGTACTCTCTAAGGATACACAACAAGTAATATACTCCCTGAAAAATTAACAAGGGGAGCACACCTGTACAGGAGAGGAAACAATAAAAGAACTACTGAGAGTTCACTTCCCTGAAGCACAAATAGATCAGACACGAGCTATGGGAAACCTGGAAGTACTGGAGACTTTGAAAAGAGGCTGGGCTGGGATATAGCAAAAAAGGTCGTGACCTATGACGAAGTTCAATGGGCAATAGGCACATTTGAACCCTTCAAATCACCGGGACTAGAGTGGATCTAACCTGCAATGCTGCAGAAAGGACCAGAAGAACTACAAATCAGACTCTGTCATATACTCAGAGGCAGTCTGGCACTCGGGTATGTACCAAAACCATGGAGACAAGTTAGGGTTACCTTTATACCGAAACCTGGAATAGCTGGGCAGGATTCGGCAAAGGCCCTAAGAGTAATAAGTCTTATGTCATTTGTACTCAATACTTTGGAGAAGCTAGTGGATAGACATATTAGGGACGGTGTGCTAGTGGAAAGACCACTGCACCGTGAACAATATGCCTACAGGACTGGCTGTTCAACGGAGACAGCATTCCACCATAGTAACGAGGGTGGAAAACACGCAGGAAAATAAAGAGGTATTGCTAGTGGCCTTTCTTGACTTAGAAGGAGCTTTCGACAATACCTCTATAAACTCAATCACTAGAGCTATCAGACACAGAGAAATCGAGGAACTATGTGTAGCCTATATAGACTCAATGCTGAGAAATAGACTGATACACATCACTGTATTAGAGGAGACCGTAGTAGCCAGGGCGACCAGAGGATGCCCACAGGGTGGAGTTCTATCCCCGCTTCTGCAGAATCTGAACGCGGACTCGTTGCTGGTAACACTGAATGAAGCAGAACACTGAGCCCTTGGCGATGCTGACGATATCGTGGTCTTAGCACAGGGAAAACTCAACACAACCGTTAGAGATCGTATGCAGAAGGTTCTTAACCTTGTCATGAGATGGACGGACTTGGGAGGGGCTGAACGTCAATCCTAACAAGGTCAGTATAGTAGCATTCACCCGAAAACGAAAAACAGAGGGCCTAGGACCCATACGACTTCGAGGGGAGGACATACAGATAAAGGAAGAAGTCAAGTATCTTGGAGTAATACTAGACTCCAAGCTGTCCTGGAACCAGCATATCGAAAAAATAACCAAAAAAGCGGTGACTTCACTATTGATAGCCAGACGCGCTTTTGGAAAAAATGGTTACTCAAGTCACATATGCTGCACGGTGGTCATGCGCTCTATTACATATGCTTCTTTGGTGCAACACCAACTGCAGCGATGGAGACACTCCTGGGACTGCCACTCCTCCACTTTTTGATTCAGGACGAGGCAAGGCTTGGTGCCTCCAGATTGCAGATCGTACCCAACCTGAACGTTGGAACGGGGCACATGAGAATCGTTAGAATTGTGATCGGGGACGCGCTGGAAACGAGAATGGACCACATTCCGAAACGATACTCCTTCAACAACCAGTTAAGAGTGCTGGTGCCAAACAGAACTGAATGGAACGGCTCACAGCTCAAGGACATTCTACAGGGGAAAATCTGGTACACAGATGGATCCAAGACTGAGAATAGAGCGGGCTTAGGACTGTTCTCCAGGAATCTGAGTATTGGCATCAGCTACTCACTGGGCACCCATATCACTGTCTTTCAAGCAGAAGTGTACGCCATCAATGCGCGAAGGAAAATAATAGGAGAAACGTTGAAAACGCGCATATCAACATCCTATCAGACAGTCAAGTGGCACTGAAGGCAAGGGAGTAACGTCCAAACTGGTATGGGACTGCAAAGAAGACCTGAAAACTCTGTCAAACCGGAATCAAGTCAAACTGATATGGGTCCCAGGTCATCAGGGAATCGCAGGCAATGAGAAAACAGACGAACTCACACGAAGAGGATTGGAAATGCTCCTAAACCAAGGGCAGATGCTAGGGGTACCGAAGTGTACAATAAGAGCGTCTGTAAAAGCACAAAAACTACTGGGACAATGTCCCAGGAAACAAACACGGGAAAGAATTTATCGAAGGACCGTGTAACAAAAGAACGGCAGACCTGTTAGCAATGAACAGGAGCCAGTTGAGAACCGTTACGGGATTCCTGACTGGACACCAGTTAAGGAGCACCTCAAAAAAATGGGGCAATATGATGGAGACCTGACCTGCAGACTATGCGGTAAGGATCCAGCTATTGCTATGCTATTGCGAAGCTCTAGACCGCAAAAGACAGGCAATTTTCGGGCAGCCATCTGGCAACCCAGAACTACTATACAAAAATATTGGATTGGGTAATGTGACATTGAAACATAGCGGTGCCTTGGTTCGCGGACCTGCTGGCTCCATTGTTAAAACGTGGAGCTGGCGGGTTTGCGAATTGGGGCATATATAGGTACTGTACAATGGGCTAATAAGCCTAAGTGTCACCGGAGGCAATAGCCGACCGGACTTACACAGAAGTGGAGGTTTTAGTGAGTATGCCTACTAAAGAGAGTTTCACAGTAAATATTGAGTAGGGTATTCCTAGAATGGATACAGTCTGTGGTATCCAGAAACAAACAGATTGTTATTCCTCGTCATGTTCAGTTCGATGAATTGGACTCCGTATACCATAAGGAAAGTCACATACATGGCATGAAAGAAGATGTTGCAATAGGATTTCCTAATGATAATGAAGACTCCACTCAACTTCATGATAATCACCCCAGTACAAATGATGGACTAAATGAATAAATAGAATTGTCATTTCTTGCCATGTTGAGTTTGATGAATTGGACTACCTATATCACAAGGAAAGTCATGAATCTGGCATGAAAATAGATGTTGAAATAATGATTCCTGATTGACATTGTACATGAGCATCAGCATCTACCCTCGGAAAAACAAGTCATTGATACAAGAGGGATGTTTACTATAAAACAAGACGGCACCAATAAAGCACCTTTGGTTTTCAGAGGCTTTCAGACCAAAGTCTCCTATGAAGTTTACCACGTAAAATGCCACAATAGGGAATGAAATATCGAATTTATAGGGTCCACATTTGAAACATTTCCAACAAGTGATTTTGTTTCAATCAACAACGTCTCACAAATCTGGCCCGTCGAGACCACGGTGGTACAGCTTCTACATAGGCAAAGTATATTTTCCTACAACCACACTCCAAAACATGCTTTTCTGCATAGTTTTACGTTCGCAAACATGATTATTTCTCACAATAATTGAAATTTGACATTAGTGTGCCGCAAAGTGACATTTCTCTGCCACAAAGTGACATTTCTCTGCCACAAAGTGACATTTCTGTGCCAAAATTTTTCAGTACCTCATTTCTAAGCAATACAGTTTTCGTGACAGCAAGGTGAAAGTATATTTTGAAAATTCTGCATTTCGAAGGGATATTTGATCAGGCAACTTCAAGAATGAATAGACAAAGTCTATTGGTTTATATAATATGAGGGAAATTGTCGTACAAATTCATAATATTTTGAACAAAAATTATAGACATCACTACTGCTTTCTCAAATACCCACATACACACTATCCATTGCTAGGCAACGGAGCAATATCTATCGAATCATTTGAATGTCAACAAACGTCAAGCATAAAATATTCGTAAAATATTCTTATCCCATCATTTTTTAATGAGATTGAACTAAAATGGATAGCGACAGTTCTGAAATTGAAAATACTCCGCCAGAACTAAGAGAACAAGTTAATTCATTGTCATTGAATTTACTACCTTCAACTCCAAGAGGAAAATATGAAAATGCATACAAACAGTTTATGGATTGGAAGGAAAAATACAAAACTAAACGTGTTTCTGAAAATATAATGTTGGCATATTTTGAAGAACTATCCAAATCAAGAAAAGCCTCTACTCTCTGGTCAATATATTCAATGCTATAATCGACTATTAATATTAATAATAATATCGCAATTAGTGGTGCATGTCGAAGAGGAGAATTATGGAAGCTAAACATGAGTAACATAGAAGACCTACATTCAACTCTAATAATAAAATTACAGGACACAAAAACAAAAGTTCCGAGAAGTTTCATAATTAGCGGAACCTTTTATAACCTTTGCAAAAAATATATTTCTTTGCGTCCTTCTAATCTTTCTGAAAATCGTTTCTTTTAAAATTATCAAAAAGGAAGATGTACACGTCAAGTGGTAGGAATAAACAAATTTGGTAAAATGCCCCAAGAAATAGCAACATTTTTAAAGTTACCGAACCCAAACTTGTATACAGGGCACACATTCCGGCGGACATCGGCAACCATGTTAGCAGACGCAGGAGCTGATCTGTTAACACTGAAACGCTATGGTGCTGGCGGTCAAATAGCGTAGCCGAAGGTTATGTTGATGACTCTTTGCACTCCAAAATGAACATTTCAAATAAAATAATGAATTCAGTTAACCCACAAATGTCAAATATAGTGTCAACAAATATGAACCAGATATCACACCCTTGATTATCATCATCATTTTCGCCTTCAACTTCTGTTAAAATTGTAGAAAATTTCGCGAGTAATGCACATTCAATGTCTACATCTAATTTGAATATTACAGAAAATGTTTCCAAAACTAACTCTCCCAGAATTTTAATTCAAAATTGTTCCAATTTTACAGTGAATTAGAACTACAAATAAATACTTTTTTTAATCATACCAAGGATTAATTTTTGAGTGATTTTTTTGGAATTTGTTTCTCAGTTATTACCATTAACAACTAATAGTTAATAATTAACTTAAATGTATGTAATTAATTATTATAATAAATATTTGTTAGGAAATAAACTTAATTATACTATAAAACGGAATTAATAGTCAGCGACGTTCAGTTCAGAAAAAACAAGAATGAGAGCGGCTTAAAATTCTCTCCCTCTTCCCTTGCTTCTCTTGGGCATCATAAAGCTAAGAATGAGTCACTGACATTTCATTCCATCTTATAGTATAGTATTGTTTTTAGCAAAAAGGGTGTTGTAGAAAAAGTATAGTGTGTAACACGAGCAGAAATGCAAATTCTCACTCGTTTGAATTGCAGCACTCGCTTGCGCTCGTGCCGCAATTTTTTCAAACTCGTGAGAAATTAGCAACCTATTTCAATGAATATCCCATAACAACTACACTGATATAGCGCACCACATTGGTATTGCTTAGCTAAATTTTATTCTTGACGTCGCGAGACCATTGTGGTACCGCAGGGCCAGAAAATTTTAAAAGTCAGTTAGACATTACGAGACTATATATGGCTTAAGAAAAGCGTACAGGAAATGGATCGGGAAATTCAACATCTTTGCTGAGTGGTACCAAAACATGGCGTAAATAATTGTAGCAGGTATACATTTCAAAGTATACAGGTATATTGAAGATATTGTGTGCAATTAGCCACTCAGATGCATGGTATAAATAAGATTAGGATAGCATTAGTAATGAGTAAATTTTTTTTAGAAATCCTGAGGATATTAATTTTGTTGGCGAAATGCGCGTCTACTGAAAGTGTTTAAACTATGCATCGTTTATATTAATTTCTAATTGAATCTGTTAGAAAAGTGTATATTCACTGTTTTCAATTTCTAAGTGAAATGACCTCACCCTTTTCAATGTTCAATGACACTTTTTCTAGATACGGTATGTTAAAGTTGAAAATTGATCTGTTTCCCGATTTTTTTTTTCATAATGTTTCAAGCTAGACTGAATTTATGTTAGATACACACGTTAACTACATGCTTTAGTACAGACGTACAGTCAAAAATATTTACAAAAATAATCACATGGTGTTTCACAAATTGTGGTATGACTCTAATTAATGCACCCTATAGACAACTCTTTGGAAGTGTCAGGTATATTGCTGTCATCAATCGACCTGATATAATATTTTCAGTTCAATTTTTGGGCATATTTCTTGACAAACCCACTAAAAAAATTTGTATAGCAGCTAAAAGAGTTTTTATGTATTTATGTCAATCCAGCAATCTGAATTTGACTTTACCTCGATAATCGAGTGGTGTCAGAATAATTGCATACTCTGACACTGATTTTGCTGACAATACAGATTTCGTTAAACTGATCAATAATTCAAAAACATGAGACATTCCACCATTACTTTTTTTTTCTCCACCACCTTTAGAAGGCGCGTGTCCGCTATAAATTATAACGAGACTAATACTTCAAATATTTTTTGTTCTGCGTCGAGGTACTACGAAATTATTAAGTAGATATTGATTTGTTAATGCTCTTTTTATGTTTATCATGACATCAATTTCATTAGTCACTGTTTGTTCTGGGTAGGCTTTGATACTTTCTGGCTAAGTTTCCTACAAACACTGCCTTGCAATCCATATCACTTCACCTTCATGCTGGTCCTGGGTTTATGGTTATTGCCAATTGAATCAAAAAATCTGTTCAGCTCTGGTTAGGAATTCCGAATATGAAAAAAGGATTATGTTATATCCATCGCCATATCTATGTTCCAGAAAACATTTGAGCTATTGTGTTTACTCCAATGTTAATCTACCGGAATGGTATGGAATTTTCATAGTTTACATTAATTTTTTATTGAATCTGTTGCAATAGTGTATATTTATTGTTTTAAAATTCCGAAGTAAAAAGACCCCACCCTTTTTAATGTTGAGGTCACCGGTCGAAGCTGAAACTATGGTATAATCATAATAATAATAGTAATAATAATGTTTACTGGAACTCCGCAGGCTTTACCGAAACCATTCTGTGAAAATGGTGGTTCTGATAATAGGGGTTCTTGGTGGAATGATGGACACACTGCTCTCAAACTTAAAAATCATACTGGTTTGCCATTTTATGGCAGAAATCTTAGCAGGACGAATGCAGAAGGCTGTAATTCTTGGTTCACTCCGCCTGCACATGATTCTCGGATCCAATAGTCACTTACCCGCTCTGCGTGGGGAGTGGTTATTGGGGTAAATGATCCAGCGCGCCCTCCGGACGTATCGGGGCTCCAGAGACAGGGCCTGACTGGGATAGTCTCAACGGATAGAAGAAAAAAATAATATTTATTTCAAGAAATGAATCTTGCAAGTTTGTGGGTGATATGCATTTAAAATAAAATCATGAAATTACAACAGTTATTCATTAAGTTATATAATATGGATATAATCTAATGATGTATGATGGAAGATATAGAAACTTTAGAAGATTCAGTTATTTAAAAGAACAGAAAAAAGTAAATAATAAAACTTTTAAGAAGCATGAGAACAGGTGTATATTAATATCACATTGAAATCCCTCTTAGGTAATATAAAAAAACAAGTTATTTAAAATATGAAACAAAATAAATTGCAGTGGGTACATTTTATCAATACTACTTGCTAACTGCTAATAGAAGTAGTATTCCAATATCATGGACTGTTTAAAAGAACAATAATTGATGTTTCTACAGAAATGATAGAGATATAGAAAAGTCATTTCGAATTAATCAAATCGTAAATATTTTGTCTCGGACTTTGAAGCAACCATTATTTAAGAATTTTTTTGTAAGCCTTCAGTTCGTTTGGCTTCTTTACCTGTTTTAGTTTGAGCTCATCAGAAATGATGTCATATAATCTAGGAGCTAAGCAGACATAGTTTTTTTGGTTCAATTGATTTTGGTGACCGTTGCAAAATATCATAGGCAAAAAGTTGTCTGATGTCTAATATATCCGATTGCCTAAAAAGGTTATTGCTTGAATGGGACATTTGTTTTCTTGAAGATTACTTTCAAGATCCATTTATGTAAGTTCGCGTTTATACTTGTAGAAATCAGGCTATGCATGACGGGTGGCGGGCGACAACCGTTTCATTTGTAGGCGCATTGTTTTATATGAAACCGTTTATACTCTGACCAGGTGGCAGGTTAATAAGTGAAGTACGATTAAGACCTACAATTTGGATTGATGCGGATCCTAATCACAAAAATATAGATTTTGTAGATAATAAATGGAGAGAAATCGGTGGAATATAGAATAAAGGCGGTAAGTACCGATACGTGAGTTGTTTTAAGCAGATAATAACAAATTTGCTGACTGATTTTCTCTCTTCTGGGATTTTAACCACTGAAAATTATGTAAGTGTTGAATCAAAATAATTCACGCTCTGAATGAAATTTTCGAACCGAATGGCTTGTCCACATCCTGGTGACACAATTCAACTATAAACAAGATATCACCTAGCACCCATCGCTTGCTACCTGTCACCTGCACTCAGGAGTATAAACGCGACCATGCACATCTAGGTTTTGTAGATGAACGTCACTAACCCCCCCCCAACCCAAAATACCATGGGTCAAGTGTGATTGTAAAAGCGAGTAGTAGAAAGTTTTCAAGTATTTGGTACTCAAGAGTGAGTTCAGTTAATTGAATTTGTATGAAGGGCCTCTCATTTTGGTGTGCTTGACTTGAAGATCCAATTTTGCTTCTGATATGTGAGTATGGTTGTCAATAAATGATGAGTGGTCCAAAATTGGGTAGGTTGTTGGAATAGGAAGTAAATGGTAGATAATGCATTTTCAGGCAATTCAGTGTGAGAACATTGAATTAAAAACATTCTTTAATCTTTTGGAAATCTGACTCAGATTTATTCATCAGCTCTTCCTAAGATTTGGCATCGTAAAAGATATCCGCAATGCAAAGTATTTCTTCTGGGGTGTTCATTCATAAAAGACTGTTTAAATGAATAGTGAACAAGAGTGGACCCAAAACTGTCCCTTGTGGAATTCCGTATTGGACAATTCTTGATTTACGTTGTTGACGTTCTCGACCTAGTAACCGAAAGTGTCAATGAGCCAACTCAATGCTATGACCAGTTTTCTAGATACATTTTGTTAAAGTTGAAAATTGGTTCATTTTCCAATTCTTCTGTTCAATATGTTATAAAGTCGATCGAATTTTGTTAAATACACACGTTTATCACATGCTTTGATAATACCTACATCAGCATATTCCATCAGAGTATCTAGCAGCATCACTCACAGCTTTAGAAATTTAATCAACTAAATCGAAATCGTTACACGGCTACGATTATCATCGATAATCAAGGGGTAATAAGAGGAATTCACAGCTACGAAAATAGCAAAAGATGCAAACACATTGATGTCTCAAGGCTCATTTTGTTAAAAATCTTGTCGAAAAAGAAGTCATCAGAGTTGAATATTTCAACCTAAGCATTGCCCAAAAAAAATGTCCGTGCAAATTTCACTGTTGGTTGAATTTATAATAATTCAATTAACACATAATTTGAAGTATGATAATTTAAAATTGAGAGGGGGTTGAATATATTTTCTTACAATTTCAATAGTAATACATTAAACTCTGTATATGATGAGTGTGATTGATGGTTAGTTGCGTCATTGTCAAATGTGTGACTTCCTTTAGTAGTATGTTACCTGAATACATGTTCCTCAACATACAGTCGAAACCTTTTTTCCCCTCTGCAATAAATAACTATATCTGTGCAGCCGGAAAGAAAATGTTGTGTGCGAGGAAGACGTCAAAGCAGTGTATCTCATTTCTCATCGCCGAGGTATTTGACGATACAGATTTCGTTGAGAGCGATAATTTTAAAACATGAGACACTTCGCCATAACTTCTAATCTCTCCACCACCTTTAGGCCTAGCGTGCTCGCCATAATTATAACGAGACTAATATTTCAAATGATTGTTGTCGACGTTCAACGAAATTATTAAGTAGATATTGATTTGCTCTTTCTGTGTTTATTTTGACATCAATTCAACCAGACACTGGATAGGCTTTTATATTTAACGATTGTTACACTAAAGTGGGAAAAACTCTAGCGAACAAAATGAATGAACCGAAAGACTATAAAAAAATTATAAATGATTCAGAATAGTATATATCCATTTCCAGCGACAGAAGAGGAAATATGCGATATTATATTATTATAAAAAATTGTAGAAAAAATTATGGGAAACCGACTAATGAGCTCCTTGAACAAACACAGATTACTGAGTGACAGTATGGCTTCAGAGAAGGAAAATCGACCAAGAATGCAATTTTCGAATTTACTCCTGGAATAGGTATATAATACATTAGACCAGAAAACTCCTGCAATCTGTATTTTTGTTGACCTCTCTTTCTAAGCGTTCGATACTGTCTGTCATGATAAACTATTATTGAGTAAGCGACACTCATATGAAATTGGAAGAAATGTGCATAAACTCATGAAGATCTACCTTCCAAATGAAAAGCAAAAAGTCTACATATGAGATACCATCAGATATACTAGAACGATTGAGTATGAAGTTGAACAAGGGACTGACTGTCCTGGGTCCATTTAATCCATTATAGGTATATATTGTTATACTGTGATCTGAGTAGAATGAAATGTTTTTTTTTTTCCAAAATATTGGCCAAAACGAAACTTTACCCTGTTTTTTACTTTTTCCCCCTTTTACCTTTTTAGCTCAGTCAGCTTCATCAAACATATCAGAATCAATGCTTCATTGTCAGAAGATTTGCATCCTATTGACAAAGACTTGTAAGTATAAATATAAATATATACATCAATATAAGTGGTAAAATACATTATATTAAAATATTAAGAAAAAAATACAAACATAATGAAAGTTAAATGAGATCCAGGTAACATTAAAATGATTCGTTGAAATATGAAATTGAAATTGTTATATCCGTCAACCGGTTGCACCCCTACGTGCAACCCTCAGAAGTCAGAGAATTGTGCGAGCTAGGGGAAGACGTAGCCCTTACATTTTAATACGTGTGATGCCATGCACGAGACCGGTGGCAATGCTGAGATTCGAACTCATGCTCTTTAGCTCATGGAGCGAGCACGGAACCCGCGAGCCACCGCGGCCCATAAATAATCTTGTAAGCTTCAATAGGGTCTATCAGCTAGCAAATTTCTCACTGTTTTCTTGAATTGTACGTTAGTCAGATTTTTAGACCTTATATCTATTGGTGAGTCATTGAATAATTTACCACCATTATAAAATGAGGAATCCTTGATTAAACTTGAGTGTGGTATGGAAAGTCTGAAAATGAATATGCTATTACGAGTACTATAATGAGAAGAAACAAAGTCTATCTTTGTTTTATTTTTGTACACCAATCATACAGTCTCCAGATTAAATTATGCAACGACAGTTAAAATCTTATTGGCAGAGAAATAATTTCTGCACGACTCCCTAAGTTTGACTTTACAGAGACACCTCACAGCTCTTTTCTGTAATATCAGTACAGAAGAAAGAAGGGTTGTACTGCAAGATCCCCAAAAAGGTATTCCATATCGTGGCTGTCTCCCAGATTCTAGGGAGAACGCTGCACAGATATCTGTCAGATTTAATTCAACGTCCGTCGTGGTATTAGCCAGGGAAGTAGTTGTTTTCTGTCAGATATCTGCCTAAATTGAGGAGAGAATAAGGGATTTTTACTTAAATTTCTGTCTTTCTCCTGAAGCCATCAGACTTTGTCTGATATTTCAAACAAACTCTACCCCGAGTTACTTTGGAGTGCTTTCTGAGGTTTTCTAGAGGTGACGCTGCGACTGTCTTCTTACGAGACTCCGCATCTACCTCAGAGAATCATTTCAAGTATCAGTGAATTGCATGGCATGACCAAGGACGTCGACGACTGTAAATGTTGTCGGACCTACCTTGCACTGAAGAGAGGCAATACACCTCGAAACCGGTATGTAAGTGGTCAAGTCCTTGATCATGTCAGGCAGATTTTTGCTACTTGATACAGAAAGTATTTGTGGCTGTCTCCCAGATTCTAGGGAGAACGCTGCACAGATATCTGTCAGATTTAATTCAACGTCCGTCGTGGTATTAGCCATACGATTCCCAGTTTTTCATGAAACAATTTGATCAGAGATTCCGTAACATCTTTACCACTTTTTAGACCATGAATAACTAGGTTGAATTTTTTAAATTTTCTTTCCGCTGTTAGCAACCTTGTCCTGAGTTCACCGTTTTCTTTCTTCAGTATTTCCTTATCTGACTGCAATTCTTGTATACATTCTTCAACTTCCCTTTTATAATTTTGGAACTCCAATTTCTTATCCTTAAATTGGTTTACTAGATGATTGTTCTGAGATTTTATTTCATCGTTCTGCTGTTTCAATTCTCTGAACATAGCAATCACTTCATCATTGGGGACTACGGACATTTCTCACTTTATCACATGTACTATGAATACCAATCGTTAGGCTACTTCTTGCTGGTTTTTATCTTCAGGATGATTAGAGTTTTTGTTACACTCCGATATTCGTTCTAATTTAAGACTGGGTGTTACACCGCAGAAAACATACGTTTTTATAAAAAATAATTAATTTCTAATACACTGTCTTGGAAAAGTTCAATTTCGCTATCTTTTGATATAAAATTCAAATTTAACTGATCATAAATACTCTCAGAAAATGAATGTTCATGCAGAGCTATTGAAAGTGTGTTCGAACAATATAACTGACGTTCAAGTTCGCATATGTGACATCAAATTACTAGAATTGGAATATTTACCCGATAGATAAGTGGAATGTATACAAAATTCAGGTTTCTAATTGTGATTTTGACATTTCATATTCAATTATTATTATTGCATAGTTTACTTCCTAACCAGTTTTTAGTTTTAGACATGTTCAAACTTTATTGCGAGTACCACGTACAAGCTGACCTTTCAAATCAGCTCATATGGAAATGAACAGTTAATTTACAGACAAACTTTACAAAAACTTCAATGTACCTGTATCAGTTGTATTTATTTCTGTGAATAAACATAAACTATGAAATGTTAAGAAACATCTTCGTTCACACCAATCAAAAATATATATCATATACCTATACAATGATAAAAACTATTGGTATATTCATATACCATATCAATAGATTATTGGTACCCAAATGGAAAACCACTTGCTCACATTTTTTTCAAATGGTTTTTCATTAGAAGTTAGTTATTTTGTTTTAGAAAAGTCATATAACATTCACACAGTCAAGGAATCCTACCCGACATGTTCAAATACCATTGAATAGATTTTGTAGATCTGTGACTGTTTATTCAGTCGTTTGTTTTCTGCCAATTCATATAATGCAAACAAACCTCTGCTTATTTAATGTCATTCATAGGGTGGCATTACCGTATTCATTGAATGCATATGCTTGGAAGCGTAAAATAAAAACTCTCTCATTTGAAACATCTTCCGTTATTGTAAAAAACACAAGCGCTCGTCCTCAAACCCTCGAAATTCTGAAAGTACCCATTTAGCTGGAGCTTTTTAGCATGATGTAATTGCAAGAATATAAAGAACAAAAGGAAGGCAAAAACCAAAACGTACTTTACATGTTTGCGGAACAATGTGACGAAACCATTTTAAAAGTATATAGACCAGTTCTGGGGGATAAAATGGACATCTGATTCACATGACGTTTACATTGTCATTCAATCAGCTGCTTCAATAATTTGGTATATCTACCAATCAGATTATAGTAATAATAACAAATCATCCATTTTATTCGGCATAAAAAATATGATTAAATTTTGTGAAGTTTCAGATCAGTACTCCTTTACAATCTTACCGCGTATGAAGTGAAGTGATGGTTATTCATAGTATGTTAATAATACATAAAATGTAATACAATATTTTATCCATAGCTAATAAATATAAAAAAATATAAACACGAATACTTTTCCTCAGGAAATACGAAAAACTGGCAATTTCCAAATTGCTTGTTTCTTACATGGATCAGACTGGCTTACCTCTCTTTTTGAAATTTTACTTAAATTTCGATTACATAGATAGCATAGATAGCTGCCACAGTAGACATACGAGATATGTTTGATAGGTTTCGAATTTCAGTCTGAGATAATTCTTCACAATGCTTTTTATGACGTGATATCGATTCTAGCAGACCTCCAGATGTACACAGAATAACAGCTATGATATTCGGTACAATATCTACACTACTTTTGGCACAGTTCAAAAATTATAATGCACCTCAACATTGTCAGACTTCCGAAAGAGCTGCTGGAGCAACTGTTCAACATCATCATCATACACGTCCATAGTAGTGGAGGTTTTGGAATAAGAAATTTTGTCTCAAAGTATTTTTGTTCATCAACCTACATCTGAAATTGACAGGAAGAAAAGTGAGGAGAAACTCTTGGGTATGCTATAGAATTCAGAAAAAAATTGATTCACAAACAAACCTGAAATTCCATAAAATTTCAGAAGAAATATTCCGTGGCACTGAAATTCCTACCAAAAGCTCAGTTTCAATAGCTACCATGTCATTACATGATCCCATTGTTTGCTCTCACCAATAACCATAAAAATTTAAATATTTCTACCAGAAATATGGCATTCGGGCATTGGTTCGAACGAATCAATTACTGGAGTATGAATGTTGGGCATGTGATTGAATGAATTGCATGGTGCGATAACCATCGAAAAACCAAGATGTTATTCTCCAGAGTTGAAGAATAGTGAAAAGGTAAAACTCCACCCAGGATGCTAGTGAATACCCATCCTCAGCAGCAACTCATACGAGGCTGCAATTTAGCACTTAATTCAGTTATTCTAATTACTTCAAAAGCACGAGTACCCCTTTCAAGAAGACACTCGCAGTTCCAAAATTAGAACCAGCAACTTGAAACTTTACATACTATTCAAGAGTGCCGAGTCAGATACGATTTTGCACAGAGAAAACATTGACAGTGGTAAGTTTTCTTTTGGCTTTCTGAAAAACATGTCAATTTTGCACTTATATGATCAGCATTTAGTTTTCAAGGTTGAGTGAACGATATTCACCTAAAGTAATCTAAAAAGAATTATCTGACAAACATTTTCGCTAATTCTAGTTTGTCCCTCAAGCTGAACATTTAACAACTTGTATGTTGTCTACAGACAGCAATCCGATTTTTCTGGGAAAATACAATGAATAAATGAAGTTTTCAAATGCACCATTGTCCAACAAATGTAATAAGAGTCTTCAACAGTCCGACGCTCGAAAGATGTCGATTTGACGACAAAAGAAAAGTTATCAATGGCATTTAAATCTGGTCGAACTTGGTACACTTGAATATTATATAAAGTTACAACTTGCCACCAATCCACCAATCTGTCTCTCATCCTTCTTACTGAAGACAGTGGAGAAGACGGTAGACAACTACATCAGAACTGAGATACTGGAGAGAGTGCCATTGCACTCCGGGCAGCATGCATATAGGGCGGGCAGATCAACGGAAACCGCTCTGTACGTGCTTACCGAAAGCATCCAGAGATCACTTGAGCACAAAGAAATGGCCATTTGCGCCTTCTTAGACATAGAGGGGGCATTCGACAACACCTCTCATGAAGCAATAAAGAGGGCCCTAATGAACAAGGGAGTGGACAGAACCACATCCAGATGGATGTGCCAAATGCTGGCCACAAGAACAGCTGAAACGAAAGTGGGTGAGAGCAGCTTTCGGATCAGCACAAACAGGGGGTGCCCACAAGGAGGGGTACTATCACCTCTGATGTGGAGTCTCGTAGTAGACGAACTACTCGGAACACTGACCGGGAGCGGAGTCACTTGCCTTGGATATGCGGACGACATAGTCATCATGGCCAAAGGCAAATTCGAAGGAACCCTCTGCGATCTCATAGAAAGAGAGCTAGAGACAACCAGAAGATGGTGCCTCTCTGTGGGGCTGAGAATTAACTCATCAAAAACCACAGTAGTACCATTCACTAGAAGAACAAAGGTTCAGCACCTAAGGACTGTTCGCCTCGACGGAGCAGACTTAGAATGGCAGCAAGAGGTGAAGTATCTAGGACTTACTCTAGACTCAAAACTACTCTGGAACAGACACGTAGGAAAGATCGCTAATAAGGCAAAATCATCACTGATGGTGTGCAGGAACATTGCAGGAAAAACATGGGGATGTAACCCATCAGTACTGCGATGGATGTACACCATGATAGTGAGACCTATGATCACCTACGGGGCAGTAGCATGGCAAGGCAGAACCGAACTCGCCACAACAAAGAAGATCTTGGAAAAAGTGCAAAGACTAGCATGTCTTTGTATAACAGGAGCAATGAGGTCGACTCCAACAGCAGCAATAGAGGTCATTCTGGACCTCACTCCTCTCCACATAATGGTGAAGAGAACTGCTTGGGAGGCAAACCTCAGGTTGGCTAAAGTCGGACTCATAGGGACAGCACACGGCGCGAGGGGCTTAACCCCTACCAACTGTGCACACCTTGCCGACCTCCCAACTGACGAAATTACCAAGAAATTTAGTTTCGAGAAACTTTTTCGAACGGAACTAAACACCAAGCGAGAATGGAACATAGAATCGATTCGAGCACTGGGGAAGAATACCTTAACATGGTATACGGACGGGTCCAAAACTCCCGAAGGAACTGGAGCAGGGGTCTTTGGGCCTCGCACCAAATACTCTGAACCCATGGGCCAGTTCCCCAGCATTTTCCAAGCGGAAATTCACGCCATAGAAAGGTGCATTCAGTTCAACCTCAATAGGAAATACCGGAACCAGGAAATCGTGATCCTCTCCGATAATCAAGCAGCCATCAAAGCGTTGAGCTCCTGCAACATCAACTCGAAGATGGTTTGGGAATGCCTAGACAAACTTAATGATCTGGGCAGGAACAATAAGGTGACCCTCCTCTGGGTGCCAGGGCACGCCGGAGTAGAGGGCAACGAACAAGCAGATACCCTGGCACGGAAAGGCGCAGCAACGCCACTGATCGGGCCAGAACCATTCTGCGGACTTGGAAAATATTACTTCCGAGAAGAACTCAATAAAGCTGAAGAAGCAATGAGAGCAACATACTGGCTAAGACTTCCAGGGCTGAGGCAGGCCAAAGATCTCCTCGGAAATTTCAACCGAGCAAGATCAAAGACACTGATTAACCTCAGCAAAATTAGTCTAAAGACAATCACGGGATTTCTAACGGGGCATTGCAGACTCAAAGAACACCTGAGGAAGCTAGGCTTAGAGGAGGACAGCACCTGCAGATTATGTGGGGAACACCCAGAAACACCCCACCATATATTGATGGAGTGTTACGCTGTACATCGCAAAAGATTGAATATACTGGGATCACACCAGCTGACCGTGGGAGAAATACCACGAGCAGACCCCCTCAAAATCCTAAAATTCCTGAAGGAATTGGGACTTGAAGGGCTGCTGTAAACAAGAACATCTTGTGACAGCAGAAGAAGATGGGGCACAATAGATCTAATCAGGTCGCAGCGCATCAATCACCATCCATACTCACCAATACCAATACCAAATACAACTTGCTGGTTATCACTTTAGATTTTGTACGATGGCTCGCGGACTAAGTATACGTGCTGAAGTAACGGAACACTTGACATGGAATATTTCAGAAAAATACTTGGTGCGATTCAGGAACAGTTATTCAATGGTTCAAAACCGAAAGAGGACTGCAAACATATGTAGTTGCCAGAGTAGGTGATTGTTAAACAAAACATTGGGGCATCGACATGCTTCCTCTTACCAGTACATTGTCGTTATCTCTCGTCCAGTGTTACCACCAAAAGAACAGCAAAAAATCTCAAGGTAAAGAGACAGTGGCGTAACAAATATAAAAAAAACAGTGACATTCTAGGAAACATGAATGGAACTGGGTGTCTGTCTAGACAATGTTCCAGATGAATGATTTCAAAAATGCATTGAACGTTTAGAGTTGTTGGTTCAAAGGCCCGGAATAATTTTATAAGGACGAAAATCACCAACCTTAAATTCCACAACAGTCTCTAATTGACAGTGAAAACATGGGTAATAACCGAAATGAGGTACTTGTGAATTCAATAACCGAAGACTCATAGAAAGAATCATTCCTAATGAAATCTCGCCATTCTTGGATTAAGCTACTCCTCAGAGTAATGGCAGACATTGAGAGGCCTTTTCCATCCTTATTTTGAAGGCAACATAGCTTTGTTTGTTTGCATGCATGGACCCTCGTATTCATGTTATGTCCAGATTCAATCGGGTAGTTTCGTGTATGCCCATTCATTACATTCGGATCAACTTGTCATTCTTCGTTTGTCGACGTGTTTCTCGTTTGTTAACATAGTTGTATTCATTTTGTGATATTCAGAATCCCTTCTTTTTACCAAGAATTAAGACTTTAACAATAATTGTAATTGGTGATATAAACATTTTTGAGATTTGTGGACTGAATCAATCTCCGGGATGTCATAAAACATTCCATAGGTATGGTTTAAAATTATTTGAAATTGTTTTTTCCATTAACCAGCTGTCGTCCCCCTAAGAACGACAGTACTCATAAGTAGAAACATGTGTGAGTTAAAGGATTTACGAGGTCTTACGTCTATTTCAACCATAGTCGTCAACAGTTTAGCAGTTCAATTTTTTTGTATATCTTTTTTTCCGAATCTGACTATAAAGCACAATATTCTCTATCTGGCAAAGAAACTGGCACCATCTGTGTATAATGATTAATAATAAACTAGATTTCCTGTAAGAACTATTCGAACAGAATGATATATTTCCAAATAAATGTATTTATAAAAACATATAATAATCCACCGATTATTAGATTAAACCAGCCGTTACTGCTCTATGGTACAACCCACCCACAATGTAAACAAACTCTCCATAATCTCTTACCACCCGCCGCCTGCCTCGCCTATGAATTGTACAGAAAAGGATAGTCCGATACCGGTTTCCAAAACATGTATTGTGTTGGTATAGGCATGGCATCTACAGTGCGGCTTATAATCATTTTTAACTTGATGTGCCCCCCCACGCTATCTATCTAGCAATATTAATGAGTTTTATTTCAAAAAGTAGTATCAGTGAAACCCTCCAAACGTTTTTGTTTTAATTTTGTACGTCAAACCGTTCAAAATGTAACAGGGGGGGGACTATTGAAAGCCGCACTGTATATCTCTTTCATTACCTTGAGAGCTACTCCGAGTACCAGCAAGCATAAATCGATTTCTAACAAATAAAAGAACTATAGGAGATTACCGTTAACCACATATTATATTGACATTCGACGTATCGAAATATAGTCAGAGGTTTATCGAATTCAAAATACGGCAAAGTCAAACAAAAATGAAAGTTTACACAACATTTCATTTCTTGATGGCAGTGGTATTATGAGAGTATCAAGCAGTCATTAAAATGGATGAAGTTATGATAGTCTTGAAGGAACCTATAATTTCAGATCTTTACACAGAAAATGATATTTTATGTTCACAAAAATAATGGCTCATCGATGCACTGAAACTATCATCATACATGGAAACGATCAGACCTTCACAAACTTTATTCAAAATTCACGACATTGAATTTTCAACTTGAAAAAGCTACAGTGTTAGCGAAACTGCGAAACATGTTATGAATTTAAGATAAAGTTTGTGAAGATCAAATCGTTTCTGTTTTCTACAATTACTATGGATCAAGTAACGGTCAAATCAATCAGAAAAAAAAATAAACAGTTGGGGAGTTAATTTTGAATACTTACCCCATTCATAAACGATCTTGAAAAGATTATTCGTGATTGTACTGTAGACGTTTTTAAGCTCAACAGTTACAACCAAAAGATGGGTTTGTTACCTTCATCACGTCTTTTGAAATATATAAAACCATTTTCAGCCACATGTATCGACTTTTTCGGTGAAAATGGGAAGAAGAACCGAAATGCGCTATTGAGTGCTCTTTACCTATTCAACAAACAGAGTTGTTCATGTGTATAGTGCTCACTCGTTTACGAAGAACTCATGGCTAATATAGCTATCAGACGTTTCTTACGCAGACGAGGATCATTAAATTTTTTCTGGTTTGTTAATGGCATAAATCTGAGATGAAATGGTGAATAGAGGAATAGAGTGGAAATTTCTTCCATCACTTAGTCTAAATATGGATTGATATTGGGAGCGCCTTTGAGGCTTCTTCAAAAGGGCTCTTATGGCCATCTTGGAAAGTCATCACCTAGTGGAAGGAATATTTAAAAACATTGTTCACTGCAGCAGGGTACATTATAAATAGTAGACTGTTCACCACGTTCCAACGAATCCACGTGACTTGATCAGTATCTCTTCGAATGATATAATACTGAAAATTAAAGCCCTCTAATGGCGCCTGGAGTTTTCATTGAAAGAGATGTACTGAGAAAACAATGAAAGATATCTCAATATTTGGCTGACATTTTTAAAAGCGTTGCATATTCGCCTGAGTATCTTAACCAGTCGGTGAATCGAAGCAAGTAGAACAGAGATGAGCCTAATCTAGAAGAAGGTGAATTGGTGATCATGAATAAAAATGATTTTGCAAGATTTTTGCCAATGGGAAAAGTGAAAAAATTTATACGGCCCTGATGATATTGTTACTGTTGCTGATGTTCAGATAGCGCAAGAAAACTTTATCGTATCAGTATTTGTGCTAACAGGGAAGTGGATCATCTTTTTCGTAACTGAAATCAATTTTCTTTAGAATTTTCCATAAAGATATATTACAACATTTGAAAATATCACGTTCTTCCAGTTCATCTTTCAATGTTTTCAAATAGATACTACCAAATTATTGTTGTCGGTAAATGTTATATATTGAATAAATCAATACAAAATAGTTACTGTTCCATATAAATCATCAATATCTGCAACTGGTTTCACCCGTTATTGCTGTTTTGATGGGCTGCTGAATACTTCACCTCTATTAGATTAAGTTGTAATACGGTTTACAGTAGTAATTCTTAAATTTAAGGCATCTGCAACCCTCTGAAATCAATAATCGGCAAATATTTAATCTAAATTTTTATTTAGTTCGTGTAGATGTAGGATAAGTAATCAATAAAATTAATATAACTTACGTCTCTACAACAGTTAGTAGAAGTAAAGGTCCTCCATTCTCACGTTCTCTTTCTGAGTAGTCTATTAAAGACGCTACTATTTGTTCAGACCGTTTTGACAATGCTTTAGGCTTATTTAATGTACGCAGGTCATATCAAAAGAATTGATTAGTTCTGTAAAAAGCTCTTTTAAATTTTCATTATCGAACAGAAAACGGCAACGAATCAAACGAAACAACATACAAACTGAACCACAAAGTCACAGCTGTCAGACTTATGGCAGTTTTCAAGTTTTTTTCGCTTCGGCAGCGTCTGAAATTTTACTATCAGTTGAGCAAATTACAAAATGAAATTTTATTAATTTCATCGCTATTGAACACATTTTATTGGAAATTTTAACGTTGTTATGTCGGATATAGGTACAAAATTACCAAACATGACATCATTCTCTTCTTAACGTAAACAGACTATAATAACCATGTTGCGAAATATACTATTCTAGTCTCACCACATAACTTTTTACATTTTCTTGACTGGCCTAATAGAAGTGAAACCTTGTGCAGTATTACACGAACTGTGCATCGCTTTTATGTTGGCAAAAGTCTCTAGTCGAGCGACCATGCGTGTAAAGTATGTAAATAGGCCTTTCTGCAGCCTCGCATGTTGGCTGAAATATTATGGCAACCTCATATCACCAATGCCGAGAGTTTATTCCAGGTTGAATTGTTTTTTGTCTCATTGCTCATTCAGAGAAATTCAGAGCGGCATTTTGATGATGATAAACGAAAAACAAAATTCAATAGTGAGAATCTGGAATAATCAGCTCGTGTTGTGAGTTTGTGATTTTCCATAAAAAACATTAGAAGTATTACTCCATCCTTTGGGACTTCCTTCGGTTCAGACGGTATTATTCCTGTATCACGTGATATACGCTTTTATCTTTAGGGCTCCAGAATATTGAACATACAGTGTGCCCAAGTGTAATTCTTTGATATTTCGAAAGTAATAACTACTAGAGAAAAACTTTGATAAACAAACCTCTCCAACTACTGACTTTGCCAATATATTTTCTACATTACTGGGTGTTTTGTGCGACTCAATGACGAGTTTTTATTGAATAAAACACTGTGTATTTTTCATTCAAAATTTATTCCTCCAAGTTTTACATTTATATTGTTGTAAACAAACTAAAATCGGTAGCATTATTATAATTGATAATCTTATTCTCACCACTATTGAAGAGTCCGGTTGATTTGGGTATTGTTTATGCATAAATCAAAATTTTGATGATATTTTTGGCATATAGTGGTAGTACAAGAAATACGAATCCAGAGCTTTCGTGACATATTTCTTTGCAAGTTACATTTAGAATATTGAAAATAAGATGACATTCATTAGAAAATTAATCCGATATATTTCGCCGAAAAAAAGATAGTAAGTAACTGGTTTCGGCCGGCGTCGTAAAGTTATGAGTAATTTCCTTATTTTTATCACTACATCTGGACTATTTATAAGGCATGGTTCATTTATTGCTTGCCACAGGGCAATAGATGTTCTACATATATTATTAAGGTATTTATGCGATATGTGCAATGTCCAAAATATTCCTTAATCTTGTTACCTTTGATATGGATCATGAGTATGTGAAACAAATAAATATATTTCCTTTTTCCAATAAAAACCAGCTCCAATCCTAGCGGACTCGTAGTGTTACCAAGCAATTTGATCTTGTTGATTTCCGATAGAATTACTATCGATAGTATTGCGAGCACTTGTGGTATTACCCCCGATAGTTTAACACAAATTAACTCAGAATTTGCCCTTTATTCATGAAAAAAATACTCCAATAAGCCAAAGACAAAAACAAACAGGGATATTTAGTTGTTCTGTCATATTTTTATTTTTTTTTATTCCGTTAGGAATTACGCAGACAGGCCCTGTCTCCGGAGCCCCGACACTTCCGGAGGGCGCGCTGGTGTATCATTAACCCCAGTGAACACTCCCCTCGTCCGTGGGGTGAGTGATAACTGGGTCCGAGAGTCATGTGCCCTGAGAAGACGGAGTGAACCAAGAATTACGGCCTTCTGCATTCTTCCGGCCAAGTTTTTTGCCGCATCATGGCAAGCCGGTATGATTTTCAAGTTTGAGAGCAGTGTGTCCATTATTACACCAAGGACCTCATTATCAGAACCACCATCTTGACAAACTAGTTTGGATAAAGCTTGCGGAGTTCAAAGAGAAGATCTCGATATTTAGTCCGTTTTGCCTCCTCTTTTCGGACGATGTTCATTTCGCCAGGAGCTGAAATCTCAATGACGAAAATCGTCCTACTTTGATGGTCGAGGAGGACGACATCAGGCTTATTGGCTTGTATTTGCCTGAGGGTGGGGAATGAGTAGTTCCAATATATTCGGCACTTCTCATTCTCCACAACGGACTCAATATCCCCCGGAGCATAAGGCAACACCGGTGTCTCGTCTACACCGTACGAGTGTCGTAGATGGTAGTACAACACTCGTAGGGCCGCGTTATGTCTGTGGATATAGGCTGAGAACGCATAAGCTGGACAAGCTGACAGCAAATGCATTATGGTCTCAGCTGCCCCACGATACGCTCTGCATCTAGTGTCAGGGACCTCTATACCCATCACGCGACTACGGTAGATGAGGGTGTTGAAGACACCATCCTGGCAGGCCATAATGAATCCCTCGGTTTCCGACTTCAGCCCACTTGACCTGAGAAAAGCGAAGGTCAGCTTCCTGGATAAGCCCAGGTCTTCAATGTTCTTGAAGAAGACCCCATGCATTGGCTTATCCCTATGTAGCTGTAGGAGCCTGTCACACTCCTCAGCTTTCACGTGGGCTTTTTGCTGAATGGGATCCAACTCGGTGACAGAGTTTAGGTTCGTCCGTTCAGTGTCGAATACGAGACCAAGTTCATCGGCTGCACGGGTTGCTGATTTGAAAATAAACGCTCCAATCCCTGCTTTTTCGTGATCCCATACTAAGCAGAGAAGGGGATCTGAACTCCTGATGACTTTACAGGCTTCATCCAGTACCACTTACTTCATTGTTGTTTGCATGCGTGGTTGCCCATGACGACGTGGTATCACCGGCTCAAAAGAAAGGAACTGTATACTATCAGTGAAGCTCCGTTCCTGTTGGTTCTTATATCGCAGGAGATGCGAGTTTCATATAGCGTGTGAAATTATCGGGAGTAATATCACGAGTGCTCGCAATACTATCGATAGTAATTCTGTCGGTAATGAACAAGATCAAATTGCATGGTAACACCACGAGTCCGCTAGGACGAGAGGTGTTACCTCAAAGCAATTTGATCGAGTTTAAGATTTCTGACAGTATTAACGATAGTATTGTGAGCACGAGATGTATTTATTGAGATAATTTCAAGAGCCAACGAAAATAGGAAAACGTATATTCTTGTTCATTTTAGTTCAATGAATAAAAGCTGTCAGACTGACATTTGTAATGTCGACACCCCCAACGAACAAGGAAGTATCTTGAAGTACGTCGTTGTTCGACTGTTACACTATTTTGATCATGGACGTAGGAAAAATTGAACAGTATAAACGAAGTAAGTCTACGAGTTATACATCCAGAGATATTGAATTGGAGTAAAGACGTAACACTGATAATATTTTCTGTTGAATCCGTGAAAACACCGTATTCAAAGTTACGTCAATCTCGAACACCTTTGAAAATATCTCCAACAGCTACAAGGAATTATTTTGATATACGTCTTTATTCCATACAAGACCAAACTGATTTGGACATGACTGGAGTAAGTGTATATTCAACTACGTCTGTGTTAGTGCTGAAAAACTATATTGCGAAATTTTCTAGTAAGCCTAACTGTTGATATCACATTAGGTGATGCATTACTCAAATTTGAGTAAAAAATGGGGTAATATGAGATAAACACTCACGTTTTTAATAAATAAAAAGATAGAATATGGAGAATGGCCTGAAGCACCAAAACTCGGAATAATAAAACCACTATTCGAAAGTGAAAGAAAAGATGATATTCTTAACTACCGACCCATTACTCTAATCAGTAGTATCGCCAAAACATTCGAAAAACTCTTGAAAGTCAGAATTATCAGGTATCTTAATAAAAATAAACTTTAATCTGAAAAAAATTTGGATTCAAGAAAGGAAAATCTACAAATGACATAATTTGCTCACTAACATAAAAGATCTACAATAGCCTGGACAGGAAGAAACATCGTCTAGCGGTTTTTTGGACCTCGCAAAAGCGTTCGACACTGTTGACCATATACAGCTTTTGGAGTATTTGCGAGATTTGGGATTCAGAGGAAATGTACACAAATCATTTGAGAACTAGAGTAAAAGAAAGCAACTTGTAATAATCGAAAATGAACTGAGTGAAGAACGAACTGTAGAATATGGGGTGCCGCAAGGGACAGTGTTGGGGCCGGTATTCTTTATCATTTACATGAATAACATACTTCACCTCACAAACCAACGGGAAAATCATCAGTTTTGCAGTTGATATAGCAATATTATATGAAGACACATCTTGGGAAAACCTAAAAAAAAATGTCGAAAGTGATATGAATGAGATTATTTAAATAAAAAAAAAATAACAATGAACTTTTAAAAAACATCGTTCCAATCTTTTGCTTGTTACTCATCTCACCTTCCCGATTTCAATCACATGGGAATAAAAAATGCTGATGATGTCATTCAACTGACGTCTTCAGAATTTGTGAAATACTTAGGTGTCTTCATTGACAGACATTTAAAAATCTGTATACCTTCAAAACATATTGAATACTCACCAAATGAAAATCCTTTACCATGCATGCACTAATCGAATATCATGAATATCCTAGAACCGATTTGGTTGAAATTTGGTACATTTATTTGAACTAATGATGTGCTCATTTAGCACTAACTACATCGAAATTATTAGTATAAGTGGCATCACAGTGGGTACCTTACAGCCAACAATATTGTAAAAAAATACACCGCTGACTTATTTCCACAGATTTTTATTTTCTCCAATGAAGCAACTAAAAATAATACTTTTGATTCTCTTGTATTTTTTTGATATCTAGCTTGGTTTTCGAGAAAAATAATATAGCTATTCCATTGTATGTCATGATCAACTGCATTGGAGACCAGTTGACATTGACAGTGGTTTTTCCTACACATATTTCATTTCAAATTGGAAAAGTTCATTTCTGTTTTGAATAAGTAGTTGTTATTTGTTCACCATCCGTAATAATTTGATACCCTAATCCATGATAGGCGCACCTGCATACGATAATGCATGATGGCCATTAAATGCAGGTAAGATCGCTTCGTCAAAAATGTATATATTCTCACCAAACTGTCTTATTTTCAACAAATTATTATCACATCTATTGAAAATATTCGCATAATTATAGCAGAATGGTGAATGATAGTAATAATAAAAACTTGTCTAGTGCTCTAAAGAAGCGGAGCTGGTCAGAAACGTATCTCATGTACCTATGAGCTAGACGATAAAATCAACAGATTTTGTAGCACTTTGTCAATTCATTCCAATTGTGAATATCTACTAGAATCTATCAAAAATAAACTAAAATAACTGGAAGTGAATGGGTCAGAATCGAAATTCAAGTAAAAATCTAGAAGAGCTTCATCAGCAGGTGGAAATATATCATAACCTGAAATAATTCTACCAAACAAATATAGCAACATAAAATTCCTGTAAGAAGAATTAAAAGTTGGTATTATCAAAACACCTAAATAAAAGTAATATAATATATATATATTAATGATGCTCTCTCCGTCAAGATATCTGATATTTTCAATAGCTTTTTTGTAATTGCACCACATGATACTGAAAACTACAAATACCCAAAAGAGGAATAATTCATTTCCTAGTATTGTGAATTGTACATTAGTTCCATATGTCAGTGAAGATGATATACTGGAGGATTAAAGTTAAAATTGAATATAAGTAAACATTCTTCATCAATATACCTCTTCAGCAAGGTCAATTTCCCTCGCGATTGAAACATTGTGTAGTTTATTCTGTCTTCAATGAAACGAAATACTGACAATTTGGAAAATGACCCTCTTATTGCGGTGTCTTCATCACTGTCAAAAGTACTCCGAATCAACACGGATTTGCATCTAATAATTCCACTACACCAGTAGTTATTCATTTTTATTTGAATATTTCAGTCCGTTGAAACATGTAAAGATATCACTAGGATTTTTGTTACATTAGTCGCGCTTTTTACTATGTACAACATGGAAATCTTCTGAACAAATCAAATAATATTGGTATGAGACGTATTCAGGATATATGTTTCATATCAAATCACAACCAGACTGTAATAAAACAATTTTCGAACAATAATTGACCCTTTTATTCTGATGAGTTAAATAATACACTTCCGGAAAAAAATATGTAATAAGAGGCAACAAGAATTCAAACAAAAAAAATAAAAGTAAAAACCTTTTTTAAAAACAAGCTTTTATTTAAATACACTAAGAAAAACAAAATAAACTTTTCCTTTAAAACATTTACTATCAACTCATAACGTCATTACACAATTTATATAATACAAAAACTTGATGCGAGATTACTGGCATTCACGTAATTTGAAATTTTTTTAAATTAAAATCAATCATATCAAGTTATTTTATCTACTTGTTTATCTTTACAGGTAAATCTCGCGACAAGCTTGTATGTCATATATATTGTGTAATAATGTTATTAATTGATAGTTCCGATGAAAAAGTTTTTTTATTTTTTTAGCGCATTTAAATAAAAGCTTTTTTTCTAAAAAATGTCTACTTTACAACTTTTCAGTTTTTGCTTGACAGTTTTTTCAGTCTATTCATCTCATTCAACGTATCATTATTGCCAGGTTGTTTATCGGTTAATTTCCAACAGTCTACCTCTTCAATAAGGAGACCTTCTGGTGATTTTACCCTACTTAAGGCCAGGGATGCTTGACAAGCAGCTAAGGGCTTCGAGCCCAAGTATACAACGGCATTACCAGTCTACAGTACCACCCTGAATTTTGTGTACTGTGCAAGCCCAATATAATATTATTGGCAACATTCTTCGTTCTGCAGTTCCGTGACCATATTTTGCTGGGAATTGCACAGTATTCGGTTGAATGAGATGGACACCGTCTTCACCGAAGTCGATATGGACGGATGGTATGTTAGTATACTACATTCGTTATCTCCGGGAGCAGTCCATATAATTTCTATAATATATCCAATGGCACCATTCCCCAGACCTTTGGACGCAACGAATATTTCTAACTCCTTCTACTCCACTAGCCACTCCAAAAACTCCAGTACATCAAAATTTCAGAAAGATTAGAACAACGAAGTTTTTGTTGATCAACATATAATTTTTTTTAACTCACATTCGTATTCTCAGCATGCTCTTTCATTTGATACTCATATTGTAGGAGTGCGTTATAAATAACTAGTCCGCTATGTTGCTATACATTGTCTAAACAATACAAAATTTCATTTCATTTCATTTCATCTGCTTTAAAATTGAGTCGTACGATTCCTCTTAAAAAAACATACCTACATACATTGCCAGTTAAATAAAATTTGACAATTTTTTTAAATCAGCCCCCTTACAATTGATTTTCTGTATTTACTTGATATATTTAGTGTTCTGAGGTTTTTTTAATGTTATTTAAGAATGTGGTTGTCATAATTTTCGTTCTGCATCCAACTGTACTGCCTGTGTTGACTTGTCCTATTTTTTAAGTACTTCGTCGATGCCACTGAAGATTACTTCTACAGTTAGAGTAGAAACTTTTGCATATTTCAACCATAGAATACCGACCTTTCATCTTTTCCAGAGTTCTTCCTCAATTTTGATTTCGCTCGTCATTCCTCCACCATTTTTAAGTGTTCCCCTCAAATAATTTTCCTCCACCTATTTCTTCCTGTAGCCAAGCCTTCAACTTTTGTTTATCTCAGTCTCCTTCATCCGTTTTTGCAGATATTTCCCATCATCTTTTCGTTCCCATTTCGTCTTCTCCAGAAAATCTTACAAAACTCCATAAGAGATGTTCACTTTGGCCATTTATTGGAATTGAATTCACTATAAATGTTGAGAACTTGTCACTAAAATAGTGATAATAACTGTAAAGTAGTTATGAGTCCCGTATGTATACTTATACATCCTTACATAAGACGGCACAAGGGAGCTGAAAACTGTGAGTCTTTGTGATCAATAATTACGCTACAAAAGCTTATTGATTTCGGCACCTACGTCGTTTAGATTTCGATTTCGCAAAACGCCAACCCGGAAACAGATCAGGTATTCTGTCTACGTTAGGTTATTCAGATCAGGTTAGATTGGCTAATAATTTATGCATTTCTAACTCAATTTGCAATCAGCTACCTCTATAATAGTTGATATCAACAATCTGGTGTTGAAATCCAGTAGCATCTGTAAATATATGGCCGAAATCAGTGAGCATTTGTTGCGTAGTTATTATTCACAAAGTTTTCAGATCCCCGCTTCCGATGGACATTCGTTGCCATTCATGACATATCATCAGGAATGATGAAAAAAGTAGGTGTTGTAGTGTTTTCTTGTATAACAAATCGAATTATAAAATATCAGTATTACAAACTTCGCAAAATATTGAGTAATCATGGATACGATTGATAATAGTTAGTCGATGTTATTATTATTCCACCCAATTTCAATCAAGCTCTCTTCTTTATCAGTTTGGAAATACTGATTCACATATTTCACCATTAGATGATACTCCTATATGTTTAGGAGATTTCAACACTGAATTATTGAAGTATTATACAAGGGCTGCTATATACAGGGTGTCCCGAAACTATGGTGCCACATTGAAACAGAAGATTCTCCTTGAAAAATAAATAGGGCTTTCCTTATATTTCTTTCCCCAAATGTCGTTCGTTGCAGAGATACAGGGTGTTGAATATGAAAAATTAAAAGTTATTTTTATTCATAACTTCCATAGTTCTGAAAATTTCTCAAAAAAATTTTAAAGAGTATTTGTGTTACCAGTGGCGTACAAGAAGGGCATCATGGTCCCTTTTCTCCCCTATTTTTTACGCCACTGGTAAAATCAGGAAAATTGTATATTTTTTGCATTTCCCATTCAATTTTTAATAAAAATGTATACTTGTTTGAATCCGGAAAAACTAACCGTTTTCAAGATAATTGCACTTTTATGAATGAAAACATACTGGTAACGAAAAATTTGTTCGGCAGAAATTAATTTTATAATCCTGATTACTGGTCCAAATAACATCTAACTGATTTCTTTCAAAAATAGAGCACCCATTGAAGGAAGGCATTCCTTCAAATTTAGTTGTTTTTTTTTTTGCAACTATGGAAGTAGCCTTTTTATATTCCCGTTTCAACGCCCTGTACCTCTGCAAGAAAAAATGCATGTGGAAATGTCATTGATTTTTTTTGGTAGAATAACTAGTTGTAAGTTGAACCAGTAATTAGGATTGTAAAATTCACTTCAGCCGAACATTTCTTTCATTACTAGTTATGTTTGTATTCATAAAAGGGCAATTATCTTGAAAACGGTTGATTTTTCTGAAATGAAATAGGTATACATTTTTTACTCAAAATTGAAAGGGGGATGCGAAAACTAATTAATTTTACTGATTTCACCAATGGTGTAAAAAATAGGGGAGAAAAGGGACCATGATGCTCTTCTAGTACGCCACTGGTAACAACTGAAAATGTAATTTCTTTTTCAAAATGAAGCACCTATTGAACATAAATATTCTTTAAATTTTTTTTCAGAAACTTTTAGAACTGTGGAAGTTATGAATAAAAATCACTTTTATTTTTTCATATTCAACACCTTGTATCTCTGCAAAGGATGACATTTGAGAAGAGAAATATTAGGAAAGTCCTATTTGTTTTTCAAGGGGAATCTTCTGTTTCAATTTGGCACCATAGTTTCGGGACACCCTGTATGTTGCCAATGTTTTAAAAGGTCTTAGTTTATCTCAGATTATTGAAAACCCAACAAGAATAACTGATCACAGCTTTTCTGATAGAATTCACAATGATCAGATTTGAACTCAGTACATAATTGTCGCCCAATGATTAGTCCTGATGTGAGCGATCATGAACTGATATACTGTGAAATTCCAATCAGGAAAGTCAACAAATTTCGAAGATTCTGATTATGATAGGATCACCTCAGATATACACAGTCGATCCCATGGCTTGAAATATTCGACCTGAATAATATAATTAGTAAAATCGAGTTCGTTAACGAAAATATCAAAACTATACATGCTCCATACAAAACTATTAAAGTACCCTGAAAGTACGCACATTGGCTCACATGCGCATTGGCTCAATCTGATAGAGACAGAGCTCTTAGAGAGTTAAATGACAAACTGATGGTAATAAAAATGTACTCAACTACTGAAGTACTCTAATTCATTGTAGACCAAAACAATTCGGAATGTGTTGCTTTCTTTCTTGCCATGAGTTAAAAACTTTTCGCAGATGGTGACTTCAGAATTATTTTCCAATGATACATTCAGCCCATCCGGGCCTAGAGCAGCAAAGTTCTTCGAGCATTTGGGGACCAGTCGAACTTCTTCCGCAGTTATTTATGGATTGTACAGTTCATTGAGCTCAGCTTAACGAACCTTGCAGGAAGCTTCGGACTGTGCTAGGGCTAGAGTATCTACGTTGAGCGGCTGGCGGGGAAATTCACAACACATAGAGGCTCTTGCACTAGTGATTTCTTTGCAGCCTCCGGTATCCTGTCAAGGCAGTGCTGTTTGATGAAAAACAGTACGCCTTGATTCAATATGTTGTGAGCTCGTCTTGATTTTGGGTCAATTCACCGCATTCTTGGCGTGAATGGCTATTGGCTGTCTTGTAGTCCACCACACATTGGTGGAGATAATTATAATTGAACCTGGTATCACCGGATATTACAAATGTCGATTAAAGCTTATTCACGTCATGCGGATAATCTTGTATAAGTAAAACCACAACACCTTGTTATTTTGGAATCAATGAACCGATTTTTGAAAATGAAAATTACAAGTAATCATACTCGACGAGCTCTATTCAAAGATGTTGAAATCAGGCATTCTTTCTCGAAAAAGTGGATAGCCTATTCGGAAACCTATAGAGCAAGTTTCAGCCTCATATCTGACATGGTGTGTTACTTATATGATGACAAATTTCCAAATTCATGCTTTTTTGACTAACCTTGTATGAAATTCTATGAAATTCACAGTGGAGATGAAGTACCTATTCAATGAAAGAATACTTTGCGTACTCATGTACGAAGTTACACGGTTGTAATCATATCATGAAGTGTTCTAGTGTTATTTAACCACACTTTTGCCTTATCCTCTCCTTTAATTCGTTCAAGTTTTGTGGTCTGTTTTCATCAACCCTTTCATTCAAGAAATATTCTTACAAAAAAAATCTAATTGAGTCAGGTCTGGTGATCGAGGGGGCCAACAAATAGAAGGACTGTTTCTCTAAATACATCTTTCTTTAAATGTTTCATATACTCATTTTCGTACAGCATCCACATTATGAATGGAGGTACCGTCTAGCTGGAACATAACATTTCTGAGATCTCAATTCTTTCTTTAATAAAATCCAAGTAAATCGTAGTCAAAAATAATAAAATCTTTCACCACTTAGTATTTGTTCAAGAAACACTGGACCTACGGTGTTTGAATATTCCTACCAAGGCATTGATTTATCGTGAATACTGTCTCTTTGCATATTTCACCCAGTGTGGATTCCTTCCTCCTTGCAAGTACCTGGAATTTTGAGTGAACATTGTACCGTTAGTGGTGAATATCGCCTCATCAGTAGAAGGAATATTGCCTAGAAGGTTGCCATCATTCAAATATTCACCTTGGTAGAATGGATAGAATTTCAACTCCGTTCCTTATCACCTCGTTCTAACGTGTGCATGATTTTCGGTTTGAAGGGAATAACTTTATTCATTTTCTAACTTGAAGTCTACATCGAAATATTTTTCGAGTTTTCCTAAACATACTCTAGACTTTGTCCGTCTATCTATAGACCTTTTCATTTAAGCATTTTGGCTATATCGCATGTGCCAAAATTAGGAAACAACTTCCACTTTTTTTTTCTCTAGAGAGGATTCAAACCATTTTTCGACCAATCAAATGATTAGAATGAATGTCACTTGTCATAAAATATTTCGACAATTCATTGTCGTTCGTGAGGGTCGGCATTGACTTTTTAGGAGTTTTTAAGTGTGAATTCGTGAATTTGAACTTTTTAAACAGAAAAATCTTGTCTATACTTCAAAACTATATTTTCAAGTTTCCATCCTGTTAGTTTTTGTGATTTTTTTTATCAAATAATCATGTTTATAAAATGCATTTCATGTGAAGTGAAATTCATATAGGATCACCCGAGATCTTTCCACCGGTAAGTTTTGCTCTTATTTAGTATATATTCGATAACCTAAATTTCCATTATTGTAACCGTGTAACCGTAGAGTAGGGAAAAAGTGAACTTTTACCAGTGTGCCTATTCCTGATACCTTGGAATATTTGAGAGATTTATTAGAACATCAAGAAGGCACAGCTATGGGTAACTGTCTATCAGCTTTTATGGCCAATCTCTTTATGAGTAGGTTTGAAACAGTTCACAAGTTACGAAATAGTTATTTCCCGACAATTTGGATCAGGTATGTGGATGACGTATTTTGTGTTTTCGATGCGGAAAATCAAAATATAGATCACTTCTTGAGCAGTTTAAGTTCAGTCTTTGAACAAATAAAATTCACGGTGGAGATGGAAGATGATGGACAGTTGCCATTTTTGGACACATTGGTTATTAGTAATGGAGAACATGGGGAAATTGATATTTAAAGGAAACCTACAAACACTAACAGATTCATACCCGCAGATTCTAACACCACATTCAGCACAAGATGGCGAGCTTCAATTTCCTTGTCCACAGGGCATTGAGTTTCCTACTCAGTGATGAAAGTTTTCGGAAAGAAATCAAAACAATTAAGGAGATAGCCATCAACAATGGATATTCTACTAACATAATAGATAATATATTGAAGAAGAAAAAATTCAAGATGTCCTTAAGACAAGTTACTACACTAGATCAACCTAGAGATACCAAAAAATTCATAAAAATTACACACGATTCCCGGCTTAAGAGAGGTCCCAATTCAATCTTCCGGGATGTAAACCTAAAGCTTGTACATAGCAATACGAAAAATCTCCAAATGATATTAGGCAACCCAAAAGACAAAATTCCAATTTAAGATAGATCAGGAATTTATGAAATTAGCTGTCAAAATTGTAATAATATTTATTGTGGCCAAACCAAGCGATCCACGAATGTACGTTTTCGTGAACATTTGGCCCATTCTACTGATGAAGTTAACTTGGTTAACGAAATGCGCATCTAGGAATGAAATTACTAGTATGGTGAAGGGGCTTATGTTCTCATTGAGTGATACCACAGGCGTCGAATACCCCAATTTCTATCATTTCGAATTGTTAATTGTTAAAAACCATTTCATTTCGTTGGAAAAAGTAAATATAATACCTATTTACGCAATTTATTAACCTGATATATTAATGTAATAGACTTCCTGCAGAACCTGGGAGAACTCAATGGTTATCTTTTCTGGGGTTGGAAAATGTAGATACTATCGCCAAATTTGTTTGCTCAGACCACTTCACCGAAGATGAATTTATCATGAAACCCAGTGGTAAAAGATATTTGAAGTTTTGTGCCTTGCCCATTATTCATTGAAAGCCTCCAATAATGTGAGTTTTTTTCATTTGGTTCAGTAGGTAGTATTTTTCTACGTTCTATCAATGAAAAACTGTCAATAATGAAAAACCCCATTTTCATTAAACTTGCATCTTCTCATTGATGTAATTTTTGCCAATCATAACATATTGTTACTGGAATTACAATCTTCAGTTTATGGATTATAAGATTATAATTATTAGTGATTTCTCATAAAATTTCATTATTTATCAAATTGTACAGTCTCTAAAAAAATGTGGCATTCAAAGGCTAAACACACAAAAATACACATACAATAAACAAAAATATATTTTTTTTTCAATAAGTTTAAATGATCCATTTTTCATGAGACATACTTGCACCAATGTTATCCTATTTATGTGGAACATACATATGCAAGAATTTAGAAAATGTGGTGGCCCTGTGTTTTGTGTTCCATAATTTCTTGCACTTCCAGACATTTTGTGGATTCAAAGTCTTCAGTTTCTTCAACATCCACGTCAACAACATCTGGACCTATTATTCAGAGTGATGAAGAACTTGAAATTAACAGGTTAGGAAAGTAATGTCGTTGAAAAAATTAATTATATACAATATTATAATTCATTTAGACTTTTCAAAAGAAATATGTTTGATGGTAGGAACCAATTCAACCAATTTGAATTTACATTGATTCAAGTGACTACTGCTTAATTATATTTAATTTTTTAATCTAATGATCACATGTTTTCAATATAAATATATTTTCTGAATACAAATCTATTGTATGATCATAATGGAAAGGAAATCACATTTCTGTTGTTTGGTCCAAGTGTCAGTATGTTGTAATGGATAACTTACGTTACCACTCTTATCCTACTACCATAACATTGACACGTATAGGTGACACGTATTTGTGCTCCACAAGAATATTAAAAATTACAGTTTATACAAGCTAGGTTAAAAGATATATTTGAGACCAATATTCGGATAAAATAAACCCTCATGAATCAGTGCATCAGTTCATGTAAAAGTATTTAGAAAAAGTGCGAGTTGATGTAAATCAGTGTATATTCGTCCCCTTTTAAATTGGAAACCAACACAACCTGCCAGCAGCAAAAATTGTGAACCAAAAAAAAAACGAGCTATACAAATAAGTTCTACAAAAACTTTTATGACGGTTATAACGTTGAAGATTAGAGAAATAAGCATGCAGTGGCATATCGATTTAAGATAGAATGGAGAAAGTATTTAAATGTTGCAAAAAAAAATTAATAATCTCTGTTGTGTTACGTGTTATGACATATTCCATATAAGCTGCCTAGACAGAAGAAGCGATTATAAAGAATTAGGTGGATATACAATTTACTGCTCAAAAAAATGTGAAGAAAATGTCCAAAAAAACAAGAGAAACGAAGAAAATAATCTCAACGAAATAAGAAAGATGAAAAATGATATAATCCAAAGGGACGAGCTGTTGAACAAATTGGAATATGAAAAGGAAGACAAGTTGAACGAACTACATAAAAAGATACATGTACTAGAAATTGAAATATAAGAAAAAGATTGTGCTTATAAACGGGAGAAAAGGAAGCCATAGACTTTGAAGATGATGTAATAGAAACTGAGCAAAAGTTTGCCATCATACTGAAGGAAAAGGAAGGAACAATAAATAAATTGAATGTGAAAATAAGTGACCTAACTCACACAAATGACGAATTGCAAACCAAACTGAAATGCGAAATGGGAGAATTGACAAAAAAAGAGCAAGAGTTTGGTGAGCTGAAAGAAATAAATAGGGACATAGTTTCCTCAATTAAATTACAAAAAAAAATAACGAGGATTATATTAGTGAACTTCTTGAACAGATAGAAACTGAGAAGGAAGCAAATATCAAACTTAATGAAGATATTACTGAACTCAATATACCAAGTCGAAATATGGTTTCCACCATCGCTACTCTTGAAGCAGAAAATAAGGAATGTGTGAAAACGGCAGAATTGCTCAGAATGGAATTAAAGAAAAGAGAACACATTTCTTCAAATACTGACGAAAAAGGAATTGCTGATAAACATAGAACCACAACCAAACCAAAAAAAATCCTACTCATAGCTGGAAGTCATGGAAGACACCTTGTGAATACTCTTGCCAGTAAACTACCGCACAATTACCAGCTCCTGTCTATTTTGAAACCAAACGCAACTGATAAAGAGTTACTAGAGACAGCCACACATAATAGTGAAAATCTCACAAAAAACGATGTAGGTAAATGGTTCTTGAGTCAAGCAATCATGAAAATTATACATGATTTATGTATTGACAATCAATCCAATAATGTACATCGGTGTATTGACAATATTGTAGTTTCAACTATGGGAAATAAAAATATTGTTGTTTCAAATACAAAAAAGGAAAATAGAATTGCTTTAATCACTGACAAGGAGAATATTGTGACAAAACAAATAGATATACTGAATCAAATCACTCCTCGTCAGGATAGTTCTTTTTTAGACGTTCGAAAAGTGATATTTTGATAGGCATGAATAAAAATTTTATATTTTATGCAAAAGCTGCTTGTCTTATATGCAATTTAAATAATATTTTGATGAATGTACATTGTCATAACCCATTATTATTATGTATAACAGAGACTCGTATCACAGAGGATATTAGTCAGAATGAGGTACAAATAGATGGTTATGATATGCTGAATTGTAAATCTACAAGTAGATACACTTGTGGGGTCAGCATTTATATTAAGACAGGTTTAGGATACCATCAAGTAATGAACAAATCATTCTATATGAACATGTGGATGTTAGCAGCAAAGGTAAGACTGAATAATAAAGAATCTTATATTGTTTGTACACTTTACCATTCCCCAAATTCTTCTCACTCGGAGTTTTTATCATTTTTGGAGGAAAATATTGAGAAAAATCTATATTGATTATAACAGGTGACTTCAACATAGATCTAAAAGTAGACTCAACATATAGTAGAAAAATTGAGCAGCTGTTGAACTTATTTGGAATGTATCAAATTGTTGAAGAAAGTACAAGAATTACCAAAAATTCATCTACATTGATTGATTATGTGATAACAACTCATAAAAATATTCGACACCAAATATCTGATAGTCCAAAAGTTTCTGATCATTCTAATATACTCATTTCGCTGATAACAAATGAGGTGAAATTGAATCCAAAGACAGCAATTGTTGAAAGAAACTTTCAGAAATTTAAAATGCTAGAGTTCCAAAAATTCTTATTTGATCTGGAGTGGAACACAAATAGTACTGACGTGAATAAACTGGCAGACAGTTTCGTTAATGATGTAAAAATGATAGATGTACATGCACCTTGGAAAGAATATAGAACATTTAATAACTTCAAACTGAAAGTACGGTTCACAGAAGACATCATGGAACAAATAAAATATAGGGATATTTTGTATAAAGTGGCTAGGGATTCAGCATTAGAGGAGGACTGGATCAACTATAAGGAAGTCAGAAATGCTGTTACTTCACTAATTAGGCAGGAAACAAACAAATATTACAAAGGACAAATTGATCAAAACAAAGGAGATGCAAAGGCAATGTGGAGATCTCTCAAGGAGTTAATAAATGGAAAACCTCAAAACAGACCTTCTAAAATAAAGTTCGGTGATCACTGGAACGAAAATGACTTAGATATAGCAAATTCATTAAATTCATACTCCATAGATACTATAATTCCTACAGCTGCAAAGTGAATACACCACCGACAATATCAGTAAGTCGCCCCGGAGCGCCACGGCAAATAATAATAATAGCCGTCCTCTACCCGCACCGGATATGCCTTTGGATACACTCTACGAGTGTTTATAAGGGGGTATTATTATTATTATTATCAAACCTGTTCACAATTCCGATTATATCTTGGATATTTTGCCTCAAAACCAAACGAAGCTTACCACATTTGAAGCACTCACAATTAATCAACTTAAAATTATGATAAATAGAATGAAGAAAAACGGTGGTGCTTAATATGGCATCAACTTGGAAATATAAAAATTAACCTTCGAAGTTGCAGCTAATCATCTATTATATTTGATTAACACTTCATTGATGACAGGACAATTTCCTGAGAAATGGAAAGTATCCACAATAGTGCCTATTGAAAAAGTGTCCAATACAATCACTTGTTCGGAATTTCGACGAATTAACACACTTCCTATCTATGAGAAACTACTAGAATCAGCAGTAAAGGATAAGCTCCCAAAATGTATGGCAGATAGTGATATACTAGTAAAGGAGCAATCAGGATTCAGGCAGGCACACTCGTGTGAAACGGCATTGCTTTATTTATTGTCTAAATGGAAAACTCAGATAATCAATAATAAAAAAATAATAATCGTAGTATTTTTAGACTTAAAGAGAGCCTTTGAAACTGTAAATTTCTATCTGCTTCTGAGAAAACTCAAGAGTGTTGGCATTAAGCAAAATGCATTGAAATAGTTTGAATGCTATCTTTATGGCAGGTCTCAAATAGTTAAATATAATAATACCTCTTCTGGCACATGCGACATACATTATGGTGTCCCTCAAGGAAGTGCCCTAGGACCAATTTTATTAATTTTATTCATCAATGACATAATGTACCATATTGAAAATTGCAAAATAAAATTGTTTGCCGATGATACTACGAGCTACTGTGAAGGAGATGTAGAGACTGTTCAGAGTACTTTATCAATCATCAATCAAGATTTAAGGAAATTGTCCATATGGCTCAACAACAATGGATTGAAATTGAACGTAAATAAAACCAAATACATGATAATATCCAATAAAAATAATTTGAACAAATTGAAAAAGGTAACCTACAGCCATCATTTATTGATTGATAACAACGTTATTGAAGAAGTTAAACAGTTCAAGTACCTGGGCTTCATGATTGATAATGAACTCAATCTTAAATCACATTGTGTGTATATTAAGAATAAAATGGCAAAAAAAATAATTTCCTATATAGATTGAATAATAAAGTATCATCTTTTACTAAGTTAACTGTGTACAAAACCATAATATCTCCCCATCTTGATTTCTGTGGAACATTCATATACCTGATGAATCGTGAACAAATTGATACATTACAAAAAATACAAAATCGTGCTATGAGAGCCATTTTATTATGGAGAAAACGAACATCAATAGCGTACATGTTGGAAGCCTTGAATTTATTGAATGTTCGACAGAGAGCTACTTATAATATGCTCAAGTTTGTGTATAAACTGACGTCAGGATGTTTACCAACTTACCTAGCAGAAGAAACAATGTATCTGCAAGAAATACATAGTCATAATACCAGATCACATGCTTCGAATTAAAAGAATGCTTATCATTGGGTAAATTCAAAAGCCAGTGTGATAAGTATATAAAAGGTTTATAATCTATTATGGTAATATCTCTACTTGTAGTATTTCGATTTTATTTGTGGTTCGTTGAATTAGAATTTTGTCCGTGTATTGTAATTGTGTGTTCTGTATCTTATTTATACTCTGCTACTCTGCATCATTTTATTAATTTTATTTATACAACTTTATATTTATACTCTGTACATTATACTTTATTTATTTGGTACATGTGTACAATTTCAGTTACATAAAATTTACCGATGTGTATTTTCTTTTTTCTGTTGTCAATTTCTGAATACAAACATTTCAAGCAAATATTAAGTTGCTAAAAATATTATTCTTAACTCTTTCAATAACATTTAAATAATATTTCTGTTTTCAGTGAAATGGTGGAAAAAATTACTTCCGCATCGATGCTTCAACACAAACTTTTAGTTGGAAGTAAGTTTAGTCCTTGAAGGTAACTGTTGTTCTGCATTCCTGTTTTCAAGTATTCCTGCAAGCAATATATGAGATCCTGCATTTAAAATCATTTTCAAAATTTGGATACTTCTAGGTACTTAGGGACTTAAAAAAATTAAATGGTATAATAGTCATCGTACTGAACAAACTTTCATATATCACTCTGGTCTTTATACCAATATCAAAAACAATTTAAATCCACTGAACTGAATAAAGATGAATAGCAAGACACAAATTAAACTGGAGAACTGCACAAATCCAGCAAGGAGAATTTTTGTTGAAGAATCCTTTGAAGATCTCTCAATAGGTACCACTAGATGAAAACAAAAATTTAACAGAATGTATTAAAACCTCATTAGAAAAATTATCTAAAGATTTTCATAAATTACTATCTAGCCCCTGTTAATCAAATATCAAGAAATATCAAGGTATTCATAAAATAACATTTTATTTTTGACAGAATAAAGCTTTCAAGGCCAAAGAAATTGGTTGAAAAATGGCAAAAATATCGAAGGGAAGCCCCAACTTATTAATTAATTTATAATAAAGCAGTTGCATCAAATTGAAGAGAATTAAGTACAATTTATCAAATTATTCAGACACTTACATTCAATGCTAACTATCAAGGAAGTTTCAACATGTTGAAGAATAATTTATTTAGCTTTGTTTTCAAGTTCATTTGAAATCTTTCAGACTGTTTTGACCCTCTTCTAGTTGTCTGATTAACTTGAAGTTTGACAGGTATTCACTATTCTATTGACAACGCCTTATGAAATTTTTCATTCTTTTAGAAAAAAGAATCACTTAAAAATAGGTCAATAAAACAAAATAAATTATTTTTCGCTTATTGCTTGATTTTTATTAACTTTTTCAACATAGTGATATTTTTTCAGAGCTTTATCCTTTTTTGTCCACAGCAAGCATTCCACCAATTGTAAATTACATAGTGCATTCAGATACACCTTTTGAGTGGAGACGTTGCATGAGAAAAACTCAACCTATCCATCATATCGTGATGTATCCTGTTATCCAATGAAATATTTTCCATGAAACACAGAACAGAGACCCCAGTGTAAAAGTATTCAATAAAGTTGAACTGAAGAAAGTCGAGCATTACAACAGACACCCATAATTTGAGTGTTTGTATTACAGGAAGTATATAATTGTTTGCATAAAAAAATCAGGCTGTATTTTAGTTACATTTCTTTTTTGCGATACTGTTATTTCATCGCCACCAGCTTAGTAGAAATAAAAAAAATATCAAATAATTATGTCAATGAGATTTTCACTTGTTAACAATTACAACTGATATTCTGGATAGTTATAATAATAAAAGAGCTTTATTGACATGAAATGAAATAAATCGAATCCCCATCGATGGGAGCTCCAACCTGTAGGTATTCAAATTCTTTATTTCCGTCAAATATCAAAAATTTTCATTTTGTGTAGTAGTTAAGAAAATGTCTAATACTAAGGAGCAATGATAAAAAAGTAATACATGGATAAAATACAAATTCGTTCTGTACAGGAAAACACAGTGGATCGTATAAAATCATTTACCAATTCGAAAAGATTTTAGACTTCATTTGAATGTTGTACGAAAATTTTTGAATTTTGTTGCATCCAATAGACAATTGATGATTTTAACAAGTGATTTATGTATGATAGGTACATGAATTGACAACCACTTAGTAACAATGACCAGAAGATTGACAGTTTAACAAAAAAAGGTTTTGCATGAAGATAAGTTCAGTTGTTGGTTCTTAGTAATAAGAAGTGAAAAATTTTATTTCTAACATATTGTCCTCATTGTATTATTGTTGAATTATTTTTTTTGAATTTGCTTGATATTTGTCCCATTATTTACTGGAACAGTTCTGTTCGAGTTCTATCATATAACAGCTAGTTGAGCGAATTGAATATGTATATATGTATTTCAAGGATGAAATGTGTTTGTAGTAATAATAAAATTCCAAACAAATTATATTACTGTTCATAATTCTAAATCTTGTTTTAATTACTTCAATATAAATCATTACAAGAGGGTTTATTTAGTATACTTGTGCATAAGTTGCTTTTTGTTAAGTATCTTTTGAAAGAACTTATAAGATGTATTTTTTCTGATGTTTTGTATTGTAATTTCAATAAAATGCAATGAAGCACAAAACATATGTCTAGAACCATTGAGCCATTGGCTCCGGCTGTTTTATTGTTACTTCTAGTGAAGCAAGAGTTGTCATCAATTAAATTATCATCTAAAAGATCTATGAGGAGATCCAACACATTCAATAAATCTGCTGATACATTTAGCTCTGTTTCTATGCGATTTCCATAAAAATGGTGGATTTATGCAGCAGTTGTAACATGAAGTTCAATCATCGGTTTTCAGCGAAAACATGTAAGATTTCTCCCTTTGTGCTTTATTTAACTTCAGCGTATTTCTACTACCAAGATTTATCACCGAAGCCACTGTGTTCACTTAGATGTCTAACAATCCCAATATCCATTGACTCCAGATTAACATCCCTTCCGAAGGATGGTTTGATCTTCACAATATATTTCGACCGGGTGGCTACGGAAGTATTGCCTACGGAATATCTCAGTTATTGTATGAAGTAGGTTTGTGAAATTTGGAGCGTCGATATAATGAGATAAGAGCTAGAATTTGAGCATATTGACATGACGAAGTTAACTTCCGGTCTGACCGGAAGTAACATCAACTTTCTTATTTTAAAAGAAAACCCAATTTTTTTTTCTTTTCGCTTTATTCAGCATTTAATTCCCTTTCTAATGACATAACACAAGTTGGTATCTAACCAGAAACTAGATCAGAAAAAAATTATTATTGAAATTCAGCGAGTAGGCCGTGGAAGCAAAATAAAAGCCAAAAATTGAAAAGTTGGCTATGGAAACCATACGTCACTTGATAACAGTTGCTACTACTGTGATATTTTATTTTCATTCGTCGGCGTTATAAAAAGCCGCCAAAAAAATTATTGGAAAAATTGTGAAAAAAACAATACTCTGTAGGTCCATAACTTAAATAGGAACATGCAATTTTTTCTTGCCTGTACTATTCAGCATAACCATTCCTTTCTAATGATATAATAGAAGGTAATTTTTTGAACTGAAATACCAAAATATCCAATTATTATTATTCAAATAACAAAAAAACAGATTTATCAAAAAAAAAAATTCAAATTGATAGGATTAAAGATAGAATAAATTCAAAACAAATGTTCGAAATGCATTCCCTCAGCGTCAATACATTTATTGACTCTGGTGATATTTTCATGTAAAACGTTTCTCAACATTTGGGGCGTGATATCTTGGAAAGCTCTACGAATATTTACTTCTAGCTCATGTAGATTTGTAGGCTGTGTGGAATACACCCTATTTTTAAGATGCCCCCATAGAAAAAAGTCGCACGGAGTAAGATCAAGTGACCTTGGTGGCCACCTGACTGGACCATGGGTTGTTATAAATCTCTCTTGAAAGCGATTTCGAAGATAATTTCTCGCTATTCTTGAATTATGCGGAGGGGCGCCATCTTGCTGGAAATACATTCTCTCAGTTATTTCCGCTGGTAGGTTGTTAATGAATTCCGAAATTTCATTCGTTAAAAAATTAGAGTATATCTCTCCGGTTAGTTGGCCTTGAAAAAGAATGGGGCCAACAATATGAGTTCCAACTATTCCTGCCCAAATATTCACACCAAATCTCTCCTGGAAGCCACCTTGTCGAAACCGGTGCTAGTTTTCTATCGCCCAGTACCTGAAACAAAAGACCGTTCACACTTTTAGCACTTTACACTTCGACTATCGACAATAGTCCAAATAAAGTACAGTACCTACCTTGTATTATTCCTGTTAAATAATCCATTGTTGGTAAATCTTGACTCGTCCGTAAACAAGATATAATAGTTAAATAGGTGATTCTCAGCATTTTGTCGAAGAAACCAATGACAATATTCCAGGCGCCTTTCACCGTCATTTTCATACAAATGTTGATGCAACTGATACTTGAAGGATTTGAATCGATGTTTTTTCAAAATTTTCCTAGCAGAGTCCTTACTTATAGCTAATTCGGCGCCAATCTGCCTTGAGGAAATTGTGCTATCATATTGTACTAAAGCTAATACATTAATTTCAGTTTCCTCATTAATTACAAATGCTTCTTGGTCTTCGTGAACATCAGGCTCAGTTCTTAATTTTTCTTCAAGCCACTGGAAATACCTTCTTGACGGTTGCTGCCTCCCTGGATATCGCTCTAAATACAATCGTTCAGCGGCATAAGAATTTTTTAAACATTCACCATAAATGAGAAGCATGTCAATTTGTTCGGTTCGTGAATAACGGGGCATTTTTGGAATATTCCACTAACTGATTTCGATTTCCAAACCCTTTTAGAATGGCAGAATCAAAAACACTACTTCGAACGTCAAAATAATATGGATAGCAGCGTTCGTGAGAGCTCTCGTTTCTTTTTTGTTTCATTCCAAAATATATCTTAATCAGCCTACTTGTTAATATTTTGGTTCGAATGATTATTGCAATGGAATGATTATTCTGAATAGCACAAACATCGTCCATAGGTAGATATTAGAATATCTATGGACGATGGCACAGACCAAGTACGTTTCCACATTATTTTTAATGTTATTTTTGCGTATGGCGATAATCTGTTTTGATATTTGAAGAATAATAATTGAATTTTTTGGTATTTCATTTCAAAAAATTACTTTCTATTATATCATTAGAAAGGAATGGTTATGCTGAATAGTACAGGCAAGAAAAAGTTGTATGTTCCTATTTAAATTATGGACCTACAGAGTATTGTTTTTTCCCCAATTTTTCCAATATTTTTTTTGGCGGCTTTTTATAACGCCGACGAATGAAAATAAAATATTACAGTAGTAGCAACTATTATCAAGTGACGTATGGTTTCCATAGCCAACTTTTCAATTTTTGGCTTTCATTTTGCTTCCACGGCCTACTCGGTGAATTTCAATAATAATTTTTTTCTGATCTAGTTTCTGGTTAGATACCAACTTGTGATATGTCATTAGAAAGGGAATTGAATGCTGAATAACGCGAAAAGAAAAAAAATAGGGTTTCCATTTAAAATAAGAAAGTTGATGTTACTTCCGGTCAGACCGGAAGTTAACTTCGACATGTAAATATGCTCAAATTCTAGCTCTTATGTCATTATATCGACGCTCCAAATTTCACAAACCTACTTCATACAATAACTGAGATATTCCGTAGGCAATACTTCCGTAGCCACCCGGTATGCTATATTCGCTACTCTATTTGGGCCTTTGATATAGGTGTTACTCCTCAAAGTACTAACTACACTCCAAGTTTCTTCAGATATCGAATGACAGACAACTTGAAGAGCCAAGTTCAAGTCATAAAAAAGGGAGGATATAGCACTAGTGTTTTTGGTATGGACATCGAATAACTGCTTGGAATACACTATAAAAATTTTTTTTTACCATTATTTCCCAATAGATAATTAATATTTTCAGTTCTGAATTATGAGGAAATAGGTACATCATATCTTATAATACAAAGAAACAATCTGGCTGCTTCAGGTTAGGCGACATCAAGATGCCCTAGATAGATAACTTGCTGAGCATTATTTCATTGTGAAACGATTAGAAATATATTTATTTTTTTTGTTTTTATATTAAAAAATATAGTTCTTTGCAGCAATCATAAAATAAAATTAACAGCTATATCTGTAGAGATCCTGACATTTACAGTTTGATTGTATTGTTAAATATACAGATGCTTTGGTTTGTATTTCTTTTATGAATAAAAACCTAACCTCAACGTACGGCGGAACGCCGAACGATTTGAAACTCCTTGAGTTTAGGGCTACTGTTCAGTCACGATATTACGTAATCCAGTTATCCGTAAATAATACTATAGATTGATTTTGAATATTTTTGGATATCGCGACTGTTTCATTTAAATTTAATCAAACATCTTTTTAAAATTGAAATGAGTAAGAAGCACATTAAAACTTCAAACTTTCATATGCTATTTTAAATCCCTGTTCATTAATGTAAAAAAATTCCAATCAATTTAAAATGCCGATATATATATATAGCTCAAAATTCGAGATATCCGAATAGGTATTGTCTCATTTTTAGAATAGCGGTTGAATAAGTCGAACATTAAAAATAACAATTCCTGCTCCAAATACTTTTATAAAAATTGTGAATTTTAGCAAAATTACGAGTGGGATCTGAGTTTCTAGATCTTCAAGAATTTAGCTTTAAATTATTTGTACCCTAATAAATTTGGAATATCTCCTTCCATGTCGTTGTTTCCGCAATATACAGAATAAAAGCTTATCGTTTCTTAAATGAAAAGGTCTATAGATTTTCTCTTTGTTTCGTTACATGGTTGTCAATAATTTTTCAGATTCTATTGAATGATGTATTGATATTGAAGACGGTGGTATGGTAAATAGGTTCGCAATCTGGATGTATTCTACACATATTGATAAAGAATTATCACCAACTAAACGCACAATCCTAATTCTCTCAACTGAGTTGTGATTTACCATTTTGAAAACTCACAAAACCCGTTTACAACACACTTCATCAAATACTCGTGGAAAGCGTTTTAAGGATAACTACTGTCTAAATTATAACAAATTATTTTCAAAGCCTGCTGTGAGAAACTGTGTCTGGCTTATTGATCTAATCTTATGAATTGGCCGAATGAATGAATCATGTAAAATTTTTTGGGGTTAAGATAAATATTTCAAAAAAAGCATTGAACTGACTTGGGTGTTTTTACAGATTATGATGATAAAAATTCGTATTTGAATATTTGTTGTGTTTCTCATTTTAATGGAAACTTCGCCTTTTCTTTAAAATGTACAGATTTTCATACAGGGTCAGTAGAAAAAGCATGATTTTGGAATTTGTCATCAAATAATTAACACCCTATATGAATTATTGGGCTGAAATTTGGTATATAGGTGTTCAAAATATGCCCAAATTGAATAGGCTATTCACTTTCTCGATAAAAAAAAGCCTAATAGTCCTTCTCGAAATGTTTACCCATTTAGCAAAGCATAGTGCCTTGAAACTAAGAATAATTCATTACTGTCAACATCTTTGAGAAGAGCTCGTCAAGTAATTACTATAACTTGCAATCTTCATTTTTCAAACTCGGTCAATGGGTTCCATAACAGTGTTTTGCTGTTTCAAATCGCACACAATCTGGGGTTGAAAAATTGCCTTATTTAGAATCGAAATTCAAAGAGTTCAGATAGGGACATGACAAGGAATTCAATTTTGATGCAGTTTTCACTATCATTCAATTCAATTTCTTTATGAAAGGTTAGTGCATACAATACATTCGGATTAATATTTTTGTATTGTTGAAAATTTTCAATGTTTTGTTAGTAAGTCTCAAAAAATCACATTCCACTGGCTCAACCTCAGGAAAATGATGTACGGAAGAATTTTGGTTTTTAAAGAGCCCAGAGAAAAATCCATGATGGCAAATGTCTATCACTTGAAATATTTCCAATTCTAGTATAGAAAAAAATATATAACACCAGATAATTCATATTACTAGTGAGCAGAAACGAAATTTCTCATAACAAATTTTAGTTTAGCAGAAATCTAAAATCACAAGTTATTCGCATAAGCCTAGGCCATAGATAGAAACCCAGCAAGCTTTATTTATTGTATTATTTGATATTAGAATGGTCGGCTGTAGCTATAATCTGAGTCATAATTCAATAGGGAGCCAAAACGGCAGCACGGAATCAGAATGGGAGATTAAGTGAAAAATGCAATATGTAGGAAACGAGACATTCAAATCCGGAACAGATCGTTACAGTTATGGATTTATAGCCATTGTTATCTACCAAACAATACTATTTTGATGGAAGCGATTGTCGTTGAGGGGTGCAATTATGGAGGGGTGACGACCTCGCCTTACTGTTCATGACATTTCAGAATGTGCATCAATTTGTATAAGCCCCATATTCTTTGTTTGGCAAATCAAATTTCGAGCAGAGCTTCTTTCTGATTATCACGGGTAACTCGATTTTGAATCGTTCATTCAGTTGTCACATGCAAAATGTATAGGAGGGTTCTGTATCTCCATAAAATATTCGAATTACGCCTGGCTGGTAAAATAATAATAATAATGATGTTTATTTTCAAAATTTCAAATTCACAAAATTTAATTAACACAAAAGACGATGAAAATAAAACATGAGAATCACAGAAGCTTGCAAACTTGTGCGTGATATGCTTATAGACAAAAATTCCTAAGATGACAAAAGTCATTATATAGCAATACCATATAAAATAAATGTGGTGTACTGAATTATAAGTTATACATATAAATTTTTTGAAAATGTTTGCTATTTGGAAGTAAATAGAGAGATTTATAGAAGTTTGAAGAGCCACGAGTAAGTATATAAATATCACATTGAAATTACTTGAAAAATAGAAGAACATCCCATCTTAGATACTAACCACTCACTAATTGCTATAAAAAAATTGTAAATGAACGGAGTAGACCCCAATATTTTGGAAGGTTGTGTATTGATATTATTTCTTTTTATCTATTTATGAATAGTCATTAAGTCATTAAAATAATAGATATCATCAAGATGTGACATTATGTTAAATACAATTGCACAAGATATTTCACACACATATAAAAAATTTATTATCGCACTATATTTGTTGAACAGGACATTTGATTTAATTTATTCCGGATCGATGATACAATGAACAGCAACCCTTTTTAAGCGTTTAATGAAAATTTTGAAAACGTTTTTCATCATTTGAGTAGAATTCAGCGTGGTTAAATATGTTTTGTACATGTCCGGTAAGAAATTAAAACATTTTCCCGCCAGATATGTGAAGCAACGTTGACAGTAGTATGTCAACCCCAATACTGCCTCACTTTCATGAGGCAGAATTGGTATTGCTCTACATGGTGTATCTCTCGATGGCCGCTTCCATCGAGTTCTTGCCGTTGGTGAAGGGTTGGGGCTGAAGAAGATGACGTGTTCGCCGAAGAGTTTCGGGGTTGGGGGGGTTCAAAACGTTTCATCCTAAGTGGCGCGAGAATTTTCTACAAAAAAAAACATGGCAGCGATGGAGCGGAAGGCAAAAAAACAGGCGCGCGTCTTTTCTGCAAAAAACATGGCGGCGATTGAGCGGAAGGCGAAAAAACATGGCGGCGATGGCGGAAGTATGAAAAAACCTTCCCTCACGTGATTCGCTGAGAGCAACTGGCTGGAAGAGAAACAACGTCACATGATTCCCTGTGTAGTAAAAAAAATGGCTGCAGCCTTAATTGATAAAACGAAATAATTAAAAATGAAAAATGCCTGTCTTAGAACAACAGAAAATTATAAAATTATTAATTCACTCTCTTGAATATAATGCTAAGACTGATACGTCTCCGCGCGCTGTAGTCGTAAACAGCCATAAGCCACATCTGGTGTTTGTTTACTCACTATCAAAAAAAAGCGATTTGGCCGTGGACTTGTTTACTGGCTCAGATGTTGTTTGTCTAGGAAAATGATGAGTCAGCAGAGATAAGAGAGTTTAGTTTGAAGCCAAATTGATCGATTCAAGGCATTTTAAGTGTCTCACTCTAACCCATGGCATTGTATGTCTGTCTTTGTTTGTTCGCATTTATTGAAATGAATAACGTCAGTTCGAGAAAAATACGTTTATTTTTTCAAATTAAAAATTATACCTCAGTGCCATGGTAATATTCACCATCTTTGTTCGAATTGTTGAATATGTATCTTTGTCGAATTGATTGCAATAGCTTGTACAATGATTCACCCAGTTGGCATATGAGTGCTAAAGATACAAAAAACATAAATCCATCGTAGGCGTCTGTAGGGCATCTTGACGTTGTCGTCGTTACTCGGGGCAATGCAGGCATCGTGCGAGGGGTCACCTCCTCCACCACCTGAGATGCTGGCGGTTGCAGCAAAAACCAGTCAGTTTCTTGGCAAGTTTCGTTGCGAAAGACTTTCCTCAGTGGGAGGCAGGGACATGTTTGTTAAGTCGTGAAAAGCAACGTTTGGATCTCCTACCTCCACCACACCCATGCGATACGATTATTTAGCGAAATTACCGGGAATTTTTTGGCGGGTGCGAAAAATCTAAAATCCAAGCCCAAGTGTTTGAGAGAATGCATGTTTCTCACGAGTGTTTATTTCGACTGTCAGTTGTTTATATTAGCATATTCGAATAATTGATATACTGAAATCCGTCAGTTTTCGTGAGTACACCCTGTATAAATAGTCTCAAACCGCTTCATGAGAGCTCGGTAGGTAATAATCGAACTTTCAGACATTTCATTCATATAGGTACCACGGTATATTTATTTTAGTATCAAAATACTATGTGAATTTTTGCCAAAGAATCAAACAAACTTCAAGTATTTATCCGCATATAATTTGAGTTTATTTACCATCTCGATATTCATATCTCTGCATGGTCAACGATTTTAAGCAGGTAGGTATTGCTAATTGCTGACACAACAGAAATAAGCTCAGTGGTTGGAACGTTTTGAATGCTCGAGTTCATACATATTTGTCATTGCTGTTTCCTCAATACGCCATTATCGATGATTTTTAAGAGAATTTCGTATTCCGAGAATTTGTTTGCAAAAATCGGAAGTTGAAATATGTAGCGAATTTCTTAAGTGTTTGTGAATAAATTTGGTACAGAAATTTGTTTATTACCATATTTGCGTTCCAAAGAATTCTTTTATTTAAAAAAGTGTATTTATTTACTGTCACATTTTTTATGCAAAAACTGTTCCTTTTTTATGCAAAAACTGTAACTTTTTTTAATGCAAAAAAGTGTAAACACTTTGAAAAATATATGCTGTCTGCAAGTAGTCAGATGTACATCATCAATAGTTGAATTCATCGAGGCCACACCTCTACCATGGACGCGCACTGATCGAATTCTGAAAATGTTTGCCGATGAAAAATGGGTACAAATCTATAAGCAGGCTCAGAGCGTCAGACGAAATTTCAATGATTTGAGTCACTTAGAGTACACGAGAGAAATCAGCTTTGAAGTTAGGTGTGAAGCTCTCAAAAATCAAGACTGGGAGGGTAATTTGCACGAAGACAAATACTGTGTGTGGGCGAATACATATCGTATTCCAAAATATAATTTACGATTTTGCCGCACTTGTTCAGAAAGGCTATGCAAAACCATCCAGTTCACAGCATCAGAGACCTTCAACATATGGTGTTCAGTGTAAAGCACATGGGCAATATATATCAATGCTGTAAATTTTGGTGTCACAACATATTTGATGAAATGTTATTCACTTCGAAAACGAGCAGACAATGCTACTGTGACTCACATCTGCGTGGTGGTGGTGAGCCCTACGGATTACATCTCACATATAAACGCTTCATAGGCTCAGGAGATGAGGATTCAGAATTCGATGAATGAGATTGCCAAACACGAAAATGTCAAATGAAAATGCAAGAAATTGTGCTCTTGTTTGTTTCTTTCCACTCACTACATATATTCAATCAAATAGTCGATTATGTTTTATATTTATGATTGAATAAAATCAATATGTAATCCGTGTCTGGATATTATTATTATTATTTAGTTTCTCCCTCCCAACCTCCCATTCAAAATCCTCCTTTTTTTTAGTCATTCTTGCATAAAAAAGTGTCACTTTTTTACGCAAAAAAGCATAATTTTTTATGAAAAAAGTGCCACTTTTTTATGCAAATATGTCACGTTTTTTAAGCAAAAAATGTCACTTTTTTATGCAAAAAAGTCACTTTTTTATGCAAAAAACGTGCCTGTTTTTTGCCTTAAAAAGAAACACTTTTATTGGCATGGTGGAAAAAGCTGAGTGATTCACTCAGCCACTCAGCTTTCACTAAAAATGCTTCACTCAGCTTATACCACCATCTCAATGAAGGTGTCCACTTTTTTTCATTAAAAAATACAAGTATTTTTATGGGAAAATGGTAATTTATTTTATCAAAAAAATTACCGAAAATTGACATGGTGGAAAAAGCTGAGTAAAAGCTGAATGAAAGCTTAGTGAATGCTGAGTGACTCAAAATTTACTGAAAATACTTCTCTGAAATCCTTCCACCATGTCAATTTTGGGTGTTCTTTTTATCTAAAGAAGTTCCTCTTTTTTGCAGATTTTGATGCTAAAAAGTATCGTTTTTGAGCCAAAAAAGTTCCTGTTTTTTTTCCCTAAAAAAATACCATTTTCCATTAGAATACATGTATTTTTGAATGAAAAAAGTGACATCTTTATTGAAATGGTGGTAAAAGCTGAGTGAAGCATTTTCAGTGAAAGCTGAGTGGCTGAGTGAATCACTCAGCTTTTCCACCATGTCAATAAAAGTGTCACTTTTTAGAGAAAAAAATAGGCACATTTTTGGCTCAAAAATGATACTTTTTTGCATCAAAAACTGCATTTTCACGTTTTTGATGCAAAAAGTGCCAATTTTGAAGCAAAAAAAGAGGCACTTTTTCCGATTAAATAACACCCAAAATTGACATGGTGGAACGATTTCAGTGAAGCATTTTCAGTGAATTTTGATTCACTCAGCATTCACTCAGCTTTCACTCAGCTTTTTCCACCATGTCAATTTTCGGTAATTTTTTAAATGAATATTTTCCCATAAGAATACACGTATTTTTTAATGAAAAAAATGGACACCTTTATTGACATGGTGGTAAAAGCTGAGTAAAGCATTTTCAGTGAAAGCTGAGTATCTGAGTGAATTACTCAGCTTTTACTCAGCTTTTTCCACCATGTCAATAAAAGTGTTACTTCTTAAGGCAAAAACAGGAACATATTTTTCCTTGTTGGACAGCGTGGTAATCAATTTTGGTAATTTCGAGCCTGGCGGTGTACGGTGCTCAGCACACAAGGGCAAATCTTTGGGTTTATCATGCAGATGTTCAGGGTACTACAAATCGACTTCAAGAATGTAGCCGATGTGCGACGTGTCCGACACTTCCGTTTCATCGAAATGGGCTGCATTTTCGAGCCATTTAAAGCCATCGTACGGAAGATATTTCATCATGGCCCAACCGTACTGATTATTCATTTCGAGATATAGCAAATAAGTCGATGGTTTGGAGGCGTCATACCTTTCGCCCATGTGCTTGTTATTGTCCAAGGAGAATCTGTTGCAGCACTGACTGATGCCGCCACGAATTCCTCGCTCGACAAAAAGAAGCATGTCGACGTCTTTCAGTATCTGCAATTTACACTGGGTGTACTTCAACATACAGGACCACGTATATCCTGGAAGGGTGTAATACCACGCAGGATCCAACCCATACGTCTCTTTACCGATATTTCGAAAATTTTCGAAAATATCCGCCAAGAGCAATATGTCGGTTTTCATGTATAGGTCAGACTACTCGCCCACTGTTGTCAAGTTGTATGACCGCCACACGTTCTGCGCATGCTCGTATTTGTATATGTTGTTCAATCGCTCAAATTTAGTAATTTGTTTGAATGTCATGAGAAAGTTGATTCCATATCCAAGTTCAGTACATTTGAATAGTGACGGTAAGATGAAATTCTATCTGTATTTTTACCCGATTCAACAGGGTATAAAGCCGAAATGACGGCACAAGCGAAACACGCATCATTTTCATTTTTCACATTGATGCAAGCTTTTTCATTCGCAATGAATTTTGGTAGCTCGATGAAAAACGAACCGTTTTCCACGCCCGATTCATTCGAATTGATTTCCAAACTAACAATTTTCTGAAGACTGCATCCACTTTCTTTGTCCGCGAATTCTGAAAGTTTGTTTTGAATTTGATCGGTGACAATTTCTAGGAACCACTCTTTCAAAGTTGTACTTCTATCGATAACAACGTTTTTAGTGCTAAAATATTTAAAGTCGATTTTTTGTTCTTGAGTCAAGGAATTATTTACGAATTTATACGAATTTACCACAAAATGTCACATTGACTTTGATGATTGGATGTTTTTTCCATAAATTTTCAATTCTGCTTTTGAATAGAATGAATGCATCACCAAAAAATTGCCCAATATCTTTATGTTTCAAATTTATAATTATACCGGTGCACAAACGCAAAGAAAATGCTGATTTCCAGTCCTCCCACTTTACTCGAGATGTTAATTTTGATTTGACTCCCTCCCCCACCACCACGTCGACACCTGGCGGTTGTCGACCTGAATTTTTGATTGAATCTCGGATAATTTTCGAGTGTCCGCATAAAGTTTGTGATTTTCTCAGAGAGCCTATGCAATCCACTGCCGCGATTACACTACTGATCAGGCGGGCAGTGTACTTGCAATGGGCCAGCCAATGTTTGCGCTCTTCATGAGTACAACCCTTTTTGAGGATATTTTTAACCTTACGCAACTTGGCTACCATCTCCATACTGTGTGCAATAATAGCGTTAGATGATATGATGATAATGATTCAACAGACACACACACAAAATTTCAAGAAAATGTCAAATGAAAATACAAGAAACTCACTCTTTGTTTCCAACGGCGGTGGCGGCGTCGGCGTCTTCAGGCCTGAGCGATCTCAAATAGCTGCTGCGGATGATTTTGATTGGCAATTTTCTGCTTGCCCCTATAGATGAGCATATGCTGGGACTCGGTTAATTTGTCGAGGATGGGTTTGAATGCATCAGTCACTCGATTTGGCAGGAATACTTTACACTCCTTTATCTCCACTAGGATGGACACTCCAAATTTGGTTGTTTTTGCTTGAGCGCCGAGGATCAGATGGGTTTCGTCCTTCGGTAGCTCAGACAACTTCCGCAGGTCCTTCCTGTAAGCCAACGAAATCTTGTTAATTTCGTCGAGAAGATGAGACATCTGCGAAATCATTTGAAAAATGAAAAAAAATTCATACACGCTGTATAACTTTCACTCACTCACTCAAAATGAAAAAAATGTTGTTTATGATTCACCCCATGTATGAGAAATAAATATGATGAAAACAAAATACTCGAATCACACTGTATATGGCAAATGGAACTTTATGAGAAATAAATATGAAAAAATGCAATCCACACACACACACTGTATGAGAAACAAAAAAAATATAACGTTTTGTGAGAGAGACACTCTGTATGACACAAAAAACAAATATGACAAATGAACTTTTCTGATTTAATAAAAAACTAGTGAATCGAAAGAAATAGGCACTTGAAACACTCTCGAAAAATAAAAATTACTAACTACTACTACTAACCTTTGCAAATCACGAATTAAATGTCACTCACAATAAAAAACAATGCACTTGTATAGAAAAAGCGAGAGACAGATAAGCGGCAGAAAGGCACTTGTTGTTGCTTCGAACGCAGACAATGAAATGACGCTGGCTCGCTGTGAACGTACGTATTAACTCTCTGTGTCACGTGACCTACGCCGTCCACCTCCACGCCGAGGTCACGGGACCCACGCTGCAAAGCGTAAACAAATACCGGATGTGTGAGATAAAACTCTGCGATTAACTCTGAAAAACAAATTCAAGGTCAAATCGATGATAGTGTTTTCTTAGAATTTCATTCAACTGGAGCAGACATTTAACAAATACCAGACGTGCCTTATCGCTTTTTCACGGAGGAGACGTATTTTTCTTTTGGAGTTTCATTCGAGAGAGTGAATTAATAATTTTCTGTTGTTTGTTTTATCAATTGAGGCGACGGGCATTTTTTTTTTCTACACAGTGAATCACGTGACGTTTTCTTCTGTTCCAGCCAATTGCTCTCAGCGAATGACGTGAGGGGACGTTTTTATTTAAACTTCCAGCCAATTGCTCTCAGCGAATCACGTGAGGGGACGTTTTTTCATATCTTCCGCCATCGCCGCCATGTTTTTTTGAATTCCGCTCCATCGCCACCATGTATTTTTTGGGGAGATTTTTTTCATAACTTCCGCCATCGCCGCCATGTTTTTTTGCCTTCCGCTCCATCGCCGCCATGTTTTTTTGCAGAAAACACGCGCGCCACTTAGGGTGAAACGCAGCTGACGACCCCTTACCCCCGAAACTCTTTGGCGAACACGTCATCTTCTTCAGTTCTTCAGCCCCTAACCCTCCACCAACGGCGAGAACTCGATGGACGCGGCCATCGGGAGATACACCGTGTGGATCAACTTATGTTCTGCCTCACTTTCATTGGGCAGAACATAGGTTACCATACTACTGACCGTTTCATTCTTGTACTACTTACCTAACAGGGAAAGTTTACCGATACTCCTACCTATAAGAAGTGATTTGAAGTGACGATAATTTACGTGTAGCTAATTGCGCAAAAATAGAGACAATTCATACGTATTGCAGAGTGCTCAAAAACATTGATGTTCTCATTGAATTATTAGCTGATAATTATAGAATTACTATCATTCATTTTCATTTCGCAGTTCATATCATTTAGTAATATTCATTATTGTTAGTCCTGCAGTTTAGGATATATTAATCGATTATAATTGATGATTTATTTCATAAATAATATTAAAAAAAACTATACACAGTGATTTATCTTGATCTCCGATAACCAGTCTATACACAATATACATACCGGGTGGCTACGGAAGTATTGCCTACGGAATATCTCAGTTATTGTATGAAGTAGGTTTGTGAAATTTGGAGCGTCGATATAATGACATAAGAGCTAGAATTTGAGCATATTGACATGTCGAAGTTAACTTCCGGTCTGACCGGAAGTAACATCAACTTTCTTATTTTAAATGGAAACCCTATTTTTTTTTTTGGCTTTATTCAGCATTTAATTCCCTTTCTAATGACATATCACAAGTTGGTATCTAACCAGAAACTAGATCAGAAAAAAATTATTATTGAAATTCACCGAGTAGGCCGTGGAAGCAAAATGAAAGCCAAAATTTGAAAAGTTGGCAATGGAAACCATAAGTCACTTGATAACAGTTGCTACTACTGTGATATTTTATTTTCATTCGTCGGCGTTATAAAAAGCCGCCAAAAAAAATATTGGAATAATTGGGAAAAAAACAATACTCTGTAGGTCCATAATTTAAATTGGAACATACAACTTTTTCTTGCCTGTACTATTCATCATAACCATTCCTTTCTAATGATATAATAGAAAGTAATTTTTTGAAATGAAATACCAAAAAATCCAATTATTATTATTCAAATAACAAAAAAACAGATTTATCGAAAAAAAAAATTCAAATTGATAGGATTAAAGATAAAATAAATTCAAAACAAATGTTCGAAATGCATTCCCTCAGCGTCAATACATTTATTGACTCTGGTGATATTTTCATGTAAAACGTTTCTCAACATTTGGGGCGTGATATCTTGGAAAGCTCTACGAATTTTTACTTCTAGCTCATGTAGAGTTGTAGGCTGTGTGGAATACACCCTATTTTTAAGATGCCCCTATAGAAAAAAGTCGCACGGAGTAAGATCAGGTGACCTTGGTGGCCACCTTACTGGACCATGGGTTGTTATAAGTCTCTCTTGAAAGCGAAATAGTCTGTAGGTCCATAACTTAAATAGGAACATACAACTTTTTCTTGCCTGTACTATTCAGCATAACCATTCCTTTCTAATGATATAATAGAAAGTAATTTTTTGAAATGAAATACCAAAAAATCCAATTATTATTCTTCAAATAACAGAACAGATTATCGCCATACGCAAAAATAACATTAAAATTAATGTGGAATGATAAATTATATCCTGTAGGTTCTAGGTTAAATAGGAACATAAACGTACTTGGTCTGTGCCATCGTCCATAGATATTCTAATATCTACCTATGGACGATGTTTGTGCTATTCAGAATAATCATTCCATTGCAATAATCATTCGAACCAAAATATTAACAAGTAGGCTGATTAAGATGTTTTTTGGAATGAAACAAAAAAGAAACTAGAGCTCTCACGAACGCTGCTATCCATATTATTTTGACGTTCGAAGTAGTGTTTTTGACTCTGCCATTTTAAAAGGGTTTGGAAATCGAAATCAGTTAGTGGAATATTCAAAAATGCCCCGTTATTCACGAACCGAACAAATTGACATGCTTCTCATTTATAGTGAATGTTCAAAAAATTCTTATGCCGCTGAACGATTGTATTTAGAGCGATATCCAGGGAGGCAGCAACCGTCAAGAAGGTATTTCCAGTGGCTTGAAGAAAAATTAAGAACTGAGCCTGATGTTCACGAAGACCAAGAAGCATTTGTTATTAATGAGGGAACTGAAATTAATGTATTAGCTTTAGTACAATATGATAGCACAATTTCCTCAACAGAATTTACCAATATAAGGTTATGCCATTTGGCTTGAGTACTGCTATAGCAGGAATGACCAGAGCTCTTGATCGTATTTTCGATTCAAGATTCTCATTCATAAGTGCTTATATAGATGACATTTTAATTACATCTTCGAGTTTCGAGGATCATTTGGAACATTTGGAATTCGTTTACAACAAATTGAAAGATGCTAATATGACACTGAAAATGAGAAAGTGCAAGTTTGTTTTGAATGAAATAAAATTCTTAGGTCACATTTTGACTCCTAACGGCATTAATGACTCCTAACGGCATTAAAATAGATAAAAGTAGAACCGAGAGCATTATAAAATTCCCGAAATCCAAGAATATGAAACAATTGGGATCATTTTTAGGATTGAAAAATTATTGTAGGAAATTTTGTGAAAATTATTCCATCATTTCACAACCTTTGACGAATTTATTAAAAAAAGACACAAAATGGAATTGGACTGAAGAAGTGGATAAGGCATTCAAACACATTTAGCAGGTTTTACATAACCAAACAATGGTTTATCATCCAGATGTAACAAAAGTTTTTTATATCCAAAGCGATGCGTCACTGGTAGGAATAGGGGCTAGATTATTCCAAATTAATGATAATGGTGACCAACAGAATATAGCTTTTGCAAGCCGTATGTTGAAACCTGCTGAAATGACCTATACGACAAAGGAAATTGAAGCCATGGCGATCATATGGTCGATGAATAAATGGAAAAACATTATATTTGGTATAAAAATAATTATTCAAACGGATCACAAAGCCTGATCATTTTTACTGAATTGTAGGTTATTGAATTCCAGACTGACCCGGTGGATTTTATCAATTCAAGGTTACATATCTGGAAAAGATAACAAGATTGCGGATACATTATCTAGAAATCCATTGAACGAAGATGACACCAGCCTACCAAGAGGTCCTGAAATTATAATTGCAGAACTCACTTTGATATGCGAAAAAAAAAATTATGACTTCTCTCAAAGAAATTTCAACGCATCAAATGAACGATTCGAGATTACAGAATCATTTAGAACAGAAAGAAATAAATGGGTTACATTTAATGAAACAACGATATAATTTTTGCAAAACTCAAATCCGATATGCCTTGGAAGGTATATTTGCCAAAGTCGTTGATTGAAACTCTGGTTGAAGGATATCATACTCAGTATGGACATTTTTGAATTTCGAAAACTCTAAAGTTATTAGAACATCATTTCATTTGGGACAACATGAAAAGAGATACTTTAAAAATTATCATAAGATGCAAAATATGTCAGCAAGCTAAAGTACCGAACCGCAATTATTCCGGTAAACAAATGTCAATTCCCAGAAGATGAATGTGATTTTTTAGCAGTCGATTTTTATGGCCCACTCATAAATCATGAGTAACATTATTACCCAAAATCAATTGTTGGTTAAATTTGGTAACACATGAATCAACTGGATACTCAGCATATGAATTACAAACAGGAAAGAAGCCTAGGGAAGAAATAAAGAAAATAATAGAATTTCCGCTGCAAACAAATGACAATGATACGAGGGAGTACAAGATTGAATTGGCAAAAGAAGAAAGAAATTTCGAAGTTGGAATAAAGAATGCTTTATCAACGGTGATTTGGTTTTGTTGAAAGCGAATAACATTTCCTCATCAGAAGATAAATGAATTCAAAATTTTTTTCTGATTTATGGCGGTCCTTATGTTATAACAAAACTTGTTTCTTCGAACGCTTATATCCTAACAGACCCGAAATCAGCAGATTGAGGGGTACCTTTAATATTACATCACTGAAACCGTATAATTATTGACGGAACAGACATGAATGGATTCGTTGAATAAGATTCAACGTGTGAAACGATGAAATTAATAATTTATTGAGTTAACTTCATTTTCAACTCAATTTGAAACTGCAATTTCATTCAATTAATTGGTGGGACGATGAAATGGAACCCTTGTAGTTGTGTTTGATATTTAAATTGATTGAGCACTTGGTATTATCAAGTAAGTAAATGAAGTTTGTCAAGAAAAAAAATATTGATTGTCACTGATCTGAATCTGAACTTTTCATCGATCATTCAATTTAATTTCATTTAGAAGCTACCATCCAACCTCGGTAAGTAATACGTAATTTATAGTATCAAAATGAAACGAAACCAATATATTTCAGTTGTCACGTGGTTGAGATTCAATACTAAAATTATCATTGACTGGGGTCAAGGTCTTTGGGAGCAACCTGGAATTCGTGAGAGGAATTTGAGTCCTTACGTTCAAGTATTGCCCAAACAACGGCTGATTCCTCTTTGTATGTATTAGTGCTGGGACCGTTTCATTCTTCTACTACCTAATAGAAAAAATTTACAGATACTCCTACCTATAAGAAGTGATTTGAATTGAAGACAATTTACGTGTAGCTAATTGCGCAAAAATAGAATCAATTCATACGTATTGCAGAGTGCTCAAAAACACTGATATTCTCATTGAATCATTAGCTGATAATAATTATAGAAATACTTCCATTCATTTTCATTTCACAGTTCACATCATTTAGTAATAGTCATTATTGTTAGGCCTGCAGTTTAGGCAATATTAATCGATTATAATTGATTTATTTCATTATTAATATTTAAAAAAAGCTATACACAGTAATTTATCTTGATTTCCGATAACCAGTCTATACAAAATATACATATATATCTCATTGCTGGGGATATAACACAGTCACGTATGAAACTACATCAGCTCCCTACTAGACAATTAAATGTTTAAATGGGTGAATATGAAAGTTCAAAAACATTAGGCATTCAATGGTTAGGTATACATGATTTATTGAAATATAAAATAAATTCTTTTTTATTAAAAATCTTTATCATAAAAAGAAAAGTTATATCCCCTTTGGGTCTAGTTTGTCCTGTAATCATTGTATCCAAAATATTAATCCAAAAGTTGTGGAATATTAAACTTTCAATCCCTGAAAATTTTTATATCAATTTTAGAATAAATTTCATCAGCCAAATGAAATTGAAATTCCTAGGCATGTAATGGGAAATAACTATTCCTTATTAGACATTCATTGCTTCTGCGACGTAAGTACTTCTGCATATGCTACATGTATGTATTTACGTGGTATTCATTCTGAAGAAAACTACAATGCATCATTGAAAATTCTGACAATACCTCGATTAGAGCTATGTTCTGATTTATTAGGGGTTCAACTGATTCAACAATTGCTCAATGCTTTGCCTCAAATATCAATATTACCTAAATATTGTTGGCTCAGAAAGGAACCTTGTCAATTACAAGTGTTTGTTGCAAACCGTGTAGTCAAAATTCACTCGCTAACAGATATATAGATAATTGGTTTTACGTGAATAACATGAACAATTCTGCTGATTTTGCATCCGGAGGTAATTTTCTCGAAAACCTAAAGAGTTCTCGTTTGTGGTGGTACGGTCCAGAATTTTTATGCATATCAATTGATCGTTCAATCACTAAAGAAAGCCTGTTAGCCAGTGAAGTTCCAGAACTGAGAAAATCAATTAATATTTTTGTCAGTAAATCCAGTGAACCTTCTTCACTTTTTCTTAGGTATTCTAATTTGACAAAACTGAAACAATTTTGCTCAAAAATAAAATGTTTCCAGCAAAACACAAATTTTCTAGTTTAGTGTCATTTTTAGATAACAAAAATATTTTACGTGTAGGAAGAAGACTGAAATTCATGTCATTAGATGAAAATGTCAAACATCAAATTCTTCTATGACCAAAACATCCTCTTACTAAATTTATTTTTAAAAATCAGCATATTGAATTGTAACATGCTGGGCCTGAATACCAAGAGTGGATGAAGCATAAAATCCATTCGAGCACTATGGTACACGGACGGGTCCAAAACTCCCGACGGAAATGAAGCAGGAGTCTTTGGGCATCGTACCAAATACTCCGAACCCATGGGCCAGTTACACAGTATTTTCAAGCGAAAATTCACGCCATAGAAAGAAGCATTCAATTCAACCACGACAGGAAATACCGGAACAAGGAAATGACAATCATCTCCGATAGTCAAGCAGCCATCAATGCGTTGAGCTCATATAACATCAACTCAAAGATGGTCTGGGAATGCCTAGACAAACTCAATAATCTAGACAGAAACAACAAGGTGATCATCCTTTGGGTGCCGGGGCACGTCGGAGTGGAGGGCAATGAACAAGCAGATACCCTGACACGAAAAGGGGCATCAACGCCACTGATCGGGCCAGAACCATTCTGCGCACTTGGAAAATCTTACTTTCAAGAAGAACTCAATAAAACTGAAGAAGCAATATGTGCAAAGACTTCCAAGGCTAAGGAAGGCCAAAGATCTCTTCAGCAACTTCAACCGAGTAAGATCGAAGACACTGGTTAACTGATTAACACCATGTATTGATGAAGTGTTATGCTGTACATCACAAGAGATTGAATATACTGGGATCATACCAGCTGACTGTGGGAGAAATACCACGAATAGACCCCCTCAAAATCCTTAAATTCCTCAAGAAATCGGGGCTTGAGGGGCTGCTGGGAATGAGCTCAATAGATCTAATTAGGTTGCAGCGCATTATCATTACCATTACATGCTGGGCCACAATTGCTATTGGCTACTATAATCCAGACTTATTGGCCAATAGGTGGCAGGGATTTGCCAAGTAAAACTGTTAAGCTTTGTTTAACCTGTTTCAAATTTCAACCATCATTAGCTACTTACCCCAAGTCAAACTTACCTGATATTCGAGTTAAACCATCTTTGCCGTTTCAATTCACCGGAATAGATTATGCCGGTCCATTTCCATTGAAAAATAAAGCAGGTCGAGGATCTATTTTATTGAAATGTTATATTTGTGTCTTTGTATGCTTTTCAACAAAGTTTGAAACGTTTATCTTCAAGACGAGGAATACCATCAGAAATATATTCTGACTAGCAGACCCGGCCACGCGTTGCTGTGGCTAAGGTTTTTATTATATTGCATAGTAGTAAATTATTCAAGGGAAACGGTAGGAGAACACAAGTCATGGGGACTACCATGCTTTTTTACACAGATGCCATTTGTTAAAATACATGGCGACCGCCATCATTGATTTTCTACTACCGTTGATTTTGAATCTGGAGCCAAAATACATATATCGTACATCGTGATTTGATGTATAGCAAATATATAATAATAAAATATATAATGATATAACTACGTGGTAATACTTACATGTATATACTTTAATTAAACATTGTTAAATAATAAAGCACTAATAATTAAAAAGCAAGAAGGTTTCAACTGTATTACTTTTACTATAATATGAATTCAATTTATAATTCAGTCTAAATAACACGTGGCCGGCTATGGTAATACCAAAAATTAAGAACGTAAGAACAATTGAACTTCACTGTATTGCGTTTACTACGTAATAAATTTAAGTTATACTTTAGCCTCAGCAACACGTGGTGGTTATGCCATTAAATTGTAACTTATGTGAAACGTTAGTACTTTTAACACTGCGCCATCTGTTAGAACACTTACTCAATCCAGTCAGCAGATACCGCCATCTGTTAGAATCGTTTGAGACTGACAGATAATTGTGACTGTCGAATAATAAACAAATAATGCTTAGTAGACGATAGTGTGGAAACTACGAAGCATCGCACAAAGAGGAGACCGAGAACGTGTAATGTGTTCTGTCTCACTCTCTCGCCATCAACAAATAATTTACAATAAAATAATATTGCGGCTATAAATTGAGATGTGAGCTATGCTATCTGTTAAGTTAGATCGAACTGCACACGGTGTGCAAAATTTGATTGAAATCGGTTAAGTAGTTTGGGAGTCTATAGCGGACAAACAACGTGACACGTAATTTATATATATTAATTAATAATGATTCTACTTTTGCTGGCGCAGAAACTAAATTTGCAAAACTAGGAGAATTTATATTTGACAATCAAAATCCTATTACTGATTTTCCAATGAAAAATAATATTCGTTGGCATTTTATACCGCCATGTGCTCCTCATTTCGAAGGTTTGTGGGAGGCAGCACTTGAAAGCAGTAAATTCCATCTTACACGTGTTATGATAAATACAAATTAATTTTACGAAGAATTCAATTCATTGATCGTTCAAATTGAGAGAATATTGAACTCACGCCAAATATATTCCTTGTCATCCGATCCCAACGATCTCAATCCTTTTACCCCATCTCATTTCCTTATTGGCCGTCCTATGACATGACATCCCTTTCTGATACTGATTATACCATGGTACCGAGCAACAAGCATAAAACTTCAAAGAAGTCCAGCAAAAATACCAGCAGTTTTGGATAAGATTTAGCAAAGAATATCTACATTTCTCAACTTCATCACTAGTATAAATGGAAGGATCATAGTCAGCACATTAGTTTTGATAAGGAATGACCAACAACCAACATGCAAATGGCCATTAGGTCGTATCGTTAGTTTACACCCTTCCAAAGACGAGACTTTCCATGTAGCAACGATCCAGACAGCATCCAAAAGAACGATTAAATGATCTGTGAGACATCGTGAAATTGTGACATTTCTCAGGCATATATAGAAACTAATTATTATTTAATCTTTTCTATTTTTCGTATATATTTCATTATTTTGAAGGTACCCTTCAAAGGGGGATTCATGGGGGGGATATGTTCAAGCTTTACAGTTCACTTAGGTTCATTTATGTTTGAACGTAATGTGTGGTATCATTATGTGTTAAGTTACCATTGCAACATCCTTATGATGAGAAAATCTGAATCTTGTTGCTGTCAACAGTTTTTTAAATTTTGTAACAAGATTGACAATTTTACTTTTTAAAAATAAAAGTCTATCGATCCTATTAGTAATTTTACTACTCCAGCACAATATCAATTTTCAAACATACAATGAATATATAAACTAGCAACTCAGAATATTTTGGAATTATCAGAAAGTTATTTCATCCAAACGAAATATAGCAAAAGTATATTGAGGCAGATTCAAAATTGATCAAAACCTGAATTCATCAGACTGGATTCTGTAGACCAAGATGAAACGCACCTTAGGCATAGCACTGTTGCCAGGCTGCATAGTAATGCAGATGATGCAAATGATACTTTGGATCTATAAGGACCCCGCACTATTATTACGTGAAATGGTTTTGGGCCAATTTTGCTCAAATTGTTGTTTAATTTGTTTAAAATTGTTTTTTCCGTTAACCAGCTGTCATCCCCCAACGAACGACAGCCCTCGGAAGTCGAAACTTGTGCAAGCTGAGGATTAACGAGGTCTTACATTTTAACATGTGATTCCTAGCACGGGACCAGTGACCAGGCGGGGAATCGAACCCACGTCCCTCTGATTGATAGACTAGCGCTCTACCATCATGACCACTGTGGTCCATCAAATGTTAATATGTTGTAGATCAAGGTATCCTTGTTCTGTAGCCCCCTTTACAGATCGATCTCATGCCCAGTTTTCGAGTTACAGGGTATAAATATTCGATTTTTGCTAATTTGGGTATTATGCATCGATTTGATTTCTGTGCTTTAATTCGAAATAAAAATGTATCCGAACTGAACCCATCACATCTGAGCTGTAGCTCATGACACCCTCTAATCGAATATAAAATAATATCTCAAAAAGGGTGTAGCATTACATCATGGCAAGACAATTTTAAAATGAATAATCAATAACATAATCGTTTTGATTATCACTCAATCCGTTAAAACTAAATTTGTAAAAGTATGGGTTTTCATCAACTACGTGGGTATTCATATGATTGCCTGTCCAACAGTATATAGTTTTCCATGCACAGGGTAATAATTTGAATGCTTACAAATTCTCATTGGGAGAATTATATAATTATTACGAATTGTCCATAGCCGTTAGCTATTATATGCAAGTTAAACTGAAAAGACTCATAGAATAATCCTCCTTATCACCTCTGTCTGAGTTCCAGCCACCACAACCGTCTCTCCTGGTTTACAGCCACCGGCATTCAAACACTTCCAATAGAAGTCTGTACTTATGATATTTCATTGAATACTCTCCCCCATCCTGATTAAACCAGTAATTATATTTAATTTTTGTGAACTCCTCTGCATATGGGAATGGAGTGAAAAACGCATCATGATCATATAATAATTCACTTGAATAGGTATTTTCAATTTCTAAGTAGTTAGTAACAAGGTTTTTACATTTCAGATTTTTGAGCAATTAATTGTAGAATTCTTCATGACTGACTCATGAAATTCTTCTGTATGTTCCAATACTTTATTCATCAATGTTATTTCAAGTAGGTATCTCTAAAAATTCTGAACTCAATTCCATCGATCACTGTTTCTTGTAACTAACCACTTGGAAATACCTATTCAGGTAAAAATGAAATATTCATGAAACGTTTTTTATTTCATTCACCATGACAGTTATGACTCTCACTAATAAGGTCATTTCAGACAAGTGAACTATCGAATACTACTGTGATATAATAATAATAATAATAAATAAACTTTATTCACTTATTCGATAAAACATGGTCTATACAGTAAAGTTGATGTAAGTTAGTGAGTAAAGTGGTACTTGATAAGTTGCAATAACTTGTTTCAAGAAGTAAAAACTAAAATAGGCATATTTGACATACAAACATTGCTCACAACATATAAATAATAAAAAAATAGGAATGTAATGAATATATAAATCTACAAGAATGATGACATAAGTTTTTTTTTAAATAATAGATTAAAAAAATTCAAAGAATAAAAATAAGAATAAACTTATAGTTCGTATTTCAGTTATTGAATAAATCATGTATTTTAAGATAAAATGGAACGGTACCTCGTGCATAAAAGAATTTCCGAAAAAAAATATATATAAAATTTAAAAACAACATTAGTATATTATAATAAATTCGATTATGGTTCAAAGAGTTGTGAAATTAGTTTTCTCTCATTTTCATAAATATATGTTTTCTTCTTATTTTTGAAATTTAGTATATTTTTGATTTTTTTTATTTCTACAGGCACCGTGTTATATATTCCGCGGGCGGTAAAGTAGACAATACACTAAAATTGTCCATATATACCTACGCACATCATTTCACGGAAGACCTACCACGAAACAATGAATTCAGTTCAATAAAGAAATTCTCATTTAACAACTTTTATTCATAATATACATTTAATTACTTAATAAATATAGGTAGGTATAACATACCTTCATCATCAGATATACATTATCTGGAGCTTCTTTTAGAAAAAGTTCGATTTCATCCCTATCCAATATTTTGGATTTCTTCGACTTATATCCATCATTTTTCCGTTCAAAAATGCTATCAATTTTGGAAATTTGCTTATGTTTATATTATTATACAAATTCAAATTAGACTTTAACATCGAATAGTATGACCACAAAGAAGATGGTTTTCGATTCTTGGACTTCTCAAAAAAATATCTCAGTAATATATCTTTTGTAATCACCTTCACATTATTTTCATTGCGCCATTTTATGAATTCATTATACGTCTTTTCTTAAAGTTTCTTTGACTTTGTTGGTAGCAGTTCGAGTTTGGCACTCTCAGCCGATTCCAAAATTTCCATTGGTATGTATATATTATGTTCTTCATCTGATGATTCCATAATTTTCGTGTTGAGTTCACTCACGCACTTTTTCAGGTAAACATGAAGATTACCGTTTACCTTGTTTATTGAATTTGTTGCTAGATAACAACCAGCTTGCTTAACAACGTCATAATTAAGTGGGTATATACTGGGTATTCTGTGTACAATTTGAATAAATGAATCTATTTCAGTATACAGAGATGATTATTGACACGATATAAATATATATACAGTGTCTGACAAAATATTGGAACCATATGGAAAACTTTTTTATTAATAGTTTCTCAGAAAATGTCATTCTTCATAAAAGTTAGTTTCCCATGCTGTTTCAAGATTTTGGTGGACACTGTATAAACCGCTAGTACATAAAATTTTGTATGTATCACGTGCATAAAATGCGTTTATGGCCTTCGGCGTGTAATGGCCCTCGTCTAACGCCGTCGGCCATTATCCACGCCGCAGGCCATAAACAACTACTATACGCCCTTGATACATAAATAACTATTATTAAATATAAGAATACGCTCTTTGAGTTAATTAGTGAGTAATGGATTATAACTCACGTTCATATTTAAAGTAGTATTTTTTTATCTATTACTACTGAGTAAGTCAGGTCATGTAGCCGAGTGGTAAGAATCAATGCTTTTCGACATTCTGGCTTGCCGGTCGTGGGTTCAAAGCTCAGCGATTTTGATAAATTTTTATGATGACCTGAGAAGTGCTAGGAAACGCACGGTAAAAGGTAAGAACTCAAAAATCCTTGGCTCACGCAAGTTTCAGCTCCTGAGGGCTTTCATCGTAGGAAGACGACAGTTGGTTAACGAAAAATATTATTTTAACAAGTTTTTATTACAAGCAGGATTCACATTGATGTTGAAAGTGAACCAAAACAATAACGGTTCAATGAAACCAAACGCTCTCATATCGGTACAGCTGCCAACAGTGCTAGAAGACGCCGACACATTAGAACCTTGTATTTTCTCTACAATTTGTATTTTCTTATGTACCGATTTCCCTAGGTATCCTCCTGTTACCATCGAGAACTTCCATCCTCCGTGACACTTAAAAGTCGAAGCATCAAGTATTTGGCACATTTTTTCTGCAAATATGAAAAATAAGCCAATAGAACCTTTTCATCGATACCTTTTATCTTCCGTGAATTCATATCGTAAGCATCTCGAGACTTTTCTGGCAAAATCTGCATCGCTGCTTCTTCCGCTTCCGCAAGGTTATCCTCGGGAACGTAATTTTCATCGGTTTTTTCCATTTTCTTTACGTTGTTTTCTTCAAAAAGCTTCCCTTTTCTGCAGGGAGAACTGACAAGTGTCAAAATTAATTTAAACATTTGATTACAATGTATCATGTCCGTGGCAACCAAACAAATAACCTGCTTTGACCAAAATGTAGAAAAAGTCACTGTCAAGTCATTTTAACATGTATAGGATAGTAAGACGCAAGTAGCTTTGATTTGATCACAAAACTTATTGTTATCTCATTAAAAAGGATTTTTTCACTTGTTGGGTCAAAGATTGTGACTCATTTTCAACATAACACACTTGCACCATGAATAACTGTATTATATAAATGGATGGAATCCACATTAAGGATAATTCTGAAAAAATTTATTGACTCCAAGTATCTCAGGGATAGAGATGGCAACCCAAAACAAGTCGAAAACATCCATTACAGATATCCTCATTTTTCTTATCTCTTAATGAAATAGTTTTACCACCAAAAGTTTTCTTAGAGTTTAATTCTGGAAACCAGTATACAGATATTCAGAAAGAAGCAGTCAGGAGAAGATGCCTTGATTTTTATGTAGAGGCTGCTTCTCAGTTACATCAGCAATTCCCAATTGGATAAAGTTTTGTACAGTCTCTGAAGCTACTAACTTCAATGGAATCAAAGAATATGAGGGATAATTCATCACATGTAGTTGTGGCAAATACTTTCAGAAACATTGCAACATAAGTAACTATTGGGGATGTGTAGCTATTACTAAAAAAGGTGATGATTCGAAAACTTTCCCAAACCTTGGTCAATTTGTGAAAGATTTGCTATGTTTACCACATAGTAGTTAGTGGAAAGAGTCTTCAGCAAAATTAATTTAAACAAAACTAGAACACGAAATGAACTACATCCAGATACTCTGAGTGCAATTCTTCGTTCAAAGATATATTTGACTAATGATACTTATGATTTCGATATCAAGCCAGACTTACTTAAATATTCTCTTGAAGACATTTATATAATGTGTATATATTTGCATATAAGTTCGAAAGTAGCCCCCTGTGATGAATATTGAAGTTCACAGAATGTTTTTTTAAATTATTTAGTATTGTTTTCGAAATATTTTGTTGTTTTCTATATTTTTGCATTCTGTGAAGAACTGTAGTTACCTAATTAAATTAATTTTTTTTGGGTAATATAATATATAAAATGCAGTATTTAATGGAATTCCTATGTTTTTTTTTAATTTATTATTTGATATTGATCAAATGAATTTATTATTGGGAGATTTGAATGCAGTATTTAACGAAACTTCTAGAATGTTTCTTTTTTTTTACTTGATACTGTTTTCGAAATAATTTGTTGAGTTTTCTATATCTCTTCCTTTCTTAAAGAACTGTTATTACCTAGAGATCAATTAAATTTATTTTTAGACATTTGAATGCATTATCCAACGTAGTTCCTAAACATTTTTTTTATTCATTTGATATTGCGTTCCAAATTTTGTGTTGTTTTCTATATTTTCTCCTTTTATAAGGAACTCTAGTTATCCAGAGAATAGATTGAGTAATTTATTTTTGGAGATATGAATGCATTATTTAACGGAGTTCCTATAATGTTTTTTATTATTTATTTCATATTGTTCTGGAAATATTTTGTTGAGTTTTCTATATTTTTGCTTTTTATAAAGAACTGTAGTTACTTACCTAGAGATTGAATTAATTCATTTTTAAAATTGATATCCGACATAATTACTATCGATAGTATTGCGAGCACTCGTGGTATTACCCCCGATAATTCGCTTGGGGATATCATGATGAAAGAAGAATCGAATAAGATTATCGGCTATACCTGTCAATGAATTAACAAGTTATGTCTGCGCGTACTTTGAAAAGCTGTGCGGGTGATGTTGAGCTTCATGTTGATGAGGTTTCGCTCGTATTCACTTTGTTGGCATCTAATGCATTGATTACTTGATATATGTTCAAAGAGATTCTTTTATGCTAGGCCAATAATATTTTTCTTTCATTCTTGCAAAAATTTGCTTTGGGGAGGTATAATTTGGGGTCCCCTGTAGTCAGAAGACCCCGCTGACGCTGTGTCTATCATTTGATACATTTTGGATTCATAGGTGAGACTGGGAGTTCCTCAGTGCGGCCCTGTTAACTTACCGCTTTCGGCGTGATGACCGGTTCGGGAATCTTGCTGTCATCCAATTCTCAATCTAACCTCTACGAATCTACGATAGATGAATATGGTAAAGTAATAGCTGACTTCATCAGTCGATACACAGGATATTCAAGATCACTACTATGGTATTTAAAATATTATAACTATCTAATACTAGTACAAGAGATTCTGGATTGTCGAAGCACTTAGACCGTGTTCGTACTCTCGGAATAATATTCTTGATCGGTGTAGTTGCGTACATTTTGGGTGTCGCTAACTACTGTATTAAATAATTCTTCGGAATTGAAACTTCTCTAAAATCAATTCGAGGGGCCTGATCGATAATTAAGGGGGTGTTTCTTGTTGAAACACTCATTGGTATGGGTTTGTATTGGTTCGTGTTTCTAGTGGATACACTCATGGGTGTAGGTTTTGAAAAATTTTGGCTTTGATTTTCATTTGGACTCAAAACTCTTCTATTTTGAAATGGTTGTCTGAAAACTTGTGCATTATTGAAGAATTTTTGATGTTGGCTAGGTGCTCTAGGTTGAATTGGTATTGATTGGTATTGGTTGTGAAGGACATTGATTTTTGTCTAGAGAAGTTATTTGGTGTACTGAAGTGATTTACTGGAGAAGAAGTTTGATTTTAATTGGAGGTCTAGGTTGTGAAAAATTTGGTCTAAAGATATTCTTGTTTGAATAATTTTGGAAATAATGTACATTATCTTCTTGTAATACGTACTGTAATGCTTCACTTAAAGATTTAGGTTTCATACAACGTATGGTAGTATCCAAAGGTTCCTTCACCCAGAAAGGAAGGTTTGCAATGCCAAACCACTATGAAGCTTTCATTTACACATTTTAGATTCTGCTTTAGGTTTTTCATTGGGGGCTTGGCTGAGCATAACCATATCTCTATTCAATCAAGTTTCATCCCTCTGATCAGCAAAGTTTCTTGTTAATGTATATTTAAGTTATTGCCAATTTGAAACATTTTAAATATTAGCCACTATTTCAGTGTTTCCTGATAATTTCGAAATGAGACAATTCAATAAGTAAACATTTCGAAAGCTTGTCGGCTCAGCCGCATTATAAAGGCTCGTAATTAATGAACCACAAACTGACTGTTGGGCGAGTGCAATGCTAGTGGACTATTAAAAAAATTTGAGAGAAACACACAGCTTTGAACGGTGCTGGAGCTGGCACCTCTGGACGGCCGTCCTGGGCTGTTCTTCTTGGAAAGATGATGACTATGTAAAGTCGACGGCAAGGTACTGCGTAATCGCTGAATATCTCGAAAAAGTCCAACCGTCAATCGTCAATGACAACATTAATCTGTAATTTTGCCGCCATCTATGCAAAAGAAGTGAAACGGTACCAATGCAATAAAAATAACATGAATCAAGTAGGCCGTACCTCAACACTTTTGTATGTCGGTATCACAAGTATAAGAGATCACACCAGGGTTTCTATGCATCTTGGCCTTCTCGAACCTTCGAGTTTGATATGTGCGACCCTGGTACATGCTATATCGCGACAAAATCCATAATTGAACGGAATTTTAATGAACATAACTTTTGAGAATCAATATTTGAATTCAAACCACATATGTAGTATTGAGAAAAACAAATGAACTTTAGAGTGTGAATGAAACAACCGCTCACCTAAAATGGTAACATTTAATTTATAACAAAATGAACAAAGATAAGAAGTTGCAGAATATATGTATTAATCTTCAAAGGGTAGCAGACATATTTTATTTACATGTCTTTTGAAAGTACCCCTAGACGTAATAACTGTCACAACTCGAGTGATACCATCGGAGCCCGGATGTACGGCAGTTACCCTTCCATGTGGCCATTTTAGAGGAGAAGACGACTCATCCTTGAGTAATACCATTGAGTTAACCTTTACTGGCGTGGAGGGATCTATCCATTTTTGCTCTCTGCAAGAGGGTGTGTAAATATTCTCTATGCCACCTATACCAGAACGAGTCGTGTAAATGCACATGTAGTTTCCACCTTTCGAGGTGAGATATCTTCATGTGACTCGAATCAGGATCTGGAAGAGCGTTCAGGGGTTCGAGAGTTAGAAATTGTCCTGGAGTCAGGGCTTGCAAATCATTCGGGTCGGTGCTCAAGGGACACAGAGGCCTAGAGTTTAGAACGGCTTCGATCTGTGTTAAAACTGTATACAGTTCCTCAAAAGCGAGAATTTGGTCTCCAATGACGCGTGCTAAATGAGTTTTAATAGATTTTATGCCAGCTTCCCATAGTCCTCCGAAATTAGGGGCTTTAGGGCAATTGAAATGAAATTGAAGTTTTTCTTCTTTTGAAACATTTTCCATCAATGAGAATACGTAATTAGACGCACCTATAAAATTCGACCCTTGGTCGCAATAAAGGTTATTATAGGGGCCGCGACGGGCTTTGAAACGTCGAAAAGCCGCGAGAAATGCTTCAGTAGTGAGGTCCAATACTAATTCTATATGAACAGCTTTTGTTCACATGTAAACAAAAATGCAAATATATTGTAGTAAAACTGCACTAACTAATTTTTCCTAATTTATTTATAACACTATTACAACGATTATTCACTAAAATATTTACTATTTCAATTTATTTCTACTATGGCTATCTATCAGCGAACTCTGGAACTGTAACTAACTCTTCTTCTGACTGTCCCGCTTATATACTCCCAAGCAGTTTCCGTTCACGATTCTCGAATATTCAGGAGTATAGAACTTTTCGTCTAGATGGCTCTTCGAATAGTATCGAACAATTGATTATTCCAGCTTGTTCTCGGCGATGCGTACGCCAGAAGATATGCAGCTGTAGTTGAACGAGGGTGCATAATTAATAAGATCAGGGCCGGTCTCGGGGCCGGTCTCGAAATCGTTACATTGCCCCCTTCTTAAAGACGTTTCGCCCCGAAACGTCATTCTTGGAGTGTGAAGATATCTGCAAGATTCTCCATGTCTGCACCTGGACGTTCGATGGAAGTAGCACTCCACAGTCTTCATTTTGGGTCGAGGAAGATGGTTGGAGCACACCAGAATGTTGATGCCGCTGGATCTGAATATTGTCTCCAACATGCTTCTTATAACTCTCCAGTCCAGCCGATCAAGCCCACAGGCCAATTTTGGGATTGCCAGGTCTACAATATTCTGGTCCAGCATCGTGTCTCTCAATCTCGTGAGGCTCTTCCAAACATCTTCATAAGACGGCTTATCACGAGAACGCTTCTTGGTAACCAGATAGTAGATGTTTCTCTGGCCTTTCCTCAGATGTAACACCCCTCCAACTTCCGGGTTCTGTTCTCTCAGTTCCTGGATTCGACCGAACTTCTTGGAGAAAACCACTGCAATGCCTCTGGACATTTGGAGATCTTCTGCCACACAGTGAGCTAACGCGTAATTGGCAGGCACCTTGAAAAGATCTCGTGACTCCTCTCGGGTTACCCCATATTGAACTTTCTGTCCGTTCGAGTACAGGGACATGAACCTCTGAAACGTCATTTCGTCCTCCGGTGATCTGACGGTGCGGACTTGCTCGTGGTTTCCGGCGTAAGGGGACAACCTATTGAAGTGGACTAACCTAGGTTTTCCTCGTGGTGGCTTATATATGCGGTAGACGAGGTCGTTTATCCTTTTCATGATCTTATATGGACCTTCCCACGAGTTCCGAAGTTTCGGTGATAGTCCACGGCGACGTTTAGGGTTGTATAGCCAGACAAGGTCACCTGTTTGATATCCACCAGCATCCGCCTTGATGTCGTAGGTCTCCTTCATTCTGTCGCTGGCACTCTGGATGTTCAAACGGACCCGTTCATGGATGTCGTCCATTTTCTGTCGCAGTTTGCTGACGTAGTCATCTCCCGCAGTGTCTTGCCTTGGTGGCGTCCCAAACTTCAGGTCACATGGAAGTCGCAGCTCTCGGCCCATAATAACACTTGCAGGGGTTTGGCCGGTTGACTCATGAACTGCGGAACGATACGCCATCAGGAACAGATGGAGGTACTGGTCCCAATCCTTCTGGTGGTCAGAGACTACCTTGGACAGGTGGCGGTTTATCGTCTTATTCATCCGCTCCACCATTCCATCGGACTGCGGATGTAGAGCTGTGGTCCTCGTTTTCCGGATGTTCAGCATCTGACACATCTCCTGGAACAGGTTTGACTCGAAATTCCTGCCTTGATCCGAATGCAGTTCTAACGGGACACCGAATCGACAAATCCACTCCTTCACCAAGATGTCGGCAACGGTGATGGCTTCTTGGTTGGGCAGGGCATAGGCTTCGGCCCACTTGCTGAGGTAATCCATCGCCACAAGGATGTACTTGTTCCCGTGTTCAGATTGTGGGAACGGGCCAGCGATGTCAATGGCGATCCTTTCGAATGGGCTGCCCACATTGTACTGGCGCATCGGGGCCTTAGGTCTTGTTCGAGGCCCATTACTGGTAGCGCATACAGCACATTTTCTGCACCAGTCCTTGACGTCAGCTTGACAATTGGCCCAGTAGAACCGTTGCCTAACTTTCTGGAGGGTCTTCGTCACTCCCAGATGTCCTCCGGTGACCCCATCATGGATTTCTCGGAGCACTTCCTGTCTTCTGCTCCTGGGAACTACTACCTGACGTCTTTCTTCCCCGCCATCCTCCGACTCCAACACACGCTTCAAGACTCCATTGTCTAAGGTGAAAGAGTTCCATTGGGCCCAGTAAGTTTTAACGACTGGAGAACAACTGGCTATTTCCTGCCACGACGGTCTTCGATCGCTCTTCTTCCAGCCGATGACTAAACCAAGATCTGGATCTTTCTCTTGGTCTTTCTGGATCTTGTGGTCATTCCAGTTATCATCGATCGCCGTGGTTCTGCAGAGTGTCGACTCCTTTTCCTCTGTTCGTCGGCAGTGCGAACAGTCGTCTGGACATGGTCTTCGCGATAGGGCATCCGCATTCTTATGGCTGGTCCCCGCCCGATGTTCGATCTCAAAGTCGAATTCCTGGAGCCTCTCAATCCAGCGTGCCACTTGACCCTCGGGATTCTTAAACTGTAGGAGCCATTTGAGAGCTGCATGGTCAGTTCTCAGTAGGAATCTTCGTCCATACACGTACTTGTAGAAGTGCTCAACTCCCTTGACAACAGCCAACAGTTCCCGCCTGGTGACACAGTAATTCCGCTCCGGTTTACTGAGGGTCTTGCTGAAGTAACCGATGACCTTCTCTTGTCCTTCTTGGATCTGAGACAGGACAGCTCCAAGTCCCACGTTACTGGCGTCCGTGTCCAGGATGAATTTCCCGTCTGGAAGGGGGTAGCTCAGGATTGGTGCGTTGATCAAAGCTCCTTTCAACTTCCTGAATGAATCTTGGCAGTCATCTGACCACTGGAACTTTGTTTGTCCTTCCGTGAGCCTGGTCAGTGGTTTTGCGATGTTAGCAAATCCCAGCACGTATCGGCGATAGTAAGTGCACAAGCCAAGAAAACTTCGAAGCTGGTGAATGTCTTTTGGAACGGGCCATTCCTTAACAGCTTTGATCTTCTGCTCATCTACTGCCACTCCTTTCCTAGAGACAACGTGGCCGAGATAACGTACTTCTTTTTGAAACAGATGACATTTCTTGGGGCTCAGTTTCAGTCCGGAGCTTCTTAGTCGCTGAAATACCTCTTCCAAGTTTTTTATATGGTCCTCGAATGATCTGCCAACCACAATAATGTCGTCAAAACCGTCTCCATCAATCTTTCGAACGTGGCTGGAGCATTGCAGAGGCCGAATGGCATAACTGTAAACTGCCATAATCCGGAGCCGATGGTAAAAGCTGTCTTTTCTCGATCTTCCTGGGCCAGTTCTACCTGCCAGTATCCGCTCTTCAAATCTAAGGTCGAGAAAATCGTAGATCCAGCCAGCGTGTCTAGCGTGTCGTCTATCCTTGGGAGAGGGTAGCTGTCCTTTTTCGTCACGTTGTTTAGTTGACGGTAGTCTACGCAAAACCGTGTTGATCCATCTTTCTTCTTCACCAACACGACTGGAGAGGACCAGGGACTGTCGGATGGCTCGATGACTCCGTCTTTCTCCATGTCGCAGACTATTTTGTCAGCCTCCTCCTTTTTGGCGAGAGGAAGTCTTCTGGCTGATTGCCTGATTGGTCGGGCATTTCCAGTATCTATCTTGTGCTGAACCACCTTTGTTCTACCGCCTCTGCCTACTCCGGTATCGAAGATGTCCTGATACTTCCTGACTAGTTCTCTCAGTTTAGGCTTCTGTGCTGGCCCCATGTCCTTGGACGAGATAGCAACCAACTTCTCCAATTCTGCTGGCATGTTACTGGCTTGGCTAACAGTGCCACGTACACTCCTGATTACAGAGGAAATTGACGAGCAGTGCCCCAAAATCGTTCCCTTCTTCAAGGTCACCGGGTAATAATTGACATTCATTACCCTTACTGGCACAAATTTATCAGCACGCAACAAGGTTTTTCCTAGTGCAATTCCTCGTCCAATTTTCTCATCATGTAGCTTGGGCTCGAACATCACCACATTTCCACTGCTCGCACCTCCATCCAGGCGAGCCTCTAAAATGGTTTCAGCCCTCTCCGGTACGCTTACGTCTTCAGCCAGCAGAACTCGAACCATTTCTTCATTTCTCCCATGAAGTATCAGCTCTTCTCCGTTCACACGAAGGACGCCGTCTTTAAAATTCAGCTCGAATCCTCTAGAATTCATGATGTCCATTCCAATTATTACCTCGTCCTCGATATCCGCTACTAGGGCCCGGTGTTTCACTGTAGTGCTGCCCAAAGTCAGTTCAATTGGAAGTTCACCATACACAGTTGCCGGCTCTCCTGTTGCTGTGCGTAGCTTCCAATTCGACGATTCAATTCTTGCCGGTGTTTTGGCAAAAGTAGGTCCAAGGATTGTCCTAGTCGCGCCCGTATCAAGGAGCATGGTGCGAGGCTCGTTGTTAATGAGACCGTCTACAAAGACACCTTTGTCTTGTCTTTGAAGTACAGCGACATATGCATTGTTAACTGGGGCTTGTTGGATACGGGCTGACGATTGCTCCTTCTTGACCTTCATCGTTGATGTCGATTTTTTCAATGTTGGACATTTGCTACGCACGTGCCCAAGTTCTCTACAATTTCGGCATCGTATCAGTCTTCTCTCAGGCACAACTTCCTTCAGCAATTTTCGCATCACAGCTTCGATATTAGCGGGCTCCTGTGGCTGTGGATCTTCCTCAATCATCCGCACCCTACTCTGGCTTTTGCAGGATTGCTTTGCTGCTTCGAATTCCAGAGCGCGTGCCAATGCATCCACGAGATGTGCGGGGCGAGCTAGTGTTAGGGCTTGCCGGGTTTCCTGGTCACGAAGTCCATCCAAAAATGCTTGGACCGCTAGTCGCTCCATTACATTTTCCGGTGTAGCTGGGTACGCAAGACGAACCAAGCGTGCAATATCTGCTTCAAATTCTTGCAACGACTCGCTTGATTTCTGGCATCGATTCTTCAGCTGTGAGTGATATACGTGTTCAAGGTGGGCTTGGCCATAGCGAAGTTCCAAGTGTTTTACCAGCTGTTCATAGTCTTCCTGTTGTTGGGCGGTGAGCGTTTGTAAAATATTTGTTGCTTCGCCACGCAATGCCAGTGTCAATGCTAAAGCTTTTTCCCCAGCATTCCATCCATTTGCTTTGGCAGCAGCTTCGAATTGTCGGTGGTAGTTTGACCATGGAGTATTTCCGTCGAATTGAGGCGGTTTCAATGAGAGCTTTCCTGTTTCCGAACTGACCTTGAAATCTTTGATGTCTTTTTGAACTTCCTCCAAGTTGGTACTCAGATCCGGCATTGAATTTCTGTTGAAAATTCCTGGGGTGTGCGCAGAATCCAGTCGCTTTTCCAATTCACTGAATTTTTCTTTTATTCTGCCGATTTCTGTCTCGATTCCGTCTTTTATTTCATCGTGGAACGTTTCCTTGATTTTTTTGATTTCTTCCACCATGTCGTCTTTGACTTGGTCACTTATTGTTTCTTTCAATTTTTCCATTTCTGTCTCGACAGTTCCCATTCTTTCTTCCAACCGATTCGCCACACTGCAAACTTCTTCTTTCAAGCTTCTCGAATTTTCTAGAAGCTCTTCTCTCAAATTCTCCGAGTTTTCTAGAAGCTTCACTTCTAAATTTTTCGAATTTTCTTCAAGCTTTTCTTCTAGATTTTTCGAATTTTCGTGAAGCTTTTCTTCTAGAATTTTCGAATTTTGAAGAAATTTATCTTCCAGACTCACCGAATTTTGTTGAAGTTCCTCCTTCAAACTATTCGTGGTTTCCTCGAGTTTGTTCATTATAGCACTCAAATCGACTCCAGAAACTTCGAACAAAAATGTTTCGGGGTCTTCTCCTTCTTCAATCAGTCCATCTGAAAGTCTCTTCTGTAGTACGGCCTTCTTTCCAGTTGTTTCTAATTCACGCTCCTCTAACTCTTGCTTTAATTCACTAACTTTAAGGTCAACTAGGTGAACTCTTCTCGGAAACATTTTGTCTCTTATTGTCTTTGCCGAAATATCAGTCTATTATTTATTTCACACAAAAAGTTTTCAGTTTATTGTCCCGCGACGCGCAAAACTGTCCACTTTGCACTCAAATGTTCGACGGGTCACTCACTAACTGTCTATTAGGCGCGATAAATGTCTATCAGTTTTTCAACGCGACGAACACCTTTACACTTATTTATTTTAAACATCCGACTTCTGACAACCAATGTAGTAAAACTGCACTAACTAATTTTTCCTAATTTATTTATAACACTATTACAACGATTATTCACTAAAATATTTACTATTTCAATTTATTTCTACTATGGCTATCTATCAGCGAACTCTGGAACTGTAACTAACTCTTCTTCTGACTGTCCCGCTTATATACTCCCAAGCAGTTTCCGTTCACGATTCTCGAATATTCAGGAGTATAGAACTTTTCGTCTAGATGGCTCTTCGAATAGTATCGAAAAATCGATTATTCCAGCTTGTTCTCGGCGATGCGTACGCCAGAAGATATGCAGCTGTAGTTGAACGAGGGTGCATAATTAATAAGATCAGGGCCGGTCTCGGGGCCGGTCTCGAAATCGTTACAATATGATTTATGTGTTTGGGTACCACGCATTTTCTGTAAAGTTATAGTGAAAGGACCGGCCATATCCATACCTGTATGGAAAAATGGTTTGACTTGTGATATACTTGCGATTGGTAAATCTCCCATAATAGGTTGAGGGGACGAGGGATTAACTCGAAAACATTTATGAGACTTCGATATGACTCTCCGTATGGAACGCTTTAGAGACAATATCCAATATCGTTGGAGGAGTAGATGTTGGAGAGATTAGAGACCGGGATGCAGACATTTTTTATGCGTATCTTCAATTATTAAATCTGTTAGGCGATGTGAACATGGTAACAAAATGGGGTGTTTCTGTTCATATCAAAGATTGGAGTGGGCGAGTCTACCACCCACCCTCAGAATCCCCTGCGGATCAAGAAAAGGTGTGAGTTTTCTAAACTGCTTGGGTAGCGGTTTATTAGATTTTGAAAGAGAGATTTCTTTCTCGAGGCTCAATAAGGAATTTTCTAATAAGGTTATGTCTAATATTCCGGATTTGAGAGTTTGTGATTTTTTACAATTACAGAAAAATCTCAAAATATATCCAAGTATTCGCTTTTTTTTTTAAATAGAACCGAAATTATTAAGGAGGTTCACGATTGGATAAATCTCTACTGAAGAATTCAAGACGATACTACGCGTTTCTTCATCCATACTGGGAGTGTCTAAGTGAGGGTATTGTGGTCATTCATCAGCGGAAAGGTGGAGCCAAGGCGGACCCGCCCACCATAGGGAACATTTGATCAACTCTGCGGGATACAAGCCTCTAGAAGTTGGATCAGCTGGATTGTCTGCCGATTTGACATTCTTCCATTGGCAAGGTGCCACTTTTTCTTGAATTTTAGGAACCCTATTTGAGACAAATGTTGGCCATCTATAGGGAGATGATTTTATCCAGGCTAATGCTACAGTAGAATCAGACCACTTGTATAAATTTGATACTATGATTTTTGAAGATAGAGATTTCCTAAAAAAATAAATTAAATCTGAGAGGAGTAAGGCAGCACAAAGCTCTAATCTAGGAATAGATATCCTTTTGAGAGGGGACGCACAAACGAGAGCAATTTAGATGGATTCCACTGCAACCCCAATATTTTTTTGGTAGATTCGTAATCGAAATCCATTGACAAAGGATCATATTGTAATGTATCAGTGGGAAGACGAGAAAAAACCTCTGATTCATTGCTTGCCCATTTGCGGAGTTCGAAATCTGCTTTTTCCAGAATGGAAATTAACTGTCTTTCCTGAGTAAAAAAACCTACGCAGTGTTATATCTCGAGAGCCTTCAAAATTGGTAGAATATTTGAAAGGCAGAAATACCTTGAAACGACCTGATTCAGATCTTGAAAATATGCTTTCGAAGTGTTTCTCTGCTATATCCTCTTCAGGCGACATAGCCGAAACGCCGGGAATCTGTTCCAGCTCCCAAAAGCACCTGACCGATTCACCTAATGACATATCTGTTGAAACTAATAGAGAGTTTTCGACAAGGGAGTGCTCCGTAGATCCCGCGATATTTCCCATAACTACCCAACCCAATGAAGTGTTTATGGCTGCAGGTTGACTTTCTGAGCCAGAAATGAAGTCACCAGTTAGTACTGAAGCAAAAATATCTGCACCTAGCAATATATCCACCGGCTGAGATATGTTGAACATGGGATCTGCTAAATTCAAATTCGAAAATTTATTATATTGTTCAACAGAAATATTTGTATTGGGTATATCTGCACATATTTTCGGCAAAATTATCAATTTCACTGAATGAACAGGTTAAGAGGCATTAGTGGGTTTTATTTTTGAGGAAACTGCGAGTGATGTTTGAGAAGTAATTTGACCAATGCCTGAAATTGGAATATTCATCTATGAAAAGGCGAGTCCTAATCGTTTCGCACACTTTTTTGCCATGAAATTGGATTGACTGCTATTTTCTAACACAGCTATACACAATAAAATATTATTTTTGCCAGAGGAGAACAAATTTATTGATGGAGCAGAGCTACCACTGCTTTCTGCAATAGTAGTAGGATTCATATTATTAATATTCCTCACATGATTTTCACTATTTGAGACAAATGAAACAAAGTATTATCTTTGGAGGAACTTTCCTACAAACAGCGCTAGAGGAACATTTTGAGGCGGAGTGTATCGAACCAAGGCAATTGGTACACCATCTCTTTTCTTTTACCAGAGAAAATCTCTCTTTGACCGATTTCGCGAGAAAATTAGGACAAGAATATATCATATGGTCCCCGTTACAGAATTGACATATGGTTTTGTTAGAATTGACTAATAAAGACGAAATGACTTTTTTTTCAAAGCGTGTAGCTGAGTTCGAATCTAATCTATCAAATAACATTATGAATAAAATGAAGTCCCAAGCCTTTACATCATATCTCAAGTTCTCGAGCATATTTATGTTGTCATTAAACGTATCTGAGAGAGCATGCAATTCCTGAGAGTTATCTGTATTATTCAATTTCGTTGTTTGCTCAATAGCGTGCCAATGAGAGCTGGCAATCAACCTTATCACGTCGAAACGCTTTTTCAATCTATTATAAGCCACCATATAATTATGACCGGTGAGAGGGGTTCTTTCTACGAGCGCCAATGCAGAATTTTCCAATGAGCTTATGATGTAATCGAACTTATCAATATTTGTTAAAGTGTCATTGTCATGAATGAGTGAATCGTACATATCGATGAACGTTTGCCACTTGCGCAGATCACCCACAAATTTAGGCAATTCTATTTTTGGCAAGCGTACATTTTGCATTTTTGATGATGAAGCAGTTTGAGTGGAGCTTAGATTTAGAGTGGTATCCCTTTGTTCTTCAACTAGCTGAGCATAAATGGCCTGCACGTGAAATAAATCATTTTCAAATTTTTTAAGAATTGTATTATGAGTTTCAATATCACCACCATCTTGAAGCGCTACAATACCTAGTATATTGCCATGTATGCTTTGGAAATTTTCATTTACCGGATCTATGTATCGAAAACGGCACTTGAAGTTATAATGGGTTGATTTATCAATAAGCGACTTATCTGCTATCTTCCTCATGAGTTCAGTCGTTCTTTGAGCTGAATAGAGTTTGAGTTTTTTGCTTTCAGACATATTCACTATTTTTGGGGAAATCCTGTGATTAATTTATAGCGATAGCGTCTTCTGAATATGCCAATCGGAAGAGAGTTCAATGCTAGTGGACTGGTTTAAAAAAAAATTGAGAGAAACGAGCATGACAAGGATCGCTTACCTCGAATACAATACAGCTTTAGTAGATAAACAATGCCGGAGCTGCCTCACTTGCATGAGGCTGAATCGGCATTGCTCCACTCGGTGAATCTCTCGATGCCGCGTCCATCGAGTTCTTGCCGTTGGTGGAGGGTTGGTGCTGAAGAAGATGACGTGTTCGCCGAACAGTTTCGGGGTGGGGGGGTTCAAAACGTTTCACCCTAAGTGGCGCGCGTCTTTTCTGCAAAAAAACATGGTGGCGATGCAGCGGAAGGCAAAAAACATGGCGGCGATGCAGCGGAAGGCAAAAAAACATGGCGACGATGGCGGAAGTTATGACAAAAAGGTCCCTGCAAAAAACATGGCGGCGATGGAGCGGAAGGCAAAAAAACATGGCGGCGATGGAGCAGAAGGCAAAAAACATGGCGGAGATGGAGCGGAAGGCAAAAAAACATGGCGGCGATGGCGAAAGTTATGAAAAAACGTCCCTCACGTGATTCGCTGAGAGCAATTGGCTGGAAGAGCAAAAAACATGTCCGCCGCCGCCACCTTAATTGACAAAACAAAAAAATTAAATATGAAAAAATGCCTACTGTCTTAGAACACACACACACAACAGAAAATTATGATGGACGACTTATTATTAATTCACTCGCTCTCGAATGAAATTCCAAAAGAAAAAAACTACGTCTCCGCCGCCGTGAAATAGCGATAAGGCACGTATCTTGAATGTTTAGTGTCTGCTCTCTCAAGTTGAACGAAATTCTCAGTAAACACGACGATGATCCATTTTTGACCTTGAATTTGTTTTTCAGATTTAATCGCACATCCGGTATCTGTTTATGCTGCTCGAGCTAAATTGACCTTGGAGTTGTTTTTTGTTATTGCGCACTTTGGGATTTCCCCAGATTGACCGTTGCATACATTTGCAGCGTGGGTTACGCGAACTCGGCGTGGAGGTGGACGGTGTGGGTCACGTGACACAGAGAGTTAATACGTACGTCCACAGCGAGCCTGCGTCATTTCATTATCTGCGTTCGAAGCAACAACAAGTGCCTCTCTGCCGTTCTTCTGTCTCCCGCTTTTTTTCTATACAAGTGCATTGTTTTATATTGTGAGTGCCATTTAATTCGTGATTTGCAAAGGTCAGTAGTAGTAGTAGTTATTCTTTTTTTATTTTTCGCGATTGTTTCAAGTGTGCCTATTTCTTTCGATTCACTATTTGTTGTGTTTCTTTTAAAAAAAAAAAAAATTCAGAAAAATTCATTTATCATATTTGTTTTTCGTCTCATACAAAGGGTCCCTCTCACAAAACGTCATATTTTTTTGTTTTTCATACAGTGTGTGTGGATTGCATTTTTTATCATAATTCCTTCTCATACAGGGTGTCTTTCACAAAGTTCCATTTGCTATATACAGTGTGATTTGAATATTTTATTTTTATCATATTTATTTCTCATACACGGGGTGAATCATAAAAATCATTTTTCATTTTGAGTGAGTGAGTGAGAGTTATAATACAGCATGTATGATTTTTTTTTAAATTTTTCAAATGATTTTGCAGATGATTCATCTTCTCGACGAAATTAACAAGATTTCGTTGACTTGCAGAAAGAACCTGCGGAAGTTGTCTGAGCTACCGAAGGACGAAGCCCATCTGATCCTCGGCGCTGAAGCGAAAACAACCAAATTTGGAGAGTCCATCCTAGTGGAGTTGGAGGAGTATAAAGTATTCCTGCCAAATCGAGTGACTGGTGCATTCAAACCCATCCTCGACAAATTAACCGAGTCCCAGCATATGCTCATCTACAGGGGCGAGCAGAAAATTGCCAATCAAAATCATCCGCAGCAGCTCTTTGAGATCGCTAAAGCCTGAAGACGCTGACGCCGCCGCTGTTGGAAACAAAGTGAGTTTCTTGTATTTTCATTTGACATTATCTTGAAATTTTGTGTGTCTGTTGAATAATCATCATCATCATCATCATCATCATCATCATCATCATGTCATCTGACGCTATTGTTGCACACAGTATGGAGATGGTAGCCAAGTTGCGTAAGGCCAAAAAAATCCTCAAAAAGGGTTGTACTGATGAAGAACGCAAACATTGGCTGGCCCATTGCAAGTACACCGCCCGCCTGATCAATAGTGCGATCGCGGCAGTGGATTGCATAGGCACTCTGAGAAAATTACAAACTTTATGGGGACACTTGAAAATTATACGAAATTCAATCAAAAAGTCAGGTCAACAATAGCCAGGCGTCGACGTGGTGGTGGGAGAGGGAGTCAAATCAAAATTAACATCTCGAGTAAAGTGGGAGGACTTGAAATCGGCATTTTCTTCGCGTTCATGCACCGGTATAATAATAAATTTGAAACATAAAGATATTGGGCAATTTTTTGGTGATGCATTCATTCTATTCAAGAGCAGAATTCAAAATTTATTGAACAAACATCCAAGCATCAAAGTCAATGCGACATTTTGTGGTAAATTCGTGAAAAATTCCTTGAATCAAGAACAAATAATAAGCGACTATGAATATTTCAACACTTAAAACGTTGTTATCGATAGGGGTACTACTTTGAAAAAGTGGTTCCTAGAAAATCTCATCGATCAAATTCAAAACAAACTGTCGGAATTCGCGGACAAAGAAAGTGGCTGTAGTCTTCAGAAAATTGTAAGTTTGGAAATCAATACGAATAAATCGGACGTGTGAAACGGTTCGTCTTTCATCGAGCTGCCAAAATCTATTGCGAATAAAAAAGCTTGCATTGATATGAAGAATAAAGATGATGCGTGTTTCGCTTGGGCCGTCGTTTCGGCCTTGTACCCTGTTGAATCGGGTAAAAATACAGATAGAATTTCATCATACCCTCACTATTCAAATGAACTGAACTTGTATGGAATCGACTTTCCTATGAAATTAAAACAAATTTGAGCGATTGAACAACATATCTGTGAATGTGTACACCTTGGAATTGATTCAGCCGCAGGCGAACAAGGAGGCATTTTTCGTTACTGTTCCGAGCCGACTCACGAAACAAAAATTAGACAAACATGCCAATCTTCTCCTCATTCAAAATCACCCGAAATGATGATGATGATTGCGAGGCACCACCACTGGAAATCGCCGACGCCGATGATGCCGTCGGCAATGACATAAAATTCCATTATGTTTGGATAAAGGATTTATCTCACCTACTCAGTCGCCAACTCAGTAAAAATGAACATAAAACATTCATTTGCGACAGGTGTTTAAATTATTTTACGAGTGAGGAGAAACTCGACAGTCATACTGTTGATTGTCAAAAATTAAACGAGAGCAAAATTTAATTTCCTTCGTATGATCACGTAGAATTTCGGGATTTTGTACATAAAGAAATAATGCCCTCTGTAATTTACGCGGATTTTGAGTCGATTTTGAAACAGTTTAATGACGAAGACTGCACCTCACATACGACAAAGTACCAAAAACACATTCCTTTCAGTGCTGGATTTTATTTCAAGTGTGCATATGACGATAATTTGTCATTTTATGATAGTCATCGGGGCCTCGACTCGATGGATTGGTTTGCGGAGAAAATGGGGGCCATAGCCAAATTTGTGGAAGCCAAAACTTTGGATATTGTCCCCATGATCGTCTCACTTCCGGATAGAGCGACAGCGCCATGTTGCCACATCTGCGAAAACCCTTGGAAAACTGACGACAAAATTGTAATAGATCATAATCACTACACAGGAGCGTTCCGTGGATATGCGCATGCGCATTGCAATTTGAACTACAAAAAGTCGTTCGTTGTGCCAATAATTTTTCACAATTTATCCGGATACGACAGTCATTTTATTATTCGAGATATAGCAAAAAGGGGTCAAGTCAGCCTGTTGCCTGTCAACAAAGAAAAATACATTTCTTTCACCCAGTACGACGGTACGAACACTGACATCAAATTTCGATTCATTGACTCTTTTCGCTTCACGGGCATGAGGTTGGAGCATTTGGTGCAAACACTGACCATCCATGACTTGAAGATTTCAAGGTGCCAATTTGCTGACCGATACGAGTTACTCACTCGAAAAGGGGTATTCCTATAGGATTTCATCGATTCGATGGAGAAATTGGAATGCCCAAGTTTGCCGGCGCGCGATCAGTTCTACAACAAGTTGAACGATTGTGGCATCACCGATGCCGAATACGAGCATGCGCAGAACGTGTGGCGGTCGTTCAACTTGACAACACTGGGCGAGTACTCTGACCTATACATGACAACCGACATATTGCTCTTGGCGGATATTTTCGAAAATTTTCGAAATATCGGCCACGAGACGTATGGGTTGGATCCTGCGTGGTATTACACCCTCCCGGGATATACGTGGTCCTGTATGTTGAAGTACACCCAGTGCAAATTGCAGATACTGAAAGACGTCGACATGCTTCTCTTTGTCGAGCGAGGAATTCGTGGCACTGACTGATGCAACAGATACTCCTCGGCCAATAACAAGCACATGGGTGAAAGGTATGACGCCTTCAAACCGTCGACCCATTTGCTATATCTCGACGTGAATAATCTGTACGGTTGGGCCATGATGGAATATCTTCCGGACGATGGCTTTAAATGGCTCGAAAATGCAGCCGATTTCGATGTGTCGGAAGTGTCGAACACCTCGCCCATCGGTTACATTCTCGAAGTCGATTTGGAGTACCCCGAACATCTGCATGACAAACACAAAGATTTACTCTTGTATGCCGAGCACCGTACACCGCCAGGCTCGAAATTACCAAAATTGATGACCACGCTGTTCATCAAGGAAAAGTATGTTGTGCACTACAGGGTGTTGAAACAAGCACTCAAACACGGCCTTGTACTCAGGAAAATCCACAAGGTGTTGCAATTCAATCTGTCGGCGTGGCTGCGTCCCTACATTGAATTGAATACGAAATTACGCTCTCAAGCAAAAACTACTTTTGGCAAAAATAACTACAAACTAGCCAATAACGCAATGTTCGGGAAAACCATGGAAAACATACGGAAGCACCGTGTGGTGAAAATGGTCTCCAAGTGGGAGGGACGATATAGCGCAAAAAATCTGATTGCCAGTCCAAATTTCAGGAGTCGCACCATTTTCGACGAGAGCCTCGTCGCTATCGAGATGTCAAAGGCGGATTTGTTATTCAATAAGCCCTTGTACATAGGAATGTCGATTCTCGATATTTCCAAGGTATGCGTGTACGATTTCCAATATTGCTTCATGATTGAAAAGTACACGCACGATCAGTGCAAATTGATGTATACGGATACTGATTCGCTCATTTATGAAATTAAGTGCGATGATATTCATCGGGATTTGATTAGCAGTCACATTGAAAAATTCGATACGAGCGACTACCCAAGCGACAATCCATTTGACATCCCCCTCGAAAATGAAAAAGTACCCGGCTTGATGAAGGACGAAGCCAATGGTCGTATATTGACAGATTTCGTGGGGCTTCGATCAAAGTTGTACACCTATAAGATACTAGGTGGAAAAACCTTAAAAAAATCAAGGAGTCAAATACAGCGTTGTCGAAAATCACATCACTTTTGAAGATTATGTGGAATGTCTGAAAAACAATGTGGAAAAAATAACTTCGCAATGCTGTATTCGATCCTTTTCACACAAAGATTTTAGTGTAGAGCAAACAAAGATCGCTCTCAACCCCCACGACGACAAGCGCTGTTTGATTGTCGGCTCTCATGACACTCTGCCGTGGGGCCATTACAGTCAGTTAGATATCTAATAGAATTCAAATGTTTTTTCAGAAAGTACATACCCACACGCGCACACACACACACTACCACCATGGTAGACACTTTGAAAAATTTATGCTGTTTGCAAGTAGTCAGATGTACATCATCAATTGTTGAATTCATCGAGGCCTCACCTCTACCATGGACGCTCACTGATCGAATTTTGAAAATGTTTGCCGGTGAAAAATGGGTACAAGTCTATAAGAAGGTTCAGAGCGTCAAACGAAATTTCAATCATTTGAGTCACTTAGAGTACACGAGAGAAATCAGCTTTGAAGATAGGTGTGAAGCTCTCAAAAATCAAGACTGGGAGGGACATTTGCACGAAGACCAATACTGTGTGTGGGCAAATGCATATCGTATTCCAAAATATAATTTACGATTTTGCCGCACTTGCTATAAAGCATTCAGAAGGGCTATGCAAAACCATCCGGTTCACAGCATCAGATACCATCAACATATGGTGTTCGGTGTAAAGCACATGGACAATATATATCATTGTTGCAAATTTTGGTGTCACAACAGATTTGATGAAGTACTGTTCACTTTGAAAACGAGCAGCCAATGTTACTGTGACCTACATCTGCTTGGTGGTGGTGAGCCCTACGGATTATATCTCACATATAAACGCTTCATAGGCTCAGGAGATGAGGATTCAGAATTCGATGAATGAGATTGCCAAACACATACACACACACACACAATTTCAAGAAAAATGTTAAATCAAAATGCAAGAAATTGTGCTCTTGTTTGTTTCTTTCCACACACACTACATATATTATTAATCAAATAATAGTCGATTATGTTTTATATTTATGATTGAATAAAATCAATATGTTTTCCGTGTCTGGATATTATTATATTTTGTTTCACCCTTCCAATCTCCCATTTAAAATCCCACATATTTTTAGAGATCACTTTTGCATCAAAAAAGGGTTACTTTTTGCGCAAAAACTATCATTTTTTTAAACGAAAAAGTGCCACTTTTTTCTGCAAAAAAGTGTAACTTTTTCATGCAAAAGAGTAACACTTTTATTGACATGGTGGAAAAAGATGAGTGAAAGCTGAGTGATTCACTCAGCTTTCACTGAAAATGCTTCACTCAGCTTTTACCACCATGTCAATAAAGGTGTCACTTTTTTTCATTCAAAAATAAATGTATTATTATGTATTTGTATGTATTTTCGAGTAGCAAAATTAAAATCAAAAATATTCTAAGATATATATATATATATTTTCATGAACGTATTGATGGGTGATCTACAAACTACGCATGTGTCGCACCTGATGGCGCACTGTGAGCAACACGCCAAGTGTCTACATGGCATAAACAATACACTTAGTTCATTCACAAGACATACACGACACATCATTACCGTGTTCTGTGAGTCTATGTTTATGACATCTGTGGTCAGTTTGCTGCTCATTCACCTTTCACTTGTCGTTTTTCTGGAGCAACATCAGCGCCATCTGTCGGTGGTGGTGGTGGTGGCAGTGTCATCCATGTGTTATCTGTCACTCTGCTAGTGACATCTAACACTCTTGGTTCTGGAGAGACATCAGCGCCATCTGTCGTCGGTCTGTGTCTGTGCTCAGTGTAATAACTACAAACGAAATCACAATGGGGGCTCCATCGAGGATGGTCAGCCATAGGATTGTCAGTAGGCAGCCATCTGAACCATTCTACTTGGCACGAAAGACATGCAACTACATCTTACGAACCGGTATACGTAAAGCCTGCTTCGGCTAACTTACTTGCAGGAAATGTCGAAGTCCAGCTTCGATACGAGTCGAGTCTTGTTTCATACTGCTGCATCTCTCTCTCATACTGAATTAAAATGCCAACTCTGCTCTCAATATATACATTTATTTCGTTTCGTAATCAAACATTACTTTATCCGGCAAATAGTATAGGTATTCACGAAAACATATATTTTTATCATCTTTTGATGATATAGTACACAAGTTTATAGCCTCATCAAATGACAAACCATTGTTTTTAGCTAGAGTTTTTGCATTGCTTAATAAATCGTGATAATATTGACTAAAGTTCATATTCAATAGATATTCAAATCTTGTCGCCATCACAGTAGCATCTAGATGTAGGATTTCTTGAACATCCGCTTCAGTCAGGTACAAGTAGGTGTCATTCTTGGAAACTCGCACTTGTTGACTCTCTGCATACGTGTGTAATTCCAAATCCATAATATCGTCCCAGTCGAGTTTGATTCGGCTAGTCTTGGCTGCTGCTGCTGCATTCGGGCCATTTCGGCTAGTGTAAAGCAACTGATTAATGGCCCCCACTAATTGGCCCCATTCAAACATTCTGAAGGACAAGCTGGAGCATATGGTGTATTGAACCTTGCACACGAGTTTCACTGCAGGCACGAAACTCCGAGCAAAACTTATGCCGCATTGCAAGCTCAAAACGTCGGTGTTGCGAAACTCGTAGGTGGCGTTGCACGCAAAGAAACGTTCCGCTTTGATGGCCTCCTTGTACGTGTCACATATTCGATCTAAATCTGCCATTCGATCTGCCCACTCTCGGTCCGATGATGATGAAGCTGACGCCGCCGACGCCACCGACGCCGACTCGTAACCAGAGGACTCTTCAGAAGACTCGACAACGACGTTGTTCACTGCACCAATCATGTTGACTGACTAATCTCTCTGCACCGTTTGGCATCGGTTTATATCTCTGCTGCCGCCAACGCCATCACCCCCCACCCTCCCCCCATACACCGGCTCGAGTTTCTACGTCGTCGAGAGCTGAGAGAAGACGACGATGATGATGAAAGTCCCCCTCTTCCAGTTGAGATTGTGTCAATTTTCCATTGAATTACATGCGATTTGTCGCATCAATCCAACTACTGTGCGTACTATCGAACCCCAGCCACTTCACAAGTACTTTACGACCCTTACGCCTGATGATTTTTTCCACTAGATAGACTTTGGGATTTTTTGTTGTGATGTTTTGTAGTTCTTGTTCGTAGAAAGCGCCGCTGATTGGTCGCCCTTCCAAGTCCTCCAGCAAATACGTGATTGGTTGGGTGATTTTCACTTTGACAACTTTGAGTTCCGTAGTCCAATTAGGCACATACCCTTTTTCGAAAACATGCTTGGCTAATTCTCACGAAATCGCCAATTTTGAATTTTTTCCGACCAGCACGTTCGGCATAATCATACGTTGACTTATACACCTGTTTTTCATTGTCTTTGGTGACGTCACACGGTTTCATGCCGATCGTTCGATGTTTGCGCTGGTTGTAGTTTTTGGCAATGTCCGGCAAAATGTCCAGCCATTTGTAGGTACCGTTCAAACTGAAATACTTGAAGAGATTCTCCTTAAGAGTACATATAACCCTCTCTGCGATCGCGGCTTTCTTCACGGTATACGTGCTGTAGTGTTTGATGTTGTACTTTTTCAGGAGAGCCTGGAAGCTGGAATTGTAAAATTCAGTTCCGAGAACTGATTGGAGGAGCTTGGGACATCTTTTCGCTTTCGACAATATGTCACTCATCGCTTCGTTGACGTCTCGACCAGTTTTGGTCTTCAGGGGGCGCACCCATAGGTACTTGGAAAAAGTGTTAATCACCATGAGAATATAATTGAAGTTTGTATTGACTTTGGAGTATTTTTGAAGATCAGCCAAGTCCATCTGCCACAGATCGTCGAGTCCTTTGATGATGGTACGTCTTCGAGGAAAATTCCTTCTGGCTGGAGCATGGAGCTCATCAACCAATTGTTTTTCTCAGATGATGATGATGACGTCATTTCGCTAATGGCGGAGTCAATACACTAACTGCACTGGGCGATACACATTCTACTTAAGAGGCTGGAATATCAACAATATCCAGTGCCAATTTATCCAAGCGTTTCTTGGTATTTTCATGCTTTTTCATCAAAAGTGACATGAATTTCATCACTCGAGTATCCAAGGCTGTTAGATTGTTTTTGGTGGTGTCCAGCTCGTCTTTGAGTTTGTGTATGACGTCATCTTTGAGCTTCTGTATGACGTCATCAACGAATTTTTGTTGGCAACATCATTGAGTGCACTTGGCGTTTCCACATTACATATTTTCACATGTTCAGCATCAATGTCCCCATTTGTCGTATAGTTGAATATAACACCAGGAAAATGATAGGGCTGCTGCTGCTGCCGTGCACGGCGAGCTGACGAAGTTTGACCGAACTTGTTGATGATCATGATGCGACTGTAACATGAAAAAAACGTCTACGCTTTTATTTATCGAATATAGCCTGCTTCTCTCAATTCATTGATGATGGCCACGATCTCGTTGTCTATACCTGTAAACGAGCTCGTTCACATCGTCCCAGTACACGTATTCTATGGGTTTCGTGTTGTATGTCAACAGATCTGGGATACCACTGCCGTCGGTGAAACGACCTCGACCTCGACCTCCACCACCACCACCACCACCACCACCTACTTTAGATTGAGGATCTTTGAACATTGGTCGAATCAACTGTTCGTATTTGGCAGTCTGAGATGGATTCAACCTACCTCGCGCATCTACATGCGTACCTGTAGCTGTCAAAATTTGCTTGTATGTCACCAAATCGGCATTAGCATTAGCATTAGCATTATTTGGGATTTTTGTAGAAAATCAAACTATATAGTCCCGGAGTGCCCTCGTATGTTACACCATCAATGCGAATGTCCCCCGTATCTTAGTCGAAGTCCATCAGCTTTCTACCGAGCAACCATTGCGCTCTTGGTTTGTCGTAAATGGGGCCGTAATTCACATCTATTTTGCCGGATTTGGCGCGATGTTCATTCACGAATTCAGTTGCTACTTCGGGATAAACTTTCAAGTAGTCATCCTCATTATCATCATCATCATAATTACCATCATCTGTGTGGTAGCTTTCTTCGTCTTCTTCCTTCGTATTCTTCCTTTTTCATAAAGTCTGGAGTCGATGGTGTCGACGGTTCCTGTTTCTCTTATTTTTTCACTGTCAGTCGTGATCGCTTGGTGAGTGGCGGCACTGCCGCACTCTATCTTTTCAGCGGCACCGTAATGGGTTTGAATAATTTACTCAGTGCTTCATCATTCTCGGATTTTCCGAGTTTCAGACTCAGATACTTTTTTCGCACAATTTTCGACAACTGATTGACTTGACGTTTGCGTTCAGCTTTAGCAATCTCCGTCTCGATGCGGGGTGATGTGGTCGGCGCCATGGCTTCAGTACGAATGCCGTGCCACCTTGCATCACATTTGTATATATGAGTCAAAGCCCAGGCGGTAGCGCCCTTTGTTCACATCAAAGTCTTTGACAATGACCAGAGATCCGAATTTTTCTTTTCAACAGGTGGCGCACATGCGGCGAAATTCCTCAAAGATGTAATCCGGAGAGACGTGCTCGTCGAAGGCGTGCTTCAAATTCATATCGTCTTGCCGAAAAAGCACTATAATGTTGCAATTGTCCCTGATCAGCTGTTTGGGCATTTTCGAGTAGGTTTGACACAAGTAGGTTGGGTCAATACCCTTGTGGCGTGCCATGGCATAGAACTCTCTGATTATATTCTGTTTGTCACACGCCACATCATCAAATATGAAAATTGAGTTTTCTTTCGCCTTTGACAGATCGATTACCTCGTTGTCCCTGTATGGAAAATAACTTACGCCCTTGACTTGTTTGAGTACATCGTGCAGTAGCTGATATTTAGGTTGGTACAGCGACTTTGAATAAACGTAAACATTCTCGAAGCGTGCTCCATTCGGGCTGAACAGCAGACTTAGTACAGCGTTGGTCTTGCCACATCCGCTGGGGCCACAAAATATCGCTCGGAATGAATTCGGTAGCAGGGAGCTGTGTTTACGTATAATGTCGTCGTCACCGCCAATACCTCCTCCACCTATGGTATCCAAATTGACCATTTCCAGAACCGGCTCTTGTTGCACCACTTCCATGTTTGAGTTGATTGATTTTTTGCTGAAGTGTGTGTGACCACGCCCACATCTGACATTCGAATGACATTTTGAGTGGAGTACAGTTATGTAAGTAGGTGCGCAATATCATTCGCGTCAGTGTCATGCTGACTGTCGAGCACGAAGGTCGTGGTGTGGTGAACTCTCTGATTAATCATCTGCCATTCGAGCTTCATTTGCCTGGATACCAGTACTGTGGACCGGGTACCAAACTACAGAAGAGATTGGCACGTGGAGACCCTGGTGTGAACCCTTTGGATTCGGCTTGTAAGACTCACGATATTGCATATTCGCAAAACAAGTCTTTGAAGGAGAGACACAAGGCCGACTAGGCGCTGGAAAATCGAGCTTGGGAACGTGTCAAATCAAAAGATGCCAAATTTGGTGAGAAAGCTGCTGCTTGGCTGGTCACCACAACCATGAAGGCAAAACGTAATTTGGAAACGGGTCTGAAGAAGAAGAAGACTGCTGCTGCTGCTGCTGCAAAGCCAAAGTCTTTCCATCGAGATGTGGTTAAGAAAATTACCAAGACTCTGCGAAAAACACTGAAATCTGATCAGCTGAAAGATTTGTGTGCGAAGGCTCTGCGAAAATCCTCCTTGGTTTCACTGCGTGCTGCCCGTGCTCAAGTGAAAAAATTGGGTGGCCGCAAAAAAATCAGAGTACCCCGAATAATACCGTTCGAAGCGAAGAGCGGTGGTGTGCTGCCTCTGCTTCCGATATTCGCCGCTCTGGGAGCGCTGGGCTCGTTGGCAGGCGGTTCCAGCACCATAGCCAGGACCATCATCTCCTCGGCCAATGCCAAAAAGAAATTGGAGGACGACAAGCGTCATAATACCGCAATGAAGAGCATTGATGGCGGCGGTGACAACAAAAATGAAGGAGGTTCCGGTTTGTTTCTGCGCAAGACCGCTAAAGGTGACTACGGTTTGTTTCTCAAGAAGAAATTTTCAAAAATCTCCCGCTGAAGCTGCCCAATAGAGCGTTGTACGATGAGGAATTACTTAAATATGTGAAACGTCTGAAAATACCTCATTTCATTGGTGTTTTCATGCGAGACAACTTACCTCGATCCTCATCATCATCATCGAAATTTCCCAAGTACAGAGAATGCGCAATCATCAATCTGGACTCGAGCAGAAATTGCGGAACGCATTGGGTAGCTTACGTGAAACGCGGACATGTGGTGAAATACTTTGACAGTTTCGGCAATTTGAAGCCGCTGGTGGAATTGGTGAGATATCTGGGTAAAAAAGTGAAAATCTTCTACAGCAACGATCGCTATCAGACATTAAACCAAGTTAATTGCGGTCATTTGTTTTTGAATTTTCTATACGAGAACACACTCTGAGTGTGTGTGTGTGCGCGCGCGAGCGCAAAAATGAATAGAAAAGTGGTGACCTTTAATGACGAGCGCAACGAGGTTCATTATATGGTGACGTGGCATTTTGCATACAAAACTTCGCGCAAATCGTATTGGATGCAAGTGACCATGGACAGAATACGTTTCGCTAAATGAATAGCGCGAGCCTCACGCGTCTTGAATCCCATACTAGACTCTGAGCACAGAGCGCGCATATGAAATGGTTTAAATAGTAGAACATAACCCCATCCACTGTCAGTCATGTCTTTGCTGTTGACAGTGACAAGTCAAACGTCGACGCCAACCGCAGACTTTTCTCCGCCTCTCCAATTGGACGAAGATAGCACTTACGGCTTGGCATTGATTGGTTTCCATTCATACAACAGCATACCGAACATATCGAGTGGTCGATTCTATTATTCTGTCAAAGGAGCGCCATCTGTTAGCATCATCCAAATACCGACTGGGTGTTACGAAATATGCGACATTGCCAAGTTTATACATAAACACATCGAGAGGCCGAAAGAAGCAAAGAAGAAGAAGAAGAGAGCCGTAGTGTCTAGTGGCGTTGGCAAGTCGACGACGACGACGGTACCAACAAAAGCAAGGCTTTGTTCTCTCTCAAACCCAACACCAATACGCTGCAGTGTGAGATATACAGCAAGCTCTATAACATCGATTTTCGCCCCAAGGATTCCATAGGACGATTACTGGGTTTTTCCTCGAGACTATTGGAGGCTGGAAGCGTTCACTCATCCGACCTACCTGTGAACATTATCAAAGTTCGAACTGATCACATCGATAGTAACATCACATCGGGTGCCTCCTTCAACAATCGTCCAGCTCACACCATATACGAGTTTGCCGTTCGAGAAGACCCCGGCTTTGCCATCGACGAAACGCCCTCGAATTTGATTTACCTGCCTGTGAACAAGACGGAAATACACAACATAACCTTGAATATTCTCGACCAGGACTGTTGCAGTGTGAATTTCCGTGGAGAGACCATCATTATACGACTTGTGCTGCGCAAGCTGTCATAAAAATGGGGTTGGTATTTGATCAGAATGATGATCATGATGACTTTGGGCATAAAAGTGCAGAGGGTGCTGGCATCAATTCAGTCGCGCAGACGCAGTCGAAGATAGCAGACGCACACACTCTGTCTCACTCCAGCATACACTTTCTCCAATCGCAAGGAAATCATGTTATCAAGACAAGATTTCGACATGTACAATCATCCAAAGTTCGACGAATCCATCAACAGAGTTGAGACTCGAACGCACCACCCGTACGTCAAGTCCTTTCAAAATAATGACATCATCGAAATTGTCACTCAGCAGAGCAATGTGTGGATACTGATGAACGATGCCCTTGTATGCATAGAGGGCTCTCTGACTCGTACCGCAGGAACGTGCAATGTCAGATTTATTAATAATGCCGGCGCATACCTTTTCGAGGCCATCTACTTTGTCAATGGCAAAAAGGGGGACTCTGTTCGATCGCCGGGTATAGTGAGTACCCTTCGCGGCTATACTTGTTACGAGGAAAATGATGTGCGACACTTGAGCACAGCCGGCTGGACCTATCCTGGCGGAACAGTTCACAACGCCCCCGACGGTTCGTTCTCCATGTGGTTCCCGCTTAAGCATTTGTTGGACATATTCCATGACTATAGATATGCCACCATTGGACGACAGTGCATTCGCTTGGTGAGAAGTAGAAATGATAATAATTGCATGCTGATAGAGGAGGTGAGTGAGGGAAGGAAGAAAGGAAATGGAGGCACCAGTGTCGACGGCTAACGAGGAGGGTTTCGATACGGAGATGGAAACTGACTCTGAACAGGGAGGACAGTTCCAGCAGACTAGGCGTAGAAAAAGGAGGGGAAGGGGCGACAATGGACCTAGAACCTACGCTAATATGACCAGCATACCCATGCGAGGAGAGAGGCCAAAACCAAGTGAAGGATGGACAACGCCAACGCGGATACAAGAAATCAAGGTAGAGGGTGTGACCGAGGAAGCGAAGAGGACGGCCGCTAGGATCATCAAGGAATGTCTGGAGAAGGAAGGATGTGCGGATGACGTGCTGGGCCTGACGAAAGTGAAGGGAGGTACGCTATATTTGGAAAGTAAGGGCGTGGAAGAAAGGGAGAGAGTGAAAAGGGCGATAGAAAATGATGACAGGGTGAGAGTTGAGGAAATTAAGGGAAGGAAACCGTCGCTACTTCTTACAGGGGTGGAAAAGGGATATAAGGATGAAGAGCTACCGAGGCTGATAAGGGAACAAAACTTGGATTTGAATAATGAGACGAATGATGAGGACTGGGAGGGGATGATTGTGAGAAGCAGGAGAGAATGTAGGACGAATAGTTGGAAGGAGAACATAGTGGTGGAAGTAGGAGCGAAACTGTTTAGGAAGATGATGACTGTGGGAGTTATATTTATTGATTTAACGAGAATATTTGTGGAAGAACATGCGAGTGTAGCAGTATGCTACAAATGCTGCCATTATGGACATACTGCTAAACACTGCACGGAGACGGCGGTATGTAATAAATGTGGAGGTAGACACGAAGGCAAGGAGTGCTTGGGTATCCGGCCACTTGACTGCATAAACTGCAAAAGGGCGGGGGTAAGTGAAAGAAGACATCCGGCGATAGACCCGAAATGCCCGGTATATATGAGGAGGGTAGAGCTTAGCAGAAGGCGGACAGAGTATTAAAGTCCTGCAATTCAACGCAGGACGGGGCAGGGAGGCCACACACCTCATAAGAGGTATGGCAGAGGAAAAAGGGGCGGATATAGTATGTTTACAGGAACCGTGGCAGAGAGAGGGGAACTGGGAAGGGTGGCATAAACATGACGGGGGTAAAGGTACCAAGGTCAGAACATGGATAAGGACAAAGATAGACAGCTCTGCCCTCATGGCAGTGAGGAGCATAAATGGGGTCGGAGTGATATTAAGGATGCAAGATGGGCAGGATGTCAAGATAATGAATGTGTATGAGGAACCTGGAAGGAGGAGGAATGATGAATGGAAAAAGGTGAGAAGGAATTTTGATAAATGGGCAGGCGGGAAGATCATCCTAGGGGACTTCAACGCCAAGCATGTCGCATGGGGAGGAATGGTGACGGATGAAAGAGGAGAGGATATACTGGACTGGATAGTGGAGAAGGGTTATCAGATTGAGAATGATGCGAACAGCCTGGCGACGTTCTCTAGTGGAAGAGGCGAGAGCTGGATTGACCTAACCATTTGCAGCAAGAGCTGGGTGAGAGACTGGGAGGTAAGCGAGGATGAGTCACTGAGCGATCATCGAGTGATACGTTTCCTAATAGCCGGAAAGCCGACAACGCGAAAAAGGACATTTTTGAATGTGGGAAGGACAAATTGGGCCGTGGTGGAGGAGATACTCTCGACATATGATATGGGGAAAATAGATAGCAGTGAGGAGGTAGAAGCAGAAGCGGGGAAACTCCAGTCCTTGATTGTTCGGGCGTGTCGCAAGGCAATACCCAGGAGTACAAAAGAGGAGCAAGAGGAGAGAGAATGGTGGAATGATGAGTTGGGTAGGATGAGAAGAAGAGTGAGGAAACTCAGGAGGGAGTACCAGGAAGAAAGAATAGAGGATGAAAGAATCAGAAAACAGGGGATATTTAGGAGAGAGAGGAATGAGTACAAGAGGGGGATTGCAAGGGCAAGAATCGAGTGGCTGAAAGAAAGGGTCGAGAGGTTGCAATCGGAGAAACCGTGGAACAGAGTGTTTGGGCTCCTGAGGAAAGAAAGGGCAGAGGAAATACCGGGCACGGCTAAGAGGGAGGATGGCACATACACCGAGGGGAAGCACGAAACCAGCAGATACCTGCTGGACAAGTACTTCCCGAACGATGACAGGGGAAAAGACACCATGGGTAGACGCTGCATTAGGGAGGACGGAGATGAAGGATGGGGACCGGAGCAGCCCAACTTCACGGTGAGGGAGGTACAAGAGGTAATGGAAGGATTAAAAGACAACAAAGCGACGGGAACAGACGGCATACCTAATGAGGTGATGAAACACGTGGCGAACCTAATAAGCGAAGATCTTACGGATATACTCAACGCATGCCTTAGGCTGAGGTATTTCCCTGCAGTATGGAAGGTGATGAAGGTTGTGTGGATTCCTAAGAAGGATAGTAGCCTAAGGCCGATCAGCTTGCTGACCGCGTTAGGGCGAACTTTCGACCGGCTTCTCAGCGGAAGAGTACAGGTGTGGTGTGAAAGAGGACAGAAGTTCTCGCCCTGCCAATTTGGCTTCAGGGCGGGATTGGACACATCGACTGCTGTTGAGAATATGGTGGAGAGAATAAAGAGAAGTAAGAACGAGGGTATGCATAGCATGGTGATGGCGCTGGATTTGTCGAACGCTTTCAACACGGCATGGGGACCTGCGATAGGATGGAATATGAGGAAGATGGGGCTACCGGAGAACATTGGCAAGTTGTGCATGGAATTTGTAGGCGAAAGAAGAGTCAAGAGTGGAGGCGTGGAAGTAATCGTGGACAGGGGGTGCCCGCAGGGATCCAGCCTGGGACCCACGCTATGGCTTATTGTCATGGAAGCGTGGTTCGAGAGGATGAGGGCAGTAAACGAAAAGGAATATGACAGGATAAATGAAGGGGTGCCAGTGGCGCACAGAGTAAGTAGTGGGACGAAGGTGTGGGCCCAGGCCTACGCCGACGACCAACTGATAGTGGTGGTTGGCCCGTCGGTAAAGAAAATAGAAAGGATGTGGAAGGAGGTGTGGAAAGAATGTCAAGAATGGGAGGATGAAATGTGGCTGAGGTATAACGAAAACAAGACCGAATGCATGTTTGTCCCGGCCAGGAAACTGGACAAGGAACCGGTGGTTAGGGTGAGAGAGCAACGGATTGAGTGCGGCGGTAACATCACATACTTGGGCATGATAGTAGACAAGGGCCTACTGTACATTGATCATCTTAAGGAGGTAAGAAGGAGAACGGCTATAGTTGCAGGAAAACTAAGAAGATGGACGGGCCGTGACGTAAGGCTAAGGAGAGGATGTGTCAGACTGATTTTCGAAAGAGTGGTTAAGCCGGCGGTGATGTATGGCGTCCAAGTGTGGGGAGCAAGAGCGAAGGACTCTAGGGTGATCAGACAATTGGGGGCGATACAGAGACCGTTTACGCTATCGGCCAGCGGGGCATATAGAACGGCGCCGTCAGCTGCGTTATGCGTGCTGACTGGGATGGCGCCTCTATACATAGAGGCAGCAACGAGGTATGAAGAATGGAAGGCGCACGGAAAAGAAAAAGTAAGAGGACGGATAAACGGGTGCGACAGAATATACCCATGGATGATCGGAACAATTCTGGAGAACCGAGAAGGGCTAAAAGAGGTATTTGTGGACGCGGTTAAGAGAGAGGATGGACGAGTGGGTATAGGATGGGCGCATAAGGAGGGGAGCGAGTGGAGAATGGGTCGGGAAAGAATCAGTGAGCTGGGAAGCGTACAGGAAGCCGAAATGGTGGCTATAGGTAAAGGGGTACTGATGGGTGGAGAGATGGACATAAGAATAATAAGTGACTCGCCTGGAGCAGTGGAGACCATTAGGAATGCGAGATCGAAGAGCAAAAGGGCAGCTCGTATTAGGAGAATGCTTGAAAACAGAAGGGTAGCGGGATTGGTGACGGAAATTGAGTGGAGGAAAGGGCATGTTAGGGAGAATGAGGGTAACAAAAGAGCAGATGTAGAGAGTAGAAGAGGTGCGGAACTGCAAGAGATCACATGGCAAATAGACTTGGGACATAGCAGAATGGAGGAGAGGGAAAGGATTAGGAGAATGGTGATGGAAAAATGGCAGGGTGAATGGGACAGCGGCAGGACCGGCAGAAGCGTACATGGTATGTGCAACAGGGTAGGGATGGGGTGTATACCATTAGCAAGGAAGGCAGTGCAACTGGTCACAGGGCATGGGAACTTTCGGGGTTACCTGGCAAGGTTCGGAATTGCACAAGAGACCCCATGCCAGTGTGGAACTGGCGGGACTGACACGGCGGAGCACATCAGGAACGATTGCATGCGGAGAGAAAGGGTAGAATGGAGAAGGAGGATCGAGGAAGAGGAGGATAGACTTGGAACGTTACAGCTAAGGGATACGAATGGTGTGAAGGATGAATGGGTAAGGATATTGAATGAATGGGCGGGGGCTGTGGTCGAGGATGAAGAAGTATGAGAACCAACATAGTGTCAATGCGACGGTAATAGTGGCCTGGCTTCGAAATAAACGAGCGACGAAAGTAAATCGGGAGAGCAGGCGCTCGGATAGAATAAGACTGCCGACCAGGGAGGGCGCTGTTTGAATGTGGAGGATGAGCGGAATAAAGAAGGAAGGATCTTCCCCGCTGATTGCCCGCCCGGTATTCGGTGGGTCACGACCCAACGGTGGTGGGGGGGTGTGGCGGGGCGGAGGAGCGAGGGATATCGTGACGTGGACGTTGGAATGGGATGTAGGTGCAGCTTTATGGCCTAACGGCTTGGCAAGTGCAGCACACCTGGGGTGGTTTTAGTCAGTAAGAGTCTGACACTACTGATACGCGATGGACACCGAGCGATCAGAGTCCATGAGGATTTCCACCCCACTGAAAAAAAAAAAAAAAAAAAAGAGGAGGTGGCGAATCCAGTAGTCGAAGCCACCACAGCCACACTGACGATCACGAGCGTTGTACTCAGAGTCAAACATGTGGTGCCCAATGACGACATTCGTCTGAAATTGCTGCAGTCCATCGAGACAGACGCTCCTGTAGTGATTTCGTATCGCATGTGGGACATACACGAGTTGCCTGCACTCACTCAGGGTTCCATCAAGGAAGTTTGGGCTGTGAAAACTTGCACGGCCATGGAGAGTCCCCGATTCGTCATTGTGGCCTTCCAACCAAATCGGATTGGCAATGCGGCTCGAGATGCGTCCTATTTCGATCACATCGACATCAGCGACATACGCCTAACCATGAACAGCGATACTTACCCGCATGAACGTATGCACTTGGAATTCAACAGAAACAACTCTGTTGAAGCCCATCGAGCCTACACGGAATTCTATCCGAGCTATGCCAATTGTCCGAAGAAGCGCCCTCTACTCGATTACGGAGCATTCAAAAGCAGAGCGACAGTGTTCGTAATAGATTGTTCCCGCAGAGCGGAATTCATGAAATCCTCCACTGTCGATGTCAAACTTGACATCGAGGCCAGAGTCGGATTTCCCGCCAATACTCGAGCCTATTGCATCATCATTCACGACTGTATGCTGGAACACTTGCCCTCGAGCGAGATTGTACGCCGTCTGTCATAAAAAAAATAGTGACATACAGTAGTAGCAGTAAGTAGTATGGGAATCCAATTTTTGTTTGTGTGTATGTATGTAATGCAGGCATCGACAGGTCGAGAGCGTCAGTTGTGAGCCAAACGTTTAGTTGTTCAGTCGGTGTTTATTATTCTCGCTCTCTCTCTCCGAGTGTGTGTCTCTCAGTTTATCAAAGCAGTGAATCAGTACAACAATCATCAAACAAACAAAAAACAACAAGATGAAACTCGTAGCCTATGACATTTAGGGTTTCACAAACCACTTTTTATTCAAAGCCGTAGTTCCATTCCATGACCTGAGCAAAGCAGATAAACGGGAAGTACGATATTTGGAGAGAAATATCCACGGCATTCCATACTCTGATGGCTATGTCAAATTCAACGAGATCCAGGAAGTGCTGCACCCCATCATCGAGGCTGATGTGGTATACGTGAAGGGTAATAAATAATTCGATTTTTTGCTGAAGTGTGTGCTCGATCTGCCTAAGAGACCACACATCGTCGACATTGCGTCTACTACAAGTACAGTCATCACAACGCCTCCACCGACACTCGAGAAGCAAAGCCCGCTCTGTTTGAATCATATAGCATCGGGAGAAATAGAAGTGCATTGTGCCGTGAGACACTGTTTCGATATCTGGAAATGGATATCGTCACACCTGATATGGTGAGGCCCCACGGCGATCACGACGACCACGACACTCCCATCAATCGGCACTGGCAAAATTTGCGCGAGCTCAAGGCGCACATAGCACACAGTACCAAGTCCATGACGTCAGCCATACCAAGACTAGCCGAAAACACACGAAATATTATCATTCATATTGTATTATTATTATTATTATTATTATTATGTATTAATAGATGTATAAAACCAATTTTTCTCGATTTATTTTGGGGATCGAATGAATGAGAGAGAGAGAGACTGAAAGAAATACGAGTCATGTACATTGAGCAATGGTGTATGTGTGTGTGTGTTCCTCTCAGTGTATATATTTGAGTGACATATACGCTGTTTCTCAGTGTACATTGAGCTGTCGTCACGATGACAACAAATTATATAATTCTAGCAGCCGTTCTGTCGAACGTACTGTATATTAGTCCGCCATATGAGTACGGTGAGGTATTGGTATCGTATTTGCACGACGATGATTCGAGTACTTCGAATTGGACGAAAATGACTCAGGCGCTAGCCAATGATGGATATTTGCTTGTGCTGAGAGCCGAAATCCCGATGAACACCTTATCGTACAGACTGCGGAAGATTTATACAAATCTCACCTATAGCGATACGCAGTGATTTCCGCTGAAGATGTCTTGCCCCTCTAGCAGCAGCACTTCGAGACCATCGTCGTCTTCGTCGTCGTCGTCGACGCCCCACCCAACTACCCAACCCGTGGACGTTAAGATGCAAGCCCCTGCTGCTGATCGAGAAAGTAAGGATTCCAAATGTGAGCTGCCGCCGCCGCCAACACTGCACGATTGGTTTATGTTTTTCGTGTCAATGGTTCTGAGTGTTCAAATATCCGAATCCATGTATAGATTTATTAAATCCATGCATCAAAAATATTTTTTAATCGATAATAATAATGTATCTTCATACTACGCCACTGGCACTGAAGTGTAATTTTTTATGTGAAAAATAAATGTATTCTTCTCGAACTGACGTTATTCATTTCAATAAATGCAAACAGAGACAAAGACAGACATACAATGCCATGGGTTAGAGTGAGACACTTAAAATGCCTTGAATCGATCAATTTGGCTTCAAACTCGACTCTCTTATCTCTTCCTGGAAAACAAACATCTGAGACGGTAAACAACTCCAAGGTCAATTTAGCTCTAGCAGCGTAAACAGATACCGGATGTGCGATTAAATCTGAAAAACAAATTCAAGGTCAGAAATGGATCATCGTCATGTTTAATGAGAATTTCGTTCAACTTGAGAGAGCAGACAGTAAACATTCAAGATACGTGCCTTATCGCTATTTCTTAGAATTTCATTGGAGAGAGAGTAAACACCAGATGTAGCTTATCGCTGTTTACGACTACAGCGCGCGGAGACGTATTTTTTTTCTTTTGGAATTTCATTCGAGAGCGAGTGAATTAATAATAAGTCGTCCATCATAATTTTCTGTTGTGTGTTTGTGTTCTAAGACAGTAGACATTTTTTCGTATTTCATTTTTTTGTTTTGTCAATTAAGGTGGCGGCGGCGGCCATGTTTTTTCCTCTTCCAGCCAATTGCTCTCAGCGAATTACGTGAGGGACGTTTTTTCATAACTTCCGTCATCGCCGCCATGTTTTTTTGCCGTACGCTCCATCGCCGCCATGTTTTTTGCCTTCTGCTCCATCGCCGCTGAGTTTTTTTGCCTTCCGCTCCATCGCCGCCATGTTTTTTTTTAAGGGACATTTTTTTCATAACTTCCGCCATCGCCGCTATGTTTTTTTTGCCTTCCACTGCATCGCCGCCATGTTTTTTTGCCTTCCGCTGCATCGCCGCCATGTTTTTTTTGCAGAAAAGACGCGCGCCACTTATGGTGAAACGTTTTGAACCCCCCCACCCCGAAAATCTTCGGCAAACACGTCATCTTCTTCAGCACCAACCCTCCACCAACGGCAAGAACTCGATGGACGCGGCCATCGAGAGATTTACCGTGTGGAGCAATGCCGATTCTGCCTCATGTAAGTGAGGCAGCTCCGGCATTGTTTATCTACTAGCTTTGAACGGTGCTGGAGCTGGCTCCTCCGGACGGCCGTCCTGGGCTGTTCTTCTTGGAAAGATGATGACTATGCAAAGTCGACGGCAAGGTACTGCGTAATCGCTGAACATTTCGAACAATTCTATCTAGACAAAGTATGGACATTGCTGTTTTTATGAGGTGGTGTCAATCTGACATTATTTGGTCGCACTGCCTTCTCGAATCTTGGAGTTTGATATGTGCGACCCTGGTACATGCTATATCACGACAAAATCCATAATTGAACGGAATTTCAATGAACATAACTTTTGAAAATCAATATTTGAATTCAAACATCAGTGTAGTATTGAGAAAAACAAACTTTAGAGTGTGAACGAAACACTGACAAATATCTATTGAGATCATTAGGATTGCCATCAAATTTTGGCACACCTCTTAAGTATTCTGAATTGAATTGATTATTCATTTTCTTGTTAGAATTGCTAGTACTTATAAGCCAAAGAAACTTTAGAGTCAGCTGAAGGGTTTTCGGTAGAGAACGGCTGTTATTATTATTTACCAAGCCGCTCTGCAGAGACTTAATGATTTTTGGTGGTGTATTTACCTCTTAGCTGTCGGAAAATCCGGAATCCGGCATCTAGGCTATTTACATCACACTTGCTTCACAACAAGGCGTGTGGCAGCCTACAAAAACTGATGCACTTGAGAAAAAATATTAGCGCGTACTGCCTCGAACCAGCAGTTTCTCGCCCAAAGATTTTAACTTCTGAGCTACCGGACACCCCTTGTATAAGAATGTAAAGCATTTAATGAGATAATGTGTGAGGTGAATGAACATACGCAAATGCTCTGACTTGAGTTTTTTTGAAACATTCTTATTGGTATTGCTCAGGTATGAGAAACATGATTCTGTAGTTAAAGCATTTGATACTCTTCATTTGTTTCTGAGCTGTCTTATCGGCAAACATAGCGAGCCTCATTCTCTTGTAACACTTTGGTTATATATTGTGTTCAGAAGCCATTTATTTTGAAGTCAATCGTTATTCAAAGAAATTTCATCTCTTATATGGATTCATTTTCAGAAGCAACCATTAACAGTTCTTGCTAGCATTCTTCCTATACTTTTGATCACAGAAATGGTGGAACTCATTTATAGCCGTGTTCGCTTTATTCAGTGAACTGCTACGAATTTTTTCTCATGATTACAGTAACTTGTATATATCACCTATTTCCAGTGAGTTCAACATTTTTTTCCAATCAACATATTTATTTAATTTGAAAATCCTTCGAGTTCGACTTGCAGCCGTAACTTTTCTATAAAATCCTGCATCCGAAGTAGCGAGAGTGGCTTTCGTTACTTATAAGATAAACCATCAGTAAATAGGTTCCTGTAATTGGATATTACCCTCACGGTTCATCGTAATCCTTTTGAAATTGAAACCTGCTCCAGTAACACGATTTCGGAATTAACTTAAATATATGGAATTGGGCAATTTTTTATTGAGTAAATCGTTTCAAAATGGCCCATTCAACTGCATAGGAAAATAGTGTTCCAGTAATTCACGCATACAATCGATAGCATACAGAATTATGGTGTGAATTTGTTGAACTAATGCATTTGTTTCTACAAAACACTATACCAAGGTGTTATACAATGTTAGTCAAATTTTTCTCCCCCTTTCGTATCTTTTGAACGGTTTTACGCCTAATAATGAAATTTGGATGGTGGAAAATTGGAATAAACTGGTCATTCACAGTTGAATGCAACTCGGGCTATGGAAGAAGTAGGGTTTATTACCACTTCTCCAATTATGTAAACTTTTTTGTCATTACTAATTATTGGTACAGTGAGGCTTCCGAGAAAGCCACTGAACCACCTCTTAGGTGTCCTGGATTGTCCACGGGGTTTCCTTCAGGGTTTGAACACGGTGATGGTCCTGTTGAATATTCTGAAAGCTCTTGACACGGTCATAAAGATGTCAAAAGCAGGCATGCCTTTGTATGATGTGAGACTACTCGATTCATAGCTTGTAAGTAGTACTTCCAAGGTCTCCACGTTGTACTTTCTATAAACACATGATTTTCCGATGCACGAGTATGACTTTATACGCAGATGACACAGCAATTCATGCACAGTCGTTCTACTGCTCGGAAGCCGCGGCTCGAGTTGAAGTGCATTTGAGTAGTTTGGTCATACCGTACCTAAAGAGAAACGAAATTATGTTGAATTATGATGACATTGGGGATTTGGGGCTCATGGAGATTGAATAGTGAGCCAAAGGAAAGCAGAATTTCTTTCATAATAACAATAAATGGGAAAAACAATGAAATAGAGCATTATTCACTTATCAGAATAACTTTTTATTATACTTAAATATAGCAGAACGAAATGTATGGAACTGATCTATAACTCGAAAAGAAATTCATATAATGTGTATGTATGAGATCTGATAAAGCATCATACGCGAAAACGGTAAGAACTATTTTTAAAAGATCTGAATTCATTAAGAAACGAAAGTGACTGATATTATAAAACTAAGTAATCGCAAATCTCAATAACCTAAGCCATTCATATCATGAAACCGTCAAACTAAACCAACAAAACATTGTTACATCGAAACATCATTTAATATTATCTAAAAAAAATTTAGTTTCGTGAAATTCATGGAATCGAAATGTATAAGATATAAAATGATCAAAATCGAAATCCAGCAGAAATTATAGCGAATAATAAACCAGGTTAGTAGAAAACGATCGAGCCGTTATAAAACTTGCTCCATTAGCTCATAGGTGGCGCTAACTTGTAGTTGAACAAATCGAATCGCCTGGTATGAAATTCAATTACTGGGTGGTGATTTTCAAGAATATCGAAGAAAACAGCTGATGTGAGGTTTATTAATTCGAATGTTCAGCATACTGGTGACAAAAATACAGGTTGTCCCAAACTCGGTGGCCTATTAGAAGTTTCTGGAAAAGGTGAAGTAGGATTATTTTGAAAATTTGGTTTCTTGGATAATCAGTTCTGCTCTATCGATCTAAAATATATTCATCGCTGCGGCGTTGCCGCTTTTATCGAAAAGTAGCAACAACTTTGATATTTGAAATGGAATAACCTATAACCTGTATATTATTGCATTTTTTGCTTTGCTATTGCTTTTCGATTATTCTCATATGATAGTACTTCCCTATACCTATTTCTGGTGGTTTTCGAGAAATTATTGATTTCCTTATTTTTTATACGAAACATAGCTTCTATTAAATGTTTATTACTGCATTATTTGACTATGTAGAAAGCTGAAATTTTGAATGTAGTTTGACAATGTCCTGTCTTTTAGTAATAACGAAGGGAATTCGGTCTCCATTATACAGGGTCGTTGAAAATTTGTGATTTTACCGATACATACTAAAGTGGTAAAAATTGCATTTTTTCGAATGGAACACCCTGTATATTATCAAATGTCCTGAAAGACAATTAAATTTTCTTTCAAATGACGTATCATGTTCCTTTACATAGATAGTCAGGTTTCCGAAATAAAAGCAAGTTTTCTATAAAAATTGGATTATTTTGCCATATTCCGTATTGGATAAATATGAAATGTCATAGAACATGTCATTACGATAATTCGAAAATTAGTACATTAATGATGAAACGTTTGCGCGTTCACTAACGTAAATTTTATTAACGGCACACTACTATCATTTTCAATTTCCAGTATAACGATTCGAAATAGGTGATATTTCCCATTTGAAATAATCTGTAGTGTGCCGTGACCAGAAAAGAGCAAAATAATCAGTTGGTTTAATAAACAGTGAATTTAATTGTACATCAGTCAGAAAGAAGTATAAAAAATGGTTATAATGCATATTCAACGGGAATGTTGAAGCGCCAAAATATCAAATCAAGCCGACAACTGGAGATGAATTAAATCAAATTAATGTCGGGGTATTTCCATGCCCATCCTCATTTATCATTAAGAAGAGCTACTGTGGATTTAGGTATGATTCGCACTTCGATATGGAGAATTTTAAAGAAACATAAAATGCATTATTATACATCCATAAAAACTCATGCCCTACATAGAGGTGATCCTCCGAAACGTGTTGATTTCTGTGAATGGATTTTAACATGGACTTATGGAGACCCAAATTTCCTTCAGAAAATTATATGGGCAGATGAATCTAAACTTCCAAAAGAGGGAATATATAATCGCAAAAACAATCATTTTTGGGCTACAGAAACTCCTCATTTTATAAAAGAAAGGGGATTTCAAGAAAATTTTTATTTAAATGTATTTTGTTTGCTAATGAACAATAAATTATCGTGTAGTATTTATGAAGAAAACTTGAATTCAAGAAAATATTTGAATATATTGAGAACAATAGTTAGTGACTTTTTGGACAATTTGCCGCTTCATGGATATCGAAGTTGTTGGTATCAGTTGGACGGTTCCCCCCATCACTGTACACAAGAAGTGAGCAGAGAACTGACAACAACCTTTGAAGATCGGTGGATAAGACGCTTGGGTCCACAGCTTTGGCCAGCGCTATCCCCGTATCTAACTACTCTAGATTTTTAACTCTGAGGAAGAAACAGATTGTATATGAAACACCAGTGACTTCGAGAGACGAATTGAAACAGAGGATAATTCGTGTTTTCGAGGAAATTCGACCAGAAGAGGTTCAAAGAGCAACCACCAACCATGTAATGACTTAGATTCACGAATATTTGCGTGCAAATGGTCAGCACTTCGAACATATGAAAAAGCGATTAATTTCAACTTCATTTGATTATTGCTTGGAATAAAAATTGAGTTCTACTTGAGGTGAATTATGATTTCTCAACGCAGACACAGTTTTTTCAGATACCCTGAATGCAACTTTTTTCGGCTCATGCAATATTAGTTTTTGCCAAGTTTTGGTTTTGGCAAAGACAATAGAAAAAAATTTAAAGTATCAATATCCAACGAGCAGTTAAGAATATGGAACAAATTCCTCAAAAAGTAATCAGATTTTCATTTGAATAATTATTGTCTTCCACTTTAATTCTTTTCTAATAAAACTTACCTTACTGAATGTGCAAACGTTTTATTATCAATTTATTAATTTTCAAATTATCGTGATGACATGTTCCATGACATTTCATATTTATCCAATACGGAATATGGCAGAATAATCCAATTTTTACAGAATACTTGCTTTTATTACGGAAACTTGACTCTCTAGGTATAGGAATATGAATCATTTGAAAGAAAATTCAATTATCTTTCAGGATATTTGATTATATACAGGGTGTTCCATTTGGAAAAATGCACTTTTTACCACTTCAATATGTATCGGTAAAATCACAAATTTTCAACGCCCTGTATAATGAAGCTCGAATTCCCTTGATTAAAACTGAAAGACAGGACATTGTCAAACTACATTCAAAATCTCAGCTTTCTACGTAGTCAAATAATGCAGTAATAAACATTTAATTGAAGCTATGTTTCGTACAAAAAATAAGGAAATTAATGAATTTCTCGAAAACCACTGGAGATAGGTATAGGGAAGTATCATTTGAAAATAATCGAGAGGCAATAGCAAAGCGAAAAATGCCATAATATAAAGGGTATTCCATTTAAAATATCAAAGTTGTTGCTAATTTTCGATAGAAGCGGCAAAGCCGCAGCGTTGAATATATTTTAGATCGATAAAGCAGATCTGATTATCCAAGAAACCAAATTTTCAGAATAATCCTACGTCCCTTTTTCCAGAAACGTCTAATAAGCCATCGAGTTTGGGACACCCTGTAGATATGAATGAATAACTGCTGTGAAATGAAGATCAATATTCAATATTACATTAATTGTGTTCTTTTTTGAATATATTATGTTGATTAACTACTGTATACAGGGTGTCTGCGTGTGATGGGCTTCAGAAGTATTTCTACTTATATTTGGATATGAACGTGGAAATTTTGCAAGGATTCATACACGATTATAAACGTCCATCCTGGATTACTTTCAGTGATCTATTTATACAATAGGGTGTATCAAAAGTCTATTGCAACTTTATTATTTCTATTATGGCTCGATTAGCCTTCAGATTCTGAGTTATGTGTTCTCACCTCAGACAGTTTTCGACATATCAAATGTCAACTGTCCTATGCATAATTTTATAGAAATAATTGACGCAAATCATTTAAAATTAAGGGACGAAATAAGAGAATGTTACCAAAAGTATCAAATGGTACAATTAACAGTGATAAATTAGGCGTATCTTATGCGGGGATATTAATGTCCAATAGAAAACAAAACTAAAATTGTTTTTTCAGTTCACAAGCTGTCGTCCCCCTACGACAGTCCTCAGAAGTCGAACATTGTGCGAGCCAAGGAGTAACGAGGTCTTACCTTTTAACGTGTGATTCCTAGAACTTACCTGACTAATGCTTCGACAGATCTGTTGGACATAGGTGGAAAAATGCTTAATTCGAAAGAATAAATATGCAATAGCTTTCTGAGATTAATGTGTTGCAGAGAATAAAAAATATAATTTAAAATTTTTTAACATAATTTTGTATCAACCTTTCTATCGACATGATTATTTACAATATTTTTTTTTCTTTATCTATAATGCACTGTCGTGTAACGGTGACTCGCTTCTGTATGGTTAAAAGTTCCAGACATATTTTCAATCGTTGAAATTTTTTTATTTTTTGTTTAGCTTTACACAATGCTTCTACATTTACCACTTCAAGTAATATCAAATGCTTTAACTGTGTAGGGATAGTTAAGTGTACAATGAGTATGAAACGGCATACGAGTAAGTTATGAAATTTTGTCGTATCTACTCGCTACGCTCTTATCGCACTACTGAAATCTATTTCACTGAACAATAATACAAATAAATTTATGTCTAATTGCGATTTGAACTCGTGAAAACTACCTCACAAATAGCGAAATTCTTGCATATTCTCATCATGCTACGATCAACTTCAGTAATATGTCAGATCTAAATTATTACTCATATATTAACAATATACTACCTACTACCTACCTACTACCTACCTACTACCTACCTACTACCTACCTACTACCTACCTACTACCTACCTACTACCTACCTACTACCTACCTACTACCTACCTACTACCTACCTACTACCTACCTACTACCTACCTACTACCTACCTACTACCTACCTACTACCTACCTACTGCCTACCTACTGCCTACCTACTGCCTACCTACTGCCTACCTACTGCCTACCTACTGCCTACCTACTGCCTACCTACTGCCTACCTACTGCCTACCTACTGCCTACCTACTGCCTACCTACTGCCTACCTACTGCCTACCTACTGCCTACCTACTGCCTACCTACTGCCTACCTACTGCCTACCTACTGCCTACCTACTGCCTACCTACTGCCTACCTACTGCCTACCTACTGCCTACCTACTGCCTACCTACTGCCTACCTACTGCCTACCTACTGCCTACCTACTGCCTACCTACTGCCTACCTACTGCCTACCTACTGCCTACCTACTGCCTACCTACTACCTACCTACTACCTACCTACTACCTACCTACTACCTACCTACTACCTACCTACTACCTACCTACTACCTACCTACTACCTACCTACTACCTACCTACTACCTACCTACTACCTACCTACTACCTACCTACTACCTACCTACTACCTACCTACTACCTACCTACTACCTACCTACTACCTACCTACTACCTACCTACTACCTACCTACTACCTACCTACTACCTACCTACTACCTACCTACTACCTACCTACTACCTACCTACTACCTACCTACTACCTACCTACTACCTACCTACTACCTACCTACTACCTACCTACTACCTACCTACTACCTACCTACTACCTACCTACTACCTACCTACTACCTACCTACTACCTACCTACTACCTACCTACTACCTACCTACTACCTACCTACTACCTACCTACTACCTACCTACTACCTACCTACTACCTACCTACTACCTACCTACTACCTACCTACTACCTACCTACTACCTACCTACTACCTACCTACTACCTACCTACTACCTACCTACTACCTACCTACTACCTACCTACTACCTACCTACTACCTACCTACTACCTACCTACTACCTACCTACTACCTACCTACTACCTACCTACTACCTACCTACTACCTACCTACTACCTACCTACTACCTACCTACTACCTACCTACTACCTACCTACTACCTACCTACTACCTACCTACTACCTACCTACTACCTACCTACTACCTACCTACTACCTACCTACTACCTACCTACTACCTACCTACTACCTACCTACTACCTACCTACTACCTACCTACTACCTACCTACTACCTACCTACTACCTACCTACTACCTACCTACTACCTACCTACTACCTACCTACTACCTACCTACTACCTACCTACTACCTACCTACTACCTACCTACTACCTACCTACTACCTACCTACTACCTACCTACTACCTACCTACTACCTACCTACTACCTACCTACTACCTACCTACTACCTACCTACTACCTACCTACTACCTACCTACTACCTACCTACTACCTACCTACTACCTACCTACTACCTACCTACTACCTACCTACTACCTACCTACTACCTACCTACTACCTACCTACTACCTACCTACTACCTACCTACTACCTACCTACTACCTACCTACTACCTACCTACTACCTACCTACTACCTACCTACTACCTACCTACTACCTACCTACTACCTACCTACTACCTACCTACTACCTACCTACTACCTACCTACTACCTACCTACTACCTACCTACTACCTACCTACTACCTACCTACTACCTACCTACTACCTACCTACTACCTACCTACTACCTACCTACTACCTACCTACTACCTACCTACTACCTACCTACTACCTACCTACTACCTACTACCTACCTACTACCTACCTACTACCTACCTACTACCTACCTCCTACCTACCTCCTACCTACCTCCTACCTACCTCCTACCTACCTCCTACCTACCTCCTACCTACCTCCTACCTACCTCCTACCTACCTCCTACCCACCTCCTACCCACCTCCTACCTACCTCCCACCTCCTACCTACCTCCCACCTCCATCCTACCTACCTCCTACCTACCTCCTACCTACCTCCTACCTACCTCCTTCCTACCTCCTACCTACCTCCTACCTACCTCCTACCTACCTCCTACCTACCTGCTACCTACCTGCTACCTACCTACCTGCTACCTACCTACTTCCTACCTACCTACTTCCTACCTACCTACTTCCTACCTACCTACTTCCTACCTACCTACTTCCTACCTACCTACTTCCTACCTACCTACTTCCTACCTACCTACTTCCTACCTACCTACTTCCTACCTACCTACTTCCTACCTACCTACTTCCTACCTACCTACTTCCTACCTACCTACTTCCTACCTACCTACTTCCTACCTACCTACTTCCTACCTGCTCTCGGTGAAAGAGGATGTTTGTTTGTTGCCTGGCGAGTCAATTCACAAAATATTTAGAGGCGGAATCGTTTTTTTTTTTTAATTAATACCGATGATAAAATTCAATGTGAGCCTTCATTTCGTTAATATCATGTGGTGAGGTAGAAATAAGAAGGAATTCAATGGGAACATGAGAATTTATCAAAGTATAATGACCGCACGCTACGCCATCTCTGAGGGAACAGATCAACCTACGTTCTTCTACACTATAGCATTGTATAAGCTATAGGTCCAATTTCTGAAAATTTTTGGTTCTTTACCTTTCGGTAGTAACATTTATTCATCTGATGACTTTGAATATGCCAATTTAAGGTGTTATGGTATACTGACTCGACGATTTTAATTCCTTTCAATTTCGAGTATTACACTTTGCGGGCTTACAATATTCTGTAACTATATTTTATGATTTTCACAAGATATTGTTTTTGTAATGTGATGGTTTGATCGAATATCCGTCTTCACATTTAAGTTTATTCCCATTTGATGGTATTACAAATATACGTCTTGTAATTTTTCACTTCATCAAATTTTGGTCCTTCAAAAGTCTGGTGTGATCTTTTCGTATTCTGGGATAATTTGTTTTTGATGAAAATTCGTAATTGTAATGTTTTGGTTTTACAAAGTTATTATTCAATTATTTTCCATTTTTTATGAATTATTTTCTATCTAGTTCACTTCTCCATAATATTGTTACTGAAATTTGTTGGTTTGATAGCTTTAAATCATAGACTTTTTCAGATCTATATTTTACCGTTTTTATGGATTATATGTAATCGATCGAATTGGAGGCTTAGACTCCGTGAGCCACCCTGGAAGGCAGCTGGATGGAAAACGGATACTGCATAAACATGTCAGCTTTGCAATCCAGCTAGGAAGTACGGGCTGACACGGTAGGGTAAAGTGCTATTATACAAACATGTCATCAGACCTGGTGTTTTGAAGCTTCTCCAAAACTCAAACATTGCGTTTGGAAAATAAAAAGCAAATTACTTCATATAATCACGAACAGTGATGATACATTTGGCCAGACGTATTGCGAGAGCTGGAAGATATTGAGACAACAATGAATATGACAGCGATAAGAGCCCACCATAACAGACCAACCGAGCATTGGGTATTTTACAGGATAAACCATTCTTAGTCTGATGTGGGTCTAAACCCGTTTTTGTTGTTTTTCCAGGATCTCTAGTGGAAACTCAAAAATGGAAATTTTAGAATACACCGTCGTTGCTTGGAGGTAGATATACTAACAAACATTGTGAGGTCTGCCCCAACAACCAGAGCAGATGCCCGATAAATACTCTGTGGTACGAGCATGGTTTATCTGAATTATATCTATTCAAATGTTGTGCCGTGCTGTGCTATACAATTTCAATGTTATATTCATTGTAATAAATATTTTCAGTACAAGCAAAGCAGCACCTACGAGACGGATAGTCTTTTTTTTATTCAGTGTATGTTTTGGGACACCATATTATAGATCTGTTTCGGATATTCATTCAAAGTGGACTGTATATTTGCTGTTTTTTAAAGTGAAAATTTGTAATGACATTCATCAAATTTCTTATTATGAAAGTCATAAAATTATCTATATCAAAATTCTTGCTACCATACTAATACGACAGAAAATTAAATATACAGAGTAATCTAGAAACCGGCCCAACATATCGCCCAGATTGAAAAAACTCAGTTTTCAAAAACAAAATTGATGTCTGAAAATGAAAAAAATAGAAAAAAGTCTGAGGTTGATTCCTATAATTAGGCTACTGATCATCTAACTGTTAAAGTGCACACTCGATTCACTATCTGCCTCAAAATTCCAGTTGTGGTATGAATATCGATGACTCGAACAACGTTATCCTTTCCTGGATGCGGAGCCTTCACTCGACCCAACTGCCATTGGAGTGGTGGAGCATAGTCGTTCTTGATTAATACCAATATCTCCTGAGATCCCTTTCTCCATTTAACTGTGGTTTGGAGTTCCGATAAATATTTCTTTATACAGCGTTGCCAGTAATGCTGTATTATTTTCTGTAACCTTTCAAAATTATTGAGACGATTTTCAGGAATTTGCTCTCGGAAGTGCTGTCAGCGAGCGTCCCATTAACAAATTCGCTGGTGTTAAGGCCGCAAGGTCGTTGGGATCATCACATAATGGACATAAGGGTCGCGAATCTAAAATTGCTTCTATTTGCGTTAAAATGGTGGCGTATGCTTCAACTGTCAAGTAACTGTTTCCCACAACAACTCTTTCGATATGAAATTTTGTACTTTTTATACCTGCCTCCCAGATTCCACCAAAAGTTAATGATCTTATTTTAATTTTTTCATTTTCTTTATTCAGAAAATCCAATATGCTAAACAATTCATTTCGACAACTTAAAGAATTATTATCAGAAAATAAATTTCATTGTTTTCCCCTTCGGCCGATGAAGCGTTTCAATGTTGCATTGAAAGCTGCTGTAGTAAGTTCTGATACTAACTCGAGATGTACTGCTTTTGAAGACATGCAAACAAATAAACCACAATGTGATAATCAATATGTTCAGATTGTATCATCATATCAGTCAATTTGTGACCTTCGGAAGAATTTTCTGATGTTTGTGACCAAAATTTTATTTTGAATGTTGTATTCTTCACCTCCAACACGCATAATACCATCTTCAATAAATGGATTTGAACACAAAATATAATTATTATTTTTCGATCTGTTATTATTGGATATCCTCCCGTAATCTATACTTAGCAATTTTACTTGTGCTATTTTTATTAGCGAATCCAAAGCTCTTTTCATTTCTGAAGGAGTTAAAATACCCTTTATCCTTTTTTTAGTAATTTTTTTTTTATTTTGCAATTTCAAATGAATATCAAGATTCATGCTGATATTTTCATGAGAAAATTCAGAGAAGAATATTTTTTAATCGAATCTGAGGTAACATTGTGGTTATTACTATAATTGAAAACTGTTGCAGTTATTGAACGTAATTCTGGAATATAGAGATCAATTAATAACAATTTTCGTGAGATTCCATTCATTGTTAGTTATTATCGGGTTTCCGCCCAACTTCCTTTTGTTTTTTCATTTTATATTTTATAAAAGTTCATTTTCATTATTCGTTTATTATTATTTCTTCCAAATTATGAAATGCAGCGAAATCTTCATTTTACAATCCTCAGTTTAGCTTATTTGGCTCACTAAGTATAAACTTTCATTTATCGTGAATAGACCTTTTGAAGCTTTTTTACTTATGTGTATGTACCAAGTACCCATGCCTAGATATAATCTCAACCGAGAGTGAGAGAGTCATGGTGACACAATAAAGCGAAGACCGATTATTATTTCCAGAGAGTTTGTGTTCAAAAACTCCGCAAAATATCACCTACGCAATCAATCTACTATTAGTACCGTTGTGGAATCCAATCACGTCGGTTGGAGCGGTTAGATGATACTGCAAGCAAATTATCGAAAACCACCGAATCTTTAGATAAGAGTTTTAAAAGGCATGAATTTACTGTCCGACTTAGCAAACTATCCATTTTTCTCTTCTGAGTTGTCAAGGTGAAAGAACGAGATCACTCCCTGAAGTTGGCTTGAAGTGTTTTTAGATTTCTTTTATCTCTGCACAATACATTTTGGTCCTTCGAGCACGGATATGCTGAGTGTGGATTCAATATTGTCGATTTTGTTACATTTATTAAACAGTCAGTCAGTTACTCAATTATTCATTCATTATTAATAACACATTTTCCATTTGAATTTATTATTTTTCATTCCGACAGTCATTAGGAAGTGATAAAAATGTCAAAATTTTTTGCACTCCTCTATTGAATAGAGCGAGTGAGGCTATTGAACATTTCGAGTATTGGAAGTTATAAGGTGACACGACCAGATTTGCTAATTCTTTCGTTTTCTGATATTTTCAATTTTGATAATTCATGGCGTTGTTGCTGACGGCATTCGCATTTTTCACCCCAAATATTTCAAAATCACATTATTAAATTAGTTATAACTATATTTAAATTGAAAAATTTCCGTTATGACTACCAACGCAGATAAAATAAAAAAAAATATCAAGCACTTCGAAAAATGCAAATTAAGAGAAAGGAAGAAGTAAATGATATTTCAAAAAAGGCGAAATCTGATTCAGTCTCTCTTGCACTCTTTTAAATATATGTAGAGCTAATCGAAGACATTAAATTTTTTTTTAATTATAACCTCATTTTTTGATTGGTTAGTAGCAATGACGATGGTACTGTGTTTGCTGCTGAAGATTCCATTAGAAAAGGGTTTCGAAACTTAGTATTACAATATCAAAGCTATTCAGTTCAAGCTTTTTGTTACCGGTAATGATGCATCAATGAATTATGTCCATAAAATACCATTGCCTGGTATGAGTTGCCTTCCTTCAGTAGAGATATACTTACCTTTCATACGTATATTGATATGTTCGATTCATTGATTGGAAATAACTCAAAACTAAGTAATATTGAAAAATTCAATAACTTGCTTTCCTCGTTAAGAGGCCCTGCCTTGAAACTTGTTCAAACATTACCAATGACATCATCCAACTATCCTATTGCTTATGATACGTTGAACAAACGTTACAAGAATACGTGCCATTGCCGCTGCTTATTGGTCCTCTTTGGAGAGTGCACCTATATTACATAGTGACTCACCTACTGGGATAAGGCAATTATTGGACATTTTTTCCGATAACCTCGCTGCTTTGGAATCCTTGAAATTCCCTGTCACAGAATGGGATTTTTCCATGGTACAGATGCTATTGAGATGAATTGATATAACTGTCGCCACGCAATTTGAGTTGCATTATAATTCCTCGAATGTCCCTAAATATTCTGAACTGTATAAATTTGTACAAAATCAGACCATCAAATTTACAAATGACCTGATTTCATGAGTCTTGTTGTATTAGAGCACTTCCAAATGGTAAAAAACTATGCATACATTGTTTAAGCCTTTCTCATAGTTTCAAAACTTGTCAAAGCTCAGGCAAGTGTCATATATGTGGACAGGCCCATCACACGCTTCTACATTGTGATACCACCGCTACTTCCCCCCTCTCTGAATGTAGATTAGGTCGCTTCTAGGTCCCGAGCAGAGATTACTTGTCGCCTGCAACAGTCAACTAGTGCTTCAGTTCATGTTGCATTTTCTCGCTATAAATCGAATGTTCTTCTGTCAACAGCCAGAGTAGAGGTTATGGACAGTCGTGGAACATATCAACTCTTGAGATGCCTTCTGGACGGTGGAAGTATTATAACAATAGCTTTCTTTATAATTGAATAAAATTTTGTCACATTGAATACGACCGAGCGGAATCGTTAATGTTATTACATATATTGGAAATATATGAGAACATTGGGGTAAAAATAAATAGAATCATACCTCACAGAATTGAAGATTTTCATCTCTCCTTGGTTTCCTTACCTTTCATCGAAAAATGTACTACATTCATAAGTTAATACTTTCTTGGTTTCCAACTCATTGAAATGTTATCAACTTATCAAGAATAGAAGAGCCCGTGCATGGACTTTTATGAATGAAAAACAAGGATTCAACAACACTTAAATATTTACAATGAATTAAACAACAAAATAAAAACAAACAATGAAAGATTTAATAAAAAACATTCAGCAAGTAATAGTTATTGAAACTAATATTGAAATATAACAAGATCTGATCATGAATGAAATACAAACGTAGCAGAGTAAGTTACATCTTGAAGATATGTAAAACAATTATTTAGTTTGATCGACATACGTTGAATGCACTAAAAGTTCAATGAAGAATTGTAATGGCTGATATGATAGTTGATTGAAAGAATCAACTTTCCAGAGGAATAAGAAAGATTTGTTTATGAAACTAAATCAATTTTAATGAAAATTACGATATTTCTCATTTTGATATCTTGGAACCAGGAGACTTATGAAACAACACTACATAATTAACTAAAAGATCACATATGGAGTGATCCAAGTTGAAACTACGAATGCCCATTATTTCAAAGAACCTTTCAAATTTCGAAGGTTGGATTATTGAAATATCTTGTCTCTCATAGAATTATGAACACATGAAAACCTTGAAAATTCTGAAATATTCCTGTTTATGAGATTTTCGTTTCACACTTCGATATTCAAAAATAATCTCACCAGTCTTTATTTATTATTCAAATAATTTTTTGTAACATTTATTCAGAGTAGTTAAGGTTAAAGATCAAGTTGAAAAATGAAACTGTAATTTGATACTTCCTTGACTTAGACATAATACGACCGGATACAATATTTCCTCTGCGGGCAAATTAATAGAAGAACTTTTAGTTGATCTTACTATCACACAAGCTGAAGGAGATAAAAATGCTATTCAGGTTTTAAGGGGCGTGAATGAAAAAATAGCAATCAATGCATTCGCTAACGGCTTAAAAAACGCAGAATTGCGAACTATTATTAAATCAAGAAACTATTCAAAATTATGTGATACAATTCAGGGATCCAGAGATGAGGAGGTACCTAAGCAAACTGCTCAACTTTTTCACATGCGAGGACGTAAAAATTTTAGACGTAATACCGAAAACAATAGATTTTTGAGGAATTAACATTTTTCTCAACAAAACAGAGGTAATTTGTCAGGCAATAGAGGTCAAAATTCTTCACGAAATGTACGTAGAGATAACAACTACAGAGGTTATCGTGGTAATACCATGAGAACTAATCCACATAGGGTATATTATTCAAAAAATTCTATTGAAAATATAACTATTAACAACCGTGAAACTGTGTAACATTATTATTTTTCCACTATCAGCTAATCAGAGTTTTAGTTATAAAATTGAATTCGATTTATATTTATTAGACTGATGCTTGTCAGAGAACAGCTGTTCAGTTCAGTGACTGTCGCTGGGGCATAGATCACTTTTCCAGGTAGATACGACTTCTCTGTGATGTATCGGGGGAAATGACCTTCAAAGGCCGTCGGTGACATGCATTTAGAAAGACTCCATATCGTGATAATAGTTATCTGTCTCGACGAATTCCCGTATGTTTGAGTATTAGATAATGTTAGGTAATGAAATTTTAAACGGAACATTTTACAATCCTTTGTTGACATTTGGACACTTCGAGGAATGAAGTTACTTGGCAACTCCGCTAAGGTTCTTGATTTCGGTCTTAATAAAGAAGAAGAAAAAGTCTCTTCAGTCTGTGTCATATGTAGAAGTGATGGATATTTTGAATTGAATATTGAATATTGATTTCTGCAATCATCCAGTTAATGGGATTATTCTTTCAAGTGAATTAATGTTTTTCTTAATTATTCACGTTGGTGATTTGATGGGAAGTTGATTAATTTTTGGAAAACATACCCAACCACATATTCTTCGGGCATAATTTTGGAAAATCGTGTAAATCAAGCCTGACGTCGTTGACCCTTTGACTAGGACTATGATAGGAAAATAACATCTGTAGAGGAGCCTTCTAACAGAATATTTCCCGCAGTTAGCACCAGGCCTTTCTAGACAAAGGGTCTTTTGTTTTGGTGTACTTATCGTCATCCCAGAGCACTAGCCGTCTGGGGGGAAACTTATCTTTTGTATCGGTGTACTTATCATCATCCCAGAGCACTAGCCGTCTGGTGGGGAAACTCATCTTGGTGTTAGCATCCTTATTGTTAGACTGGAGAACTCATCGTTCATTCAGGTGTCACTGCCCTGAAAGCTGACCTGTACCTCGCACCTTCACTACTGGTATCCTTCCACCCGGTAGATTTCACCGTAAAAGCCTGGCTGAAACCAATCTAACGTGGCACGCAAGTTAACCAGTTATATATATATATATATATATATATATATATATATATATATATACGCATTAACCCTCATTACGAAGCCCGAAACGCTACACATGACCGATTAAACGAAGCCCGATGCATGTTTACGAAGCCCGTTCTCGGGCTTCTTAAAAATCTACGTGTATATCGATTTTATAGCTTTATAATGACCCCGCGACCCCATAGAGCTAATGTGGCCTGCGCTTCGTAATGGTGGATAATATCTCAAGATATACACATTTAGTTCAGCCGACCTCTACCAGAGGGCGCATGAGTAGTTCTGTATGTAACTATATACGGTATGTAGATGTTATACGCTTTATAGGAATCCCGTATAGTTCCACGTATTTTCAGAAGCCCGTGCATTTGGCAGCATTGCGGTCTGTGAAAACTGATTATTTCGCTCTTCTACTCTTTGAAGCGGAAAAAACAGGTGGGCTTCTCACAACATTTTCCATGCCGTTATGCTTGTATATAAGCCGATGTCTGATTCAATATTCGATTGAAACGGAAGGAGAAAACTTATGGTGCTAAGTTTGATACTGCATTAATCTAATTTCTCTAGAGGAACCAGTAGATTGGATGATAATTTGTAGATTATAAACTCATAGCGCGGTATATATTCAGATTATTCAGTGGAAAATTTCAAGACCAACGTATCTCGATTTTGACTTTAGAGCAAAAACACCTTTATAGCTTTCATCAAGTGGGTTTCGCCAGTTTTGAACCACCTAATAGTATGTTTTGGTTAAATATTGTAATAGAAACTTGCCTATTTCTACCATGGGACTTTTTTTCGGATTTCCATCATCTCACGAACTATTGTTTTACATGATGATTCAATCGCGTAAATCCGCGATCATCTCCAGGATTCAATGGTCTACTAATAAATTCAGTTACATAATCAAGTTGTAATTATTCCATATGTGAAAATAGAGCTGAACAAAAAATCTGTCTGCGCTCTGGGGCGACTTACTTGTAATTATTGGCTATTTTGGAATCATCTTCACGTGAACTGATTATCAGGTTCTTCGATCTGTTGATACCAGTCTTGTAATGAAGAGGATATAGGGTGTCTTCTTTGGCTCCGAAGCATCCAAAACAGCTGTCGATGTTCTTGTAACGTTGCTATATGTAAGTCCACAGAATCACAGTGAATGATGACTACGTAAAGTTGATAATGGAAGTCGCTAAAAGTGGGGTATTCATCCAACCTGATTTTCTGTATAAGCCTAATGTATTGGACAGAGGCTGGGTCATGCTTGGAGAAATTTAGAGTTATTATTAAATATGCAGGAGCTTCAACAAAATAATGGTTATTTTACATCAGTCATTTAGGCTAGAATATGATTGGCAGAGGGTTCGTATATCACTAGTTGAATGCTTCGTTCTAAGATGGTGCTAAAGCAAGCTCTGCACGGACTAGGTTTTGAATAGATAAGGAAGCGCGAGCTGCAGTTCCAGTAAGTCACCGACGTTTCTGCTTTTGTTACCACATTCACCTTAACATAAAACAGTTAAGATTTATCAACCAAAATATGTATGTACTAAGGAAGTGAAAGATTGTAAGTATTCATCTCTTTCAGAGCAGTTATGAATACTTATGAAGTTGTTCTCCTTCTCATAAAGTGTCTTTGATAGGTATCAAAAAAATTCTGAACCATCCTCTTGCCGTCCGGATGAAAAGTTGGATTGCCTCAAACACTCTAGGTTGGTGAGAATCGAAGATACGTGAAAATATTTCAGTTCGAAAATAACTGGGAAATAGTTTTACCACTTAAATAAAATTTCATTCATGAAAGTCTTAATAATAAATAGCCCTTGTCAAAAACTGTTTATTAAACGTGTGTTTCCCAAATTTTTAAGAACAACTTTATTTCCAAAGTCTTCAGGGTTACTTGAAACACCTTCCCCAACTCCTTGAGCAGAAGTTCTTTGACAGTATCTCCAAACAAACCATTCTGTTATTTATTGTTTGGTGATCAAAGAATAGTGAAAAATTTCATCAAAAACAAAAACAAAATAGTGGGCGAGTATTATGCGAGTGAAATTTTTACGCGGAAGGTATTTGAAGAGAGAGATTACTAAATATTTGGGAAGGCAAATGGTATATTCGATATACAGCGTATATAAAAATTGGAAAATCTTGACATTGAGGTTTTACTGTTTCGAAAGGAAAGTTCATTAGGAAACGTTGTTTGCTACTAAAAACTAGGTCTGAATATATTAACCTAATATATTTTAGGGTCCTGCATGAAGGCAACCTTTTGATGTACTTCACGATAAATTAGGATCATATCCACTAGTTCGTTATGTTCATGAACCTCTGCCATCTTGAAAAATGCAGATGCATTGGTTAGTTTCTGCCAAGAGTGTCTTATGATTCGCTGAAGTAAAGAAGTTCAATTTGAAGTAATTTCTCGTTGACCAACAGAAGTCTCAAAAGTTTATATCGTCGTCTATTCCATATTTAGTTCAGTTCGCGATTTGAGTGTTGTAATTTTTGATTGATCCTATTAAAATTCGATGGGTCCAAGTTATAATTACATCAAAATGTTTATCTATCATCCGTTTCAAATGTAATTTTACTTGGTATAAAACGAAATGTTACCGTTTATTTCCGCTTCTACTTGAAGCAGAAGCCAACTTGCATTCTAGTTATATTTCAGCAATAGTGGGTTACGTATCATCAGCATTTCAGGTTCCTATGAACCTAACTGAATCGCGCATACATCGATACATCCTTCTTACTTGTGTTTTTCATGTCTAATACTATTGTCCAGATTTTTTCGAAACATAACGCTCTAGTAATGACATTCAATTTACTCCTTGTGCAAATAGTGCTTTGAAATATTATTTGTAACACGTGGTCGTAGTGTTAAAGCATCGGCGATTCACTCGGATTTCTCAAGGGGTATCCGGTTCAAATCATGGGCCCCGACGGTCTGCCACGGAGCTGGGGTGGTTCGAAATACACTCTGATAAATTGTAGATCCCGAATCACCCTTGCTCGCAGAAGCTCTGAGGAGTATCTGCGGAAACCTGGGTGATTCATAAGCACAAAAACAAAAAAGTTCGTAAAAACAAAAACTGTTTACTTCCATTGGCATGTTAAAATTATTGAATGTGTAACCACAGATGATTTGTAGATATCATTCGTTTTACAGGAGTCCAGTAGAGTTTCGCGTATTATTCGAAGCCCGTTATTGACAGTAAAGCAGTCTGTGTAAGGCTACATATGATATGTAGATATCATACAGTTTACGGGAGTCCCGTAGAGTTCCGCGTATTATTCGAAGCCCGTTATTGATATTAAGGCAGTCTGTGTAAGGCCACATATGATTTGTAGATATCATACAGTTTACGGGAGTCCCGTAGAGTTCCGCGTATTATTCGAAGCCTGTTATTGATAGTAAGGCAGTCTGTGTAAGGCCACATATGATTTGTAGATATCATACAGTTTACGGGAGTCCCGTAGAGTTCCGCGTATTATTCGAAGCCCGTTATTGATAGTAAGGCAGTCTGTGGAAGGCAACATATGATTTGTAGATATCATACAGTTTACGGGAGGCCCGTAGAGTTCCGCGTATTATTCGAAGCCCGTTATTGGCAGTAAGGCAGTCTGTGGAAGGCATGATGTTTTTTTAATATTCAAAGGGAAACGGTCAGGCGAGCTTTTTAATTCGTTTCGCTACGCGTTAAGGGTGGTTGCGTGAAATTTCATTTTAAATATGTCCTCTACCAGAGGTGAAATAAGGTTGAATGATTTTGAATAGGGATCCTGTTGAAGGTAACATTGGTATAATTTAAGTGGGTATAACATTTTTTATGAAGAAATCAGTGGGAAATTGAGGATGCCACTAATTTTGTGATTTTAACCTAAAAGCGCACCACATTTTTCAGATTGTTCAGTAAAGATTTGCAAGATAAAAGTACCCTAGATGTTTACGTATTTTTTTATTTTATCAAAGGTAATACCACGAGCACAATGGGTTGTGATGGTCATGATGGTAGAGCGCTTGTTTCTCAACCTGAGGGTCATCGGTTTGATTCCCAGCATGGTCATTGGTCTCATGCATAGCATCACACGTTAAAAGGTAAGGGCTGCGTCTTTTCTAGCTCGGACAAGTCTTTCGAAGACTTTTGAGGGTTGTACTCTTAAGGGTGTTAACAATAACAATTTTAACAATTCAACTTAAAATTTTATCGAATTTTTTTTATTCTTCATGTAAACTCTTTGTTTGGCAAAAATATGAAAACAAATCGATTGATAGTCCTTTAGGATGACTGATTTTATCTAGATATGGTTATGAAAATAAAAAAAATTCAATAAAATTTTAAGAACGAGTTGTATTTGAAAAGATATTTTTTTCGCCAATCTGAAAAGTGAATAACCATAATTTTTTTTTCCATTAATTTTAATAATAAAATATCATTATAACGTTTCATATGACCCGGTCAATGAAATTGACCCTAAATAGTTTTGACAGTTCAAAGGTAAACAACGTTTTATCGAGGACCAGGCAGTTTCCACCAGTTCTATCGGCCAAAGTACCAGAAACGTGAAAATTTGACATGTGAAAAAAATAATCTATATTTTCTGTCATGAATTTTATTTGTATTTCAGAATCAATATATTACATAATATCAAATGATTTTTTCCATTTAATTATCCACTTTGGGGATACACTCATCCTCAATTCCAGTTCGATAGATAGATGGATCTGTTGCGAACAAAATCTAATCGAATTGCAAAATCATGGCTTTCTAACATATTTCTCCTTTCTTGCCATCTTTTCCATGTTCAGTACTACCTTCCATATTTATCTTAAACATAACGTGACGAACAGTGCGTCAACACATTACTAGTAATATGTGAAAATGGGTACTTTCATCTAAGTATACCTACTTATTTTCATTCGCACGACAGCATTATTGTTTTTTTTTTCTTGATTTAGGAGTAATGTGAATAGATTGACGGATGCGTTTTCACTTAAAAGTACATAAATACTCATACAAGATATAATCAGCACAATCCCAATTAAAATTTATATAAGATAAACTTAGCGACACGGCAGTGGCTTGGTTAGAGCGCTAGAACATATATTTCCATGCAACTGGGCTTTGAATAATCTATTGAATATCGGGGGACTCGTAATATCTTTCGTATATGTTTTCAAAATGTATGTATTATATACGCCCGCAAGGGTCCCCCTCAACCCGGGCTTCTACTAGCCTGTGGCATATAGCGGGCTTGGTTTCATCCGACAGATGCGTATAAATATATATATATATATATATATATATATATATATATATATATATATATATATATATATATATATATATAAAAAGTAGGACATTTAATTGGACTAAGCCCTCTGGTAAAAATGCAACCGTAGACACGTGTTTCGATCTTAGGGATCTCATCAGTACGGTGAAAGCAAGTGCACATTTGTGGCTTCAGTCGAAACACCTCGTGTTTACGAGGCAAGAAACGAGACAATTTACCTCGAGAGCACATCTCTGTTTACTTATATATATATATATATATACCGGGTGACCACGAGGTGAGGTACGCCCCCCAATTTTTCTATAGTTTTGAAGATACAGGTTTCAAATTTGGCACGTCGATATATTACTCAAATACGCATATTTTGACTCCATAACCGAAAATTCACCACTTCCGGTTTAACCGGAAGTGACCCCAAACTTTTTTTTTCAAATGACACCCTGTACAATTTTTTTCATTATCAGGAAGAACACGCAATTTGTGATAACACTGTTCTCCAAATTTGAAAATCGGTTGAAAAATGGCGGAGATACAGTTGATTGTTCAATCGAACAAAGTTGGCCGTGAACATCAAACTCAAATCATCACAACTGACGAACGGCGTCAGCATTTACGAGAGGAAGGTTCGAGGTAAGATACAGCTGAAAATCGAGCTTCCCATGTAATTGCAGCAACCATATTTCCCATCAATTATCAAACATTTCCTCAAAACGGATTAGTACCCATACAGAATGGCTCACAACTGCCATTTCTCAAATAGCAACATACTCTTTTCACATTGTTATGTTGAAAGATGATGAATTATCAGATTACTCGAATGAAAAGATTTGAAGAATTCCGAAAGGAATCGAAGATACGGGATGTTTCATTATGAGTGTTCTCAAAATTGACTATTCTTAAACATAGGCGGCTTGAACCTACGAAAGCTAAACAAAAATTCATATTTAAAAAAAAATAGTGAAAATTTGCGGTACATTCTGAATAATGGAACATTGTGAGTTGTCGAAAAACATTCTACGGCGATGGAGCGAACTTTTTTCTCATTACTCGTATGCTAATCGTAATTGATGGTGGATTCATACAGCAGTTTTAAGATCGTTGTTGGAATAAATATTCCATTAACGAACATTCTTATGACTTCTTACTAGTGACTAAAAACTCATGAATTGGAACTGCTGTATAAATCCACCATAAGAATATACCTGCAGAGTAAAAAAAATGTATTAGATATTTATTCCAATTTCTAACATTTGATACAACTAATTTCTGAACGAAAAAAAAGGTATGAAGTAAATTGTTTATTGGTTCTGGTCACTTACTACACTAACAGAAATCAAAGTAATGAAAAAATGATTTACAAGTACTGTTCAAAATGTTCTCCCTTATGTTCTCTGCACAAAATTGCACGTCTCACTATTGCTTCCATAACTCCATTTAACTGAGCTTGAGTAATACTTGCAATTGCTTCTCTAAGGCGATGTTCCAAATCCTCCCTTGATGTAGGACTAGAAGAGTAAACCTTGTTCTTCAGGTAACCCCATATGAAAAAATCCAGTGGCGTGAGGTCCGGTGACCTCGGAGGCCATCTTGTAGGACCATTCGTGCCAATCCATCGATTTGGGAATGTTTCATCTAGGTAACTAGTTACTATTCGGGAATTATGGGGAGGTGCACCATCCTGCTGGAAATACATATTTTGGTAGACGTCGAGAGGTAAATTCTCCATGAATCCTTCTATTTCGTTTCGTAGAAATCCCAAATAGCGTTGCCCATTCAACATACCATCAAATATTATGGGCCCAATGATTCAAGTTCCTATCAGACCTATCCACACGTTGAATCCAAAGCGTTCCTGAAAATTCCCTTGTCTTATGAGCCTGGGGTTTTCAGTTGCCCAGTATCTAGTGTTGTTTCTATTGAACATACCAAGATTCGTAAATCTTGATTCGTCGGAAAATATAATGTTTCTCGTCATATTCGGGTTCCTTATGTGGTTCTCAAGTAGCCAATTGCAATATTGGACCCTTCTTTGATGATCATTTTCGTAAAGGCGCTGATGTATCTGATATTTATACGGCTTAAACCCATGTTTTTTTAGAATTTTTCGAGCTGATTCTCGTCCAACTGGTAATTCATGTTCGATTTGTCGAAGTGATATGGTGGGATCTACATAAACAACAGCCAAAACATTAGTTTCCGTCTCTGCATCAATACTAAAACTATCCTGATCATGTACATTGTCATTTGGTTCTATTCTGAATTGCCTTTCCAAACGTGCGAAATAGTTTCTACTTGGTTGGCGTTGTCTGAGAGGGAATCGTTCACTGTAAAGAATGCAAGCCGCAGTTGCATTTTTTCTACACTCGCCATAAATTAGCAGTAAATCTACTTTTTCATTTCTAGTAAATTTTCGCTCCATCGGAATGTTTTTCAACAAGTTACAATTCTCTTGTATTGAATGAGTAGAACAAATTGTCACTTTGTTGACAAAATATGCTTTTTTGTTTAGCTTTCTTATGTTCAAAGCCGCCTTCGTTGAAGAACATTCAATTTTGGGAACACTTATATTGTATTTCTGGTTCCTTTCGGAATTCTTCAAATCTTTTCATTCGAGTAATCTGATAATTCATCATCTTTCAACATAACAATGTGAAAAGAGTATGTTGCTATTTGAGAAATGGCAGTTGTGAGCCTTTCTTTATGGGTACTAATCCGTTTTGAGGAAATGTTTGATAATTGATGGGAAATATGTTTGCTGCAATTACATGGGAAGCTCGATTTTCAGCTGTATCTTACCTCGAACCTTCCTCTCGTAAATGCTGACGTCGTTCGTCAGTTGTGATGATTTGAGTTTGATGTTCACGGCCAACTTTGTTCGATTGAACAATCAACTGTATCTCCGCCATTTTTCAACCGATTTTCAATTTTGGAGAACAGTGTTTTCACAAATTGCGTGTTCTTCCTGATAATGAAAAAAATTGTACAGGGTGTCATTTGAAAAAAAAAGTTTGGGGTCACTTCCGGTTAAACCGGAAGTGGTGAATTTTCGGTTATGGAGTCAAAATATGCGTATTTGAGTAATATATCGACGTGCCAAATTTGAAACCTGTATCTTCAAAACTATAGAAAAATTGGGGGGCGTACCTCACCTCGTGGTCACCCGGTATATATATATATATATATATATATATATATATATATATATATATATATATATTGCGAGACATGACGAGACATGGGGAGTAGGCAGATTGAGACCCCGACGTCAAGTCACAAAAACCTAACGTAATTATACCTGAGGAGTAGGCAGATTGAGACCTCAGCGTAGAATTACGTTTTAACCTTTCATTAATTTTCTTTCTATTTCAGTTCTTGAAAATGGCTCCAAAATCGGAGCCGAAACGTCGAATTTCAACAAATTCTAGACGCGGTTCAACCCGAACTTTTAGTTTTCAAATATCTGACCGCGGAAACCTATCTGAACATATATATATATATATATATATATATATATATTTATATATATATATATATATATATATATATATACATATATACATACATTTTTTTTGTAAAATTTTACAAAATGTAACGTATTTTTACAAAACTTTTATGACATCCTTCCAATTTTACCTGTTTTATATTTAAATTCATCTTGTACAATGTGCCCCCTTTTGTTGAATAACATCGCGTCAAACACCCTCAACTAAGATTATCCCTGATGATGGAAACGATTAATTAAATTTCCGAAAGCTTGGACAAACTTAAAAGAGTACTCTTTGATTTTGCTGCATAGCCCCACTATTTACTAGTTCCATTCCTAACTAGTCAGCAACGACTACCCTTCCGTTATATATATATATATATATATATATATATATATATATATATATATATATATATATATATATATATATATATATATATATATATATATATATATATTTATACGCATCTGTCGGATGAAGATATGTAAGATATGATATATACCGTTTTTTCGTTCCTAAATTGAATATAGAAAATAAAGTCAGTTTTAATGTAAATGGCCTTAATTTTGTAAGACTAGCTTATAGGGATTCGTTACTAATATTTCTAGTTGATACAGGTGCATCTGTCAGCATAATTTTTAAACAATATGTAAACAAAAGTGAAGTTATTGACCATTCAAAAAAAATTCAAATACCTGGCATATCTGGGCCAACAACTTCTGAAGGTAAAGCTTATATTACAATACAAACAAATGATACAAAACTGTGTCATCCATATTTGCTGATGGAAGCTTTTGATAATGATATGCATGGAGTGTTAGGTTCAGATTTTTTTCATTAACACAGCGCAATAATTGACTACGAGAAATTTTGATTTCCACTCTGGGGAAACAATAGTAAAATTTCACTATCAATGCATTCTATGCAGATGATATATACTTCGGTGTCACCACGATGTGAAACAATTAAATTTGTTCACGTTGAAACAGCTGATGATTGTGTTGTTTTACCTAGCGAATTATGCGAAGGTGATTTTGTAGCTGGATGTCTAGCTAGGCCAGATGATAATAATATGATACCTGTAAAATTTCTCAATGTTCGGGATGAACAAGTTCTACTGAAAAATTTCAATCCGCAAATCAGAAAAATTTATGACTATGAACTTTAACTTTGTCAATTTAATGATACTTAAACCAATTCGGTTAATCGAGTTGATCATCTATTGAAATTAATCAATACTAATCATTTGAATAGCGAGGAAAAGCAGTCAATCGAAAAGATGTGTGCAAAATACTCTGATATTTTTCACCTTGACAATGATCGTTTAATGATCACTAATATTTATAAACAAAAGATACATTTGAAAGATTCTTCGAAACATGCTCTATGTCAAACCTTATCGTTTACCACATGCTCAAAAGGAAGAAATTCATAGACAAATCGATCAAATGTTATCGGATGGTATAATAGAAGAGACTAAATCACAGTGGTGAGCACCACCACTTATTGTCCCTAAGAAACCCGATGAAAACGGAAATGAAAAATGGCGAGTTGTGATAGATTATAGGCTTTTGAATAAAAAACTTGAAGATGATAGATTTTCTCTACCTAATATTACTGAAATTTTAAATTATTTCTGGCGCAATGTACTTTTCTCATCTTGATTTATCTCAAGGGTATTATCAAATCGAATTGGAACCATCTTGTAGACCCTGCACAGCTTTCACTACCGATCGAGAACAGTATCAAATGACAAGTCTACCACAAGTAATGAAGGTTATTCTTTTTCTCGCGCCATGACAGTCGCTATGGCAGGTTTAAATTACGACAGTTTTTTGTTTATTTGGACGATTTGATTGTTTTTGGAAATAATTAATGGGACCATAACAAACATCTAACGAAAATATTTCACAGATTACGGAAAGTAAACCTCAAATTAAATCCAAAATAATGTCAATTTTTTAAAAAATAAATTCTTTACCTAGGACATAATATTTCTCGCGAAGGAGTCTCTCCGGATCCATCTTAAATTGAAGCTATCAAAAATTATCCCGTTTCTAAAGATTGTAGCGATACCAAAATATTCGTAGCTTTTGCAAATTATTATAGGAGATTTATTAGAAATTTTGTTGATATTGCGGCTCCTTCGAATCATTTAACAAGGAATGGTGTAACATTTAATTGGACGGACGAATGCCAAAAAGCTTATGAAACACTGAAATCATCACTGAAAAGCCCTCCTATACTGCAATATCCTAATTTTTCACCAGATAATATTTTCACTCTCAGGTTTGATGCTTCGGGGTATGCAATAGGGGCTGTTCTTTCAAACGGGGATGACAAACCCATTGCATATGCGAGCAGATCTCTCAATGAGACAGAAATAAATTATCCTTCCATACATCGAGAAATTTTATCTATAGTTTGGGCCGTAGAACATTTCAGACCTCATTTGTTTTTGAGAAAATTTGTCATTTTCACAGACTGCAGGCCATTAATATATCTATTTGATATGATGGACCCATCAAGTAGACTCACAAAATTCAGACTTGATCTCGAAGAATATGATTTTGATATAAAATATATCAGAGGAAGAGACAACGTAGTAGCGGATGCGTTATCTAGAGTTGAAATATCTTCTGATGAATTGAAGAATATGCAAAGTAATGTAGTAAAACAATGTACGTCATAACGAGAGCTCAACCAAAGAAAACAGTTGACACGAATAATCTCTCGAGGAGTATTATTAATTCTGACGAAAGGATTGATCACCCTGGAGTTATAGAATCACTAAAACGTCCCAGAGACTCGTATCAGCTATGTCCCGTTTCTACTATCGATTTCAATAAAATTGCTAGGACGGAAAATTACTTCATTGTTGGAAAATTGATATGCAATTTTGATTCGCGAAACATTTACTTGTGTCAGGATACTCAATCGACGATTGACTTGGGTACAACGTTGAGAGATCTTAACATTATTTGTAAAGAATATGATATTCCGGAAATTATAATTTTGAAAAATGAAAAGTGCGCACAAATTTTAAAGGAAGTATTGAAATACCGCAAAAAAGTACAAAATTCAGGATGTAATCATATAACTAATCTTGATACGAGACAACTTATTCTTAATGACTATCATATACTACCGACTGGAGGACATGCAGAGATACACCGAATGTACAATAACAAGAAAAACTACTTCTGGTCAGGGTTACGTAAAAAATGTAGAAGAATTTGTTAAAAGGTGTGACGATTGTCAACGTTACAAACCCTCCAAACCTAACACGGAACCAATGCCAATATCAACAACAGCTTCTTCCGGTTTTCAAAAAATATTTTTACATCTTGTTGGTCCATTACCAGAAGGTTCTGACAATAACTGTTATATCCTCACTTTACAGTGTGAGCTGACGAAGTTTGTAGAAGCTTACCCAATTCCTAGTAAAGAGGCATTAACTGTTGCAAAATCTTTTGTTGATAATTTCATTTTGCGATATGGTATTCCAAAAGAATTCGTTACAGATAAGGGATCCGAATTTCTGAATTCTACTATATCTGAGACTTGTAAACTTTTGAATATCAAACAATTGAATTCAACAGCTTATCATCACGAAACTATATTTGAGAACTCAGGTTTCAAACCACCCAAATTTATGGACTTCGTGGGTTCAGAATTGGTGATTTGCATACAATAATACAGTACACACCGAAACCACATATACACCATATGAACTTATTTTCGGAAATCCTGTACGATTACCATCAAACTTAACCGATACAATTGATCCTCTCTACAATTTCGAAAACTATCCATTGGAGTTGAAATATAGACTACAAACAGCATGTAATGATACCAAGTACAATCTAGTGGAATCAAAAGCTAAAAGAAAAAATAGGTATGATATGAAATCAAACCATTCAGTTATCAAGTAGGAGATAGAGTGATGTTGAAATGTAATGATGTAAGTAAGTTAGAAGCTCTTTTCAAAGGTTCTTTTACTATTGTACAAAGTAAGTCACCAAATGTTAGATTAGACTTAGGAAATAATCATGTAGATGAAGTACATAAGAATCAGATCAAGATATATTATGGTTAGTTTTAGGAAATAAAATAAGAGCTGCTCATATTTTTTTTTAATCTCCCGTGGGAGATGTAATGATATATATTTTTATAGAATAAGCATTTTCAATATAGCTAGGAATTCATGTAATTAAGTTGAATAACCCTAACAATTGACCTTATTATTATTTATTGTAACTTGTAAGCAATATCGATTCATTCATAACTAAACATCAAAACCGAACACATGTGTGTTATTCAAAGAAACAAATTGAAGTAATACCAAACGAACAAAAACCTACATATTTAACATCATTTCATACTTGCTTCCACTTATCCAAAATAAACCGAACCAAAAAATATTTTTGTCATCGTTTCATATATTTATTTCTGATAATAACTATATCCACAGGCATAACGCAGCCCTATGAGTGTGGTACTACCATCTACGACACTCGTACAGTGTAGACGCGGCACAGGGGGAGCATAAGGCAACATGCTCCGGGGGATATTGAGTCCGTTGTAGTGCTGTGGAGAATGAGAAATGCCGAATCTATTGGAACTACTCATTTCCCACCCTCAGGCAAATACAAGTCAATAAGCCTGGTGTAATCCTCCTCGTCCATCGAAGTAGAACAATTTTCGTCATTGTGTTTTCAGCTTTTGGCGAAACGAACATCGTCCAAAAAGATGAGGAAAAACCAACTAAATATCGAGATCTACTCTTTGAACTCCGCAGGCTTCACCAAGTCCATTCCGTCAAGATGGTGGTTTTGATAATAGGAGTCCTGGTTGGAATGATGGACACACTGCTTTCAAACTTAAAAATCATACCGGCAAGCCGTAATTTGGTAGAAATATTAGCCGGACGAATGCAGAAGGCCGTAATTCTTGGTTCACTCCGCCTGCTTGGGGTCATGATTCTCGGACCCAAAAGTCACTTACCCCACGGCGTGGGGAGTTGTAATTGGGATAAATGATCCAGCGCACTCTCCGGAAGTGTCGGGACTCCGGTGACAGGGCCTGACTGGAATAGTCTTAACGGATAATAGTACTGAATAACAATTGTTAAAATGTATTTTGGTGGTATCCCACTCTTCAACTGTGGGAGGAATTTAGGTTTTTAATCTACCCAAATTGTAGAGAAACTGTGGACACGTTTGTTTATGACTTCAAAACCAACATGTTGCACCTGGTTACATTTAAAATTCAAAGGTTGCGTATTTCTCTTTATAAGTATATATTTATATATAGCCACTCATTGATTGTTCTTCATTTAATTTTTTTTTCAAGTATTTTTGCAAAATTCTCACAAAAATTTCAATCCATGTTTTCTTCAATCCAATAAATTGCCATCAGATGCTGTATCCAAAATAGTGAATCTGAAGAAGTAGATGAAAAAGAAAATTTAGAATTGAAAAAGTATAGAGAGGAAATATATGATGCCACAAATAACTAGCCACCATCAAGAAAATGGCATTTAGAGAAAATATTTTCAGTCAATCAGATAGTGACTTTCTTCACAATCATTTATTCGAATGCATCAAAAAAATCTTCTTGCTTTTCTCAAGAACTGCGTCATCTATAAGTTGAAGAACCTTCAACACTCTGATTCTAAACTGTTCTGTTAATGAAAAATCTCAAAAAATCCTGAATTGCATACAAGTCATGTGTCTTTTCAAAGATATTAACATATAACTGCGGTATAATTAGGCCTCATTTTGAGTTTTGCCCAACTCGGACAGACGTATTTAATAAATCTTAACTGACTTTCTCAATTTGATAAACTTCAAAATCAGGCTATGAGAAATATTTTAAGGTGTAGTCTATTATTTATCCTATAAATTTATTCAATCATTTATTGACATTGTGTAACTGCTGTTTTTACAAATTTAAATTGTACTTGGGAAAATTCTTGAAACTGAGTGTAGATTTTGGATCATTTGCTAAACATTGTGGTGCTGTAGGTTTTCCGGGTTTTCCTACAGCTGAAACGTGAATACATCACCTGAAACATCAGTAAGTCGCCCCGGAGCGCCACGGCAAATAATAATAATAGCCGTCCTCTACCCGCACAGGCTATGCCTTTGGGTTCACTCAACGAGTGTTTATGAGGGAGTATTATTATTATTAATTCTCGTATGATTAGGATCATCCTCTTTGAATTACGATCTTGACAAAGTCATTATAGTTATTGGTCTATAATCTATAGGCTGTTTATATCTACTGTTTTGAGAATGCTGTAAGAAATTTGCCTTTTAAGAGGATTCTGTATAGATGAATAAACAAATGATGAATTAAAATTATGTGGTATCTGCTTTTATTTTATTTCGTTTTGATGCTATTTTTAGTAACGTTCTACAATATTTTAGTTTTCGGAGTTGTCAGATATATGAAAATAATTTAAACAACAAACAAAATACTCAGAATTTTATCATCAATCATCAAATCTTTAAAACCCTATTTTTCATTTTTAGCATAGATAGATAAATGAACGTGATTTTCAATTATGATCGATTTCATACTTGCTATTTTTTATATTGTCACAAGTAAAAGGTGCTTATACACTAGTGATTTATCACTGAAAAAATTTAAGATTTGATCATTAAAAATTAGGTTATAAAGTGATAAAGTTTTTTTTTCAAACTGACTGGTATTGAATAATAATAATAATGAAAATAAATCAAACGATGACGACCGCAATGATAACCGACGCTTTGAGTGGACGGATGAACTAAGAGACAGTCTTCTGCATTGCTATGAGAGCAGTGGGCCCGCCCGAAGAAGATACATGGCGAGAATGCATGCTCTGTGGTGTGAAACATACCCTGAGCATGCTACCTTTCCCGCACAGAAACTATGGGATTATGTATTCCACCTTCCGATTCGAAGCTATGTTAAATCCCCTCCTCAGCCGGTCAACGCAGTGGCAGAAGTGACAGATATGCCACGTGTCGGCCTGGCTGTAGATGAGCCCCACATCATACAAACAACGGAAAGCATCAGAACCCGCAGGGCGCTACATAACACCAAGCCCCTGAAGACACAACAACTGGCACAGGTAGATGCGGAGATTCACGATGTCCTTTCAGAAGAGGCTGACATCTGACAGATCAACTCTGCCGTGTATGACGCCGCTCAGGCCCTGTCCCAAGCGGAGAGGAGGGATAACACTTCTCTGATTGGGAGGCATGAGCGACACATTCACAAGATGGAGGCTAAGATCAAGTCGGCGAGACAACACGCGTCTCGTATCCACTGTGTGGCGGGCTACATGGCGGCCAATAGGCCCTTCAAAAGCCGCAAATTTAAGACGAGCTCACCACACACTAAATCAAGGTGTGCTGTTTATCATCAAACAGCACTGTCTTGATACGGATGCTGGTGGCTGCAAAAACGTCACTAGTGAGGCGGGCGAGAAGCATCGCGAAAAACATGAAGTTCCGCGATAAACCTTCTGGCCTATTCCAAGAGCCTCCACGTGTTGTGGATTACCCGCCGACAGTTGATCATGTAGATACTCTCTGAAAGGGCATTTACGAATTTCTGCAACCACTCAATGTAGATACTCCAGCCCTTGCACAGTTCGAAGCTTTCTGCTGGAGGCGTCGAAGAAGTTCGACGGGTCCTCCAGTCCCTACTAGCCTGAATAACTATCGGTGGTCAAAAATTCCATGTACCCACCAACATCTAGCAAGAGTTGAACACATCTTATAAGATGTTTACTTGCATCTTATAGATGCGAATACTCTCCTCAGTTGAGCCGGTGTATGAACGGACATATAAGCAAAGAGGGTCAATGAAGGGGGTCGCTGGCTGCAAGGAGAACCTGCTGATCGACAGATGCATCACGCAGGACTCCCTGCAGTATGAGCGTAACCTTTGAAAGGCCTGGATCGACTATCGCAAGGCATTTGATACAACATCGCATGAGCTCATCATGCAGTTGCTCAGATGCCTTGCGGTACCCGATCAAATAGTGAGATGCATTGAACAGCTGATGCCACTCTGGAGAATTCGCTTCACCATAACATCTGGTCAAGTCAGAGTCCAAATAGAGCAGGTTATCTTTAGAAGGGGCGTGTTTCATGGAGACTCCCTCAGCCCTCTTCTCTTCTGCATCTCATTAAGCCATTGTCTGTTGCACTATGGAAAACCCGCGGATACAACTGCGGTACCCCCAGTAACCGGAGGCATAAGGTCACCCATCTGTTTAACATGGATGACCTTGAACTTTACGCCTCCAGAGAAAAGGATCTTCATCAGTCCTCAAGGGTGGTACAAGCGTACACGCATACTATCGCAATGGGGTTTGGGATAGACGAATGTGCCACGGTTCATCTTAAGAGAGGACGATGCGAGGAATACAGAGGGGAACGTTCAGCTCGTAGACGGAAGCATCCTACATCGTCTGGATGCAGGAGAGATTTATACTTACATGGGGGTGGAACAACGCCACACCTAAGTGGTAACTACTGTTGAAAACTCTCTCCGCGGCGAGTATCAGCACAAACTCCGACAAATCTGGTCATCAGAACTGTCGGGGAAGAACAAAGTTGCTGCAACTCATATGCCTGCCGTTCCGATTGTACTTCACTACTTTGGAGTAATGAAATGGACTCAAAAAGAACTGCGACAACTCGACGTAAAAACTCGCAAAATGATGCATCTTCATAGGAGCTTGCATCCTAAATGGTCTGTTCCACGGTTATACTTTCCCTGACAACGGGGAGGCCGAGGACTTTCGAGTTTGGAGTGTCTACATAACAGAATGTTACTGAATGGAGTCTGTGTGAAGTAATCAGGAGTTCAGATCCCTTCTCTGCTTACTATGCGATCATGAAAAAGTAGGGATTAGAGCATTTCTTTTCTATGCAGCAACCCGTGCAGCTGCTGAACTTGGTGTCGTATTCGACACTGAACGGATGAACCCATACTCTGTCACCGAGTTGGAACCCGTTTAGCAAAAAGCTCACGTGGAAGCTGCGAAGTATGAGAAGCTCCTACTGCTACATAAGGATAAGGCAATGCATGGGGTCTTCTTCAAGAACATTGAAGACCTTGGCTTATCCAGAAACCTGACCTTCGCTTTTCTCAGGTAAAGTGGGCTTAAGCCGGAAACCAAGGGATTCATAATGGCCTGCCGAGATGGTGCCTTCAACATCCTTGTCTACCAAAGTCGCGTGATGGGTATAGGGATCCCTAACACTAGATGCAGAGCGTGTCGTGGAGCAGCTGAGGCCATAAAGCATTTTCTGTTAGCTTGTCTAGCTTATGCGGTCTCAGTCTATATCCATAGGCATAACGTGGCACTACGAGTGTTGTACTACCATCTACGACACTCGTTCGGTATAGACGAGACACTGGTATTGCCTTCTGCTCCGGGGGATATTGAGTCCGTTGTGGAGAATGAGAAGTGCCGAATATATTGGATTTACTCATTCAGGAGGCAAAACGGACTAAATATCGAGATCTACTCTTTGAACTCCGCAGGCTTTATCCAAACCATTCTGTCAAGACGGTGGTTCTGATAATAGGGGTCCTTGGTGAAATGATGGTCACACTGCTCCCGAACTTGAAAGTCATACCGGCTTGCCATGATGTGGCAGAAATCTTAGCCGGAAGAATGCAGAAGGCCGTAATTCTTGGTTTACTCCGCCTTCTCAGGGCACATGACTCTCGGACCCAGTAATCACTCACCCCACGGACGTGGGGAGTGTTTACTGGGGTTGATGACACACCAGCGCGCACTCCGAAAGTGTCGGAGCTCCGGAGACAGATCCTGTCTGGGAAAAAAAAAGTAAATGGACTTTATTCATTATCAGTAATGTGAAATACAGAATATACAATACATTATGTAACATAAAAGACATTAAAGAGAAGAGGCGGGTGTCAGCAAGTGCTGTTTTTCAACTCAACCATAAACTTGATACTAATTTAGAAAATTAAAAAAAAAAATGAAAATAAAAAACTCCTTTTATTATGAATATCCCAATTGCGTATTTTCGTTACTTTATGAATATCAGTTTTAATAATGATTCGTTGTTCCTTAGTATAGATCGTGGTCGACAAAATAGTGAGCTAATATCCTTTGAAATACGATTTCAATCTTTTTTTGAAATTAATGATACTGTAAGATCTGAATTCACTTGGCAAGGAATGTTAAGTATTTGGTACATTATACGAAAAGCTACGGGTGAATACAGAGGAATGATGTTTGGGGATTACGAGTAATTTGGGTGTTACGGGTAGCAAATCTGTTGGATAATATTTTTGATCTTTCGAGACGGTACTGAGGTGTATGAGTAGTTATGATCTTATATGTGCTGTTCATTTCGCCAGAAATATGATCATATTTTCGGATACCATAGCAGAAACATAGGCAGGTATTCTGAATTTGCTGCAAGCGGTGAGAATCAGAGGGTAATAATCATATATCTACACCATAAGATGCCATGTAATCAAATTGAAGCCAAAAAAATATGTCTTTTCTTTTTTCGCATAGGCGTTGAGAAACTATTGCGCATGCCGAATTCTGAAACATGACGAATGTCATGAATTTTTAAGGTTATGCTTATTTCGACATTTTGACAATTTCAACCGTACCATATTTGCAATGAACTATTATTTTTCTATGATGTGGATAAAATGAAGTGAGAATTATGCAAGACGGCAATTAAACTTCGTGTAATTTAAAAATCGATTAATTGATTCGTTTGTAACTATATATATCATAATATATATGTTTGTTACCTGCTACCACAGTTTCATCAATCAATTTTCTGCCAAAAGTAGATAAAAACTCATTAATCATTATAATTGAGGATATGAGGATTTGACTATATGACGGACAGTTGTTTGAGAAGGTAAATCTCGTTTCATATCGGCCTTATAACCGCCAAGAAAAATTGTTTGGTGGTAGTGATGATGTATTTTTGTCTCCTGTACACATACCCGAAGTAACGCGGCGGTCTTAAATTCTTTCAGGCATAAATCTAGAAATTTTTAAAACTGGCTCATTTTCTCAGGTATAAAACCCTTATAACATGCAAATATATTCTTTTAATATATACTTTTTAAACAGATACGGATACCAGAATACGACGTTATATTGAGATATGCTTCTCCTCAAATCTCTTCATATCTTCGATGATTATTGGTGCCGATCCATGCACACTGAAAAGAGATGAAAATACAAAATCGTGTCATTGAATAGGAATCTCCTGGCGCAAGTGCATCAATTCAGCAACGTCCAATTCAAGATCGATGCTCATTTGTTTCGGCATCACATAGGCTGTCTTTATTATCCATATTCGTAGTCAATAGATGTATGGTAATAATGCAGATCCGTATATACTGTCACAATATGAGATTTTTTGAAAAATTAAAGATTCGCAAAGTTTCATTTGAGTTTTCCTGACATAATATCTTGATTAGGATACAACTGCCATAAGGTATTGTAAAAAGTCTGGCAGAGAGAGCTCACATGTCTGGTGAATCTCATATCGGAATCGAAGTATAATCCGAGGTTTTTGGTTTCGTATATTATTGGCAGTGTATCATTGCCAATTTCTATGTTCAAAGAAGACGCAGCAAGTTCTCGCTTCCTTCGTAGTCCAAATAGCATGACAACTGATTTTTTCGAATTCAAGTTAAGTCCATGAGGAGAGGAGATGTCTCGTAAAAAGGTGTGGATGGACGGCTTCCGCAAAGTTTCGGATTCCTCCGAACCCATCTTCAGCCACCCACCGCTCTGCTCCTAGTTGCCTGGAGGGCAAGGACGTCGTCACCCAGGGATTTCGGGTGGCAACTTCCGTGTCCCAGCCGACACCTGATTCAAGATCTGCCTTTCTAGCTCTTACTGCTTGTTCAGGCCGTGCATATGGTATCCCTTGGGAGGTACGCTGAACCCGCCCCTGGAGAGATATGGGAATGCGAGCATTCCCAACTCCCTCCGAGAGCCTTCCACCACCCCCTAGTTCGTCCACTAGGGCCTCAGCATCACCCGGTTCCCTTAGGGTATGCACATCTACTTCTGGCCTTGGCTGTTGTGCGTGAGGCACACCCAATGACCTCGGAGCGCTTCGGCGCATTCCGAGGGGGCGTACCTCACGAGCTTCGCCAGCATGGACTCCTGAGTAGCCCTCCGACCTACAAACAGAAACATTTCTCGTTAAACGGAATTGCTCGAAACGGGCTTCCAAAGGTGGAGTTGTGACAACTCCCGCGGAATCGATTACTAACCCTACCTGAGCCGACGGGGAAGGCTGCCTCCCTCCGTCTAAGCTCGACTCTAAAGTACCTTGGTCCAGCACACTTCTCGGGGACAAGGTAGTTGACATCGTCAACTCACGATTTTCCCCGGTAGTACGTACCTGGGGGACGTCTCCGTCGAGGCGTCGCGACGCTTCGGGGAATAGACGCCTGGCGTCTAAGTCACCCGACGGCGGAGGTGTCCGAGAAAGCCCAACGCCGGCGAACACGGCTTGGGTATTCTCCTCCGCGAGCATATGAGATCTCAATCTCATATTCGTCATTGCTCTAAAGGACAACAATTACGGCTGTAATGTATTGTCGGGCTACTTGCGTGTGCAAGTGTGTGGCAAAGGAGAAGTGCACTAAAATCGACCTCGCGTCGACCCAACTCAAGTGTGACGATGAGAAGGGTCACCCTATAGCTAACTAACCTAACACCTAACAAGACCTCGCCGGGAAATGGACGAGGGAGGAAGGATTCACGGTTTAGAAAAACTATCTAAATAAAATTTCCTAACTTCAAAAATTGTGTGAAGCACCAAAAAGGAAAATTAAACTTGAAAAATTTTACTTTAAAAATTACAACTGGATGTGACAAAAACCAAGACAGAGATTTGGGTAAAGGATCACGGAGCCTAACCAGACTGTCTCAGGTGGAAAAGCCGAGAACAGCCGCAGGAAATAGGTATGGGAAGGACGCGAAACCCCTAGGTACCACAGGAAATGTGGCTCGCCAACGACAAAGTCGCAGCTAATGATGTCTTGACAGGCCGAGGAATTTAAGCTCGAACGATACAATCTTCGTGGAACTCTACGATCGAGCCGATTGTATCAGGTGAGATCTCGTTTTGGTGCCTGACCCCTTTTCATACGATGGGGATATTTCGTCAACGTCGCGTACAGGTATTAAGTCGGGAAATAACTTTGATGAAGTTAAATCCCTAAGTGTCCGTTGCAAAAGATCACTTTACACTGATTATTGCTCGAGAGTTAAACTGCCTATCAACGTACTTTCGTAGCGCGAATAAAACACCTGTAAACCGTACAAGTGAGTCTAACCCCTTTAAGATAGAAACAAAACGTTATGAATCTACTGTGAACTGAATTATTATTACCGAGAACCTGACTCTAACTGCTAGCCAAAACGATGAATTGCAGAGACAAAAGGCAAAGCCAAACAAACGTAAGTTATTTAACGGAAACACAAAATTGATTATTACACTGCAATTCGACAAGAAAGAGTGGCTGTCTGCTGCTTCGCTGCTTGCATATTTATGCAATCCTGACTGCTAAATCCGCGACACCCATTGGCCTAGAGGGCCAAAGTGGGCGTCGCCCTTGGCTGAACAAAACCCTAGCTCGCGAAAACGCGCGGGATTTGGGCAAATGACCGTTAAAGTCCCGTTACCTGCGTTTTCTAGGGAGTATTTGACAAAAGTCACTAAATACTCCCTAGATCTAGGGAGATATTGAAAGTCGGAATTTCAGATATCTCGATTCCTAGGGCGGTCCGATATTCGGAGAGCCCCGAGAAAAACCATAAACCAACGTGATTCTTGAACGCCGAAGAAATACACGTATTCCTTCGCCGAGGAATCTATACCCGTTTTCCGATTTGGCCAACCTGATGAGAAATCGAATTGAAATAAAATAATTTGTGAAAACAAATGGAGCCACGGAATCTTTCCACCCAACAAGAGACTAGCGTGTCGAAACCTTGCTCTAAGTGTTCTGTATACCGGGTGCTCGACTGTTTGGGGCCACAAATTAATAAAATTGAAAACTAGTCAGGAATTTCCGGTAAATCGGTAAAACTACGTACAGTGGAGTTCCACTGGGTGGAGATTGGGACTTTACATCATACAGGGTGAGACTAGACTAGTGACCTGAATATAATGCAAAAATCTAATATTATTCGACTGGCTTCTAGGTGAAAATTGAGAGTATTTAAGTGTAAAAATGGCTCACTAAAGGTGACCATACACAAAACAAAAATCATCGTAGGAGCGCGGCGAGCCTGCCCTGCGACACCCCCCTACTAAAGAGTTTAACTTGGTCGAAGTTATTTCCAAACGAAACAACCAACAAAAGCTAAATTTACGTTAACTCCCTAATAGTCACCTTCCGCACTCTGATGAACCAAGGCTGGAACCACCAAAGTTACTGGAGCGTCATCCTCCATGTCGGAATCGTTCTCAGTACAGTCTTTACTGACTCTAGGAGCTTCGCTGTAGCTCTGGGCTGGTACGGGATCTTCGTCAGACCCGGTCACCGAAACATACTGACGGGCGGAGTCTGTCGGTGGCCGCTGGATCGGAGCTCTGTCGGAGTCCAGCGCCACAGCTCGGCATCTCCTTCGCCGTCCTGTACTCTTACTAAGAATCTCAGTCCTTACTGAGCCTTCCTGTCTCACATTCTCTCCCGGGTCGACCATCAATGATAATGGAGACCCCCCTACTGGAAGTGCTAACTCTCGGATAGCAGCTTCCACTTCCGAGTCTGAATCGTACTGTGGACCTTGGTCTGGAACGACCGCTTGACGGGTAAGAGCGTCTACTTCAGTAGTAGCACGCCCCCCTACTGGTGAGTTTGCGACGGGGAGTTCAGAATCTCTGATCTCCAAAAGGCCAGAGTTCACCACCGGCAACGGACTCCTACGGGATACTCCTCTCTTCTCCGCGCAGTCTGAGTCGCGTTTCCGTCCTTGTGGATTCCTCCTCAACCTTTTCACTGTCCGCCGGACCGCTTTGTCCTTTGGATCGAAACTGACCGTTACTTCCCGTGGGTTCGTTGAGTTGGGTGCGTCAGCTCGTACCCGGATTAACGAAGGTGGCTTCGGACCGCCCCCAGTCGTCGGCCTAGGTGTGACTTCCCCTGTCACTTCTTGGTCAGCGTCGTTGGACTCTGGCTGATCCGGACCTGGGCCACCATCGTCGTGGCGGACGCCAGCCGGCAAAGTCCTGCTTACCCAAGAACGGATATCGTCTACGTGCACCAGCCTCTCGGTGCCGTTCCTATCTACGAGGTAACTGTCTCGCCCCATCACCCTCGTGATCGGATGCGGTCCTGACAGTGTACCTCCGAAGTTTCCTTTGACGAAATTCCTAACTAAAACGCGGTCGCCGACCCCGTAGGTCCGTGGCGACGGTAGATCTTTATCAGGGAATAAATTCCTCTGATAAACTGCCTGACGTCTGGCTGCTTTTGCAAGACGTTCTTGCCGATCTTCGGGGCTATTATGTACCGGATCTCGGTACATAGGTAGCCTCCAATCTCCTGGACGACCAGGTGTATATCCTAACAATAACTCCGCTGGAGTCTCCCCTGTTGCTCTATTCTTACGGTTCCGTAAGCAATAGAGACTTGCAGCCAGACCTTCTTCCCAAAGCCCTTCCGAAGTGGTTTCCAGCATCCTTGCTCTTAGGCACTTCTTCAGTTCCTGGACCCTTCGCTCGACAGGGTTCGCCTGTTGATGATAAACAGGTGAAAATTTGACCTCAATGTTCTTCGCATCGTAGTATTTTAGCAGATGATTGCTCTGAAACTGCGGGCCGTTGTCAGAAATGACGACTTCTGGACAACCCCAACGAGATAAGATTTCTTCGTCTAGAAAACGAGAAATTACTTTCGACGTGCCTGTCTTAGTGGCCTTGGCTTCAACCCACTTTGAAAACATATCGACGGCAATTACCACGAACCTGTTTCCCCTCCTTGAGGCTGCATAGGGCCCCAGGACGTCAACAGCCAGCATCTGCCACGGTCGCTTCGGCACACTAGGCCGTTGCGGTGCCGCTTCCTGATGCCGTACGGCTTTAACGCACTGGCAGACTAGGCAACCTCTCACGTAGGCCCGGACGTAGTCCTCCATGGCCGGCCACCAATAGTGCCGTTTCAAGGCACGTAAGGTTTCCTCTTGACCAGGATGACCAGCGGTCGGGTGTTCATGGTAATAAGCCGACACGTCCTCACGGAGCGCCTCGGGCACATACAATAGCCGTTTACCAGCAGAAGAAACATGTACAACCCCTTGGACATCTGAAAACTTGTTGATAAAACGAAGATCGTCCCTGGACATAGGACCTAACTCCTGTATCGTTCTGATACGCGCCCTCAACCTTTGCGTCTCCCTATCTATGGCCTGCCGCCGCACGACCACTTCAGCCGGCGTCTCTACGACGCTCACCACACCTTGGTGTTCAGACAATTGCACCTTCATAGGTGGCAACCCCATACGCTCTACATCAGCATCAAAGTCTTCACTGTGAGACCCCGAGGGATTACGGGACAAGAAATCAGCTAGCTGATTGTCTCGACCTGCGACGTGCTCCACAGTGAAGGAATACTCCTGTAGAAGTAAGGCCCAACGAGTTAACTTTGCTTTTGCGTCCTTGAACTTTGATAACCAAGTCAACGCTTTGCTGTCCGTTCGAAGAGTGAATGGACGGTCTTCGAGATAATGACGGTATCGCTTGATACCCCAAACAATGGCTAAACATTCAGTCTCGTTCACATGATAGTTTAATTCCGCGCCCTTGAGCTTGGCACTAGCATGCGAAACGATCCTTCTGTCGCCGTGACAATCGACTTGATACAGAACTGCAGCAATGCCTACCCCAGATGCATCGGTCTGCAGGAAAAACGGGAGAGTCATATCCGGCCTGGCCAAGACCATAGGACGGCCCACGACTTCCTTGATCCTCTCAAACGCCTCCAATGCTTGAGAGTTCCACTTAAGGTCTCGACCTTTCTTCGACTTGAGCATGTCACTTATCGGAGCCTCCAACTCCGCTAAGTTCGGGATGAACTCCCGTAGCCAACCAACGGTGCCCAAGAATCCTCGGACCTGAGAGACATTCTTGGGTAGCGGGAATTGTTGAACCGCTAACACATGACCTGGCATTGGTTCGTTTGACGTTTCCGTCACCACATGCCCCAAGTACTCCAGCCTACGCTGAGCGAAGTTGCACTTCTTTAAACTGCACCACAGGCCATGTGCTCTGAACCTCTCCAGCACAAGGCGGAGATGGTAGAGGTTCTCCTTTTCATCTTCGCTGTAAACGATTATGTCGTCTAGATATACTTTGACGAATTTATCGACATAACCAACCAACACTTCCGTCATAAGGATTTGGAAACTTCCAGGTGCATTCGTTAGACCAAACGGCATTGAGTTAAACTCATAACAAGCTCCATCTGGCGTAGCAAAAGCTGTATACTTTTTACTAGCCTCATCCATGGGTATCTGCCAAAACCCAGACTTCAGATCCAAAGAAGTGAACACTCTCGCTGTTCCGAGCTCTTTGATAGTCTCGTGAATACCTGGCAATACCGACGACTCGGGTATTGTCAGACTATTCAACTTCCTGTAGTCGACACAAAACCGAGCCGTACCGTCCTTCTTCGTGACGATAACGACCGGACTAATAAAGGCAGAATGGGACCTACTTATGACACCTGCAGCGAGCATCTTATCCACCTCCTCTTGGATAAGAGCCCTCTTCTGATCGGAAACTTTGTACGGACGGAGCTTGAAGGGTAGCTCCTCCTTCAATCGGATTTTGTGGCAAGCAGCCCTCGTCACTGGTTGCCTTGGAGATTCGTAAAAGACGTCTCCAAACTCTCGGATAAGACTCCGAAATTCCTTTCTCGAGAACGCCGGTAGCTGTACGTCCGCTACCTGTGGTTCAGGGAACTTTTCTGGTGGAAGATAGACCTCCTCCGCCCAGAAAATAGTTTGCCTAGGCCCCTTTCCAACGTACATGGTGCGACGTGCAAAGTCGACCATAGCCTCGTTTGATGCCAGCCAGGGACACCCGAGCAGAAGATCCTCGACAAGATCATCCACCACTTGCACGACAACTTCGTGAACAACACCATCTATTAATAGTTCGACTATTGTCTCCCCTAGACTGGTGATGCCACGACCGGCGCATGCAAGCTGCAACGGTGTCACTTGCTTCCTATCCACCCTCCAGGTGACAGGCAACAAACTACGTTTCAGGAGATTTAGCGAACTTCCGCTGTCCACCAAAACCCTAACTCGACGACCCATCAGTTCAGCCTCGATTCGCGGCAACTGATGCAATCGTCCCTCAATATTGTTGTTCGCTAAGCTAGTATCACAGCGACGATATAGACACAATGGATCCAGCAGATCCACCTCCGACTTCTTCCTAAGCGGGTCGGTCTCAATGAAACTCAGAAGTTCCGACTTGCGATTGACATCAAGTACTGCAGCACCAACTGCAGCCAACGATGGGACTTGGCGATTGCATCCCTCAGGAACCTCGCCTCCGCCCCGACTAAGACGTGTAACTCTCTCAGATGACATGCCTACCACGCCTCTGGTATCTACCAACGGGGAATGGCGATTCGCACCTGCGATCCCATCTGCTCTGCCCCTCGATACCGTCCTTGAGACTTGGCATGCATCGACCTCGAAACCTGCGTCCTGTGTGGGAGTGAGTGACAGACCACCACCCTCGGTGTCTTCACTACCCCGAAGTGGAACCGAAAAGAGTACGTCACTCTCGACGACTTTTTCGTTCCGAAACCTTGATTCGCAATCTTCCCTTGGATACACCTTTTCATCTCGACTTGTGCCTATACCGGACCTGTGCCCAGTTTGCAGTGCCCTAGCACTCTCTTTGACAACAGGCCCCTCCTGGTTCTTCTGTATACCGATCACTAACTCCGAAACCTTGTGTTGTGGCGGATGGAACGACCCACCAACAACGACCTGGGGTACCTCGATGATCTCACAACTCCATGAACCTGAAGATGATTCATAACCCCTTCCATTCGTTCCAAAACTAGAACTTGACATGTTTGAAATGACTTTCAACCCTCTACGTTTAACGTCTGCCGACGAGTGAACTTTTTTCCGCCTACCACCAGTGGCGCGATCCACACGCTCATCTACCACACTGAAACAAACGGATTCACAATCTGACCGGTCTGCCCAATGTAGTTTGCCTGATGACGGTGGCGTTTCGGCTGAAACGACTCCAGCTTCAACATCCTGGAACTCCTTCTCCTCCTCCTTGTTGGGAATACATGCCGCATAATTTCTATGACAGTCCAACACTGTCACAGAACCGCAAAACGGTGTTGAAGGAGTACCTACTCCGATGGAGCCCCCTGATGGCTCCTGTTGGAGTTTTTTGATTCTTCTTTGCAAACTGCAATTTTGTCTGCGTCCTTAAGTGACGTCTTACGACGCGAGGTTTTACTCGCCTGCACGGTATTAACCGTATGAGCCTTATTGGCCTGATCTAACGGTTTTGTTCCCGCACTCTGACGTTTGGGACCGTTCTTGTTGTCATTTTGCTGAGGGCAATCTTTGTTCCAATGAGCTCCCCCGCAAGTGAAACATCCGCTCGAAGGAGCGTTGTTTCCTCCAGAACGCCTCGATTGATCATAATTCTGGAATTTAGTGCCATTGTTGTTAAAGTTATTGGACCTAACATGGTTCGAACCCCTGTTGTCCTGGAGCTGTCCCTGAGGACGTTTAGGTGGCACATCGTCGGCCTGATGAGGACGGTTGGTGTTCGAAACAAGTCTCGGCCCCGACTGTACACTTTGGCTGGTGCTACGAAGTAGCGTCTCGACAGCAACAGCTTTTTGTGTCAGCTCTTCAATAGTTGCAAATCTATGCAATTGCAAATGGACTTTAATGTCCGGTCTGATCCGGTTCAATATTAATCGCACAACCCTTCCTTCGTCCATCTCTGGGTAGAGCCTTTGTGAAAGACTCCACTTGCTCAGGATGAAGGAAGTTATTGACTCTCCCTTCGGCTGGTCAGTGCCAAAGAACTCCGCTTCTAAGCTCGAGACCAACAGATCATTATCGAACCGTTCCTGGAGCCGGTTTGTGAAAAACTGCCAGTTTAGGCGTGAGTTGCGATATGGAGCATACCACTGCTGGGCTGCTCCCTTGAGCCACTGAGCTGCAACGCTCACCCAGACGGTTGGATCAAAGCCCCCCAAATAATCCTCAGAGGATTGGATAAATTGGATTGGATCTTCGTGAGGAAGCCCACTGAAACTGGGATGTGGTTTATTGTTAATTAAACCCCCATCAACACCGTTTAGGGTTCCCCGACGTCTATCCTCCAGCAAATCCGCGAGTCGCACGAGCACGTCGTCGACCCCCGTCACTGGTCTTCTGGGATTCTCCTGAATCCGGACTGTGGGCACTGGCCTCCTCGATGGGTAATATCCACTCCTGTGGACATCACCGGGGTTGGAAGCGACGTTTCGAGCAACTCGAGGGACATCCTCAGATTCTCTATAATGCCGATTCCCGGTTGGCAACCGGGTAAACGTGCCATATGGGCGCCAAAGGGTTTCCGGTTCACCCATAACCATTTCATTAACTGGGAGTCTCTCAGGAGAGAGATCCCGAACTCTAATTCTGTTTGCAGGAGGAAGGCTACACCCGCAGATCCCTGAAGACGGTCTGTCTTCAGCAGCCCCACGTTGGGCGCCATGTCTCGTAAAAAGGTGTGGATGGACGGCTTCCGCAAAGTTTCGGATTCCTCCGAACCCATCTTCAGCCACCCACCGCTCTGCTCCTAGTTGCCTGGAGGGCAAGGACGTCGTCACCCAGGGATTTCGGGTGGCAACTTCCGTGTCCCAGCCGACACCTGATTCAAGATCTGCCTTTCTAGCTCTTACTGCTTGTTCAGGCCGTGCATATGGTATCCCTTGGGAGGTACGCTGAACCCGCCCCTGGAGAGATATGGGAATGCGAGCATTCCCAACTCCCTCCGAGAGCCTTCCACCACCCCCTAGTTCGTCCACTAGGGCCTCAGCATCACCCGGTTCCCTTAGGGTATGCACATCTACTTCTGGCCTTGGCTGTTGTGCGTGAGGCACACCCAATGACCTCGGAGCGCTTCGGCGCATTCCGAGGGGGCGTACCTCACGAGCTTCGCCAGCATGGACTCCTGAGTAGCCCTCCGACCTACAAACAGAAACATTTCTCGTTTAACGGAATTGCTCGAAACGGGCTTCCAAAGGTGGAGTTGTGACAACTCCCGCGGAATCGATTACTAACCCTACCTGAGCCGACGGGGAAGGCTGCCTCCCTCCGTCTAAGCTCGACTCTAAAGTACCTTGGTCCAGCACACTTCTCGGGGACAAGGTAGTTGACATCGTCAACTCACGATTTTCCCCGGTAGTACGTACCTGGGGGACGTCTCCGTCGAGGCGTCGCGACGCTTCGGGGAATAGACGCCTGGCGTCTAAGTCACCCGACGGCGGAGGTGTCCGAGAAAGCCCAACGCCGGCGAACACGGCTTGGGTATTCTCCTCCGCGAGCATATGAGATCTCAATCTCATATTCGTCATTGCTCTAAAGGACAACAATTACGGCTGTAATGTATTGTCGGGCTACTTGCGTGTGCAAGTGTGTGGCAAAGGAGAAGTGCACTAAAATCGACCTCGCGTCGACCCAACTCAAGTGTGACGATGAGAAGGGTCACCCTATAGCTAACTAACCTAACACCTAACAAGACCTCGCCGGGAAATGGACGAGGGAGGAAGGATTCACGGTTTAGAAAAACTATCTAAATAAAATTTCCTAACTTCAAAAATTGTGTGAAGCACCAAAAAGGAAAATTAAACTTGAAAAATTTTACTTTAAAAATTACAACTGGATGTGACAAAAACCAAGACAGAGATTTGGGTAAAGGATCACGGAGCCTAACCAGACTGTCTCAGGTGGAAAAGCCGAGAACAGCCGCAGGAAATAGGTATGGGAAGGACGCGAAACCCCTAGGTACCACAGGAAATGTGGCTCGCCAACGACAAAGTCGCAGCTAATGATGTCTTGACAGGCCGAGGAATTTAAGCTCGAACGATACAATCTTCGTGGAACTCTACGATCGAGCCGATTGTATCAGGTGAGATCTCGTTTTGGTGCCTGACCCCTTTTCATACGATGGGGATATTTCGTCAACGTCGCGTACAGGTATTAAGTCGGGAAATAACTTTGATGAAGTTAAATCCCTAAGTGTCCGTTGCAAAAGATCACTTTACACTGATTATTGCTCGAGAGTTAAACTGCCTATCAACGTACTTTCGTAGCGCGAATAAAACACCTGTAAACCGTACAAGTGAGTCTAACCCCTTTAAGATAGAAACAAAACGTTATGAATCTACTGTGAACTGAATTATTATTACCGAGAACCTGACTCTAACTGCTAGCCAAAACGATGAATTGCAGAGACAAAAGGCAAAGCCAAACAAACGTAAGTTATTTAACGGAAACACAAAATTGATTATTACACTGCAATTCGACAAGAAAGAGTGGCTGTCTGCTGCTTCGCTGCTTGCATATTTATGCAATCCTGACTGCTAAATCCGCGACACCCATTGGCCTAGAGGGCCAAAGTGGGCGTCGCCCTTGGCTGAACAAAACCCTAGCTCGCGAAAACGCGCGGGATTTTGTCGCAGGGCAGGCTCGCCGCGCTCCTACGATGATTTTTTTTGTGTATGGTCACCTTTAGTGAGCCATTTTTACACTTAATAACTCTCAATTTTCACCTAGAAGCCAGTCGAATAATATTAGATTTTTGCATTATATTCAGGTCACTAGTCTAGTCTCACCCTGTATGATGTAAAGTCCCAATCTCCACCCAGTGGAACTCCACTGTACGTAGTTTTACCGATTTACCGGAAATTCCTGACTAGTTTTCAATTTTATTAATTTGTGGCCCCAAACAGTCGAGCACCCGGTATACAGAACACTTAGAGCAAGGTTTCGACACGCTAGTCTCTTGTTGGGTGGAAAGATTCAGTGGCTCCATTTGTTTTCACAAATTATTTTATTTCAATTCGATTTCTCATCAGGTTGGCCAAATCGGAAAACGGGTATAGATTCCTCGGCGAAGGAATACGTGTATTTCTTCGGCGTTCAAGAATCACGTTGGGTTATGGTTTTTCTCGGGGCTCTCCGAATATCGAACCGCCCTAGGAATCGAGATATCTGAAATTCTGACTTTCAATATCTCCCTAGATCTGGGGAGTATTTAGTGACTTTTGTCAAATACTCCCTAGAAAACGCAGGTAACGGGACTTTAACGGTCATTTGCCCAAATCCCGCGCGTTTTCGCGAGCTGTCATGAAAACCCAATATACTATTATAATTTTTAACGATGAGATTCAGAAAGAATCCAACTCAGCATTCGCCAAGAAATTTCCGTCGAGAAATGAGCTCCAGAAATTCTCGACCGAGTTTTGTTCGCCGTTCTCGAGCGCGATTGGCCAAAGCCAGGCCACGCCCTCCGAACCGCACATATAAATATAGAGCGCTTTGCGCGATTCGACACAGCGATCCAGTCCGCTACCTAGCAAAAAGCGAAAAGCCACGTATACTCAGCTGAGAGAATTATAGTGAAAAGTCAGTATTTTCACCAATTACAAAGTATTGTGAAAATTAGTATTTTCGAGAATTTCAAAGTGTCGAAATCCGATAGTACGAGAGTTCCAGAAAGTTCCTGAGATTTATTTGGCGAAAGAGAATAATATAAATCCGGCGAAATAGTGTTCCAGAAAAGTCCTTCGACGAAGGTGAAATCGAAAGTTCCAGAAAGAGAATTTTACGAATCCGAATATTGAAATATTGGGTTTTCAAAAGAAGAAAGAAGATTCCAGAAGGTGTGCAGGCTCAAGAAAGAAGATCTTCAGCCAACATTTTTCTGCTAGGCCAACTTGTGTTTCTTGGAGGGATATCAAGAAAAACCAACATCCCTCCAAAAAGAATTCGATTGATCACGCATGAATGCTGGACACTTTAGTTCTTTTCAGAACTGAATAAGAAGTGTTAAATTTTTGGGACTCAGTGCGAGCCCACTATAAAAGAATTCGTATTTTTGAACATTTTATATTTACTAATCCAATTTTTCTCTTTCAGCCTAGCCTGGCCTCCACCGCCGGTGGAAGCAGCGGCTCCGTATTGCCTGGATTAGATTGCGTGGTCCCGGAATCTATGCCAGGTGATGCCTACCGGATCACTGGGGTGAGTCTTCCGTAGAAAGACGAGCCATTGCACTAAGGTGAGACGGGGCGGTAAAGCGCAACTTCTCTCCCGGGAGAGACACGGGTAAACTCCCTGGATAGGCGCGTTAAAACACTTAGTTTTATTTTGTAGATTTTGTTTAGCTATCAACTAATCATAATCTCTCTTTCAGCTACTCTGGTAAGTTAAATTAGGGACTTAGGGTTCTTGCTAGGAGTAGGCTAGTTATAATAATCATTGGTTGGCATTTTCCCTATCAATTGCAGAATTTTCTCTTTGTAATTTTCTTAAATTTTCTTTGTAAAAATGGAGAGATTCTGGGCGGCGAGAATGAGGTCGAACCCGGAGCTGGCCGAGGCACCTCAAATTAATAATTCTATTTTTTTTGATAATCCAACCAACTCCCATTCTCGACATGGCGCCCAACGTGGGGCCTTTAATCGTCATACTGATGATGGACAAAATGACCGAAACGTCGGAAATGACGATTTTCGAAGTTTCGAAATTCCAGAAAATTCTGGACAACGGAATGACGATTATTTCACTGTGATCAGTGAACGGACTCAATTCCTTGATAGGGAACGCCATGCATATATGCCTGAGGAGGAACGTATTCAGGTCGAAACGTTCGATCCACGAATTTCCACTGTTTTGAATGATAGCGATTGGTATACTCGCTCAATGGCTTCGACTCGTACCCTCGATGGTGAGCGGGCGGAAGCCTCATATTTGCACAGTGCATCTGCAGATAATCCATTTTCCTTACTTTTCAAAACGTCGCCAACTTCCGATCCCAGCGACGAAAAATTAAGTGGGAACAGGTGGCGCCCAAATTTTAAAAATGAAGAAAGCCCAAGAAGGGTTTCTTTTGCTCCGGAAGACAATATTCCAGTCGGAAATTCTACAATAAATCCGGAAGCCATAGATACTGTTGCCCCTGCTCCGCCGCAAAGTGACATGGCGCAGCTGGTGCAAGTTCTCAAGGAACTAACAGGCCATTCAAAGCCGAAAACCCTTGATCGAAATAAATTACCCACTTTCAGTGGAAAAGACTCAGAAAACCCGAGATATTTCCTAAATAAATTGGTATCTGAATTCAGGAAAGCGGATTTAGATCTGGATGATTGGGTGGCTCATGCTCGAAGTCAGCTAAAAGGTGAGGCCCAGACATGGATGAATTTATACAACGATATCAATGCCACTTGGCAATTTTTCGTAAACCGCTTTCTAGACAGGTTTGATAGCCAGGAGCTACACTCACGACTCCTTGCAAAAATATATGGAGAAAAGCAAACGAAAAGCAAAACTGATATTTTCATCGGAGAGAAAATGGCACTCATCAGGCGAGTGATGCCAAATCTGCCCGAACTGGAGGCCATACGATTAATAACGGAATTGATTGACCCCGCTATACAATCTTTTCTTCGAGATAAGCCGATTGTGAACCTTGAGGCATTCACTAGGCACTGTATACAAATAGAGGCCAGCTTGACAGCCCCAAGCTGCTTCAAAATAAATAGCAAAGCCACTGTCCAGGAATCCACTAGACAAGCTAATGTGGGTTCGAATAATGCCAACATGGTTCGAAATACGAATACCCAGAGCCAGTATAACGGAAGCTGGAGGGGTAATGGAAATTCGAATTCAAATGGATGGAGGAATTCCAGCATTAATAGAAACGAAAATAGAGACTCTCAACGAGAAAGAGAGGACTCTCGAAATTATATAAGAGGCCAATTTTCTGCTGCTCGGGGCAGAGGCTCTTATGGGAACGTGGGTCAGAGGAACCCTCCACCCACACAAAATCAAAGACCTGCAGATAGCAGATTGAATTACATAGCAGAAGAGGACGCTTACTGTTCGGGAAACGCCAGGCAGGATGCACCACCTTCGGCGATGGTGACGTCCGCTCACCAGTAAGCCGAGTCCCCACTTACATTCCCAAAGTGGAAATCGTCACCCATGCAAACATTTCCACCCAAACTTTGGGAAACGTAAACCCTGAAAATAATTTTTCTAACTTTCCTTGTGTAAATATTTCGATTCAAACAGATGAGTCTGTTGAAGTCCCTGTTAATAAATTTCCCCCTCTAGAGGCTTTAGTGAGCCTGGAAGATGGGCACATAAAGTGTAAAAGGCTTCCCAGGATCCCTGTGTGTGTCGACGACAAACAGGTATCGGCCCTGATAGATACTGGGGCAAGCACCAATTTTATAAGAGCAAGCCTATTGGAGGAACATGATCTGTCAAATCTTCCAAATCCGACTGCTATCAGATTAGGATGCAGGGATAACACGTCCTACAGTTTAGGACAAAAGGAAATTACGTTGGATATTGAAGGACAAGAGTTCCATATTACTGCTACAGTCCTAGCAGATCTCAATGAGTCGATAATTCTAGGAGTCCCATTTCTGGATGATAATGAGGCCATCCTAGATGTTAAACGTAAATGCGTGTACTTGGGAAGTGAGACTAGGCAAACGATCTATTGGAGTCCAGTTTCAGAGAGGGCAATTGCCGAGATTCAGTTAGCGGAGTTCGCTGAAGAGCAATTTTCGCCCGAAACAAAGGACAAGATCATGGAAGTTATAACGGACTTTCCCGATGTGTTCGAGGAAACCATCAGGCAGCCGATTACCAAAGCCGTGTTACACGACATAAAAGTCAAAGAGGAACGCCCTTTTAGACGCTTTCGTTACGACAAGATGTCGGAAAGCAGGAAGCAAATAGTTCATGAGGAGATAAGAAAACTCTCGGAGGCTGGCGTGATAGTGCCAAGCGACTCCCCATACTGCTCCCCTGTAGTTCTCGTCCCAAAGAAGGACGGGAAATTGAGATTCTGTGTGGATTACAGGGAAATAAATAAACTGATAGTTTCGGAAGCCCCAAACTTACCTCCTATTCAGGAGACTGTTAGAGAAATGGGGCAGGCAAAGATTTTTACCACACTTGACTTGAGAAACGGGTTTTGGCAAGCACCCTTAACTCCGCAATCCCAGAAGTACACAGCATTCGGAGCCCCTGACGGGCAAGTGTATCAGTTTAAAGTTTTGAGCTTTGGCCTGAAGAATGGCCCGGCGGTATTCCAAAAACTCATGTCCTTGGTCTTAGTCGGATATACTGATGTCTTTTGCAAGGTATATCTCGATGACATATTGTTTATTCCCGTGATGTCGAGGAACATTGCGTACATTTGAGGAGGATTTTGGAACGCCTCAGAACTCATGGTTTATGGCTCTCTCCTCAAAAATGCCACTTCGGTTCAAGAGAACTGCATTATTTAGGTAGAATCGTGTCTGCAAAAGGAAACCGGCCACAAGAGGCTCACATCCTTAATACTATAAATTTCACTACCCCCAAATCATTGAAACAGCTCAGAGCGTTTCTAGGAACAGCCAGTTGGCTACGGGAATATATTCCCCATTTTGCAGAAATTGCGTCTCCCCTCACGGATCTCATTGACACCCAGAAGAGGTTTAAATGGACTCCTGCTGCCGAAGCAGCATTTAACAAAATAAAAGAGCTGGTCAGCCAACCTCTTGAGCTTTCCAGACCTGATCCCCAGAGACCTTATTGTCTCCAGACGGACGCAAGCCTCATTGGCATGGGGGCAGTCCTGTTTCAGGAAAACGAAAACGGCAATAGGGATATAATCGCCTATGCAAGCGCGAAATTATCCAAGACTGAGAGGAAGTACCACGTAAACGAAATAGAATGTTTGGCCATAGTATGGAGCATCAAAAAGTATAGGCATTTCCTACAGGACAAACACTTTAAATTGTACACAGACAATTCAGCACTCCTATGGTTAGGAAAAATGAAGGACGAAAGAGCGAAATTAACACGATGGTCCTTACTATTACAGGAGTACGATTTTGAGATTATCCATATCCCAGGGAAGCTGAATCAGCTCCCGGATTTTCTCAGCAGAAATCCGATAGACGAGCCGACAGGCCATGATATACACTCTGAAACAGAGCGGATGATATTCCCAGTCAAAGAGACTCAGGAAAAATCCCCTGCAGGAGAATTACCGACACTTACCCAATTACGAACGTTCTATGAGGAAGTCAAAGATAGACAGAGAGATTGTCCTAGCCTCCAAAGGTTTATAGAGAGAATTATCAGAGCAAGGAATACGCCAAATCCAAATCCCTATGAGCGAAGAATTCGTGACGAGTTCGTCATAGAGGATGGCGTGCTCTACTTTATAGGCCAGGATCCTGAAAGTCGGCGGGTTGTGATACCGAAGAATTTTCTGCACCAAGTGCTTAAACGGTATCACGACGACATAGGGCATCCTGGAAGCCTAGAGACCTATCGACAAATTTCCAAACACTTCCAACTTTCTCCCCTTAAATCTCGTATCGACGATTACATCAAGAGGTGCCTCACTTGCGCGACAACCAAACGTGCTGCTCCTCAACAGGAAATGATCCAAAGGCCGAATTGTCCGGAGAGGCCATGGGAAATCGTCTCCATAGACGCCATGGGTCCATATCCCGCATCCCGGAACGGGAACCGGTACATTCTTTTGGCAACAGATTGTTTTAGCAAATGGGTTGAAGCCAAGGTGGTACAGAAAGCCGATGCCGAAGCTGTAGTCAAATTCCTTCAGGAGGATGTCTTTGGAAGATGGGGTTACCCAAGATTAATAATTTCAGACAGTGCAGCCCAATTCAAGGGCAGAGTCTTTGAGCAGTTCACAGAGCACTACCGTATTGAAATTAAGTGGTCACCTATCTATCACCAACAGGCGAATCCAATAGAAAGGCGAGTACAGGAGATCAAGAAGATGCTACGAGCTGCTTTACTAAACAAGGAGGAAACCCTTTGGGAAGAGCAGGTTCCTAGTATAATCTTCAACCTAAGGACTCGATTTAACGCCGCAACAGGGATGTCACCGAGCATGCTGCTGTTAGGCTATGAGATACCCCAGCCCGGAGAGTGGATAACTCCTTCGCAAAGGAAGAGAAAAAGAAGAAACGAGAACCGTGCAGAGCGCGTTGCAGAGGCAGCCGCTTCTTCTTCGAATTACCGGAGTAAGTTGTTCCCGAATCTGGAAGACGAGCAACCAGTGTCATTTTCGCCAGGACAATGGGTTTTGTGCCGGAATTTTGGTCCGCGTCGCAAAAACTTTGGCCAGACCTGGGTCGGCCCATTCCAGGTCGAACGGCAGATCGGCCCCAATTGTTATGTGGTCCTCAAAGGAGGCTACGAACAAAACATCTCCGCCGATGATCTCCGACCAGCCCCGGATCCCAGAAGTGGCCAAGACCACCTGGATCCACGTCCAACTCCAGCCCCAGGAGAGGACGAGTAGTCCGTGAACATTGTAACATATCCCTCTTTAGTCAGTAAGATAGGCCCGTGGAACACCGGACATTATTATGCCCCGAAGGTGTTACTTGTCAACGTCCCTGTAGTATAAGTACATATTGTAAAGTTTATCTCCCTAACATAAGTTAGTTCGCACCTTAGCTAGCACAGGTAGTTAGGATAGCATTGTACAAGTTAGGCTAGGGCCAAAACATTGTACACCCAGTTGGGTTTTAGGGGCATTGCCCATTAAAATATATTGTACTTGTGGTTTGAAAAGAATCAATAAAGAGAAAGAAAATAAAACCCTCCCGAGGCGCACGTTGCTCCGGCGGCAAAAGTGTTTGGCATTCCACTAGCAGAAAAGATGTCAGCGATCTCTTGAAGGGGGGGAGTGTCATGAAAACCCAATATACTATTATAATTTTTAACGATGAGATTCAGAAAGAATCCAACTCAGCATTCGCCAAGAAATTTCCGTCGAGAAATGAGCTCCAGAAATTCTCGACCGAGTTTTGTTCGCCGTTCTCGAGCGCGATTGGCCAAAGCCAGGCCACGCCCTCCGAACCGCACATATAAATATAGAGCGCTTTGCGCGATTCGACACAGCGATCCAGTCCGCTACCTAGCAAAAAGCGAAAAGCCACGTATACTCAGCTGAGAGAATTATAGTGAAAAGTCAGTATTTTCACCAATTACAAAGTATTGTGAAAATTAGTATTTTCGAGAATTTCAAAGTGTCGAAATCCGATAGTACGAGAGTTCCAGAAAGTTCCTGAGATTTATTTGGCGAAAGAGAATAATATAAATCCGGCGAAATAGTGTTCCAGAAAAGTCCTTCGACGAAGGTGAAATCGAAAGTTCCAGAAAGAGAATTTTACGAATCCGAATATTGAAATATTGGGTTTTCAAAAGAAGAAAGAAGATTCCAGAAGGTGTGCAGGCTCAAGAAAGAAGATCTTCAGCCAACATTTTTCTGCTAGGCCAACTTGTGTTTCTTGGAGGGATATCAAGAAAAACCAACATCCCTCCAAAAAGAATTCGATTGATCACGCATGAATGCTGGACACTTTAGTTCTTTTCAGAACTGAATAAGAAGTGTTAAATTTTTGGGAATCAGTGCGAGCCCACTATAAAAGAATTCGTATTTTTGAACATTTTATATTTACTAATCCAATTTTTCTCTTTCAGCCTAGCCTGGCCTCCACCGCCGGTGGAAGCAGCGGCTCCGTATTGCCTGGATTAGATTGCGTGGTCCCGGAATCTATGCCAGGTGATGCCTACCGGATCACTGGGGTGAGTCTTCCGTAGAAAGACGAGCCATTGCACTAAGGTGAGACGGGGCGGTAAAGCGCAACTTCTCTCCCGGGAGAGACACGGGTAAACTCCCTGGATAGGCGCGTTAAAACACTTAGTTTTATTTTGTAGATTTTGTTTAGCTATCAACTAATCATAATCTCTCTTTCAGCTACTCTGGTAAGTTAAATTAGGGACTTAGGGTTCTTGCTAGGAGTAGGCTAGTTATAATAATCATTGGTTGGCATTTTCCCTATCAATTGCAGAATTTTCTCTTTGTAATTTTCTTAAATTTTCTTTGTAAAAATGGAGAGATTCTGGGCGGCGAGAATGAGGTCGAACCCGGAGCTGGCCGAGGCACCTCAAATTAATAATTCTATTTTTTTTGATAATCCAACCAACTCCCATTCTCGACAGAGCTGTCATGACTCCCCAAACCCACTGATTTTTGTTAAATGCAAATACGAAAAGTTCGTCTATTTTTACAAAAGAATTCTCTCGAAAACTTGGATTTTTCGAGAAGAATCCAGAGTTGAAATTCGCAGTGCAGCGAAGCTCCGCCCACTCGGTCCGAGCGCCCTGATTGGCCAGAGGCAATATCGGCCGAGTGCGGCAAACTATAAATATCAGAGCTTTGGCTCAAAAATTCGCCAGTTCCTAGCCAGTTTCCAGCCAAGTGCTGGCCAGGAAACTTTCCGACGACCCACGGGGGTCCGGAACAATGAGTTTACCGATTTTTATTATATCAGTGGTTTTGGTCGTCATCAATTGTAAAGTGGAAATCTACGGCCTGGCGTTGTGTTTGAATTGGAATTTCGTTGGGAAACACCAACAAATTCCAAAAAGAATTCGTATTCACCACACTGAGGTGCGAAAAGCTCCGAGAGTCCTTTTCAGGACTCGGAAGGAGCAAAAATCTACGACAAGAATAAAACTGCTTCCAAATCTTCCAAAGTCCCGAAACAAAAATAAATTTTGGCAACTTTGGGCCGTCGGGATGGAAAACCGAAGCTACCCGGCGCTTTTCTGCGATATCCCGACTTGCCCTTATGTTGACAGAGCTAGGGTTTTGTTCAGCCAAGGGCGACGCCCACTTTGGCCCTCTAGGCCAATGGGTGTCGCGGATTCAGCAGTCAGGATTGCATAAATATGCAAGCAGCGAAGCAGCAGATAGCCACTCTTTCTTGTCGAATTGCAGTGTAATAATCAATTTTGTGTTTCCGTTAAATAACTTACGTTTGTTTGGCTTTGCCTTTTGTCTCTGCAATTCATCGTTTTGGCTAGCAGTTAGAGTCAGGTTCTCGGTAATAATAATTCAGTTCACAGTAGATTCATAACGTTTTGTTTCTATCTTAAAGGGGGTTAGACTCACTTGTACGGTTTACAGGTGTTTTATTCGCGCTACGAAAGTACGTTGATAGGTAGTTTAACTCTCGAGCAATAATCAGTGTAAAGTGATCTTTTGCAACGGACACTTAGGGATTTAACTTCATCAAAGTTATTTCCCGACTTAATACCTGTACGCGACGTTGACGAAAAATCCCCATCGTATGAAAAGGGGTCAGGCACCAAAACGAGATCTCACCTGATACAATCGGCTCGATCGTAGAGTTCCACGAAGATTGTATCGTTCGAGCTTAAATTCCTCGACCTGTCAAGACATCATTAGCTGCGACTTTGTCGTTGGCGAGCCACATTTCCTGTGGTACCTAGGGGTTTCGCGTCCTTCCCATACCTATTTCCTGCGGCTGTTCTCGGCTTTTCCACCTGAGACAGTCTGGTTAGGCTCCGTGATCCTTTACCCAAATCTCTGTCTTGGTTTTTGTCACATCCAGTTGTAATTTTTAAAGTAAATTTTTTCAAGTTTAATTTTTCTTTTTTGGTGCTTCACACAATTTTTGAAGTTAGGAAATTTTATTTAGATAGTTTTTCTAAACCGTGAATCCTTCCTCCCTCGTCCATTTCCCGGCGAGGTCTTGTTAGGTGTTAGGTTAGTTAGCTATAGGGTGACCCTTCTCATCGTCACACTTGAGTTGGGTCGACGCGAGGTCGATTTTAGTGCACTTCTCCTTTGCCACACACTTGCACACGCAAGTAGCCCGACAATACATTACAGCCGTAATTGTTTGTCCTTTAGAGCAATGACGAATATGAGATTGAGATCTCATATGCTCGCGGAGGAGAATACCCAAGCCGTGTTCGCCGGCGCTGGGCTTTCTCGGACACCTCCGCCGTCGGGTGACTTAGACGCCAGGCGTCTATTCCCCGAAGCGTCGCGACGCCTCGACGGAGACGTCCCCCAGGTACGTACTACCGGGGAAAATCGTGAGTTGACGATGTCAACTACCTTGTCCCCGAGAAGTGTGCTGGACCAAGGTACTTTAGAGTCGAGCTTAGATGGAGGGAGGCAGCCTTCCCCGTCGGCTCAGGTAGGGTTAGTAATCGATTCCGCGGGAGTTGTCACAACTCCACCTTTGGAAGCCCGTTTTGAGCAATTTCGATTAACCAGAAATGTATCTGTTTGCAGGTCGGAGGGCTACGAAGGAGTCCGTGCTGGCGAAGCTCGTGAGGTACGCCCCCTCGGAATGCGCCGAAGCGCTCCGGGGTCATCGGGTGTGCCCCACGCACCACAGCGGAGGCCGGATATAGATGTGCATACCCTAAGGGAACCGGGTGATGCTGAGGCCCTAGTGGAAGAACTAGGGGGTGGTGGAAGGCTCTCGGAGGGAGTTGGGAATGCTCGCATTCCCATATCTCTCCAGGGGCGGGTTCAGTGTACCTCCCAAGGGAATCACTATGCACAGCCTCAATATGCAACAAGAGCTACGAAGGCAGATTTCGTGACGGGTGTCGGCAGGGACACGGAAGTTGCCACCCGAAATCCCTGGGTGACGACGTCCTTGCCCTCCAGGCAACTAGGAGCAGAGCGGTGGGTGGCTGAAGATGGGTTCGGAGGAATCCGAAACTTTGCGGAAGCCGTCCATCCACACCTTTTTACGAGACATGGCGCCCAACGTGGGGCTGCTGAAGACAGACCGTCTTCAGGGATCTGCGGGTGTAGCCTTCCTCCTGCAAACAGACTTAGAGTTCGGGATCTCTCTCCTGAGAGACTCCCAGTTAATGAAATGGTTATGGGTGAACCGGAAACCCTTTGGCGCCCATATGGCACGTTTACCCGGTTGCCAACCGGGAATCGGCATTATAGGGAATCTGAGGATGTCCCTCGAGTTGCTCGAAACGTCGCTTCCAACCCCGGTGATGTCCACAGGAGTGGATATTACCCATCGAGGAGGCCAGTGTCCACAGTCCGGATTCAGGAGAATCCCAGAAGACCAGTGACGGGGGTCGACGACGTGCTCGTGCGACTCGCAGACTTGCTGGAGGATAGACGTCGGGGAACCCTAAACGGTGTTGATGGGGGTTTAATTAACAATAAACCACATCCCAGTTTCAGTGGGCTTCCTCACGAAGATCCAATTCAATTTATTCAATCCTCTGAGGATTATCTAGGGGGCTTTGATCCAACCGTCTGGGTGAGCGTTGCAGCTCAGTGGCTCAAGGGAGCAGCCCAGCAGTGGTATGCTCCATATCGCAACTCACGCCTAAACTGGCAGTTTTTCACAAACCGGCTCCAGGAACGGTTCGATAACGATCTGTTGGTCTCGAGCTTAGAAGCGGAGTTCTTTGGCACTGACCAGCCGAAGGGAGAGTCAATAACTTCCTTCATCCTGAGCAAGTGGAGTCTTTCACAAAGGCTCTACCCAGAGATGGACGAAGGAAGGGTTGTGCGATTAATATTGAACCGGATCAGACCGGATATCAAAGTCCATTTGCAATTGCATAGATTTGCAACTATTGAAGAGCTGACACAAAAAGCTGTTGCTGTCGAGACGCTACTTCGTAGCACCAGCCAAAGTGTACAGTCGGGGCCGAAACTTGTTTCGAACACCAACCGTCCTCATCAGGCCGACGATGTGCCACCTAAACGTCCTCAGGGACAGCTACAGGACAACAGGGGTTCGAACCATGTTAGGTCCAGTAACTTTAATAACAATGGCACTAAATTCCAGAATTATGATCAATCGAGGCGTTCTGGAGGAAACAACGCTCCTTCGAGCGGATGTTTCACTTGCGGGGGAGCTCATTGGAACAAAGATTGCCCTCAGCAAAATGACAACAGGAACGGTCCCAAACGTCAGAGTGCGGGAACAAAACCGTTAGATCATGCCAATAAGGCACATACGGTTAATACCGTGCAGGCGAGTAAAACCTCGCGTCGTAAGACGTCACTTAAGGACGCAGACAAAATTGCAGTTTGCAAAGAAGAATCAAAAAACTCCAACAGGAGCCATCAGGGGGCTCCATCGGAGTAGGTACTCCTTCAACACCGTTTTGCGGTTCTGTGACAGTGTTGGACTGTCATAGAAATTATGCGGCATGTATTCCCAACAAGGAGGAGGAGAAGGAGTTCCAGGATGTTGAAGCTGGAGTCGTTTCAGCCGAAACGCCACCGTCATCAGGCAAACTACATTGGGCAGACCGGTCAGATTGTGAATCTGTTTGTTTCAGTGTGGTAGATGAGCGTGTGGATCGCGCCACTGGTGGTAGGCGGAAAAAAGTTCACTCGTCGGCAGACGTTAAACGTAGAGGGTTGGAAGTCATTTCAAACATGTCAGGTTCTAGTTTTGGAACGAATGAAAGGGGTTATGAATCATCTTCAGGTTCATGGAGTTGTGAGATCATCGAGGTACCCCAGGTCGTTGTTGGTGGGTCGTTCCATCCGCCACAACACAAGGTTTCGGAGTTAGTGATCGGTATACAGAAGGACCAGGAGGGGCCTGTTGTCAAAGAGAGTGCTAGGGCACTGCAAACTGGGCACAGGTCCGGTATAGGCACAAGTCGAGATGAAAAGGTGTATCCAAGGGAAGATTGCGAATCAAGGTTTCGGAACGAAAAAGTCGTCGAGAGTGACGTACTCTTTTCGGTTCCACTTCGGGGTAGTGAAGACACCGAGGGTGGTGGTCTGTCACTCACTCCCACACAGGACGCAGGTTTCGAGGTCGATGCATGCCAAGTCTCAAGGACGGTATCGAGGGGCAGAGCAGATGGGATCGCAGGTGCGAATCGCCATTCCCCGTTGGTAGATACCAGAGGCGTGGTAGGCATGTCATCTGAGAGAGTTACACGTCTTAGTCGGGGCGGAGGCGAGGTTCCTGAGGGATGCAATCGCCAAGTCCCATCGTTGGCTGCAGTTGGTGCTGCAGTACTTGATGTCAATCGCAAGTCGGAACTTCTGAGTTTCATTGAGACCGACCCGCTTAGGAAGAAGTCGGAGGTGGATCTGCTGGATCCATTGTGTCTATATCGTCGCTGTGATACTAGCTTAGCGAACAACAAGGTTGAGGGACGATTGCATCAGTTGCCGCGAATCGAGGCTGAACTGATGGGTCGTCGAGTTAGGGTTTTGGTGGACAGCGGAAGTTCGCTAAATCTCCTGAAACGTAGTTTGTTGCCTGTCACCTGGAGGGTGGATAGGAAGCAAGTGACACCGTTGCAGCTTGCATGCGCCGGTCGGGGCATCACCAGTCTAGGGGAGACAATAGTCGAACTGTTAATAGATGGTGTTGTTCACGAAGTTGTCGTGCAAGTGGTGGATGATCTTGTCGAGGATCTTCTGCTCGGGTGTCCCTGGCTGGCATCAAACGAGGCTATGGTCGACTTTGCACGTCGCACCATGTACGTTGGAAAGGGGCCTAGGCAAACTATTTTCTGGGCGGAGGAGGTCTATCTTCCACCAGAAAAGTTCCCTGAACCACAGGTAGCGGACGTACAGCTACCGGCGTTCTCGAGAAAGGAATTTCGGAGTCTTATCCGAGAGTTTGGAGACGTCTTTTACGAATCTCCAAGGCAACCAGTGACGAGGGCTGCTTGCCATAAAATCCGATTGAAGGAGGAGCTACCCTTCAAGCTCCGTCCGTACAAATTTTCCGATCAAAAGAGGGCTCTTATCCAAGAGGAGGTGGATAAGATGCTCGCTGCAGGTGTAATAAGTAGGTCCCATTCTGCCTTTATTAGTCCGGTCGTTATCGTCACGAAGAAGGACGGTACGGCTCGGTTTTGTGTCGACTACAGGAAGTTGAATAGTCTGACAATACCCGAGTCGTCGGTATTGCCAGGTATTCACGAGACTATCAAAGAGCTCGGGACAGCGAGAGTGTTCACTTCTTTGGATCTGAAGTCTGGGTTTTGGCAGATACCCATGGATGAGGCTAGTAAAAAGTATACAGCTTTTGCTACGCCTGATGGAGCTTGTTATGAGTTTAACTCAATGCCGTTTGGTCTAACGAATGCACCTGGAAGTTTCCAAATCCTTATGACGGAAGTGTTGGTTGGTTATGTCGATAAATTCGTCAAAGTATATCTAGACGACATAATCGTTTACAGCGAAGATGAAAAGGAGAACCTCTACCATCTCCGCCTTGTGCTGGAGAGGTTCAGAGCACATGGCCTGTGGTGCAGTTTAAAGAAGTGCAACTTCGCTCAGCGTAGGCTGGAGTACTTGGGGCATGTGGTGACGGAAACGTCAAACGAACCAATGCCAGGTCATGTGTTAGCGGTTCAACAATTCCCGCTACCCAAGAATGTCTCTCAGCTCCGAGGATTCTTGGGCACCGTTGGTTGGCTACGGGAGTTCATCCCGAACTTAGCGGAGTTGGAGGCTCCGATAAGTGACATGCTCAAGTCGAAGAAAGGTCGAGACCTTAAGTGGAACTCTCAAGCATTGGAGGCGTTTGAGAGGATCAAGGAAGTCGTGGGCCGTCCTATGGTCTTGGCCAGGCCGGACATGACTCTCCCGTTTTTCCTGCAGACCGATGCATCTGGGGTAGGCATCGCTGCAGTCCTTTATCAAGTTGATTGTCACGGCGACAGAAGGATCGTTTCACATGCTAGTGCCAAGCTCAAGGGCGCGGAACTAAACTATCATGTGAACGAGACTGAATGTTTAGCCATTGTTTGGGGTATCAAGCGATACCGTCATTATCTCGAAGACCGTCCATTCACTCTTCGAACGGACAGCAAAGCGTTGACTTGGTTATCCAAGTTCAAGGACGCAAAAGCGAAGTTAACTCGTTGGGCCTTACTTCTACAGGAGTATTCCTTCACTGTGGAGCACGTCGCAGGTCGAGACAATCAGCTAGCTGATTTCTTGTCCCGTAATCCCTCGGGGTCTCACAGTGAAGACTTGGATGCTGATGTAGAGCGTATGGGGTTGCCACCTATGAAGGTGCAACTGTCTGAACACCAAGGTGTGGTGAGCGTCGTAGAGACGCCGGCTGAAGTGGTCGTGCGGCGGCAGGCCATAGATAGGGAGACGCAAAGGTTGAGGGCGCGTATCAGAACGATACAGGAGTTAGGTCCTATGTCCAGGGACGATCTTCGCTTTATCAACAAGTTTTCGGATGTCCAAGGGGTTGTATATGTTTCTTCTGCTGGTAAACGGCTATTGTATGTGCCCGAGGCGCTCCGTGAGGACGTGTCGGCTTATTACCATGAACACCCGACCGCTGGTCATCCTGGTCAAGAGGAAACCTTACGTGCCTTGAAACGGCACTATTGGTGGCCGGCCATGGAGGACTACGTCCGGGCCTACGTGAGAGGTTGCCTAGTCTGCCAGTGCGTTAAAGCCGTACGGCATCAGGAAGCGGCACCGCAACGGCCTAGTGTGCCGAAGCGACCGTGGCAGATGCTGGCTGTTGACGTCCTGGGGCCCTATGCAGCCTCAAGGAGGGGAAACAGGTTCGTGGTAATTGCCGTCGATATGTTTTCAAAGTGGGTTGAAGCCAAGGCCACTAAGACATGCACGTCGAAAGTAATTTCTCGTTTTCTAGACGAAGAAATCTTATCTCGTTGGGGTTGTCCAGAAGTCGTCATTTCTGACAACGGCCCGCAGTTTCAGAGCAATCGTCTGCTAAAATACTACGATGCGAAGAACATTGAGGTCAAATTTTCACCTGTTTATCATCAACAGGCGAACCCTGTCGAGCGAAGGGTCCAGGAACTGAAGAAGTGCCTAAGAGCAAGGATGCTGGAAACCACTTCGGAAGGGCTTTGGGAAGAAGGTCTGACTGCAAGTCTCTATTGCTTACGGAACCGTAAGAATAAAGCAACAGGGGAGACTCCAGCGGAGTTATTGTTAGGATATACACCTGGTCGTCCAGGAGATTGGAGGCTACCTATGTACCGAGATCCGGTACATAATAGCCCCGAAGATCGGCAAGAACGTCTTGCAAAGGCAGCCAGACGTCAGGCAGTTTATCAGAGGAATTTATTCCCCGATAAAGATCTACCGTCGCCACGGACCTACGGGGTCGGCGACCGCGTTTTAGTTAGGAATTTCGTCAAAGGAAACTTCGGAGGTACACTGTCAGGACCGCATCCGATCACGAGGGTGATGGGGCGAGACAGTTACCTCGTAGATAGGAACGGCACCGAGAGGCTGGTGCACGTAGACGATATCCGTTCTTGGGTAAGCAGGACTTTGCCGGCTGGCGTCCACCACGACGATGGTGGCCCAGGTCCGGATCAGCCAGAGTCCAACGACGCTGACCAAGAAGTGACAGGGGAAGTCACACCTAGGCCGACGACTGGGGGCGGTCCGAAGCCACCTTCGTTAATCCGGGTACGAGCTGACGCACCCAACTCAACGAATCCACGGGAAGTAACGGTCAGTTTCGATCCAAAGGACAAAGCGGTCCGGCGGACAGTAAAAAGGTTGAGGAGGAATCCACAAGGACGGAAACGCGACTCAGACTGCGCGGAGAAGAGAGGAGTATCCCGTAGGAGTCCGTTGCCGGTGGTGAACTCTGGCCTTTTGGAGATCAGAGATTCTGAACTCCCCGTCGCAAACTCACCAGTAGGGGGGCGTGCTACTACTGAAGTAGACGCTCTTAACCGTCAAGCGGTCGTTCCCGACCAAGGTCCAGCGTACGATTCAGATTCGGAAGTGGAAGCTGCTATCCGAGAGTTAGCACTTCCAGTAGGGGGGTCTCCATTATCATTGATGGTCGACCCGGGAGAGAATGTGAGACAGGAAGGCTCAGTAAGGACTGAGATTCCTAGTAAGAGTACAGGACGGCGAAGGAGATGCCGAGCTGTGGCGCTGGACTCCGACAGAGCTCCGATCCAGCGGCCACCGACAGACTCCGCCCGTCAGTATGTTTCGGTGACCGGGTCTGACGAAGATCCCGTACCAGCCCAGAGCTACAGCGAAGCTCCTAGAGTTAGTAAAGACTGTACTGAGAACGATTCCGACATGGAGGATGACGCTCCAGTAACTTTGGTGGTTCCAGCCTTGGTTCATCAGAGTGCGGAAGGTGACTATTAGGGAGTTAACGTAAATTTAGCTTTTGTCGGTTGTTTCGTTTGGAAATAACTTCGACCAAGTTAAACTCTTTAGTAGGGGGGTGTCGCAGGGCAGGCTCGCCGCGCTCCTACGATGATTTTTTTTGTGTATGGTCACCTTTAGTGAGCCATTTTTACACTTAATAACTCTCAATTTTCACCTAGAAGCCAGTCGAATAATATTAGATTTTTGCATTATATTCAGGTCACTAGTCTAGTCTCACCCTGTATGATGTAAAGTCCCAATCTCCACCCAGTGGAACTCCACTGTACGTAGTTTTACCGATTTACCGGAAATTCCTGACTAGTTTTCAATTTTATTAATTTGTGGCCCCAAACAGTCGAGCACCCGGTATACAGAACACTTAGAGCAAGGTTTCGACACGCTAGTCTCTTGTTGGGTGGAAAGATTCCGTGGCTCCATTTGTTTTCACAAATTATTTTATTTCAATTCGATTTCTCATCAGGTTGGCCAAATCGGAAAACGGGTATAGATTCCTCGGCGAAGGAATACGTGTATTTCTTCGGCGTTCAAGAATCACGTTGGGTTATGGTTTTTCTCGGGGCTCTCCGAATATCGAACCGCCCTAGGAATCGAGATATCTGAAATTCTGACTTTCAATATCTCCCTAGATCTGGGGAGTATTTAGTGACTTTTGTCAAATACTCCCTAGAAAACGCAGGTAACGGGACTTTAACGGTCATTTGCCCAAATCCCGCGCGTTTTCGCGAGCTAGGGTTTTGTTCAGCCAAGGGCGACGCCCACTTTGGCCCTCTAGGCCAATGGGTGTCGCGGATTCAGCAGTCAGGATTGCATAAATATGCAAGCAGCGAAGCAGCAGATAGCCACTCTTTCTTGTCGAATTGCAGTGTAATAATCAATTTTGTGTTTCCGTTAAATAACTTACGTTTGTTTGGCTTTGCCTTTTGTCTCTGCAATTCATCGTTTTGGCTAGCAGTTAGAGTCAGGTTCTCGGTAATAATAATTCAGTTCACAGTAGATTCATAACGTTTTGTTTCTATCTTAAAGGGGGTTAGACTCACTTGTACGGTTTACAGGTGTTTTATTCGCGCTACGAAAGTACGTTGATAGGTAGTTTAACTCTCGAGCAATAATCAGTGTAAAGTGATCTTTTGCAACGGACACTTAGGGATTTAACTTCATCAAAGTTATTTCCCGACTTAATACCTGTACGCGACGTTGACGAAAAATCCCCATCGTATGAAAAGGGGTCAGGCACCAAAACGAGATCTCACCTGATACAATCGGCTCGATCGTAGAGTTCCACGAAGATTGTATCGTTCGAGCTTAAATTCCTCGGCCTGTCAAGACATCATTAGCTGCGACTTTGTCGTTGGCGAGCCACATTTCCTGTGGTACCTAGGGGTTTCGCGTCCTTCCCATACCTATTTCCTGCGGCTGTTCTCGGCTTTTCCACCTGAAACAGTCTGGTTAGGCTCCGTGATCCTTTACCCAAATCTCTGTCTTGGTTTTTGTCACATCCAGTTGTAATTTTTAAAGTAAATTTTTTCAAGTTTAATTTTTCTTTTTTGGTGCTTCACACAATTTTTGAAGTTAGGAAATTTTATTTAGATAGTTTTTCTAAACCGTGAATCCTTCCTCCCTCGTCCATTTCCCGGCGAGGTCTTGTTAGGTGTTAGGTTAGTTAGCTATAGGGTGACCCTTCTCATCGTCACACTTGAGTTGGGTCGACGCGAGGTCGATTTTAGTGCACTTCTCCTTTGCCACATACTTGCACACGCAAGTAGCCCGACAATACATTACAGCCGTAATTGTTTGTCCTTTAGAGCAATGACGAATATGAGATTGAGATCTCATATGCTCGCGGAGGAGAATACCCAAGCCGTGTTCGCCGGCGCTGGGCTTTCTCGGACACCTCCGCCGTCGGGTGACTTAGACGCCAGGCGTCTATTCCCCGAAGCGTCGCGACGCCTCGACGGAGACGTCCCCCAGGTACGTACTACCGGGGAAAATCGTGAGTTGACGATGTCAACTACCTTGTCCCCGAGAAGTGTGCTGGACCAAGGTACTTTAGAGTCGAGCTTAGATGGAGGGAGGCAGCCTTCCCCGTCGGCTCAGGTAGGGTTAGTAATCGATTCCGCGGGAGTTGTCACAACTCCACCTTTGGAAGCCCGTTTTGAGCAATTTCGATTAACCAGAAATGTATCTGTTTGCAGGTCGGAGGGCTACGAAGGAGTCCGTGCTGGCGAAGCTCGTGAGGTACGCCCCCTCGGAATGCGCCGAAGCGCTCCGGGGTCATCGGGTGTGCCCCACGCACCACAGCGGAGGCCGGATATAGATGTGCATACCCTAAGGGAACCGGGTGATGCTGAGGCCCTAGTGGAAGAACTAGGGGGTGGTGGAAGGCTCTCGGAGGGAGTTGGGAATGCTCGCATTCCCATATCTCTCCAGGGGCGGGTTCAGTGTACCTCCCAAGGGAATCACTATGCACAGCCTCAATATGCAACAAGAGCTACGAAGGCAGATTTCGTGACGGGTGTCGGCAGGGACACGGAAGTTGCCACCCGAAATCCCTGGGTGACGACGTCCTTGCCCTCCAGGCAACTAGGAGCAGAGCGGTGGGTGGCTGAAGATGGGTTCGGAGGAATCCGAAACTTTGCGGAAGCCGTCCATCCACACCTTTTTACGAGACAATTTGGGCAAATGACCGTTAAAGTCCCGTTACCTGCGTTTTCTAGGGAGTATTTGACAAAAGTCACTAAATACTCCCTAGATCTAGGGAGATATTGAAAGTCGGAATTTCAGATATCTCGATTCCTAGGGCGGTCCGATATTCGGAGAGCCCCGAGAAAAACCATAAACCAACGTGATTCTTGAACGCCGAAGAAATACACGTATTCCTTCGCCGAGGAATCTATACCCGTTTTCCGATTTGGCCAACCTGATGAGAAATCGAATTGAAATAAAATAATTTGTGAAAACAAATGGAGCCACGGAATCTTTCCACCCAACAAGAGACTAGCGTGTCGAAACCTTGCTCTAAGTGTTCTGTATACCGGGTGCTCGACTGTTTGGGGCCACAAATTAATAAAATTGAAAACTAGTCAGGAATTTCCGGTAAATCGGTAAAACTACGTACAGTGGAGTTCCACTGGGTGGAGATTGGGACTTTACATCATACAGGGTGAGACTAGACTAGTGACCTGAATATAATGCAAAAATCTAATATTATTCGACTGGCTTCTAGGTGAAAATTGAGAGTATTTAAGTGTAAAAATGGCTCACTAAAGGTGACCATACACAAAACAAAAATCATCGTAGGAGCGCGGCGAGCCTGCCCTGCGACAGAGACATCAAATATAGCTCGAAGGTCATCGTTGATATCTCTTTCTGCTTCATGGATATTGGTATAACTGAACGAAAAATATATTTGTGTGTCGTTTGCATAGTGGTGTATGGAACATATACTAATGAAAGTCTGGAAGTCGGAGATATACAAACTGAAAAGTAATGGCACCAATATGGATCCTTGTGGTACACCTTTGGTAACCTTCAAACTTCTTGACAACTCTCCATCCAAAATAACACATTAATTGCGATTTGATAGGTAATTTCCAATCAAGTTCACTGCACATTCTGAGAACCAGAAAAAATGCAGATTTCTACATAAAATGTTATGAACAATGGTATCGAAAGCTTTGCTGTAGTCAAGTAAAACCGACACGTTTCATCAGACTCATCTGTGGCTCTAAAAATACCATCAGTCAAGAAAAGAAGAGCGGTAGTTGTACTGTGTTGTTGTCTAAATCCAGATTAAACGGAGGATATGATGTTTCTCATGTATACATAATCAAAAATCTGTTCTTCCATGGCCATTTCTGCTATTTTAGATATAGATGAAAGGATGCTAATTGGTCTCAAATCAGTTAATTCCGACGGAGTATTGCATTAGGCAAGGGAATCACTACAGCATGTTTCCAAGCTGCGGGAAAAGTTCCATTTTCCAATATTTTATTAATTATATGTGTAATATGTTGAATTAAGTAGTATTTTACCAATTTGACAATACGAATCTATACATTATCTGATCCTATCGCATTAATTTTAATCCGATCTAAATATTTCTTTACCATTTCCTCAGTAACATTGAAAAACTTGAAGGCACCTTTTGTAGCTTGATCTCTGTCGTAATTACGAAGAAGCAGTAGCTGGTCTACAGAGGCAACTTTCTGATTGATGTTGTTGAAGTGTTCATTTACGAGTTCTTTATTTTTCAATTGTTCAGGAATAGTAGCTTCTCTTTACCTCAGTAAATCCAGAGAACGCAAATCGTTCCATGTCGCTTTGGAGTTCATCTGAAGAAGAATTAATTCCAAGTAAGCTTTTTTTTCACGACGAATCGCTCCCGTTATGTAATTCCTCAGCTCTCTGTGAAATCTCTAGTCCACCATAAGACGGGTTCTTTTGTATTTATCAAAAGCTCGTTTCCTAAGAATAATCATCTGTTTGATATTGTATATGAGTCATGGGGCCGGGGCTTTCGTTACTCTTTTGGTAAGTAATGGTGCATGTTGCTCAAAAAGATGAATCAGATGTGAATAGAAAAAGGAGAGCATATCGTTGACGTCATGTTCATAAATAGTATATAATATGGAATGCGACCCATATCACTGAGGAATGAAGCATTATTGAAACTATGGAAGTCGCGGTAAAATATATATTTTCCTTTTTTTTGGCAATTATTAATCTCACGTAAAACAGCCAGGTGGTCCGAGACTCCAGGAATATCGAGAACTTGAACACATGCAACTCGTTCTACATCAGAGACTATCAATATATCAAGGAAAGTTTGAGAATTATCAGTGATGCGCGTAGGTTCATTAACTGCTAGTATATAATATGGAATGCGACCCATATCACTGAGGAATGAAGCATTATTGAAACTATGGAAGTCGCGGTAAAATATATATTTTCCTTTTTTTTTGGCAATTATTAATCTCACGTAAAACAGCCAGGTGGTCCGAGACTCCAGGAATATCGAGAACTTGAACACATGCAACTCGTTCTACATCAGAGACTATCAATATATCAAGGAAAGTTTGAGAATTATCAGTGATGCGCGTAGGTTCATTAACTGCTTGTTTTATATTGAAAGAATCAAGAAAGTTGTTTAAAAGGACAATACGCCTATCCTTTTTGAGGAGATCAAATTGAAGACTTGGCAATAATTACAAAATGAATTAGAAGAAAAATACAAAATTTTTACCAATTTTCAAATATGTCAAACTAAATTGTATGTAAATCCTACATTCAGATAAATAATTTTGAAACATATTTTCCTGATTCTGCATTTTCTATATCTGATTGTTTGAATTTCAATAAGTTCTTTTTTGTATATTTTCCTTTGCAGATATTGAATTTTTAAGGAACCCAAAAGAGATTATTTTCCAATGATCTTACAATAGAAACATTTTGCGTACGAAACGAGTCTGAAATCGATTGAATGTGAATCCTCCCCTAGGCTGCTCATTTTATTCAGCTCAAAATGTTCGAATCCTACTATACAACAAAAATATTGCGAGGTGTAAAACTTTGGATCTGACTTTTTAAGAACACTGTATTAAACACTCGATCTGCTGAATCTTTCGACCAGAGATCCTTGATATTAGTCTTACTGTAACTGCATTGTTGTTCTGAAGATAACAAATAACATTATATCGATGTTTCTGATTTTACCAACATCTTATAGATTGCAGATTGAATCTTCATATATATTTATATACCTACTATGAAACATAAATAATGCGAGGTGTTAAACTTTGAATCTGACTTTTCAAGAACACTGTATTAAACACTCGATTTGCTGAATCTTTCGACCACAGATCCCTGATATTAGTCATACTGTAACTTTATTGTTGTTCTGAAGATAACAAATAACATTATATCGATGTCAATTCCATGTAGAATTAAAAAAACTTCTTCCACGTTCAACTGATATTTTTGAAAAATGAAAAACCAAACAATTCCTAACTCCAAATACCGAAAATTTACATGTTATGATTCATCATTCACTTACCGCATTTGTATGAACGTTCATGTGGCGATTTTCTTGCGATTTGCGAATATTCGCGACGGTATGAACAAGCCTTTATTCACACTATTTCTCAAAGAATAAAAATTGTTAAAATGAAAAAGAGACAGAGTTATAGGTTCTACAGTCTTCCGTATGTTTCCATTGAGACACCACCTCCCGGAACCCGGTTTCAATGAAAATCAAATAGATGGCTCTGGCGATGTACGCGTTTCGTACAGACATTGACCGACTATACAGCGGGTCCCTCCGGGAACTGCATCGATCAATAAATATATACAAAAGCATAGGTGGGCCGAATTTGAAAATTTGAGATTTTACTATTGTTGATTAGTGCTATTTGGCTAAAATATTTTGAAGATTGTGGCACTTCCGGTTGTACTGGAAGTGGACCCCAACTTCGCTATTTCAAATGGGACACCCTGTATATTATCAAAGCTTTAGATTTTACGCATGATTCTGAAAATGTTGTAATATGATTTATACCCAAGTCTAACCGATTTCGAAATATTTCAAATTTTAAGTTGAAAATTGTGTTTGCAGACCACAAAAATATATTTTTTCATTTATGGACATGATCATTTATTTTCGATCCTGTGTATCATATGAGAGGAACCAATTCAGCAGAATTTTGATATCAATTCGATTAGAGTTATACAGGGCGTTCGCCAGAAAATTATATAAATTCGGTTGAAAAAATTCTCATGAAGCAGACTATGAATAATGTTATCTATGCCTACACTCAACAGTTTTCGAAATATTGGCGAATTTTAACATGTCTCAGTTCCATAGTGAATGTAATAGGGTTATCTCAAGAACATGTCGACACTCCCAACGAACAAAGACGTAACTCATTTTTCATCATATTTCAGGAGAGCCAAAATACTGTTTTTTTTTTCAATATTCATGTCGAAATACAACTTTTTTCAAGTAGATTTCTTCGTAACTACTTGGTATAGAGATATGGCTTTTTTATCGTCAGCATCAGTTTTTTAAGCTGAATACGCCTACACTTATAAACGAAAATATCTGTAACTTTATTACGGCTTTGTTCGTTGGGGGTATCGATGTGATATATTTGCCATTCGGTATCCGCAGAAGCAGAAGCCCTCACAAAACCCTGTTAAATGAATTATAGAAAACTTCAAAAGCTTTGGATCCGTCCAAGCAAGAGTGCAGAGAAACAAGGCAGTTGTTGATGATGAAGATATTGAAATTGCCATTTTGGGATATTTTGCGGCATATCCAACAATATCATTGAGACAAGTTGCAAGAGAATCAGGATTGCCAAAAAATTCAGTAGGTACTTACATAGAATACTGCGCAAACATAATTTCTCCATAGTTCAGTAGCTGAAAGAAACAGATTTTCCACGAAGAGTGAGATTTTGGGAATTCATTTCAACTTGGTCGCAAGGGAACGAATTATTTTTTGATAATATTATATCGACAGACGTAGCTGAATTTACAAAGAATGGTGTCTTTAACCAACATAATTGCCATTACTGGAGTGACTCAAATAAACATGTATTCAGGGCACTGAATTTTCAAGAGTTTGGCAGTTTAATATTTATTGGGCGATAAGAAGTGACAGCGTCGTGGCACTGCATTTTTATCAAGAAAACTTAAATGGTAAGTAAAAAATGGATGTCAATTCCGAAACAAGAATAGGATGAGATGTACTTTTTTTTGTAGGTGAAGGATATTTGATTATTTTGCATAATTTCTAAAATGGGTAATTGGAAACTTCACCAATCGCTAACCATAGAAACCTATTTTATCAACATGACGGGGCACCTCCGCATAATGGTCACTTAGTCAATACTCGTTTACGAGAATTGTTCCATGACCAGTGGATAGCCAACAATGGACCATTTCTTTGGCCACCCCGCTGACTAGATTTATCGGTGCTCGATTTTTTCATTGAGTCTATGAAACTCAATTGACTACCATGGAGAATTGTATGCACCGAGTGAGGAATTCATTTGAGAATCTCAGACCTGATTCAATACGAAAAGCAACACATCAAGAATTATTAGTGAGATGTGAAAAATGTGTGTTAACTGGGATGCAGTCACTGAAGTCAAGTAAAGAAATTAACGACTCCACCCTCATTAGCTGCCATTTGTAAAAGGCTCGTGATATAGTATATTATGTAACAATCGTATGAAAGTCCTTTAAAAACAAGTATCTTCAGCACGACTGCAGCGTAGCGGAGTTTCTTCAATTGTATCATTAAAAAGGTCAATATTAATTTATCCTAATGTATCCAAATGATCAAAAGATGATCATTGTTGTTCAAAAGTGTTTGCATCTTCAGTTCATTCTGTTGAATCAATATGTTCTAATCAAAGATTCCTTCATTTCAACGAGATTGAGTCGACATAAAAATATTGTAATCAACTCGAATCAAAATGTAAATAATGATTTCGAACATTAACGCGGTCGCTTTGCTCACGCGGTAATATATCCCAATCATTAATCGCCCTCATCAATACACTCATTGATAAATAACTATTGATCGTATTTCAGAAGATGATCAAGAAGAAACTGAAATATTGGTCGCGGTATGAAAAATTATAGTAATTTGGTGTTGGGATAAAATTCCTGTGTTTCTATATATTAACCAAGTCAGGACTCCGTTGCACAATGGGTTTTCAGTTGACAAATTTTTTCATCGGTTTTACTCATACTCATAAAAAATTTCCAAGTTACATGGTAGTACATATCAAGAATATGCCAACTTTACTTCCCAGATGAAGCCCAGGATAATGTGAACTTTAATTATTTTCAACATATTTATTGTAAATGTGAGCTTCGTAGCAGATAAAGTATTTGATTGTTCGAAAAACGAATTTTAGATAACTCTTGAAGAATCTATTTTTAAAATCGGAGTATTAAACTGGCGCGTTACTAAACCTTAGGATGGCGACAGTGACACTCTTAATAAATTCATTTCACAAACAATTTATAATTTTCGACCCTGAGAACCACCACTTATGAAGTCTGAACGAAATCGGACCATAATTTTAAATCTTGTTCGCCATTTTGGAGCCGCAATTTTCTTTTTTTCCTTATTAAAATTCCATAGTTTATTGTCACCGAATTTATGCCAAGTTAGCTTGCAAATGAAGTGTCATAATTTGCAATACGGATCGGTTATGTTTTCTGCAAGAGGGTACCAAAATAGAAAGTTAGGTAGAGAAAATTGATATGGCTGAATTCCTTATGAAATTACCTTTTTAATGATATGTCACACTTACTACTTTCCCTATTCAAATTGTTTGGGTGATAGTGACCAAGGGATGGGGGGGGAGAGGTATGACAGTTGTGATTATGATAGGAAAATGTTCCCCTTGGATTAAAAATCGACGTGTTTTGAAGATATTTGATCTGTTTCGTTTTCTGTACCCCACCCTGTATAAAGGGAATAATCTCATAAAATTTGGTGGGAGAATCCAGGTATTGAGAATCGGTAATGATACAAACTTAACACAACCTCAAAAAATGTTCCAAATTTCTCATTACGACAAAACGGCATTGAGCACATTTATAGCTGAGTGTACAGGTACTTTAAAAAAAAATAATAACTTTGAAAAACCAGCTTCACTGAAAGAGGCAATAGCCTATGCTAATGAGTTTAAAAATTTTGAGAGATTCTATGAAAATATTTCTGAAATGAAAAATGCAACCCCCAGAAACTATCATTGAACAGACAAGCATTTGCAAGACACTAACAATGAAACATTAGTTATCAACCTCAATTTGAGTCTCGAAATCTGAAATATTAAAATTTTGGAAACACTTATCCAACGAACAGCCAAAATTATCAGCTAAGGCGAAATCCAAATTCTTCATTTGAAGATTGCATTCGAACGTGTCCGAAAATCCATGCCCCTCTGAATATTTGAACATTGATGATCTTTACAATTATAGACCGGTCAATTCAAGGCCAGTATCAATTTCAGTACCAAGATCAGTTTGAGAACTACAGTTCTGAGCACGGTCAGTCCTCAATTGACGATATTGATAACGACGGGGATTATATAAAAATTCAATTACCGGCACTACAATTTGTTATAGATTCAAGTAGGTCAATGCCCATCATCAGTCCTTCAATTTTTGAGAAATTATTCCCAAACATTATTATTTCATACATTACTATCATTAAAACGAATTTGGGAAGTGAAAATATTGAGGCATCGTGCACTGGTGCATCATGCTCAATTGCGATCATGAAATTGATTGAAGAAGTTAGCCTCACATTTTCTGTAAATATAAATGAGAAAATTATAAAAATAGCCCAGTTAGCGTTTTTGAAGGAAATATAATAATCGAAAGACAAAACTCAAGTAACTTTGTCATATAGCAAATTTTGACTTCAGAAAAATATGAACAATCTCCAGTAGATATAAAAAATTTAACAATAACATTGCTCAAACCCGTTTTAGTCACCCAGCTCGTAACACAACAATTTGAAATTTATAGAAACATTGATTAACCCACAAGAACAGGCAGACGAAGATTTAAAAAAAAAACGATATTGAAAACTTGATCCGTACCAATCATATGAATTTCAAGGAAAAATCATTGACTCTAAAAAGTTGCAAGAATAATCTGACATATTCTTGAAGCCAGGCGATGAACTGTCATTCACCTCAAAGATCAAACATGTCATTAGAACAACAGAAAAAATCACAATGCATGAAAAATCCTATCGGTACCATCATATTCACAAACAAGAGGTCCAGGAAAAAATTCAGTAAATGAGATTGTTAACATTCTATGAATTTGAAGGAGGTAAGGTGGCTTCCTTAGTCTGTCAAAAAAAGACAATGGTTTGGTGCTTACCTGAAGTCGATCCAATTTTCTTCCTTCTCCAGTTTTGACTGGTGTTGCAACCTCTTATTAAATATGGGGTTGGACTGTATATCTGATTGTTCAGTAAAATGTTTTTACATAAAATCGTTGCGATTGCGAGTTAGGCACTTTGAGAAAATATGTTGTCGAGGTCATCGAAATACTACTGTCTTGCCATTTAAATACGACCCTTTACGGTGAAAAACACAGAATTCGGCCCAGTCTGACAGACATGAAATATATTCATATACCAGGTGTACCGCGATGATGTAAATGCTAGAATTTATTGTAGTTATGAATTTTATTGAGAAATATTATAATATAAGAATGTAGACTTAATTCCTAACACTAAATAATAATAACAAACAAAAAAAATTATTGTAAACATTTCCGCCGACCAAAATACATAGTATTTTAACCGGGATGTGGTAGAGGGCAGAGTTTGACAAGATGTCTCTGAAATATACCCTGTTTTGTCTTTACCGTCGCGACTCTCACAATTCCATCCGCCCCTGGATGAGTTTTAATTACTCTACCTAATCCCCACTGCAGAGGTGGTAGAGTTTCGTTTTTGAGAACTATCAAATCTCCAATTTTCAAAGGTTTTCCTTCAGAAAACCATTTTTGCCGTTGTTGAAGAGAATGAACGTACTCTGCACTCCATCGCTTCGATATATGTTGTTGGAAACTTTGTAGCATTTGCCACCGATCGAGGGTATTCGATGTCAAATGGGTGAGATCTGGGTTAGGAAAAGATGTATGTGGTTGAAGTGTTAAGGAATGTCCACGTGTCAATGCAGTTTAATCATTGGCATCAGAACTCAGAGCAGACATCACTGAGGCCATTAAAATGGGATTAGCCTGGAGCGCTAAAAGATAAATGAATTTTTTCTGTCTCAGCTGTTTCTTTCATAAGCTCAGAGAGCGTTGCGCAACAACGAAGTTGGTTCCCCGGTCGCAAAAGGTACGAGAGCACCGACCTCGTCGACTAATAAATCGGCGAAGCAATGAAGGCGTCAGATGATGAATCTGGCACTAATTCTATGTGAATTGCTTTGGTTGCAAAACATATAAAAAGGCATATTTGAGCCTTTTGCGATTTGATACCCCTACCTTTTCCCATCGTTATGTAAAAAAGGCCACCATAATCAACACCCACACATAAAAAAGGTTTAATCATAGTAATTCTTGGTGCAGGTAAATTACTCATGAAGGATTGTAAAGGAAGGGGCTTCACTCGAAAACACATATAATATTTCGAAATAGCTCTTTTGGGAGAGAGTATCCAAAAATGTTGAGCTATGAGAAAGTGCAAAGTTTGTAATCCAGGATGAAAATTTTCTTGATTCTATTATGAGGTCGGTTAGACGATTTTTACGAGGAAGTAAGGTTTCTGTTCGTAAAATAAACCCGAAAGCTGTAAACGACCTCCAACCCTGAGGATACCGTCTTCCCCAATGAAAGACCTAATTTGCGGAAACACTTTGGCAAAGAAGTTCGATTTTCCAATTTTCAATCTCGTGGGAGAATGCTACGTATTGAACACGCTTTACCAAAACCAAAAGTGTTTCATGAAGTTCTTCCTCTATAAAAGCAGCACTCAGCTTCCGTGTCCAAACTTTCTTGTGTCTAACGGAGCGGATACAATACGCCAAAATGCGTTGTATTTTGCGAAGGGTGGAAAATTTTTCCAACAAATTATCCAAATTATCGAGGGACATGAAGGAACTTAAGCAGATATTTCTTTCTTCTTCACATATTTCAGAAGATTCTGAGTTAGGTTTGTAGGACGGCCAATTAATTTTAGGCTTTTGTAACCATCGAGGTCCATTGAACCACAAGGGATGGTTAAGAAGATCAGAGGGTAATAGTCCACGAGATGCATAATCTGCGGGGTTCTCATGAGAATGGACATAATGCCGCTGTGAAGGGGAAATTCTTTCTTGTATATAACTCACCCTGTTACTAACGAAAGTCTTCCAACGATGAACAGAATACTTGATCCAAGCAAGGGTCACCATTGAGTCACTCCAAGCGCAAACTTGTGAAACTTGAAAGAATCCATCAAATATTTTCAGAATATAATCTAACAATGATGATAAGAAAACTGCTGAACACAATTCCAAGCGAGGTGTAGACAATTTTTTGAGGGGAGCAACCTTTGACTTTCCACAAATCAACTTTCAAAAATCTCATTGGAAACTTTGAATCGCAGGTATGCAACTTCGGCATAACCCTTTTCCGAGCTATCAGAAAATTCATGTAGCTCACATGAATTATTATCATATACCAAAATATAGCGAGAAATTTTCAAATTGGAAAGAGAAGGGAGTTCATTTCTATAACGATCCCATTTTGAGTTGTCTCGGGAGGGGGTATTTTATCCCAATCACAACCTTGATTCTGAAGAAATTGGATTGAATGTTTTGCGAAAAATAACAAAGAAGCCAAAAAACCCGGAGTATCAAATATCCTCGCGATTTCTGATAGGATAGTCTTTTTTGTACAGGGTTTGTCAAAAATTTTAATGTCATAAGAGATGCCACTTGAGACCTAATATTTTGATAAGCTGGTCATCTGTGTAAAAATTGATTTCTGGCTGCTGACAATTTTCTGAAGAAAAACCTCTCAGGGGTTCAGGGTTATTGCTGGACCATTTTCTCAAATGGAAACAACCTCGTTTTAGCAATTAATCCATTTCGTAAAGATTTCGTTTCCTCCAAAGACTGACCTCCTGAACATATATCATCTGCATATATGTCTCTTATCAATATCTGAGATGCTTCAGAGAAATCGTCCTTTTTGTCGAGGACTAGTTGAGTCAAAACTTTAAGATGAAGGTGAGGACTGGTGCAAATACCAAAACTGACACGTGTTAGATGGAAATCTTGTATGGGATCGTCAATCGAAAATCGCCATAAAAGGCGTTGAAAATCTCTGCGAGATTCTTTCACAAGTATTAGCGAAAACATACTCTAGATATCTGCTGTGAAAACGAATCTATGAAGACGAAAACACAGCAAAAGAGCGACGAGATCTTGCTAAATTTTCTTCATGTCAATAGGGTATCATTCAAAGACAACCCTGAAGACGACTTTGCAGATGCATCGAAAACAACTCTGAGTTTGGTTGTAGGGCTGGTGGGATTGAAAACACAGTGATGAGAAATGTAATAATTATTTTCATAGGGAGATGGAACTGGTGTAGGTTCCATGAAATCGCTATCGAAGTAATTTTTCATAAATTTTTAGTATTCGAGAGAGAGTTCTGGATTCTGATACAGACGCCATTCCAGAGAGTAAAATCTTTTGAGAGCATGTGAACGAGTCCCTGTGAAATAGGGTTCAGAGTCCCGGAAGGGCAGAGAAACAATATATTTTCCAGAAGAGTGTCGAGAATGAGTTTTCTCGAAAATATTGTCACATAGTGTATCGTCAGCCGGGAAAAGGAATTTCTCCTAACTACCAAACTAATTTGAGGGTGTTTTCCAGAGATAACTCACAGGAAACCAAAAGAGAATTTATTTCTGAACTGGAGGGAAGGCTGGCAGAACTCATTTCTCCCATCATATCCCATCCATATATCGTGTTGAAAGCAGCAGAATATCCTGCACAAGGTTCTGTTTTTCCGTTCGACAAAATTAATGAAAAAACATCTGCACCCAACAGCATATCAATCGGCCCAGGAACATTGAAGTGTGAATCTGCCATTTATATTTGCTAACTGATGCCACTTCTCAATAGAAAACTGTGACGTTGGCATATTAAAACAAATTCTGGGAATAATTGACAATTTATCTTGTATTATAATTCACATGTTACGTAAGGGGAAGCTACGGAAGTCATATTTCCCAAACCATTTATGGCGAGAGAAGATGGAGATTTGTTCAAATTCAAACGGTTGGCACAACCTTACGTTATGAATGAATTTTAGCTAGCGGAGTCGAGAAGCATACGCACAATCTGATATTTTCCTTCAGAGTTAAGAACTTCAACCTGAGCAGTGGAAAGTGGAACAGTAGTTTTTGGGAGGACACTAGCGAAAGAACTTACTTCATTAACCGCATGAGCCGTTGTTTCCGGTGTAGAGCTTTCGGAATGATTAATTTCATAGTAGATAGGACCAACATTGTCAAAATGCAAAAGTTTATTGTGAAACTTTTTGTTGAAAATATGACAGCAAGATTTTGATATGCAAAATTTCAAAGTATGTCGGTACCCTACGCAATTTGAACACCATTTATTCTGCTTTACGAGAATATATCCCTCTTTCGGAGTTTTTAACAAACATTCATGACATCTATAAAGATAATGATTCGGTTTACACAAAGGACATTTCATAGAGTTTTCTTTTGCGTTCGTGAGTAAGGTAGATGAAACTCTGGGAGAATTACGATATTTCTGAAATTGGGTTTGTTGAGAACTACTTTTGTTTTGAAAATTCTTCGAATTGTTTGACGATATTACGAGTAATACTGATTTAAATGCGAGGCAGCGCGTGTCGAGAAATGTATAGAGTGAATTATAAGTTGGTATCCCTGCAGAGGCATGCTTAATTCCGAAACGTTTTAGTGAGTCTTTATCGATTTTTTCAGTGAGAAGGTGAAATAGAACAAAATGTCATTGTTCCACACTAAAACCAAGATTATTAAGAGCTTGTAAATCATTATTAAATGTATCCAATAAACCTCTCAAACCAACTAAGGATTCTGTATTAACTTTAGGGTATCATTGATCTCATCCCAGTAAAAAAAATACTTGAGCCCTTTTATTTTCATATCTTGCATTCAAATTTTTATAAGCAATATCATAGTTATCATTATCAAGTGGAAGACTTCTTATCAATGAGAGGGCCTCTCCAGATAATACCGATATCAAATATTGAAACTTTTCAAGTTTTTGAAGTTGTTGAATTTTGGTGTATTAAGGAATTATATAAGCCAATAAATGTAGGCCAAGACCTGAGAATACCATCAAAAACAGGTATATTTAATTTGGGAAGCTTGATATTTGAATTTAATATTTGAGGACTTGAAGAAAAGTTGTGGGGAGACTCGGGTTAAGACTCGGGGCTACCTTTTCAAAGAGGTCGTGATAAATAGCTTTTACTTCAAAATATTGAGAATCCACTACTAATCCCACATTCTTTTCAGGAGAGATATCTCCATCTTCTTGCTGTGCGATATTCTCAATTATAGAAGTATGTTGTGAATTGAATTCTTCATAAATATCAGCTGAATGATTAATCTCATCTTGAAAATTGTATGCTTAGCAGGATTATTTACTGCAGTTTGGGCACATTGATAAATATCAAACGATCTATCAATTGCAATCTCGCGTGATGCACGAGCTTGCTTGAGCTGTTTCACAGACATTTTTCAAATTACTAGTACCTAAACCGTAACTGAAATGTAATATAATCTTACAGGTGCACTGATGAGAAACTCCGTATTCAAGTGAATACAAAGTAAGCAAATGAGGTGAAAAAATGTAAACAACTTATGGAATAGAGTGTGAATAAAGTGTGAGAGTGCGGCGACCGTTGGACGAAAAACAAAATAATACACAAAAAAGGGGATTCCAACTGGCATTTCAATATATTGAAGGAATAAATCCAAGGTCATTCCAAAATCGAACAAATACAAGTAAAAACACGATTTTATTTTCGAAAATTCTAACATTCACTGAAATGCGGTTCGAAGTAACCAAAAAATGTTAACATTCTATGAATTTGAATGAGGTGAGGTGGCTTCCTTAGTCTGTCAAAAAAGGAAAATGGTTTGTTGCTTACCTGAAGTCGATCCAATTTTCTTCCTTCTCCAATGTTGATTGGCGTTGCAACCTCCTTTTCACTATGGGGGTGGACTGTATTTCTGATTGTTCAGTAAAATGTTGGATTCCGAAATTTTTTAACATAAAATAGTTGTGATTGCGAGTAGGCACTTTGAGAAAATATCAACACAAATACACGTTATCGAGGTCATCGAAATACTACTGTCGTGCCCTTTCAATTCGACTCTTCACGTTGAAAAACACCGAATTCGGTCTAGTCTGACAGACATGAAATATATTCATATATCGGTTGTACCGAGAGGATGTGAATGCTAGAATTTATTGTAGTTATGAATTTTATTGATAAATACCGGGTGCCTACGTAAGTATTGCCTACGGAATATCTCAGTTATTGTATGAAGTAGGTTTGTGAAATTTGAAGCGTCGATATAATGACATAAGAGCTAGAATTTGAGCATATTGACATGTCGAAGTTAACTTCCGGTCTGACCGGAAGTAACATCAACTTTCTTATTTTAAATGAAAACCCTATTTTTTTTTCTTTTCGCTTTATTCAGCATTCAATTCCCTTTCTAATGACATATCACAAGTTGGTATCTAACCAGAAACTAGATCAGAAAAAAATTATTATTGAAATTCACCGAGTAGGCCGTGGAAGCAAAATGAAATCCAAAAATTGAAAAGTTGGCTATGGAAACCATACGTCACTTGATAACAGTTGCTACTGCTGTGATATTTCATTTTCATTCGTCGGCGTTATAAAAAGCCGCCAAAAAAAATATTGGAAAAATTGGGAAAAAACAATACTCTGTAGGTCCATAACTTAAATAGGAACATACAACTTTTTCTTGCCTGTACTATTCAGCATAACCATTCCTTTCTAATGATATAATAGAAAGTAATTTTTTGACATGAAATACCAAAAAATCCAATTATTATTCTTCAAATAACAAAACAGATTATCGCCATACGTAAAAATAACATTAAAAATAATGTGGAATGATTAAATATATTCTGTAGGTTCTAGGTTAAATAGGAATATAAACGTACTTGGTCTGTGCCATCGTCCATAGATATTCTAATATCTACCTATGGACGATGTTTGTGCTATTCAGAATAATCATTCCATTGCAATAATCATTCGAACCAAAGTATTAACAAGTAGGCTAATTAAGATGTATTTTGGAATGAAACAAAAAAGAAACGAGAGCTCTCACGAACGCTGCTATCCATATTATTTTGATGTTCGAAGTAGTGTTTTTGATTCTGCCATTTTAAAAGGGTTTGGAAATCGAAATCAGTTAGTAGAATATTCAAAAAATGCCCCGTTATTCACGAACCGAACAAATTGACATGCTTCTCATTTATGGTGAATGTTTAAAAAATTCTTATGCCGCTGAACGATTGTATTTAGAGCGATATCCAGGGAGGCAGCAACCGTCAAGAAGGTATTTCCAGTGGCTTGAAGAAAAATCAAGAACTGAGCCTGATGTTCACGAAGACCAAGAAGCATTTGTTATTAATGAGGAAACTGAAATTAATGTATTAGCTTTAGTACAATATGATAGCACAATTTCCTCAAGGCAGATTGGCGCCAAATTTGGAATTCATTAACAACCTACCAGCGGAAATAACTGAGAGAATGTACTTCCAGCGAGATGGCGCCCCTCCGCATAATTCAAGAATAGCGAGAAATTATCTTCAAAATCGCTTTCAAGAGAGACTTATAACAACCCATGGTCCAGTCAGGTGGCCACCAAGGTCACCTGATCTTACTCCGTGCGACTTTTTTCTATGGGGGCATCTTAAAAATAGGGTATACTCCACACAGCCTACAACTCTACATGAGCTAGAAGTAAAAATTCGTAGAGCTTTCCAAGATATCACGCCCCAAATGTTGAGAAACGTTTTACATGAAAATATCACCAGAGTCAATAAATGTATTGACGCTGAGGGAATGCATTTCGAACATTTGTTTTGAATTGGATTTTTTGGTATTTCATTTCAAAATATTACTTTCTATTATATCATTAGAAAGGAATGGTTATGCTGAATAGTACAGGCAAGAAAAAGTTGTATGTTCCTATTTAAGTTATGGACCTACAGAGTATTGTTTTTTTCCCAATTTTTCCAATATTTTTTTTGGCGGCTTTTTATAACGCCGACGAATGAAAATAAAATATCACAGTAGTAGCAACTGTTATCAAGTGACGTATGGTTTCCATAGCCAACTTTTCAATTTTTGGCTTTCATTTTGCTTCCACGGCCTACTCGGTGAATTTCAATAATAATTTTTTTCTGATCTAGTTTCTGGTTAGATACCAACTTGTGATATGTCATTAGAAAGGGAATTGAATGCTGAATAAAGCGAAAAGAAAAAAAATAACAGTTAAATGAAAATATAATAAGACCTTCATGCAGCCCGTGGTCGTCCCCAATTTGGATTGAATCCAAAAAACTGGACGCACCAGGGGAACAAAAATGGTGTCTGGTGGTCGACTATCAAAAAAGATAGGAGAAAACGATCAATGACAGGTATCCAATACCAAATTTCACTGATATATTTGACATGCTCGATAGAGCCCAATATTCCACCGTCCTTATCAATGGATTATCAATTTAGATGAGTGAGTGTTCAGTTGGAAAAAGTACTTTCAGGATGTAAAATGGTCACCTTGGGCAATCAAGAATTCTGTTTGGGTTCGAAAATGCACCGTCAACATTCCAAAGAGTCATGGATGAAGTTCTCAAGGACCTACAAAATGAAATGCGTTTTTTGCTATGTTGCGCGATGCTTGACTAAAAATTCAACTGGATGAATTTGAATTCCTCCGAAAGAAAGTAGAATTTTTGTAACGCCGGACGGTATAAAATAAAATCGAATTGTTGTTATATCCATCAACCGGTTGCATCCCTACATGCAACCCTCAAAAGTCAGAGACTTGAACGAGCTATGGGAAGACGAAGCCCTTACCTTTCAATATGTGTGATGCCATGCACGCGACCAGTGGCAGTGCTGAGATTCGAACTCATGCTCCTTCGGATGTTTGGCTTATGGAGCGAGCACTCAACCCGCATGACACCGTGGCCAATTACCTTTCAAATTCAAATGGCAGTGCCGTCGAGGACCTGTTCGAAAACACTCCTATTCCAAATAAGCTAAGAATTGGTCCCACCCAACCAAAAATCAATATTCTTTCAAATTTTCAGCTGAGACCTCAACTGAACGTGTAACAAAATATTGAAGAAGACCTAGAAAATGCCCGTACCTCTGTCGAAAGCCCTATATTAACAATACCTGTCACCGATCGATTTTTGAACACATATAAAAATCAATTGGCCGTGACATGTGGAGACACTGACAATGTAAAAATCAAGAGAGAAATTCTTTTTGGTAATATTCGACTCTACGTCACTTTTCGATAAATTATCTAGGAGACCAAATTGTCAATTTTGAGAAAGAACCTAGGCAGAATCATACTCTGTACATCAAAACTTCATCGCTACCTGAAACCTATATAAGATTCTTTCAAAAACTCTTTTCAAAATCAGAATTTCTGACCGACGTAGAAATTGAAAACGATTAATTATTTATTATTGGACCAATATGTTGCAAGACATATAAAGGTATATGAACAACTGTGAGACGTGTTTAAAAATTAAGTACGATTAAAATTCCACCGTGATCAAATCCAATTTAACTCCAACCACCTCCAAACCTTTCGAACATCCTATAGAAGTTTTTATGGTATAGAACCAGACATATTTGACAATAATCATGGACACTTTTTTACCTTATGGCCAAGCATACCCCCCTAGATTCAGTAAAAGAAATATCTATTGTAGAAGGTCTTTTGAATTTTGTTGCACATCATTACCCCAAAAAATAACCAGTGGTCGGTGGATCAGCAGTCTAATGCACAGGACGTTCGAAACTCCAGCATAGCGATAGTCGGTTCGAGCTCGATGTAGATACAAGAGAATTCTTCTCATCTACTTTATATCGGATTGATAGGCGACCGCATGCCTTGTTGAAAAGCAAGTGTATTGTGAATTGTCTAGATGCCAATCTCGTCTGGTGCTAGCTTGGAGTGCACACCAACCACCCGAGGTGGTGCTGTAGGTTTTCCGGGATTTCCTATAGCTGAAAAGTGAATACAACACCAAAAAATCAGTAATTCGCCCCGGAGCGCCACGGCAAATAATAATAATAGCCGTCCCCTACCCGCACAGGCTATGCCTTTGGTTACATTCAACGAGTGTTTATGAGGGTATTATTATTTTAATTATTATTATTATTGTGGCACTGAATTTAGAAATCAGGACTGGAAAAATGTTTGCCCCTCACATCGTATAGAACTTCATTACTGCTAAAAATAGTAATTCAAATTCTCCAGTAGAACGTTTTCAGTCCAGTCTTAAAGAACATTTGTGTTGTTTAAGCGAAGAAAATAAGACTCTTAACATTCGATCAACTCATAAAAAACATTGTGTAAAAAATGTAACTCCATTCGGAGTCAAAGGACATATCGATAATTTCAGTCCTTTCGATCTTAATGACAATATTGAAGCAACAAATCATATTCAGAATCATGAAAAAATCACCAAAAAGTTGTATGAAAATATCAAGGAGATCAATGAAAAATTCAAAGAGAGATTAATATCCAAAGTGAACGAAAAACCTCCTGATTTAAGTGGTTAAAAACAGCCTACATCAAAAACGAAAGCCTGCAATAAAAAATCACCCAAATTCATGATAACCAATTTGATTAAAGAATGAGACATAAAATTGATAACAGATTCGGGAAAATACTTTAAAAGCCCAGCTAGAAAACCTAGAAGTAATAAAAAAACAGTTTAACAGGAATCTCCAGAAAAAATTAGGTTTCTTTTCCTGTACCTGGTACATCGACAAGTACGATATATAGATGTTCAAATTACCTACCTGCATAACCTCATTCTTCCTATACGGTTAGGAAATGCCAGAATCATATTTACAAACAAACCTCTCTTCACTATTTAGATCGGAAATCAACTATTGATCTAGTCAATATTATGAGTATAAATTATCAATCAATCGAAAATAGTCTGATTAAAATAAATGCAAACTCAATATCATCATATCATTGGTGTGCCAAAAATTTGTTAATAAGTAACTGTATAATCGGAACAGCAAAAAAGAAACTTGAAAATCTCTCTCCTTCATACTCATACACTCATACTCATACACTCATAGGCTTCAAATATTAAATAAAAGAGGTTTGATGAATGTGATTAGTCGAGCTCATAAATGGCTTCTATGCAATCTAGATTCTGATGACGAAAAACGCTATAACAACAATGCTATCAATATTTTGAAAAAAATAGAACAACAAATAATTCAAGAAACAAATCTCCAAATATCCCTAATTAATTAAAAATTTTCAATCATTATAATGAAACAATCAGAATATTGAATGCAAACCAAGAGAAAATTGAAAAAGATTCTTATTGGCGGTTAGAAACGTCTGTGGTGTTACTGAAATAGACATATCGGATCACCGCCAACAGTTCTTTGGTATTGATATTGTCGGTTGTAAAATATCATATAATCATTACACCCTTTTGGTGTTTGTTGTATACATACCACCAACTGCTAATAACTTACATGTGCAAAACACCAGAATTACTCGAAATACTATATGATGAAAATCTACTAATATTTGGTGATTTCAACCAACCACTTTTTATAAATAGGGCATCAGAATATAGAAATATCAACCTACAAAACCTTCACCAATTTATCAATTTCTATGACCTGAAACAACACAAAAATGTGCCTAATAAGTCAGATCGACTTCTAGATCTCGTACTATCAAACAATTATGTCTGTCATGTCATTCATCATGACCTATCATTCATTCCCGAAGATGATTATCATCCAGCTTTGAATATTTCTCTGTTTTTTTTTAATTTTCGTAAAGCAAATTTCCCGTTACTCTATTCCTTGTTTATGAATAAAGATTGGTCAATTATTGAAAACTGTAACGATGTAAACTTGGCAGTTGACACTCTTTATGCAATAATTTATTCAATAATGGACCAATGTGTTCCTCTTAGACAGAATTTCACCAGTAAGTATCCACCCTGGTTCAACAAAAATATCATAAATGAAATCAAACACTAGGATAGATTATTTAAAAGATTAAAAACGAACTATTCAGAAACTATACGTGATCAATTTAGAAATCTTCGTAGGTCAATAAAAACCCAGATATCACAAGCCTACATCAAGTACAAACAGAAAGCTGAAAACTCGATCAGAACTGATCCATCCACACTTTGGAACTATATGCATAGTAAAAAAGGCACTTCAAGAATTCCGAATGTTTTATTCTTGAATGATATAGAGAACTGAAAAACCCGACTACAATAGTGAACGCTTTTGCAGAATTCTTTGAAAGTGTGTATGTTCCCTCTGATATTAAGAATTCTAACCTCTCAAAAAAAACAACAAATTTTTCCACAATCACTATAAATTCATTCTCTGAAGAAGAGGTTTTGCAAGCACTGAAAAAACTGAAACCAAAATGCACAGCTAGAGATGACAAAATTCCTAGTTTTCGAGTAAAAGACTGTGCTTACATTCTTGCAAAGCCACTTCAATTAATTTTTAACATGGCTTTAAAGACTGAATGTTTTCCTGATAGATGGAAAGTATCAAAAATATGTCCAATATTGAAGTCAGGGGCTCCAAATAACATTCTGAACTATCGACCCATAACAATTCTGTCCAATTTTACAAAGGTTTTTGAGATGTGTCTGTATAACAACATTTTTTCTAATGTGAGAAATAGTATAACTGCATACCAGCATGGTTTTATCAACAAACGCTCTACAATAACGAATCTCATGTGTTTTACACAAACTGTCAGCACTGCATTAGATAAACAGTCACAGATTGATACAATCTATACAGACTTCTCAAAGGCCTTTGATAAACTGAACTATCAAATTCTACTAAATAAACTGTTTTCTGTTGGTTTCGACAGTCAACTTTTGAATTTATTACAGTCTTATCTTCAGAATCGTACGCTATTTGTGGAATACAAAGGACACAAATCACTTGAATTTACTTCAACTAGTGGCGCTCCTCAAGGAAGTAATCTAGCTCCTCTTTTATTCTCTTTGTTCATAAATGATATCTATTCAAATATTTCTAGTAACATATTACTCTTTGCTGACGACTTGAAGATTTTTAGAGCCATCGAAACAACAGAAGACTGTCTTATTCTGCAGAAAGAAGTTAATTCGACACACGAATGGTGCATGCTAAACAAGCTTCCTCTGAATATTCAAAAATGTAAATTTATGATATATACTCTTGAACACAACAATATACAGTTTGACTATGCAATAAATGACGTCATATTAGAACAAAGTACAGAAACAAAAGATTTGGGTATCATATTCGATCAGAAACTCAGCTTCACGTTACATATTAATCAAATCACATCTTCTGCAAAAAGAATGCTTGGACTTATATTCAGGACGTGTAAATATTTTCGAAATCAAGAATGTTTTAAAACACTTTTTAATGCATATGTCCGATCCCGTCTGGAATATGGCTCCCTAATCTGGTCACTCATATACAATTTGCATATCCAACAACTCGAATCTTGTCAAAGAATTTTTATGAAATACATGGCCTTCAAACTGGATGGAGCATACCCATCCCAAGGAATTGATAATCGAGTATTGCTAAATAGATTCTCCCTCTTATCTTTACAGAACAGACGAACATATTTTGCTTGCATCCTCATATATAAATTGGTTCATAACCTGGTAGACTGCCCAGATTTGTTATCTCAACTAGATTTCCACGTACCGAGAATAAGTAGTAGAAACGAAATTATCTTCTATTTGCCTCTACCAAGTATAAATGTTTTAATAAAATCCCCAGTTTATAACATTTGTAAAATTTATAATAATTTCTATTCAGAATGTGATATTTTTGTTGTTCCATTTGGATGCTTCAAGCATGTAATTCGTAACAAGTTAATTAATTTACAAGTTTAAATAAAATCTGATTACAACCTCTCCTCACCCTATAAAGATGAAATATTCTCACTGTGTTCAACTCTCTGCACACTGCCAATTGAATTAGAATTCTACAATATATGACATTTTATCATATTATTGCATATACCAGTGTTTGTATTAGGTACATATCATTGTATTGTCCTATTGATTTTATATACTATATTTGTATTCGATTCTACTTATGCTCATTATGCATAGCTGTAAACTACAGTATATTGTCTTGTAATTGTGATTACTCATGTAAGACAATAAACCCCTTTTTTTTAAATTGCCAATCGACAGTTAGTCCAAGAATTGAAAAAATTGATAATTTTATCAGTTTTCAAGGATAACACAAATGAACCTGGACTGTCAAAATGTATATCACTTTTATAGACTATATTGAGGACGCCATCATGTTCTCGAAACTCAAATACTACATAATTCAATAATTTCTAGTTTGAAACTTTGAGAAATGATAAAATACTCCCAGAAAATATACTATGAGGACAGTGTTCCAAATTTCGAAAGTACGCTCACGTATTACCAATTTTTAGGGACACAAATAGGTTCTGTCAATACTTAATTGATTTTTGCTATTCATGTCCATATCATAAAACCTCTGGACCTTGATTTTGATCACCTGTATCTCATTATTCCAATTATGAAATAAATTCCCTCCGATACCCTCATTTCGCACGGAATGGTCAAAATGCCCAGTTTGAAAAAGAAGGCTGTCCAATATTAGAAAACACATACTACTGCCCAGAGAATTCTGAACTCGCGGACAACTGCCACCCCACAATTCCACAAATGGAAATAACCCAAAGAATGGGTAATTACTGGAAATCTATGTGGAAGAATCCATACCCAAGACGCACATTGTTCCTTGTTAACCCGAACAACTATATTTTGAATGCAAAACAAATTAATTCTCCAGTATTGATCAGAATTAGGAATCATGTCAAATCCAAATCAACGACAACAAATTCATTTATAATATATTCAGGCAGCAAGGCAAACCGTTGGTCCTACCAAAATTTAAGATAGCAAAATTTATAAACGCCGAATTTCACCAAAATCAATTCCGTTAAAATGTACGGCATCGTCGAAATAGTCGAACAGCTTAAAACTATTTGAATGGAGGGAAACCTGGGGCCAACCACTTCATGTTCTGGAACCGTATTGGCTATTGTGATCATTACCATTTTGCTACTGTCATTACTAAAAATCAGAGAACGAGACCGGAAAATCCTCGAGATCAGCAAGACAGACCATGGGACCCTCGAAAATAAGGATTCCAAAAAATACTTCGTTATTTTGCATCTTGAGGAAGGAGCAGTTTTACATGGTGGTAATATCAAGAATAGGTATGCCAACTACACGGAAACCCGAGACTTCATAGATGAAGTTTGAGATGATGTCAACTAAAATTATTGTTTTGAACTTATTCAATCTTTGTCTGAGCTTTGTAGCGAATAAACGGATTTGGTTACTCGAGAATCAAATTTTTGTTTTCCTTTCAAAAATCTGTTTTTGACTTCGAGATTATACTTCCATTAAAACGGAAATCCATCACTATTCATCGACAGCAGCTATCAAAAGCACGTTGATTCACTGTTTCGTAGCTGCCGTAAATATGACATGAGTGCGTAATAAGGACAGTATCCGAACGAAGATAATATCGAACGAAACCAGGGACGCACATAACCGTTCGAAACAGCCGCACTTGCTTTTTGCGGTGGAAGCTGCGGCAAACGAGCAACTAATGGCAGCGTTGCGCGTCTCAACCGAAACACCGTCAGCCACTAATGTGATATTTATGACTCTTTATCGGACACCAAAGGGGCTTGAATTCCCTTTGGAATGTGTAATGTAGTTGTAATATCTAAAAAGGATTTTCATTCCTTGTTTTGTCATCATTCTTTATCGAATGTCGAGAAACACTGAAATATAGGTTAATAGTTATCCATGTACTAGTTCCGTATTTTCACGGTATGTAATACCGTAATACCGTAATAATATGTAATATAATGAGGTAATGTTCTCTTTAGCTGTAGAAGCATTGACATTTGCCCTAGACACAATTCTCAACTAGAATTATTCGAATCCGAAGGTATCATTTACAAATAAATAGAACTAGCAATGGGGTCGATATTATACCATAAACTATAGACAAAAAATAGTAAGAATAATGAAACCACATGACGAAAAAGGATAATGACTGAGATTCATTGACGACGGACTGGATAGATCATAAAATGAATGAATAAAAATAATAAGAAGAAATTAGGGTTATTCATTAATTTTTGGTTTAATGGGATTCGTCGTAAGACATATACCCAGAGTCTCACCATATGTGTTATGCAAGAATCCGTCCTGCCCCGGCCTCTAACCGGCGTAAATAACACGGGCTTCGTCGGTGGATGAGGATTGTCTTGCTCGAAGCATTATCCTCACCCGTAAAATTAGGGTTATATCCGACTCAAAACTCAATTGCGTCAACAGATCCACTGTACTCTCAAATTCAAACCACTCGACCGCATATAAAAGGCCACCTATAACGTAGTTTTCTATAGAATGCTAAGAATGCCGCTTTGTAATGAAGCCTGGAATAACCACACACACAATGGTCACCATACCAGACAACTAACTAACCTCTTCAAACCCGGACTGCAATAAATTGTACATCGCCATCGGCCAAACAGAAAAAACTAATCCAGAGATATGAAGATCACAGAAAAGGATAAATAAACCCAATAACATGCAAATCCAACCTTGCCTCAGACGCAATATAGAACTATCATATCTTTTTTCTACGCCCATGTCTGTAAACGTCAAAAATCGCACTGTCAACATTCCTTGTAAATGACATTTAACAATAACATGTACGTAATGAGATCTCATAACATACACGTGCGTTTTGAGAGGAAAACTTAAACTTCTTGGTTTAAATAAATTAAAATTATACTTTTATTTATGTAAAACTTTATTTGGTCTATATACATAAATTTAGTCAATTAAAAAACATAAAAGAGGACGGCTCTGGACGTATAAGTGATATACACTATTTGTTCAGCTCCGTATTATTGCAGCCAAAAGTTACTACCAATACTGATTTGATTTTTGAAAGTTGTACCATCAGATAAGTGGAAGACGGAAAATTCAAACCTAACAAGCAGTAAGTGGAAACTCTGTTCACATCAATCGAGAATTGATTAATTTCTGCATGCACTAAACTCAATACGAACAAAAAAGTAAAGGTGTTTAAGATAAAAACTGTTCGAGGCAAACGGTCTTATCGCCGAAACAAATGCAGACAGGACCGTATTCAGCACCACTTACATTTCGTCGGGATTCATAACAATGTTTACCTCTAGCCAGGGGGCTTCTGACTACTGGAACCCCCAAAGCTCTCACCGATCGCAACATCCACAAACAGATAATCTCAATCAAAATATGTTGAAGAAGCAATATTCAGCAGTATTAAACCAACCAGTTTCAACAACATTTCCAGGCAAAAACCAAGCCATATTATTTAATGCCATCAATGAAACAAAAATTCAGGAATATATTCTCGCCATTGGTTCACTGATCGGCCCAAAAAATGTCATTTTTTGTTCAAGAATATCCAATAACCGAGTATGCGTGTATCTATCAAGTCCAGAAATTGTTGATTTGTTTTTGAACGAACATGGTCATATCATTGTCAATAATGAAATTCTGCGTGCACGAAAGTTGATAACTCCTTCCGAACGACTTGTTATGTCGAATGTCAGCCCAACTATACCCCACAATATATTGGAGAGAAAACTACAAGAAATAGGATTGACGCTCATGTCCCCAACAACTTTTCTTCGAATGAATATACCAGATCCGCAGTACTCCCATATCCTTAGTTTCCGCAGACAAGTCTATGTATCACCTACAGATCAAATTACAATTCCTGACTCAATTCTGGTTACACATGATAATACCCAGTATCGCATATTCCTATCAACAGACACTCTCACCTGTCATAGGTGCAAACAAGTAGGACACATAGCATCTCAATGTCTAACGATTCAAACTGAATCACACTCACAAGAAGAAATCCCCAGTCCAAGTCAAGATGTCGTAGGACCCGAGGACCAAGAAGATCCCAACCTGCGAAGCAGTAGTCAAACCACCGAAACTGAAACAATTCAACACTCAAACAAAAGAAGTATCTCAGAAATTCAAACACCTCCACCAAACAAAGGAGACGACGACCAATCATTGTTCAATAATTTCCGCAAACCGGAAGATGCCACCACGAAGAAACCTCGAGCAAGTAGTTCGAAAGAAGATCTCTCACCTATAGAGAAACTGATGCTCCCAACTGAAGAATATATTGAGGAAAATAGTGATTCTATGGTACTCACATACCAAGAACTGAGCGACTTTTTGGAAAATGTTCAGGGATCTAGCGATCCTCTGAGTGTATCCAAACAATATACCATCGACACACATGCACTCATCAATATGATCACCAAAGTCTACCCGTACTTCACAGAGAGAAGAATAAAATCGAGATGCACAAAACTGAAAAAACGATTGATGAAACAACTACTCATGAGTCAAAATCCCCCATTGACCGCTCTCTCGGACACAGACAGTGATATCTCATCCCAAGATACTTACTAGAACAGTAGCTAGACCTTACCGTTTACATTTTTCAATATCCTTTTTCTCTCGAAGACACGTTCATGTTACAATGGAATCTGAATGGATTCCATACTCAACTGGAGATGTTGAAATTACTTCTATCAGAGTACCAACCCAATGTAATATGCCTTCAAGAAACACACTTCAAAGGTCATACTACACATGAACTAAAAAACTATACCTCGTTCCATTAAAACAGAATAGAACAAAACAGGGCCAGTGGAGGCGTTGCCACATATGTACATAAATCTATCGATGCCAAAGAAATTACAATTAATACAACGCTTGAAGCGATCGCTATAGAAATAAATGTTCCGAAGAAAATACACATCTGCAACATCTATATCCCACCAAACAGAGACATCAACTACACTGAGCTGGATGATCTTATTCAACAAATCCCAAAACCCAGAATAATTGTCGGGGATTTCAATAGTCACATTGTTATATGGGGATGCGAGACAACAAAGGTAAAGGGTCGAATATTAGAACAAATCCTAGATGATCATCATCTAGTTATCTTGAATGATGGAAAAACAACCCGATTCAATTTCAGAGGAATTTCGAGCGTGATAAATCTGAGTATATGCGACCCATCACTGAAATTACTACTTTCTTTCGAAGTCCTTGATGATCTTTTTGGAAGCGATCATTACCCAATCAAAATAAATATAGAGAAGATTAGAGAAAGTTCGAAGCATCTTCCAAAGTGGAATCTCAAGAAAGCCAACTGGAACTCGTTTGAAAATGAAATACAATCAAGGGTACCTCAGTTCCAAATATACGATGATGTGAATGAAACAGTAGCACTATTCACAAAAACAATTATTAATGCAGCTGAAGTAGCAATGGGAAAAACAAAACCACTAAGGCGCAAAACTCCTGTACCATGGTGGAATGCAGAGTGTGAGAATACAATAAGAGCATCCAAGAAAGCATTCAACAAATACAAACGACACGGAACAGCAGAAAATCTTGTTGCATTTAAAGAACTGAGAGCTAAAGCTAGATGGACGATGAAAAATAGCAGAAGAGAGTCTTGGAAGAATTACGTATCCACCATGAATTCGTCAACCCCAGTGAATGAGGTCTGGAAGAAAATTCAACGGATAAAGGGCGGAAATACTGACATTGGTATAAATCGTATTGTACATCAAGGCGAAGAAATATCCAACATAGAAGAGATATCCAACATATTTGCAAAATCTTACCAAGAACACGCAAGCAACCAAAATTATACGCAAGATTTTCAAATGTTGAAAACCACGGAGGAAGCTGTACCCATTGAAATAGTCGTGAACGAAAATGAACCACTGAACGTACCGATCTCCTTAAAAGAATTCAACGATGCTCTCCAAACATTAAAAAATACAAGCCCAGGACCAGATGATGTACTCATCATTTTTATTCAGAACTTACCACTTGATGCAAAAACTCATTTATTACAAATCTTTAATCGTATATACCTAGAGAACCAGTTCCCGATAGCTTGGACACAAGCGATTATAATACCAATACTGAAGTCACAAAATCCCAAATCGGAATTAGAATCATATCGCCCAATTTCCTTAACATGTTCGATGTGCAAACTACTAGAGAAAATAATAAATAGAAGGCTCATATGGTATTTAGAAAAGAATAAAATACTCACACCCAAACAAAGTGGTTTCAGACAACAACGCTCAACAGTGGACAATCTAGTAGATATTGAAAGTTACATCAACGAAGGGTTTGCCAATAAACAAACAAGCATTGCTACTTTCTTCGATGTGAGCAAGGCTTATGATACGGTATGGAGACGATATATAATCAACAAACTCGAATACTGGGGCATAAATGGGCACATGTTGCAGTTTATCCACAATTTCCTGAATGAAAGATCATTCCGAGTAAGAGCCAATGGAATATTATCAGAAGCATACCGTCAAGAAAATGGCACTCCTCAAGGATCAGTTCTCAGCCCTACATTGTTCCTAATAGCAATAAACGACATAGTACTCAATATACACCCACCTGTTCAGGCCAGGCTATTTGCAGATGATCTAGTTATATACACCAGAGGAAAGAACTTCAATACTATGCAGCAAAACATACAACAATCTGTGAACAACATCGAGAACTGGCTAGAAAACACAGGTTGGAAACTTAATGTTCAAAAAACGAAATGTATTCACTTCTCAAGGAAATTAGATCCACCTGCTCCCGAACTCAAAATAAATAATGGCAACATACAATCAGTAAAGGAAATAAGGTACCTTGGTATGATATTAGACCAGAAGCTCAATTGGGAAAAACACATTAAACAGCTGAGGACTTCTAGCCAAAACGGAATCAACCTCATGAAAGTACTGAGTAACCATCATTGGGGTGCAGATAGCAAGACATTGTTATCATTGTACAAAGCGCTTATCAGATCTCGAATAGATTATGGATCCATAGTTTACGCATCTGCCCGCAAGTCAGTACTCAAAACATTAGACTCTGTACACAATTCAGCAATAAGATTATCTCTAGGAGCATATAGAACAAGTCCGGTAGAAAGCATGTATAGTGAATCCGGTGAACCTTCGCTTTCATTGAGAAGACAATACCTCAGCCTATCTTACGCTATGAATATACTGGCCAATGAAAATAATCCAGTGCATCATAATGTTTATGCTCATCGATTCCAGAACATATATCAAAATAAACCACGAACCACGCCACCTTTTTATGAACGATTCAATAGATACAAACATGATCTCGAAATTACCTTCCCAAAAGTGTTTCCCATGAATAATTCCAATATCCCACCTTGGTTGATCGAAATACCTCAGATCAATACAGATCTGTCAGTATTTAACAAATCCGAAACTCCTTCCAAAATAATCCTCAATAGCTTCAACCAAATATTATTCGAACATCAAGACTACACTAAGATTTACACGGATGCATCTAAATCTGAAAACGGAGTATCAGCAGCTATTGTAACACCCGCATCATATACTGGTTACAGACTACCGGAGCAGAGTACGGTATATACAGGAGAGACATACGGCATTTTTCAAGCGGTGCTATATAGTGAAAGGCAAACACTAAATAAAACCTTAATTATCAGTGACTCGTTAAGTGCCATCTACAGTCTACGTTCGGTATAGTCAGATAATCCACTAGCTATTATTCTGAAAGAAAGAATCCACAAACTGACACAGACGAACCAAGTGGTCAAACTATTATGGGTACCTTCACACATCGGAATTCCAGGTAATGAAAACGCTGACAAGATAGCCCGAGAAGCCCTCACTGATCAAAATTCAGAACAAGAAATGTCAACGACACACAGAGACTTGAAAGCTCATGTGAAGAAAGCAGTTCGAGCGCATTGGCAAAATTTATGGCAACAGAGTAGATCGAAGTTAGCAGAGGTTAAGATGTCAGTTATTCCTTGGAAAAATAACCCAAAACAACGCAGAGAGCAAGTGATCCTGTCCCGTCTACGAATAGGACATACCAAGTATACCCATGAACACTGTTTGAAAAGACAGGAAAATGATATATGTGATTTGTGCCAAGTCCAAGTGTCGGTCAAACATATACTAGTGGAATGTCCTAAGTTCGTAGCTAAAAGACAGGAACACGGTATGTGTCATACTTTGGAACGAACTCTGGGTGACGACTGTAACGTTAAAAATGTTGTTTCCTTTCTAACGGACATTGGTATTGTTAATGAAATTTAGCTAACAGTGAAATGTAATTCAACAAATTGTAAAATTCATACTGATGTTGCTAATAACCCTGCGTGGTTGATGCAACTATAATTTGAAATAAAAAAAAAAAAAAAAAACATAAAAACTTTTAGCATTAGCGAGATATATTTAGGATTGAATGAGTAATGCCCCTAAATGTAGGCAGCACGTTATGCAGTTTCTTTAAAAATAGGACACGTTTTCTTAAGTAGCATGCTATGAAAATAAATGTCATTTATATTGTCAATTTCTTGAACAAAATATAATTGTATCCGAACATTTCCTCAACTTTATCTACGAATATTTCTGATAGTGGTGAAAGTGATGAAATTATGAGCACTCCAAAATGAATGGGCATAGAAAAAGTATAGTACGTTACACGAGTTGTAAGCCCATTACGCACTCATGAAATTTATGCACTCGCCGCTGCGCGGCTTCGTGGTTAAACTTTTTCATTTCGTGCGTAATGGGTTACTTAAAACTCTTGTTACGTAATATACTATTTCCTACCTGAAAACTCATAAAACAGGTCAATAACGAGAACCGAATAAACATATAAGAAAATCTTAACATCTACAAATTTAAAAATGACCATTTTCTCATTGATGAACAAATACCAATAAAAACGTCTCCAAGCCTGACATTTATTACCGGGTATAACAAGATAGAATATCTCATATACTTACATAATAAGCGGCAATTTTTGGGAAATGATTTTTTTTCTTCACGTTTCGCCGGAAGTGATACCAATTTTCGATTTCTAAATGAAACAGTCTACTAGACATTATTACATTTCTGAAATATGCATAATTTTCTAAATCCAATTATACCACATAAGTGACATTTCAAACGTCAAAATTTTTGATAATTTAATTTTTATTTTTCCATTTAAGTGTGCCATGATGATTCCGGACAATAGTTATTATACTTCACTGCTCAATCTTCGTAGATCAGATTGTAGTTTCCAATATTAACGTACTCAACTCACGATGTCAAAGCAAAAACAACCAGCCACCTTTCTCTCGCCCGGCTACCAGCCTGATAACTCATTCCAAATTTGTCGTGCTTGCTTACGGATGTTAGTGTTGTGAAAAATATTGTTCAAACAATGAAGAGAAATTCCGTGAATTTATTGAAAATAAAGAAAAAGCTGCGCAAATTACAGTCCCTAGTGGAAACATTTGCTGACAGTGAGTACATATTTCTTATTTACTATTGTTTAGGACATTTCTTAATGAGCATATTCACGAACTAATACAATTCATGACATAATATTTTGATGAAAACTGTACTGCAGTTTTTACTTGCATTGTGTTATGGGGTATATAATACAGTGTGGTCCAACGAAAACTTAACACCTCGATTTTCCGGCTTTAAAATGAAAATGTGGAAAATCGCTCGGACCCGTCAATTTCTAATACGAGGGGGAACAACTTTTCCGCTGTTTTCATCCCCGTAACTTCAACCACCTAACGGGGGTGAGCACAACCCCTTGATTTTGAATAGGGATGCGGGGTGTTGCGATACCTAATTTTGAAAATCTCATCGTGTACTATCTGACCGTAAAATTTCGCTCCAAAATATCCATCGATAACGAAAGGACAGGTAAAGTAGTGGAAGAGTACGTACTTTTGTGATTACTTTATTGAATGCTCGAAATGGGCACCATCCACTTCCATGCAGTAATATAAGATTTGCTGAAAACGTTCACGTACATTACTAAAGATTTCTGGTGTAATTTGACGGCATTCATTAATGATCCGAGTTCGCAAATCATCCAGTGACTCAGGCTGGGTAGCGTAAATCTTGGATTTCAGGTGACCCCATAGAAAAATGTCCAGTGGAGCCAGATCAGGTGATCTGGGTGGCCACTCAATATGTCCCCTTCTTCCAATCCAGGCGTGAGGAAAATTGTCATCTAAGAACTGACGCACCGGTTGAACAAAGTGAGGTGGTGCGCCATCTTGTTGGAAAATGATCGTTTGATGGTCTTCTGCATTCTCCAATACTTGCACGAGGGCTGGATAAATAGCGTTCTCCAATAGATCGAGATAAATTTGGCCTGTGAGATTACCGGGTATAAAAAAGGGCCGATTATGTGATTTCCATATATACCCGCCCAAACATTTAATTTTTGGGGGCGCTGTGTATACACCTCACGAAATAATCTTGGATTTTCATCTGACCAATACCGACAGTTATGCCGGTTTACAATGCCGTTAAGGTAAAATGAACACTTGTCCGAAAAACAGATATCGAACATGTAGTTTTGATTGCCGTTAATTATTTCACTGATCACTTCACAGAACTGGAGTCGGCGATCGGGATCATCCTCATTCAGTTCCTGAACCAATCGTATCTTATAAGGATGGAATTTATGTTGTTTCAGGATTCTCATGATTGTTGTGCGTGAAACACCAGATACATCGGACAATTTCCTAGTAATAACGGTCGGATCCATTGCTATATGACCTAAGACAGCCACGTCCCTCGCGTCGTCTCTTTCATGCACCCTCTTTTTGTTTCCAACTGAACCAGTAGCGTCAAATTTGGCAACCAGTTGCACAACGTAAGCAGCGGATACATTTTTTCCAGGATGTCGTTCGTTAAATAAAGCCGCTGTTGTGCGCGCAGAGTCGTTATTTCGGAAAAATAATTTTATCATTTCCACCCTTTCTTCTACGGAATACACCATTTTAATTCCACTACCAATTTACAATCGCTTTGACACACTTGTACCGTTCTTAAACATTCACGATAGACTAAGGTACAAAATCAAGGTCCGTCTACTTTTTTGGACAAAAAATTACCGACTCAATACCTTTGAAATGCGTCGGATACGAATACTATTCTCGAGATAAATTCCATATTGCCCCTTTTACTATTTTCGCTGTTATTTCATTATCGATGGATATTTTGAAGTGAAATTTTACGGTCAGATAGTACACGATGAGATCTTCAAAATGAGGTATCGCAACACCCCGCATCCCTATTCAAAATCAAGTGGTTGTGCTCACCCCCGTTAGGGGGTTGAAGTTACGGGGATGAAAACAGCGGAAAAGTTGTTCCCCCCCGTATTAGAAATTGACGGGTCCGAGCGATTTTCCACATTTTCATTTTAAAGCCGGAAAATCGAGGTGTTAAGTTTTCGTTGGACAACACTGTATATATATTTTTCTATCATGTAGTGGAAATAAAAACCAATAATTGAAACTATAGCTCTCTTATTTTAGTGGGAATATTCTCTGTATTGCAGTAGAATTTTCCAGAACACGGTTATGATACCTAAATGACGTTGTTAGATTCCCTATACTGTAGAAGAAGAGGAATAGTTTTATCTTGTTACATACTATAATAATAATAATGATATTGATTTTGACATTGAGTTACTTCCATTACGAATCATAAATCATACAGGGAAATTGCTATTTCCGGTTTCTTTTTATACAGGTGCAGACGACTTAGACTCTTCTATTTCATTGTAAGAGAGACACGGTGATGCTGATAGAAGTACAGTGAGGGGTGAGTCGAGCGAAGAAGAACCAATCACTTTCAATGCTCCCACAGGTATTTATTCGGCAAATGCTGTAACAGTACAAGCTCAAATACACGCACCAGCTGTAGGTTCAAATATTTTGAAAATCCTTGAGGAGGATCCAACCGCTCCCAAACAGATTGGGAAACCTCTCCCAAATGAATTGGTGTCAAGATGGTCTAGTTACTGTACCACTGGATTAGACAAAGAAACCAAAAGTTGCCTCAAGGACAACTGGCCCTTGGCTCCGAATTGTACTTTTCTAGCAGTACCAAAACTGAATTCCGAAATAACCACTTCACTGAAAGAGTTACCACTCGAACAGGATGCCTTTTATACCAAACTATAGGATCAGATCGGAAGGAGTTTGAGTGCATTGGGGGTGAGCTTGGGTATTCTAATGAATAAGGAACACCTTGATCGGAATGAAATAATATCACCCTTGGTTGGTTCAGCTAAACTATTGGGTGACCTCCATTTCACACTTTCGAGCCACCGACGTTTCTGATCGAACTCGCATAGCTGTTTCTTGAAGTACGTTCACTAATTGCTGGGCCGTTATACTATTAATCGCGAGTTGTAACGGCGATTCCATAGACAATATTTTTTCAATTGGCCCCAAACAAGTAAATCTAGAGGATTCAAATCAGTTGACCTTGGAAGGCATCGCACAGGACCATTCCTCGAAATTACGTTTTCTTCGAATGCCTATTGAAGATAATGAATAACTATTTTTGAATTATTGGGAGGAGCTCCATCTTGTTGGAAATACAGTCCCTGTTGTAAATGGACAGGGAATTCAGTTAACCTGTCCTCAATTTTATTTCGCAGAAATCCAAAGTGTCAAAAATTGATTATTATAAAAAGGAAATAGTCGAGAACCAGAATTGTCCAAAACACTATGTCGAGGTGCGGTAAAATCCTACAAAGTAAGAGTTCTTCTGAGAATATAAAGACGATGCAAATAGATGGAGTTGCAATTCAAAATGATAGTACGATTTCTGAAGCACGTATAATAAATATTTTACCGATATTGGGCAGAATTGGCAGCAAAGTTGGGAGAAGTGACAAAAAATATGTAAGAAGATTTGAAAATTCTATTTACCTCCGCGAGTATGAGGTGATCACAATCGTAATGCAATAAAATTCAATAAAGCTCCAGACAAAGTTAATATTAATTTGGACATGACAAAAAATGTTGCAGGAACTCGTGACACGTAAAGCGTACATAGCAAATAAATTCATTAAATTAATGGATTTATCGACATACGTGTTAAGGAAGGACAATCTTAATTGTCCTAACTTATATTTCGAACATTTTCCTTGTAGTAGTGTTCCACTGCACATTGACTTCACGGGTTAAAAGAGGCAAACACAACCTCTGGCAACACTGGCTTGGCCGCACTCCGTATTCATCACGCCATGCTTATTCATACCTCAATGTATTTTTATGTGCTCATATTACAGTGATCGCACAAGGGAGGGTTAGGGAGGGAAGGAAAATGTTCGAAATATGAGTTAGGACAATTAAGATTGTCCTTCCCGGACAGGTAAGTCGATCAATCTATTAATTATCCGTCACTTATATTTCGAACGTTTTCCTTGAACCATGTAGCTGTTGAAAGAATAAAGTAATTGTGCGATCAGTAAAGAGTTTTATTAGTATCAAACAAATTGAGAAAATAATATAAGCAAAAAATTATATTAGTGACTCATACTAATAATTGCATACTCACTTGTGAGTATCACATATCGTAAATACAATATAATAGAAGTAACTTCAAACAATTGAACAGTTAAAATAAATAACCCTGACAACAAAAACCAACCCTATATAATATCGACGAACCTCAAGCGGTTATACAAAAACAAAATTGAAATGTATCTAACTACCCGAGGTAGCCAGTAGTGTTTTGGCAAAAGTTGTATAGTCTTTAGCCGAAGGTTTATTATAAAACTTATTAAACATCTCTGAATTTTCAGTCCAGCCTGCTGTTTCCCTAATTATCTCAATATTCAACCCTTTCCTAGCCGCAGTAGAGGTTGCGGCATGACGACAACTATATCCTTTAAAAATATTCGTGTCAATGTTGCAAGGGAGTTTGCATTTTGGGCACCAAGGCAATAAAAGGACTAATTCAACATGCATTTTGGGCACCGACCCTAAAGGACCCCGTTACTAAAATTGCATTTTGGGCACCGAACCTTATTATTCATTTCGTTATTTTTATAATTTTGGGTATGTTAATAGGTAAATAATACAAAACTATTTTAAAGCATACGAAAATATGTTTATTATTGTATTATGATTACATTAATTGTACAAAATATCCTAATCTAAATATCTTATTTATTGACATAACAATGGAATGACAAATATTTAATAAAGTGTAAGCCTATTGATTTCCTCATTTTGGTATTTAATAATCATTGATTCAATAAATTTCTGTCTTTTTTTAACTTTCCTGTCATGGATTTGTATAGGTTTTTGAAGACTTTGAATTTTAATATATGTGTCGGTTTGACACTCTTTCACTTTTTCAACAAAAACGAATAAGTTAGGATGTTGAGCATATATGGAGTTGTTAAAATTACTGTGAAAAGACTCACAAGCATTTGTTGTACGAGTGATGGTAGATGAATATTCTGCCCAGATAATAGGTGGGAATAGTGACTCTTCAGAAATATAAGTATCTACTAATAGGATTGGGCCAGTTGTTCTAATGAAAGACCTTCCAAGGGAAATAGTTTTTCCAAGTAATGCAGTACAGGTGCTGGGTCCCATGTATATTTGTACCTGGGCATGGGAGGTTTGAGGTTATATAGTCCCTTGAAGAATTGTTTTAGAATATTCGTATCCTTTCAAGGAACGGTCATAAATAGAGATAAAGCGGATCTGTGAATAATAATCAAGCTATATGAATAATCCCTAACACTGCCCATTTTATTGATGCAAGCAACTGCGGTTGTGTTATCGATTCTTAGCAAAATACTACAATCAGTATATCCTTTAGAAAAACATCCAAGGCCATTAAATGCAGCATTGAGCTCTAAGTGGTTAATATGAAATTATTTTTTGTTCCATATTCCAAAATCCATGGGTTCTGTAATCGTTACAATGCGCCCCCCATGCTATAGTCGAAGCATCACTACTAATTTCTAAGACATATTTACTTTCTTTAGCATTTTGTTTTGCTCGTGGTAAAGAGCTAATCCACCAGTTAAAGTCATTTTCAAAATATTTGGGAACTAACATAGTTTTGTTATAGTTATTATTACATCTGGAAAGAGCTAAGCACTATTCTCTTTCTAAATGTTTTAAATATAACCAACCTTATTTAACCGCTGTACAAACAGCTACTAGTTGGCAAATTACAGCTGCAAAATCCCGAATTTTACAATGACTCTTGTTCTTTAATTGCTTTATACTGCTTATTATTTTTACGCTTTTTTCTGCTGGAGGAAAAAAATCTAGAGTTGTAGAAGGATGGTTTGAAAATGCTTTTGTCCATATTTGAAGTTAATCCCAAACTAGACAATAATTTTGAAGTCATGGAGACGTTTTGTTGGCAACTAGAAAAAACTATCAGAAATTAATAGAATATCATCCAAGAAAATAACCGAGAAAAAACGTCTTAATCGTAAGTAACTTACAACAGGTTTTAATAACTCTGTAAAAACAAAAGGGGCAATATTGAGACGAAAAGGCAAAAAGTTAAACTCATATAAAATATTTTTGTACTCAAATCGTAAATATTTTTGAGAATGTTGATGTATGGGTACCGCAAAGTAGGCGTCTTGTAAATCGATCTTTGTCATAAAACAGGCTTTATATAATAGTTTCAAGACTGCAGTACAGGTGAGTTTAAAATGAGGTGCTGTAATGAAGCTGTTGAGCTTTTTTAAATTCAGGACATATCTGAAACCTCCCCCAGATTTCGGTACCAAAAAATAAGAAGACAAAAATTCCCCTTCTGTGTGTGTGTACAGGGTGATATTGCACTCTTGTGAATTAACTGATCGACTGCCATATTATACGAAAGTCTTTCTTGTTAATTACAACTGGTAACTTGTTTACCTGATAGGGAGATTTTATAAAAAAAGTTTATATCCCTGTACCCATTGTAAAATGGTGTTATTCATGGTGATCTTTTGCCATTCATTGAAACAGTACATAATTTTACCAGATACAATTTTATTTATCTCTACTGGGGACGCCGGTGTCCACTCCATTGTTTGGATTGATGACTGGTGATCCTGTATCTGTTTTGAGGAAAGTTGTTTAACTTCATTCTGGGCCTGTTCGAAGGATCACTGTAGTTCAAATAACGAATATCAGGCCTGTAGCTCGAAGAATGTTGTGGCGTATAACTGTTGCTGACACCTCCTACTCGGTGTTGAGTTGTAGAGCCAAAACTCATTGTCTTCGGCTTCATAATGGAACCAACTTGTAAAGCTGCAGACTCCGAAGCTTGGGTCTGTCTCAATTTTTCCAATAAATCCTCCCCATAGAGGAATTTATCGATAGGCTGCTCCTCAGCATTTTCTTGAATTTCGGATTCAAAAAAGGACCTAACAAATATCGTCGATGAAGTGACAGTTTGTGAAAGGTATCCAAAAATAAATTGGTAGAATTTGCTAAATATTCCACAGATCGTTTTGCTGTTAAGGATACCTCAGTCTCTTTGTAAAGCGACATTATACCAGCTGCGATGGCCTCCTGCATGGAAAACAGAAATCTGTCCTCTCTGATCTTGTCCTGTAGACTTGAATGCTGCCCATATCTCTGCGTTCGAAATTGGAGGTACCAAACGGTCGCAATTTATTGCTGGCGGGTGTTTCTCGATTAATTTTGAAATGATATCTGTTTCAAAACCCTTTTTAATGAGTAGTTGAATCTTATTGCTAAGTCCGGTAAAATTTTGCTGCCCTTCCTATTAATGCTCAAAGGAGCCTCGCCAAATAGGCTCAACTCAGTGTCAGGTCCCGATCCAGGAGGATATAGTGTCCATTCGACTGGTATTTAGAGGATTCGAGGACGAAATGTCCTCTCTTATACTATCTTCCAGGTCACTTTGGACTAAACGAATACTACTCGCCATAGTTTCGGTGGGGCAGGTATGAACCTCCGCATGAGTCACAACTATGCTACCTCGTCCCTCCTCTAAAATAAAAGAGTAAACGAGTTTACTCACGTGGAAACCCAGTGGACTATTCAAAGGCACCCACATAAAACATAATCTGAGATGTGTATTGAAACACTATTCAAACAGCAGAAAAAATTAGAAAGATTGGGTATGGGCTACTAAAAAGTACCCTCTGCCGTTGTATACTGTTTCTTGTTAATAACAGCGTTAATCTTGTCCTACCTTGGTCGCTATCACTATGATCTAATTCATGTCGCAGTCGTTCTAACTGTTCCTGCAGCCGCTCATACGTCTTCATTTCCTTATGAATCACTCGATCATTTATTAGACCGTGGCCATTTAGGCATTTTGAACGACGTAATGTGTGTCTGAAAACGAATACTTTAGAAATACGCGAGGGCGTGCGAAGCCAATGACACAGGAAAATACAATGAGGTATGAATAAGCATGGCGTGATGAATACGGAGTGCGGCCTAGCCAGTGTTGCCAGAGGTTTTGTTTGCCTCTTTTGACCTGTGAAGTCACAATGTGCAGTGGAATACCACTTCATGGTTCAAGGAAATTGTTCGAAATATAAGTGACGGACAATTGGGTACTTTTCCGAAACTATAAGAAAATAGCATTAGAATAGAAAGTTATTAGGCCTCTTTTCAAGTCTGGTAATGGGATGGAAGTATAATAAACTATAAGCCCTATACTATTACTCTCAACACTCGGTAAAATTTTAGAGAAATTAATCAGTATCAGAATACTGGACTACCTCAAAAGGTAAAGTATCATTTCCAATCGACAATTTGGATTTGTGGATGGTAGATCGACACAAGGTGCAATTGCTGACCTTTCTTCAAAAATATATTGTAGTAAAACTGCACTAAACTAATTTTTCTAGTTTATTTATACACTACTTAAATTTTAATTATTCACTAAAACATTGACTTCAAATTTATATCTACTATGGCTATCTATCTGCGAACTCTCGAAATGAATTTATAACTCTGTGTGGCTATCTCTCTCTGACTACCCCGCCATCTAATACCCAGTGGCTTATATACTCGTATTTACAGTTCTCTCCGGCAACTTCTTAGATGTCCCTAGAATCTTCTGTTAGAAAGTTCGAGTTTCTTCCACGTGATTCATGTGTTTGCGAGAGGAGAACTTGTTGACTTGTCGAGTGTGCATTAGATGATCAGGGCCGGTCTTGGGGCCGGTCTCGAAATCGTTACAATATCCATCAATGGATTTTAAAGACCCCGCAATATGTATTTTTGTTGATTTCGCGACGGCTTCTGATACTATCAGCCATCCAGACTTAATCGAAATTATGCAAAAATGGATCTTGAAATTTACTATGGGAAAAAACTATAGGTACTCTAGCGATAATCTTTATAAAGACGCTGAAGTTTTAAATATTCGGCATATTTTTGCATTACCACTAATTTTGTTTCAACGCACACTTCTTATGCAAAGTCTTTCGGTCAAATTTCAATATGTTGTTGAACTCGGGCTTCTGAACAGAAGTTACCGTGGGCACAAAAAAATTCTATTTATAGTTTACGAGATACAGGGCGTTAAAGTAGTGAAATGTCGCTTTCAGGCCAATATTAACTGAAATGAGTAGATAAACAAAGGGGGTTTTAGGACCGCATGCGCAGTACGGTCGAGCTTGCCACGGGCCATCGGAAATAGTCGTGGAGGAGATCGGTAGAAGTCGGCCGTCGCTGGTCTGCGTTCATCGTGTGACGTAGTCGAGAGAGATCCAGTTGATTGATAACATTTTGCCAATACAGCGCGCATCTTGAATATTTAAAATTAATTAAAAGAAAAAAAGATTTCCGAGAACGAGGTTTGAACCAGCGGCGAAAGTTTGGTAGCGAGTGACGTTAGCCTTGTCTCCACGGAGATTTCGTACAAGTTGATGTACAAATGTGGGATATATATTTCTCCAGCTACCAGAGCACGGTGTTTGAATATTAAAAAAAAAATAATGATTGAGATTGTGATGATAATAGTGGTGTTTGGAAAATGGGGAAAAAAACATGGCGGCTGTCAAATGTTATACAGGTCATAACATAATATTTGAGTGAAAAAACATGGTTGCCTCGGCCATTTGTCGAAGAAAATGCCATTGGGGGTATGGGGGGGATTCAAAATGTTTTCGTGAGGGGGTCCGTCATTTTTAACGTGCGATTTGGAGTGAAAATCAGCAATTTAAATCTTACTCGTTTTTTGAAACGCAAAAAACGCTTATTGCAGTAACATTTTTGCATGTTTGAGCGTTTCAAATTTCAGTCGTTTTATATCCAATTTTACATTTTTGCATACTAATAATTTTCTACGTGCGTCCATTCATCGAGTTCACTTGAATATTTTGAATTGTTTGCATTTAAAAAAATAAAAAAAGTTTTCCGAGAATGAGGTTTGAACCGTCGAACTGCTGATTATGGAGCACCCACTGAACACACTAGGCTATGAATCAAGGTATTGATGTGGGTGTTGCCAGTAGTAAAATTATTCGTATAGGTTAACTGCAAATAGGTGTTGTCAGTGTTACGAAAAATCATCGCTCGACAGTCTAAGTTCATTTGTGACGTAATCGAAATAGATCCAGCAACTGATTGTACTACATGAAGCGCTCGATGTTGCCAGTTGTAAAATTAAGCGTGAAGTTAGGGGGAAAGAGTGTTGCCATTCAGAGAAATTTGGGGGTTAGGAAACATTATTTTTGGAAAGTATGTAGGTAGCATTGAGCAGAGTTGAAATAATCAGTAGCATAATGACATCGACAGAATACAGACGTACATTAGAGTAATTTGAGAGACGTCTTCAGGAATTAAAAAAAGACATTCAATTTTTTGAAGAAAAAGAGAATGTTTGGAAGCAGTTGAATAATTTAAACATTCAAGACAGAGTTTTCATGCGAAAATTACCTCAAACAAGATACCCGTTACAAAGAATCCAACCTCAGAGTGCAGAATATGTCTCCGCTGTTGAAAATAAATTTTGTACTTTTAACTGCAATAATAAATAATGTTTTGTACGTGAATAAGCCATTTGGTGTGAAATACATGGCAATATGCGTGAAAACCGATGAATTTGAATGCAACCGGACCCAATGGAAAACAATGCTAGTAACATCAGTCAATGATGGACAGCTACTAGTATTTGCCAGTGATGTTCCAGAGAATACAGCATTCAATTATAAGCTGAAAATGATATTTCAAGATCTTCGAGAAATAGACACAAAAACTGAGGAGTTTATTCCAGCAGGGCGAGAGAAAAGCAAGTCAAAAGTAGAATTTGATCTTTATAGAATTTTCATTATAGTATCCATTATATTAGCATGTATATTAATGAGGCTTGTACAGGAAATAATTGTAGAATTTAATAAAAAATGGAGTATTTGGCTTAAATAAAAATTGCAAAAAAAACAAATCGAATTTCATTTAATATTTTCGCTAGTGAATATATGAACAAACAGCTTGATATCAACATCCGTTATTCATTCCATTATCGGTTGTGAAACGCGCAATTCGAGTCAGCGCTATCGCAATGAGAAACCGCCTCAAACAGGAAATTTAATATGCGATAAGCATTTTAATGACCGAGTCGAGGTCGCCAGACGGGCAACGACCGAAGGTTATCGGCAAGGCGTACATGAGAATTGGTATTTAAACACAGCGAGGCACGAAGGAAAATCATTTTATGTTTGATTGTGCTAGTAGCAAGTTACCAGTGTGCCAACTTCATTTGAAAAGTAAGTGTTTTCAATTGTTTCTATATGTGTCTGTTGAGTTTCTCATTTAATTTTCAATTATTTTTATGCCTGCCTTTTTTGGTTAATTTTCGGTTCAAAATTTGTGTGTTTTTAGTTTAGCTTTTTACTCAGATGAATTTACGTAAATGTTTTATGTTTGCCTTTTGAGTTTTCGTTTAATTTCCATTTCTTGTGCATGTCTTTGGGCGCTTTCAAAATTCATTGTAATTTCCAATTCAAAGTGGTTTAATAGTTCAAAGGTGCATTTGATTTTTGTGTATTTTTTTTTTGGGTTATAACAAAAACTTTTTATTATGCTTTTCCTCAGATGGATCTACAAAAATTGAACGCCGCCGGGTCAATCGTGAGCAGGAAACCAATCACCAAACTACCCGATTTACCTGTGGGGGTACCGCAAAGGATCTTAAGTGCGAAGATAGTCCGAGGGAAATTTGGCGAGGCTGTGCTGCTGGATTTGGGGGAGAGCGTCACCTTTTTGCCGCAGAGAGTAACCGAGGTATATCGGGTATATATAGAAGAGTTCTCGAGCAGCAAATATTCCGTGATATTCAAAGGACTGATGAACACTGGGAAAGCCAATCCAGCGGCGTCATTTGAGATTGTGGAAAATTAAGGTTAGTATTATTTTTGCCATTCGGGTTCGTTCCTTTGTATGTGACAAAAGTTCGTTTGAAAATAAAAAACAATTTCTTTTTCATTTTCAGATAGTTATATTATACCCTCCCTAATCACAACAGCAGCATTTTTCATTAAGCTTCCCTTTGGGCATCATCTCCGTTCGTCACTTCGCCATTCCAGGAAGCTTCAGTTTGCAGCATCATCACCGAGCTGCCACCGCACCCTGCAAGCATCCGTTTGCCGCCGCCGACACATACACACACACACAGCTGTTGCCCCCAACCATCCGCCATCGTCATTAGGAAAAATTGTAGTAAGTTGAAATATTTGTTGAAAATGGTGTTTTCAAAAATTTTATCACAAATTGATGGATTGCTTGAAGCGATCAAGCAAAATTATTCAAGTGCCATTGCACGAATGTGAGTTGGCAATGAAAAAAATTAAATTTTCAATAGGGGAAAAAAAGAAAATTGTTAGTAAAATTGGGGACTTGAAACGTATTAGATGTATAATAAATGTTATGAAAAATGATAAGTATATTGGATCAGGCTTGAATAGAAGCAGTAGGGTTAAATGGGAAAATATCAATGCAATTTTCAATGGTAGAGTAAGGACGGGTGTAATAATAAATTTAGCTCACAAAGAAGTGCAAAAATTTTTGAGCGATGCGTATTTTGTTTTCAAATCGAGAATTTCCAAAATTTTGAAGGAGATGCAATGCCTCAAGGTGAACATGACACTGTTGGGGGATTTCATCAAAAAGTCAAATGACGGCAAAATAGTTGATCGAAAAATTTTCAATACCCCTAATACAATCATTGATTTGGGTACGGACTTGACGGTTTGGTACAATAAACATGCTGTGGATGTTATTTTGAACAAATTAGAAGAATTTCAAGAGAAAGACTCGGGGTGGGCGTTGAGTAAAATTCTTTTGCTTGAGGTATCAATAAATAAATACGGAATAGGGAACGGTTCAGTGTTTATATGGTTACCTGAAGAAATTCAAAATAGGCATGCATGCGTCAATATTGATAATCAAGATGATGCGTGTTTTTTTTAGAGCGATCGTGAGTGCTTTGTACCCTCCCAAAGGAAATGTTTCACGTGCATCTTCATATCCAAATTATGACATGGTTTTAAATACAAGGGGTTTGGAAATTCCTATGCCAATTCACCACATTACAAAATTTGAAAAACAAAATGATATTTCCGTAAATGTATATAGTTTAGAAATGAATATTGTCAAAGAAAAAGCATTTTACGAAGTAGTACCTGCACGATTGACCAAAAATAAATTGAATAAACACGTTAATTTACTACTAATTCAAAATATATATTTCCCTAAATTGAGCGAGTACGACGCCTTACCTAGGGATACAGATGATTCGCAAATTAAATATCATTATTGCTGGATTAAGAATATGTCTAGATTGTTATCAAGTCAGTTGAGCAAGCATAAAGTTAAAAAAATTTTTTGCGATAGATGTTTGAATTATTTTCATAGCGAACATAAATTGTCAGAACATATCGGGTTGTGTGAGAATATTAACGAGTGTAAAATTTCATTTCCAAAATTTGATTATGTAGAATTTCGAAATTATGTGTATAAGCAAAAATGTCCATTCGTTATATATGCCGATTTTGAATCCACTTTGGAAAATTGTGAGGAAAAAATGTCTGATAAATCAACAAAATATCAAAAGCACAAGGCATTCAGTGCAGGTTACTACTTGAAATGCTCTTACGATGACAGCTTGTCCAAGTTCAATAGTCATCGCGGCAACGATTGCATCCAATGGTTTACAAATGAAATGGCAAGTATTGCCAAATTTGTTGAATCCAAAATCAAAAATATCGTACCAATGATATGTAACCCCGATATTGTTAAAGCTAGAGTGTGCCATATTTGTGAGAAGCCATTTTCCAAGCAGGATATTATCGTTAGGGACCATTGTCACTTTTCGGGGTTGTTCAGGGGTTGGAGTCACCAATCTTGCAATCTTGCCTTTAAGAAGCTTTTTATGGTACCCATTATATTCCACAACCTTTCCGGATATGATAGTCATTTTATTATACGGGATGTAGCAAAAAAGGGGTGTGTGAGCATACTTCCCATCAACAAAGAGAAATACATTTCATTTACTCAATACGATAGTGAAACCAGCATTAAATTTAGATTTATAGATTCTTATCGTTTTATGGGAGCTAGTCTTGATGAGTTGGTTTCCACAATGGATGCAAAAAATTTTAAAATTTTGAAAAAGGAATTTGCGCAATTGGATGATGAAAAATTTAAGCTTCTCACTAAGAAAGGGGTATTTCCTTACGATTATGTTAATAATATGGAAAAACTCCTCGACACCGAGCTACCCTCCAAAAAACGCTTTTATAATAAACTCAACGATGTTGAAATTGACGATGAGAAGTATGCTCATGCTCAAAATGTTTGGCAGCAATTTGATATTGAAACTTTGGGGGAATACAGCGATTTATACATGAAAACAGATATATTGCTTTTGGCAGACGTTTTCGAAAATTTTCGTGAAATTGACATGAAAACTTATGGGCTGGATCCTTCGTGGTATTACACCATGCCGGGGTATACGTGGGACTGTATGTTGAAATATACAGGGTGTAAATTGCAAATTTTAAAAGATGTTGATATGGTTATGTTTGTGGAAAATGGTATAAGGGGCGGAATTTCAGTTTGTTGTAATAGATATTCGGAAGCGAATAACAAGTATATGTCAACATACAATCCTACAGAACCGTCCAAATATATCATGTATTTCGATGTGAATAACTTGTATGGGTGGGCAATGTCAGAATGTCTACCATATGGAGGTTTCGAATGAGTTGATACGAATATTGATGTGACTCAAATTCCCGACGACAGCCCTGAAGGTTATATTCTGCAAGTTGATTTAGAGTACCCTGCACACCTGCACGATTTCCACAAAGATTTTCCGTTTTGTCCTGAACACCGCACACCACCAAATTCCAAATTGAAAAAATTGATGCCAACCCTGCATGATAAAAAAGAGTATACGCCGCATTATAGGAACTTGAAACAAGCTCTGGAACATGGCTTGAAATTAACTAAAATCCATAAAGTTTTGAAATTTAAACAATCTGCGTGGTTGCGCCCTTATATCGAGCTGAATACTCGATTGAGGACTGCAGCCACTAATTCTTTCGAAAAAAATCAATTCAAGTTGGCCAATAATGCTATTTTTGGTAAAACCATGGAAAACATCCGGTTGAACCGAATCGTAAAATTAGTTTCTTCCTACGAGGGTAGATATGGAGCAAAAAATCTCATTTCCAGCCCTCGATTTCATAATCGTACAGTTTTCGATTCAAACTTGATGGCTATTGAACTGAAAAAGGCCGAACTTGTATTCAATAAACCAATGTATGTTGGGATGGCTATTTTGGATTTGTCAAAAACTTGCATGTTCAAATTTCATTATGAATTTATGCTTCCCACTATGGGTGTGGAAAAATCCAAGTTAATGTATACCGATACAGAAAGTTTCATTTATGAACTAACGTGTAACGATGTATACGAAGAAATTATCAAAAAACATATTTCCAAATTCGATACGTCTGATTATTCAAAAGATAACGAGTTTAACATTCCACTTGTGAATAAAAAGGTACCTGGACTAATGAAGGATGAAGCAAATGGCAAAATTATCACGCATTTTGCAGGACTACGTTCAAAAATGTATACCTACAAAGTGCAGGGAGGCAAAGTATGTAAAAAAGCGAAAGGAGTGAAATATAATGTCGTTAAAAATAAAATAAGTTTCGAAGATTACGTGGATTGTTTGAAAAATTGCAAGCAAAAGAAAATTACTCAGTGTACAATCCGATCATTCGCTCACGATGTGTTTAGTATCGAGCAGTCGAAAATAGCTCTTAGTCCGTATGACGATAAACGCTATCTTATTCCCAAATCATTTGATACATTACCGTGGGGACACTATAGTCTAAATTAATTTTTTTCACCATTTTTGTTCTAAATTAATTTTTTTCTCCCGTTTGCAGGTACAATGAATTTGCAACAGTTGTGCATCAAAACCGTTTGCGAAAATATCAAGAGTCCAACCTTGTTCCTCATCAATTCACATTCATCATTACCTTCAATATTAACAAGACAAATTATTCAAAAATATGCCCATTTCAAATGGCTAAACATTAATCGTCAAGAAATTGTTTATGATGAGGATGAGGACATTCTCATGAATTTCGAATATGGTGGGAGGTTTTTTGGTGGTACACGAAAAAAACAAATACGTGCAGCATTATTAAACATTTATAATTTGGAACCATATTGTCATCATGATTCATACTGCATTTGGATGAAATTTTACGAAGTTGTTGACTTTAACTTAAGATTGTGCAAAGATTGTTTTGAACATATCCAAAGTATGCTTAAAATATGCAGGTGTGCCGAAATAAAAAATTTTGAAGTTAAACATTTACATGAAGTTTTCACAAGTAATGAATTACATAATGCCTACCAAGATAAATCATATTGGTGTCAATATGATTTTAGGCACGTTCTTTTCACTTTACAAAATAAAGATGAATGCATTGATCATTTACATAAAACGAAAAGGGCGAAATTTTTTTGAAAAAAATTTAAGCTTACTCCAACTATTTGTGATGTTGATAAGAAACATTATTTTCGAGTATATTTCAACAATTCATTTTTCATTTATGTTTTTATATATATATATATATATATATATATATATATATATATATATATATATATATTATATTTTTTTCTTTTATTACTGTATTTTAGGGAGGGTATTTTTTTTAATATAGAAAAAACAAAAAATGTTTCTTGTTTTTTATTTCCAAAATATTTTTTCGGAAAAGTAATGAAAAAATGGAGCGATTTTTGGACCGTAGATGAAACGTCTACGGTCCAAACTCCAACATATTAGAAATATAAGGAGTAGATATTTCATATTCACCCCCAAAGTGATAAAAAACAATATGAAGCAGCACCAGGCTTTGTACAGTGTTGAGCAAAATAAGGTAAGTTGAATATTTTTTTCTTCAATTCCCGGTAAAGTTATAATTCGTTTGATAATCAAAATGCCTCCACTTCAAAACTGAAAAAATTCGACAGTTCATTGACTTGTTTTTTAACCAATAATTGTTGAAATAAAAAACTTGATTTCTTTTTCTCATTTATTACATAAATCATACACAAATTTTTGTTTATAATAAAATAAATATTCACGTAAAGCTTTAGCCAACATACTATCTAAAGATGAGGCTTGACAGAAACCTTCCATAATATCTTCCAAACTTAAATTAGTCTTATTATCGCGTAACCATGATTGAATAATATCAAAAACACCGCGATAATAGTCACAAAAGTTCATAGCATCCAGCATAGCGATACGGTCAGACAGCACCCCCAAGTGTGTATTTAGAATGTCGGTTACATCTTGTTGGGACAGTTCCATGTTCGTGACATCCTTGGAAATGGAAATTTGTTTGGTATTACTTTCGATGTACTGTGTGATGTAAATATAATCTCCGCAACGTGTTGTGATTGGATCATACTCATCTACATACTCATCGATTTGTGATTCAAAGAAATTTTCCTTTATTTCTTGTAGGATGTCAATGAGGGTTGCCCATTCAAAAGAAGCAAAATTGATAGTTCGAATGGAGAATTGCTGCTTCAAAATGATGCATGGACTAAATAAAATCTCTGGATGGACTTATGCCACATCGAATTTCGTAGGATGGCATAGGGAAGACCATCAACATCAACTGATGTTCGTTCCGAGCTGCCATTTCGTATTGCCCCAATGCTCTGTCGATGGCACTTAGAGTTTCGTTGTAATCTTCTCCATCACTATCGCACATTACTTCAACTTCACTGACGCAACCACTGTCTTGAGACATTTTCGTTTTCAAACTGAATATTCGTCTGTGCTTGCATACGCTTTTATAGCTTCAGATCACGTGGTCAATTTTAAAATTGTTGTTGCATGTTTGTTGACTGTGAAAAAATATTTGAATGGCCCTCCCAATAGTCTTGCAGAGTGTGCTTCTTTTCCATAAGATTCTATACAAAATCAACGTTTTCGTTCCAACTGTTATGTTTGTTATGCAAACCGAGCCATTTAACGTACATTTTTTTGCCTTTCTTCCTCAGAACTTTTTCCACGAGATATATATCTGGATTTGCAGTTTTTTGTAATTCCTCTGCATAAAAAGCACCCTTGATAGGAGCACCCTGCATATCTTCCAGCATGAAGGTGGCAGGGTTGGTGATATTGACTTTGATGATTTTGAATAATTCCGTAGTCCAATTGGGTGTGTAACCTTTTTCGAACAAGTGCTTTGTCTTACTAATCCGCACAACATCGCCCATAGCGAATATTCAACCATTTGTAGGTGCCATTCAAACTGAAATACTTGTACAATCTTTCTTTTAAAGTCCTTATAATTCGTTCGGCCATAGAGGCTTTGAGGATGCTGTACGTATTGTAGTGATTTATCTCATGTTTTTTCATCAAACTCTGAAATTTACTGTTGTAAAATTCCGTCCCCTGATCGGTTTGTAGATTTTTCGGGCATCGTTTCGTGTGTGCCAAAATATCTGCAAACGTTTTCGTAATTTCCTCACCCGTTTTCGTTTTCAGCGGGCGAGTCCACACGAATTTCGAAATACAATCTATAACAACTAGAATGAGTTTGAAATTTCGATTTTGATGGGCGTACGGTCTCATTTCAGCCAAGTCCCTTTGCCATAAATCATCTAAGCCTTTAATAGTGGTGCGACGTCGAGGATAATTTTTTCTAACAGGTTTATGCAGTTCACGGACAAGTTGAATCTTGTCTGTGGAAGCCATCATACGTATGTGATGACGTAACTGTGAAACCTACTATTTTATCATGGTGATGCAAACACAACATTTTGTCTTTTAATAATTTCCTCGACAGCAGATTTTACACTCGCTATATCTGAATTTATTTTGGTGATTTGCTGTAAAATATCAATTCGAAATTGGTTTAGTTCATTCTTGGTTAGCAGCGTTTCCTTGTGCTTGATATCCCATTTTAAATTGTGTGCATGAATCGAATCGGTTATTTCGGCAATTTTTTTCAACAAATCACCACGAATATTTTCAATATCAGTGTTGTATTGTAGGTTGAATTTTTCGAAATTCTGATTGAGGGTTTGAATTCTCTTTTTCAGCTGTTTGTTTGTTTTATTCGATTCATTTTTGATTTCATGTTGCATTGTTGCTATTTCATCATTCACTTGAGCTATTTCCGAATGGTGTTGTTCACTCTGATGTCGTATACTTGCAGTAATTTTTTCATGAATTTTATCAACATATTGTTCATTGGCAGCATCAGTATTTTTGGTGGGCCTCTTTCTATTACTCAATTTCAAATTATCAAAATCGATGTCACCATCTGGAGTGTGCAGCAAGCCACTGCCTCCAGAGGGCGTGGCTAATTTTCGCTTCTTATCAGCGGTGCTGTCGCTACGTCCAAACTTGTCGATAACCATTTTGAAAATGTGTAAATGGAGGAACGTACACCATCTTATACGATTATATTTGCCTCTTTAAGTTCACTCAAAATGGCAATAATCTCATTGTCATGCGAAGTATTTCCAGCACCCCGAGAGGCTATCAATAATTTGAGGCGTTCGCATAGTTCGTTTGGGTCATCCCAATAAACAAACTCCATAGGTTTGGTATTGAATGTCATTGCAATAGGTATATTTTTATGCAAACCGCTACCTTTTGCTGCAGATGTTTTAGATGAACCGGTACGTGTCGATATTTTACGTTGATTTGCTGGGGGAAACATCGGTTTAATTATTTCGGTATACTTGTATCTTTTACTACCTTTCGGATGGCCTAGGGAGTTTTTGTAAATGTTTGACAAATCTACAATTGATTTGTATGCCTACATATCTTCATTATTATAGTTTTCAGATGTGTTTAAAAATATGAGTTCATATATACCGGGTGTTGCTTTCCACTGATATCCACCCATTTTAATGTATCCGCTGCGTTTGTCGAAATCTATTTATTTGTTACCTAGGAACCATTTTGAAGATACACCATCATATACAGGACCGTATACTTTATCTATTTCTTTGTCATTACTTCAATGTTTTATAATGTACGGTTGAGCCATTATAGGATATTGATCGATATATTCCTGTAAAACTTCTTCATTCATGTCTGACACAAAGCTCTTATCTTGTTCCTCTTGTGTGCCTACGCTAAAGATATCCTCATCATCAGCATCATCTGTACCTGCAACATGTTCGAGGGATTGGAATGGAGTCGTTGTTTCGAATGGAGATGTTTCACGCTCTTTCACTTTCTCTTGTTTGACTTCAGATTTTGTCTCACTTTTCATTGTGGTAGTAGGAGATTGCGATGTCGGCGGTGGCATTGCTGCTATTTTCCTCAATGGGACAGATACAGGTTTAAAGAATTTTTGCAACGTCTCATCTTCTTCAGATCTACCCAATTTCAAAGCCAAATATTTTTTTCGAATAGCTTTTGCAATTTCATTGATTTTAGTCTTTCGAATAACATCAACTTCTTTGCTCAACGGTTTCATGATGATAACTGCGGGATACATCAATCCCTCTGTATACTTATATATTTATCGAATCCTTGACGATAACGTCCAGCATTTATATCAAAATCTTTCATAATCACAACGGTTCCATATCGATGCTGTCGCCAACATTCTGCACACATTTCCTTGAATTCTTCGAACGTCATGTCTGGGGAAACGTGTTCATCGAATACATGTTTCAAATTCATTTCATCATGCTTGAAAAGCACAATCATATTACAATTGTCTCGTATCAATTGTTTTGGAATTTTTGAATATGTCTGACAAAGATATGCAGCATCAATATTTCGGTGTCTACAAAAGGAGTAGTATTCTCGAATTTTATGTTGACCATCGCATGCAACATCATCGAAAATGAATATGGAATTTGATTTGGCCTCGTGAGGGCTTATGATTTCCTCATTTTCCCTGAACGGATAATATCCCAATCCCTTGACTTTCCCCAAAATTTCTTGAACCACCTGATATTTGGGCTGGTACAAAGATTTTGAATATACGTAGATGTTTTCAAATTTTGCTCCATTCGGGTGGAATAACAGTGTTAAGATGGCATTTGTCTTTCCACAACCACTTGGTCCGCAAATAATTGCACGAAACGAATTCGGTAATAATTTACCATGCTTCCCAGTCATACTGCTATCGAGGTCTCCATTCAAAAAATCTAAATTTTCAATAGGCAGTGTCTTGTCTTGTTGAACGACCTCCATGATGTGATGAAAAAACATGAGTGCGCCACGGTTATAAATAAACGCATTGAAGGTATCTTTCATCATTATCAATGTTGACTTACTCTGGTGCAGGTGCTGTCAATTCAATCATCAATAAGCTCCCGTTCGAATTACATCTACCAGGTTATTCGTTTTGCGGTCCAGGCACCAAATTGAGGCAGAGATTACAACGCGGAGAAACTGGCGTGAATCCTTTGGACGAAAGCTGCAGAGAGCACGATATTGCATATTCTCAATCCGACTCTCTAGAAAACCGTCATAAAGCAGATCAAGTGTTGGAAAATAGAGCTTGGGAACGAGTTAAATCTAAAGACGCTAAATTTGGGGAACGGGCTGCAGCTTGGCTTGTTACTTCCACCATGAAAGCCAAACGTAAGCTAGGTATGGGCGTGTCCTTTCGCCGTAACTTGCTTCAAAAAATTATTAAAAATTGGAAACACAATCCTACTAATATTAAGAAATCTAGTGCTTCGGCTTTGCGAGCTGCTGAAATGGCATTGAGTCAAGCTGGAGGACGTAAAAAAATACGCGTTCCTAGAATAATTCCATTCGATGTCAAATCTGGAGGACTCCTACCCCTCATACCTATATTTGCTGCACTTTCGGCTTTGGGTACGATGGCAGGCGGAGCGAGCGCCATCGCAATAACCGTGATAGACGCAAAAAATGCTAAAAAGAAGCTGGAAGGAGATCAGCGTCACAATAAAGCCATGGAACATTTAGGATCGGGTCTGTACCTGCGCAAAACCCCTCGAGGATTTGGACTGTTCCTGAAAAAACAACAACGCAAAGGACGAGGTCTTTATTTGAAGAAACAAAGTGATACGTTGCCAACTTGTGGTCCTTGGCTGCGAGAATGCGCTGTATTGAACTTGGATTCTCACTTGAATGCGGGCACTCATTGGGTAGCTTACTATAAAAACGGCAATGCGGCACAATATTTCGATAGTTTCGGCAATCTCAAACCTGCAATGGAATTGGCAAGATATTTTGGGAGGGGTGTAAGAATTACATATAACAATAGTCAATATCAAAATTACAATCAGAGTAACTGTGGACATCTTTGCCTAAAGTTTCTACTTCATAATGTCCACCGCTGAGATGTATAAATCGCTGGCTGAAATGCATAAATATAAATCTTTGAGAGATTTCACCGATGCTGAACTGCGAGCTTTGTCAATCGAATATTTGATTGGGAACGCAGGACCTTGGGAGTTGCTGGATGTATGGCATAGATTACCACAAGACTAAGAAAAATCGATTCGCTTTGCAGATTCGTCTACCGTGTTTCATTCATTACAAAAATGAGTGTGGATTGTCAGCCCAATCACTAGAAGAAGCAGAGTATCATGGTCCAGGTAGCTCACAATATGAATGTTATTATTGTAGTAAATGATTTTTCATCCAAGTTGTTGTTTATTATTTAAAGCGTGTTGCTTCCGACACTATATCAGTCATGTCTATGATATTGACGTTAACGAGTCGTTCTTCAACGCTTTCCATCGATTTCAATCCGCCCATTCAATTGGATTCTGATTCAGAATACAGTTTGGCTTTGCTCAGCTTCCATTCGTACAACAGTATACCAAACATTGAAGAAAATACGAAATTCCACTACTTTGAAAACGGTGGCAAAACTAAACAGAGTATCGATATTCCTGCTGGCTCCTACGAAATTGGTGATATTGAGGCTTTGATTAGCAAACACATCACACCCAAAACGTACAAGGAAAACCCCGAGGAATTTTTCTACCTCAAACCGAATAATAATACGCTGAAAAGCGAAATATTCTGCCTTAAACACTCAATTGATTTCCGACCTGAAAACAGTTTGGCTCGCATTTTAGGGTTTTCGTCTACCCTTCTCAAACCCAACTAGCATTACGCATCAGATCTACCTGTGGATATCATTAAAGTACGCACCATACACATAGATAGCAACATTACGTTTGGAGCATTCTACAACGACGTACCGTCTCATACGATATACGAATTTGCTGTTGGTGTTGATCCTGGTTACGCAATTGACGAAACACCCAACTACCTCATTTATCTACCCATTGCTCATAGAGACGAAATAAACAATATTACGCTGCGAGTGCTCGACCAAAATTCTCAACTGGTTGATTTTCGAAACGAAGAAATAATCGTTCGTTTGGAATTGAAGAGAAAATATGGTGCTAACTATTCATAAGAATAACTCACCACCATACCCCACCTCAGTCTTCACCAAGACCTTCAACGTGCGTCAACTGCTGTCACCTGCAAATAAACTGTTTTTGGAATCTCTCGGTTATCATGTTGTCCAATCAAGTGTTCAACATTTTTCGAAAACCACACAACGATGAATCCATACAGAAGGTGGAATGGCGGACTTACTACCCATATGTCAAGTCCTTTCGCAACAATGACGTCATTGAAATCAATATCAATCAATCTGACGCTTACGATGCTTTGTATGATAGTCTGTTATTCATCAGTGGAAAAGTTGTGAAAACCAAAGGAGATGGTCGTGTAACATTCGTAAACAATGCTGGTGCTTTCATGTTTCAATCTGCTAGTTATGAACAGAGCGGTAAGGAGTTGGAGACGGTTCGTGAAGTTGGAATTGTTAGTACTGTCAGAGGCTTTCTCACCTACACCGACGAAGATATCAAGCACTTGGCCAATTCAAGTTGGACTTTTCCCAGCAACGCTGGGGTTATCAACACCACTGATCTATCATTCAATATGCTCATACCCATGAAGCATTTTTTGAATATTTTCAATGATTATCAATGTGTTTCCTATGGCAAACATACCATCCGATTTGTACGAGCTGCAGATGATAGCAACTGCTTCAAAATAGAGGAGACCGCTGGATCGCCGGCTGGTACGACAGCAGTCAAGTTGGAAATTGAAAATATTGAACTCAAAGTTAAGAGAATCTTTCCGCACGATCAAATTAAATTGCAACTCTTGAAGGCCATCCAAGCTGATACTCCTATTCTCATGCCGTTCAGAAAATGGGAACTTCATATGTTGCCTGCTTTCACACAAGGTGCAAAAAGTGAAATATGGGCCGTCAAGACTTCCTCGTTTCTCGAAAGTCCTCGCTATGTGATTGTATGTTTCCAAAAAGACCGTGATTACACCAAATTCAACAATGATCCAACAATATTCGCTCATTCGAATATCGCCAATATAACGCTCACTCTAAACGGCGAGAATTATCCCAAAGAGAATATGCATCTGAATTTCGCAAAGGGTAATTTTTCGCAGGCCTATTTCAACTATGCACAATTCGGTCTCAGCTACAAAATTACTAATCAACATAATCCTCTGCTGAGCTCCACCGAATTTGTTGGCAAGACTCTCTTTGTCATCGATTGTTCCAGAAGGGATGAGAGCATAAAAAGTTCCACTGTTGATGTGAAACTCAAAATCGAGGCATCTGAAGGATTTCCTCAAAATACTAGAGCCTATTGCATCATTGTGCACGACACTGTTATTGAGCACCTCCCACTCAGCGAAATCATTAACAAATTAAACTGAACATATGCTTGTCACTTCAGTATCAATCACAGAGTCAACATGAGAATAGCTGTTATAGATATTCAAGGCTTTACCATCGAGCAACAATTCCATCCTAAGGAGATTGCCATTAGGATTGGAATTCAATGTAGTAATTTTCTTCTGCTGCCAACTATACCATTTTCCTCTTTGAGTAGAGCAGATAAACGTACTGCCTGGTTCTTGGAGCGAAACGTTCATGGATTGAGGTATTCCTCTGGCTTTGTGGAATATCATCAATTAGATTCCATCCTCAAGAAAAATTTACAGAATGTTGATATCATTTATGTACGAGGACTCCAAAAACGTGACTATCTTACAGAGAAATTTCATCAATTGAACCTACCTACACGTGTGGTGAATTTGGAGGACTATGATAATACATCGTGGATGGTTCCTACATTCGGCGACAATGATGGTATATCACCTTGTATGCATCACATTAGGAACCGGACCAACTATAATTGCAGTCTCCGAAACGTAGATATTCTATACAAATGGCTATGTGATATGTTACCAAAATGAAACTGTACAATAAAATTTTTCTCCTCAAACTGTTTTATTTTTTACCTAAATGTTAGGTTGGTCAATTTGAAACTCTAAAACGCACAAAAATGTGATCTATATAGACGTTTTTCACGTTCCAAAAAACAAGTAAAAATACGAACGCTTAAACGCATAAAATATGTGACATAAATATGCGTTTTAGCGCCCCAAAAAACAAGTAAAATTAGAAGCGGTGAAAATACACTTTTCAAATTTATTTCTTATGGGGATTTGACATTTTAAAGCATACAAAATAGTCGTTTTTCGCGTTCAAAAAAACACCTAAAATTTTAAACGTCAAAAACGTGCAAAAATGTTACTGCAATAAGCGTTTTTTGCGTTTCAAAAAACGAGTAAGATTTAAATTGCTGATTTTCACTCCAAATCGCACGTTAAAAATGACGGACCCCCTCACGAAAACATTTTGAATCCCCCCCCATACCCCCAATGGTATTTTCTTCGACAAATGGCCGAGGCAACCGTGTTTTTTCACTCAAATATTATGTTATGACCTGTATAACATTTGACAGCCGCCATGTTTTTTTCTCCATTTTCCAAACACCACTATTCTCATCACACTCTCAATCATTATTTTTTTTTAATATTCAAACACCGTGCTCTGGTAGCTGGAGAAATATATATCCCACATTTGTACATCAACTTGTACGAAATCTCCGTGGAGACAAGGCTAACGTCACTCGCTACCAAACTTTCGCCGCTGGTTCAAACCTCGTTCTCGGAAATCTTTTTTTCTTTTAATTAATTTTAAATATTCAAGATGCGCGCTGTATTGGCAAAATGTTATCAATCAACTGGATCTCTCTCGACTACGTCACACGATGAACGCAGACCAGCGACGGCCGACTTCTACCGATCTCCTCCACGACTATTTCCGATGGCCCGTGGCAAGCTCGACCGTACTGCGCATGCGGTCCCAAAACCCCCTTTGTTTATCTACTGAAATGATAATATCACATATTTAGTATTAACAGTTTTTTCATCTAAAATACAGTATCACACATGGCCAGTGCAACAGTAAGTTTTCTGAGCATATTTTTAAATAATATACAAGATAAATCCTGACTTTTTCTGAGTTACGGAATGAAATGTCTACGTCAGAAGTCTAAACGTACGAAAAAACGAATTCAAAACATGTATTATTTTTATATACACAGAGGAGATGGCAAGTATACGTCCCTGTTATAAATTCTTTGATTTACGTGATTCGATAAATTCAGTGCACCAGTTATATGTGCAATGTCGCCACTTGACAGAACTTAAATTATGAATTTCATACAGTGTGACTCAAGTATACACGATACTAATATTTAGAAAAATTACAGAAATATCGTGTTTGAAGAAAACAGATCAGTTAATTTTACTGATTTCTTCTTATTATGATATATCGTATGATGTTTTGTGAAAAGTACAATTTTTTTGCATAATTTTCGTTTAACATAAACAATACCTTCAAATTCATATTTCAAATACCACTAAATTTCATTCGAATCTGTTTAAATCTTACCAATCCGAAAAAAATTTACGTTTTTGTGTAGAATATATTTGATTAGAACGGCTGATCTCATAATATACATGAAAATTTATTTTATATACAGAGGGGATTGAAAGTACACTTATGTGTAAACGTTATATTCGCAGCGGATTATATGATTCAATCAATTCAGAGTACCGATTATATGTACCATGAAACAACTTTGAAGTAACGTGAATTTAGACTGATATACAGTGTTTTCAAAGTTTTGCTTTTTGTATTATTCAATAATTTATTAATTTATGTTTTCTTTCAGTAACTGTAAAAATGTCTTAAAAGTACTTTGCACCCGGTTGTCTGAACACTTTTGCAAATTCAAATTAACTTTTCATGTTCCTAAAGGCGAAGTGCGACGTAAAAAGTGGTTCGAGGCAGTAAGTAAACTTTTTGTTTGTGTAAAGAACAATTCCAAGTGTAGATGTGGATAAATTACCCCAAAATGTATCAATTATGGCATGTAGAATCTAATTTTCATTAGGTTTTCCTAGGTTAGACCTCCAAGTGTACCAAGTCATCAAAATTTTTCTGGAGAATTAGTTATAGAAAGAAAACGAATAGCTTCGTTCAGATTTCATGTGTAAAGAAATAAAAAGAGAATTAAAGAATTCACATTTTTAGGTATTCATTTTGGAATAAATACAAAATTACTGTATTTGATGAATCATATTATTGTTATTGCAAGTGGCATAAATGTAATATTCAAGGGCCTCTAATAGAATGATAATTGGTAAAAAGTAATCATTGAATTCGGTCCGGCTCTGACTGACAAAGTTTTACCGTGTTTGATATCAGCTCTTGATTTATATTTAAATATATCTGTGATTATAAGTTGAAATAACTCAATTCGTTACATCGTAGATCTCACGTGATCTGTCTAGTATTGAACTGTAAGTACAGTATAACATTGCTTAAATACAAATAAAAGCGATCCTGCGATACCACTTAGGTGACGGTATGCTCCGTGCACCAGTGAAGCCAGGACCGCGCTTGCAGATTTAACAGCAGTCTACTTACTGATTTGAAATGAATTCATCGAACCCGACACCTGGGACTTCTGACTATAGGGGATCCCGAAATGAAACATCACTCACTTAACAACACGTTCCAATTTCTAAAGGATAAATTCGTTGCACTGGTCTCATTAAAAATTGTTAAAAATTGTTACATCCGTCAACCGTTCCTGTTGATGTTCTCAAGCGAGCTACTCGAACTCCATCGTCTCGACCTGGTACAAATTTTCGAAATGACTGGAGAATCACGACTGTGGAAAGTGATGATAATAATAAGTGCATAGCTCTGTAAATCGCCCAAGTGAAGAGGCAAATCCATACTTTTTCACCAAATCGAAATTAGATTTCAAGATCGATACCTGTCACCCCAAATACAGACGCATTTCTTACTCTGTCTCTTGGTAATGGCACTGACTGACCTTCGGCTAATTTTCCATTATATCGTCGACACACAACACATTTGGTCACGATTGATCTCATTAGAGTCAGAACACCAAAAAACAGAACAATCAAATTGCATGTTTTCTATGACTGTTTTTGATAATCTTGCTCCAATCGTGGCAGCCAATAGCTTTAGTCGGGGTATCGTCATTGGTTTGATAGGTAAAACTTGGGATTTCACTTGAATCAGTCGTACATTAACACCACTAGATTCAGATTTCAGGAAAATGGCTGTAGCATTCACCAAACACAAAAAATTGTTCTTTATCTCATCTGGAACCTCAGTGTACCATCCAATCTTCAAATTCCACGTTTTTTGAAAAAGTATTTTGGGGCACTGTGAAACAGAACAAGAGAATCGAATGGGATCAAAAATCTTTGTGCTGTTGATAAAATGACTCTCTTGCTTATCAATTCTGTGTTAATATCTCCATACCTCTCTGAGTTCAATTCCAATATATTCAAATTCCGATTCCAGTTGAGACCCAAAACTGGTGATAAAACAGGTGCCGTTTCAGAATTCAGAAACTTTGCCCATTACTGTCCATCCCGATAAAGTGTGCATTGCAAAAAGACTACACTTCAAATCGTGCCGTTTCCCAGTAAGTAACTTGCTGGCAATATCAGCTCCAATCAATATATCGACAGGTCCATATTTGATATCTGTTATTTCAATTCCCAATGGACGTAGTTCATTCATCCAGGGTCCTTGTTTCACGTAAGTAACATTATTACAGATAATGGGTTGGTCCAAAGCTTCGAAGTTACATGCATAGTCGTCGTGAATACTACTTAGTCGAATTCGGTAACAGTGATAACTGAAAACATTTGAATTTGTACCGCCAAAGAGAGCATGTTGTCTTCTCGTCGCACAGACGGGTATTTGAATAATCTGGTCGGCCAAAATCAAATATTCATTAAAACTCATAGTTAAGGAATAATCAAGTGAATTTAGGACATTTATAATAACAATTTAAAGTAACAGCAAAAAATATGAGCATGAATAAATACAGGGTGTCCAATCAGTGCTATATCAGATGATATCTCCTTGAAGGGTGATGCTAGAAAAAATAATAAATCACAAAATTGTTTGATGCTCTAACTAAGATGCATTACTGAAAAATATTTTCGTATACACAGTGTGGCTCCATAAATGTGGTATGAGACACAACTTTGTAGTTTCAAATGAAACTCCCTATATTGTTTTAGATTATAGGTAGGATTCAAAAAAAATATATCATATACTATACTTTGGTTCAACGGTTTCCACGATGAAAAAAGTTAAAAACCGTCTCTATCTTGACTTTTAGAGATTATAGAGCAAAACGTATTCAATAAATGGAAAACGGTTTTCACTTTCCTTTTCTTTACTTTTTAAATCTATATATTGATAATGATTTTACTACTCTCAAATGAAATATTGGGTGTGAAGACAATTCAAAATAGCAAAGTTGTGTTTCATACCAGTTTTATGAAGCACCTTATATACTTTCGTTTGAGTAATGCCGTTTAGAACATCACCCAAATGAAAAGAAATTATCGTCTAATATGGCACTAAGTGGACGCCCTGTATAGAGTGGGACCAATTAGTAAAACCAATTAGAAAAAAAAAATTGGAATCCTAACTGGAGGTACTCCTGTACAGGGTAATTGAAAATCAATCAAATCGAAACTATGATACAGATAGGTAATCATAATTTTTATATTAGAAAAGCTTGTTATTTGAAATAAGTACCTGGTACATCTCTTTTGGAACAATTATTTTTAATTTATTGTGTTTGATTATACAGACATACATGTTCAGCAGCTAAAATGAAAATATTCTAAATAATACGAATAAAAAGCTAGTAACTTTACGAAACCGATCCTTCTTCGTCTGAATCAACTGTTGTTTCTTCATCGTCCCTTGGTGCTTTTCTTAGCTCCTGAGAATGCCAACTTTGTTGGTGAAACGTGCATCGAGTGTAATTGACGTTGTTGTGGTGTTTTGGGAAGTTTCTATTTCTGGAATTTTATTCACACCAAAAGTTCCAAATAATCATTAATTTGAAGCACCTTTAGGTTGGTTGCGAAGCTCTTCAGTTTTTCTTCTTTTTTTAGTTTATGTTATTGAAATTTTGTCGCTGCATAATCATATATAACTGTTTTCTCTTCATTACTCATACATTTGAGGGCCTTTTAAAAAAAAACAACAACCTATTAAAGGATGCAAACAAGAAATTATGGGCGTTTTTTGGGGGGGGGGATTTTGTGTATACTTATCTACGATCAAGTAATACAACCTATATGAATAATACTCAAATAGAACTGAAGGTAATATCTTTTCATAATGTTATCTCTCAAATCATGACATTATTGCCATGTCGCAATTTTTTAAGGATACAATAAGCACGTTAGCTAGATTTTGATATTTTTCGGATAGATCCATGGCAACGAAAACCCAAAAATGCTGTCTTGGATAAAATATATAATAATAAGAAGGCAATTGAAACGTTCATTGCAGCTTGTTGGGAGCATCTAAAAACGATTTTACCTCACCGAACGGGATTGTTCGTTGTCGATATTGTCTTGTCAGTACGACAACGCTGCATTGGATATTTGACAGAACAACCATTTGAAGCTACCAGTGTCCTAACTATCGAGAAAGGAAAATCAAATTGGAAAAGAGAAAAATGAATTAATTATGAAAAAACATGTCAATGAGAGCATCGGCTGTTCACAAAATCCTGTGGAGATTATTTCATCATAATTTCTGGTTTCCATTCCATATTGGGTTTCCATTATTTCTATTTTATTGAACTTCAATATTTCTGTAAACAACGTACGACACTGCCGTTGGAGGGAAGATGTCCCTTACAAACAAATTTTAATGCGTGTGCGGCGAGTTACTCATCTAGGTTATGCTATTTGATCGGAGATACTTATTTATTTCAGATATCAATAATTTACAAAATCGCAAAAAATATTATTATTATTCTGAAGTAGAAAACCGATACTTTCAATTCAAAATCGATGCCGGGAAACATCGGGAACTATAACTTTTTTTATGGCTTTTCGATTAAGGCGGGCATGGTAGTTCCTTGTGGAGGAAAGCACTTCAGTATTCTGGAAGTGAATATTATGGGTACCCTCTCCGTAGGCGTGTAATTCCACGGCCGACTTCTCCGTCTGGGCTAGCCTACATTATCTGTGATGTTCAGAGAGCCTGGTCTTCACGTTGCGGAGGTTGGTGCCGATGTATACAGACCCACGCGAGCACGGTCACGGTATTCGGTATACACCGGGAGTAGCAAGGTGGTCTCGTGGATATTTTACTGAGCGGAGCAAAGAACCAATCTGTCTGGTCGGTTTGTAAACGGTTTTGACGTCGTGTTTTGCCAGTACTTTTCCAATCCAGTCAGTAACTCTCTAAATATACTGCAAGAAAGTTCTGCTTGATGGTGTTGGCGGGTTGTTGCCGTTATCCCGATGCAACCTAAGATTACTAGCCCTAGCAATTTCTTGCCGGATGTAACCGTTGGCTTGTAATGCGTTATTGAGATATCGTATTCCGATTTCAGATGAGTCGGCTCACAGATGCGTTGCGCTCTGGTGTTGAGAGTTTTTAAAACTGTACCCCAGGCAGCAAGCTAATGTCATTTGCACGTTACTTTTTCGACCCCCCGAACGTACTGCTGACTAAAAGAATGACGCCATGAAGACGGTAGGATGACGTGATTATGTCACAGACCAAAGACGTCATTTCGTAACGTCATTGTGACGATACATTTCGACTTTAATGGGCCGTCACTGACGTCATATGGACCTAAATAAAGACGTCATATTGATCCAAAGGAAGACGTACCATTGACGAAAAAATAACGTCATTCAGCTAAAAGGGAGACGTCATATTGACGATAAGATCACCAGTAAAGAACGCTTATTTGACTTCAAAATAACGTATGGCGCTATTCTAACAATATTGATATTAGTAAATATAGAGGTTGAATTCGCAGGATCGAGGACAAGAAAAAAAATTATTGAACTTATGAAATTGCCGGTTTCGACGTTTATTTACGTCTTCATCAGGGTTGCTCATGTATGTAAACATCAATAAAATTCTTGAAAAATTAGTCGAGTATTCACACTTCTTCACTGGGTATTATTTTTCCTTGTTCAACGTTGTGGAGCATGCTTTAGCCATATTGTTCCTGAAAAACAAATTCAATGTAATAAACGAATATTGTATGAAAAAAAAGAAAACTCACGTATTATACATTCACTCAGAGAAAGTTCACAAAATGGTTTCTTTTGACGTTTTCCTCTAAAATAATTGAAGGATGCTGCCAGCTGTCTGTTATCAAATGCCTCAATATAATATTTGTTTTTGATGAATAGTCTTCACCTCCTAAACAAGATATGTGGGATCACTGAAAATAATGCAGAATTGAAATCAACGGAAATTTCACATACATTAAAATTTCATTTTACATTGATATATTTGAAAATAATTTGGACTGCTCCCCCAAAATCCAAGTATTTGTGATTAATGTTTTCCAGTCATACCATTCCAGATTTTTTTCAAATTTTTTTCAGTATCCCGACAAAATCCATGCGAGTGAATATTCAACAAACTAACCATAGTCATAAATAATTATGTACGTTCCTATCTACTCAATAAAATCATTCATTATTATTAAATAATGTACAGTGAAACCAACCTAGCTTGAGACGTGAAAACGTGCTGCTCACCTGTCGGACAACGGATTATAGTCCGTAATATATCCAGTGATAAAGCACTCGACATGAACGTAGTATGCGCAATTCAAAATGTCAGGCTAGATGCTAGATTGGATTCACGTTTCACTGTAGCATCGTGATATGATGTAGGTACAGGAATGATGGTACACATGACAAGAAACTATACTCTATAGTAAGCTGATGATATGGATGAGTACCCCAATATAAATTCAATAATCTGCAATAGACCAAAAATTGAACTTACGCTATAAAGGACCAATAACGAAAAATCACAACTCACAACAACCGACGCTCGTATTCAACCTTTGTAATCAACAGGTAACTTCAATCGAACGTCAACTGGAAACGCATCGAGAACTTTGTAGGGAAATGAAACGGAATGATTAGTTCATAGATCTTAACACGTTTTATTTCGAAGGAGATCGAGGAACTATAATGAAAAATGTAATGGGCATAATGGCGGCATGTTTTGTCTTTTAACGTTTTGTGTTGACTGATGAGTGTTGGGCTGTTGGGATGTGGCCGAACTTGTCCGATAATAATAATAATAATAATAATTCAGCTCGTAGACGGAAGCATCCTACATCATCTGGATGCTGGAGAGACGTATACTTACCTAGGAGTGGAACAACGCCATTCCCAAGAGGTGAACACTGTTAAAACTCTCTCCGCGGCAAGTATCAGCATAAACTCCGACAGATCTGGTCATCAGAATTGTCGGGGAAGAACAGAGTTGCTGCAACTAATATGCTTGCCGTTCCGATTCTACTTCACTCCTTTGGAGTAATGAAATGTACTCAGGAGGAGCTGCGACAACTCGATGTTAAAACTCGCAGAATGATGCATCTGCATAGGAGCTTGCATCCTAAATCGTCCGTTCCACGGTTATACTTCCCTAGACAACGGGGAGGCCGTGGACTTTTGAGTTTGGAGTGTCTGCATCACAGAATAGTACTGGATGGAGCCTGTAAAGTGATCAGGAGTTCAGATCCCCTCCTCTGCTTGGTACATGATCATGAAAAAGCAGGGATTGGAGCATTTCTTTTCAAGGCAGCAACCCGTGCAGCCGATGAACTCGGTCTCGTATTCGACACTGAACGGACAAACCCAAACACTATCACCGAGTTGGAACCCGTTCAGCAAAAAGCCCACGTAAAAACTGCGGAGTATGAGAGGCTCCTGCAGCTACATAAGGATAAGCCGATGCATGGGGTCTTCTTCAAAAACATTGAAGACCTAGGCTTATCCAGAGACCTGACCTTCTTGTTTCTCACGTCTAGTGGGCTGAAGTCGGAGACCGAGGGATTCATAATAGCCTGCCAGGATGGTGTCTTTAACACTCTCGTCTACCGCAGTCGCGTGATGGGTATAGAGGTCCCTGACACTAGACGCAGAGCGTGTCCACAGACATAACGCGGCCCTACGAGTGTTGTACTACCATCTACGACACTCGTACGGTGTAGACAAGACACCGGTGTTGCCTTATGCTCCGGGGGATATTGAGTCCGTGGTGGAGAATGAGAAGTGCCGAATCTATTGGAACTATTCATTCCCCTCCCTCAGGCAAATACATGCCAATAAGCCTCAAAGCATCAAAGTAGGACGATTTTCATTGAGTTTTCAGCTCCTGGCGAAACGAACATCGTCCGAAAAGAGGAGGAAAAGCGGACTAAATATCAAGATCTTCTCTTTGAACTCCGCAGGCTTTACCCAAACCATTCTGTCAAGACGGTGGTTCTGATAATAGGGGTCCTTGGTGGAATGATAAACACACTGCTCTGAAACTTAAAAATTATACCGGCTTGCCGTGACATGGCAGAAATTCTAGCCGGGCGAATGCAGAAGGCTGTAATTCTTGGTTCACTCCGCCTACTCAGGGCACATGATTCTCGGACCCAGTAATCACTTACCCCATGGACGTGGGGAGTGTTTATTGGGGTTAATGACACACCAGCGCGCCCTCCGGATTTGTCGGGGCTCCTGAGACAGGGCCTGACTGGGTAATTCCTAAGGGATTAAAAAAAATAAGGGGCGCCGATAGGCCCTTCACGCCCGCAGTGCGGCGAATTGCCGCAAATTTGAGACGAGCTCACCACACACTAAATCAGGGCGTGCTGTTTACCATCGAACAGCACTGTCTTGATGAGATACGAATGCTGGTGGGTGCAAAAAAGTCACTAGTGAGGCGGGCGAGAAGCATCGCGGAAAACATGAAGTTCCGCGATAAACCTTCTCTCCTATTCCAAGAGCCTCCACGTGTTGTGGATAACCCGCCTGCAGCTGATTGGGTAGAAACCTTCTGGAAGGGCATTTACGAATTTCTGCAACCACTCAAACGTAGATACTCCAGCCCTAGCGCAATTCGAAGCTTTCTGCAGGAGGCTTCGTCAGCCTGAGCTCAATGAACTGCGCACTCCGATAGCCCCGGAAGAAGTTCGACGGGCCCTAAACGGCTCGAAGAATTATGCTGCTCCAGGTCCTGATGATCTTAATAAATATTGGTGGAAAAAATTTCCAAGTACCCACCACCATCTAGCAAGAATTTTCAACTCATGGCTAGATGGGGAGCTACAGATTCCGGATTGGTCTGTCGAGGGGCAAACCGTGCTAATCCCCAAAAACGGAGATTTGTCTGATCCGAAGAACTACAGACCGATAACATGCTTTAACGCATGTTATAAAATGTTTACCCGCATTTTGTACATGCGAATACTCTCCGCAGTTGAGCCGGTGTATGAACGGATATATGAGCAAAGAGGGTCAAAGAAGGGGGTCGCTGGCTGCAAGGAGAACCTGCTGATCGACAAATGCATCACGCAGGACTCCATGCAGTACAAGCGTAACCTTTCAATGGCCTAGATCGACTATCGCAAGGCATTTGATACAACATCGCATGAACTCATCATACATTTGCTCAGATACCTTGCGGTACCCGATCAAATAGTGAGATGCATTGAACAGCTGATGCCGCTCTGGAGGACTCGATTTACCATAACATCAGGTCAAGTCAGAGTACAAATAGAGCAGGTTATCTTTAGAAGGGGCGTGTTTCAGGGAGACTCCCTCAGCCCTCTCCTCTTCTGCATCTCAATAATGCCATTGTCCGTTGCACTACGGAAAACCCGCGGATACAACTGCGGCACCCCCAGCAACCGGAGGCATATGGTCACCCATTTGTTTTATATGGATGACCTTAAACTTTATGCCTCTGGTGAAAAGGACCTTCATCAGTCTTTAAGAGTGGTGCAAGAGTACACGCATGCTATCGAAATGGAGTTTGGAATCGACAAATGTGCCACGATTCATCTCAAAAGAGGACGATGCGAGGAATACGGAGAGGACTTTCAGCTCGTAGACGGAAGCATCCTACATCATCTGGATGCTGGAGAGACGTATACCTACCTAGGGGTGGAACAATGCCATACCCAAGCGGTCGCTACCTTTAACCTTTTCCGCGGCAAGTATCAGCACAAACTCCGACAGATCTGTTCTGCAGAACTGTCGGGGAAGAACAAAGTTGCTGCAACTAATATGCTTGCCGTTCCGATTCTACTTTACTCCTTTGGAATAATGAAATGGACTCAGGAAGAGCTGCGACAACTCGACATAAAAACTCGCAAAATGATGCATCTTTATAGGAGCTTGCATCCTAAATCGTCTGTTCCACGGTTATACTTCCCCAGACAACGGGGAGGACGTGGACTTTTGAGTTTGGAGTGTCTACATAACAGAATGGTACTGGGTGGAGCTTGTAAAGTCATCAGGAGTTCAGATCCCCTTCTCTGCTTGGTATGCGATCACGAAAAAGCAGGGATTGGAGCATTTCTTTTAAAGGCAGCAACCCGTGCAGCCGACGAACTCGGTCTCCCGAGTTGGATCTCGTTCAGCAAAAAGTCCACGTAAAAGCTGCGGAGTGTGACAAGCTCCTACAGCTACATAGGGATATGCCAATGCATGGGGTTTTCTTCAAGAACATTGAAGACCTTGGCTTATCTAGAAACCTGACCTTCGCTTTTCTCAGGTCAAGTGGGCTGAAATCGGAAACCGAGGGATTCATTATGGCCTGCCAGGATGGTGTTTTCAACACCCTCGTCTACCGTAGTCGCGTGATGGGTATAGAGGTCCCTGACACTAGATGCAGAGCGTGTCGTGGGGCAGCTTATGCAGCCTATATCCACAGGCATAACGCGGCCCTACGAGTGTTGTACTACCATCTACGATACTCGTACGGTGTAGACGAGACACCGGTGTTGCCTTATGCTCCGGGGGATATTGAGTCTGTTGTGGAGAATGAGAAGTGCCGAATCTATTGGAACTACTCATTCCCCACCAGGCAAATACAAGCCAATAAGCCTGATGTAGTCCTCGACCATCAAAGTAGAACGATTTTCGTCATTGAGTTTTCAGCTCCTGGCGAAACGAACATCGTCCGAAAAGAGGTGGAAAAACGGATTAAATATCGAGATCTTCTCTTTGAACTCCGCAGGCTTTATCCAAACCATTCTGTCAAGATGGTGGTTCTGATAGTAGGGGTCCTTGGTGGGATGATGGACATACTGCTCTCAAACTTGAAAATCATACCGGCTTGCCATGATGCGGCAGAAAACTTGGCCGGAAGAATGCAGAAGGCAATAATTCTTGGTTCACTTCGTCTTCTCAGGGCACATGACTCTCGGACCCAGTAATCACTCACCCCACGGACGTGGGGAGTGTTCACTGGGGTTACTCATACACCAGCGCGCCCTCCGGAAGTGTCGGGGCTCCGGAGAAGGGGCCTGTCTGGGTAATTCCTAATGGATAAAAAAAAAATAATAAATATCTTTATTTCGAAATTGAACTGACAATTACAATTTTTGTAACAGGTGGCACAGAATGAAATGGCGTCACAGGAGAAAAATTGTACACTTTATACTTGGTAGTTTAGATAATCATTCATATTATAAGGTTCTAATTTGGCGTGGTCGGTGGATCAGTGGTCTAATGCACAGGCCGTTCGAAACTCCAGCATAGTGATAGTCGGTTCGAATCCAATGTAGTTGTTCATCCCTTTCTTCTTCCACTGTTAGCTGGATCTTAGGGTGTTGGTTGTTGAGGTGTTGAAGAAAACTTCCCAGCGCCAACCTCCCTTGTGGTCACACGACGAATGTGTCATCCACATAGCGAAACCACGTGGACTGTAGATTTGGCGCCGAATCCAGAGCTTGCCGTTCAAACGTCTCCATATATAGGTTCGCAACTACTGGACTGAAAGGGCTGCCCATGGCGACGCTGTCAAGTTGTTCGAAATATTTGCCATACCACTGGAAATAAGTGGTAGTGAGGACATGATGGAACAGGTCAGCGAGGTCGTCCGGGAACAGTTGTTGGAGAAGAGCCATAGTTTCGGGAATTGGAATGTTTGTGAACAAAGAGGTGACATCAAAGCTGACTAAAGTCGTATACCTTTAGGTGAGATTGGTTCTTTGCTCCGCTCAGCGAAAGATCCACGAGACCACCTTGCTACTCCCGGTGTATACCGAATACAGTGCTCGTGTGAGTCTGTATAAATCGGCACCACCCTCCGCAGCGTAAAGACCAGGCTCTCTGAACATCACAGACAATCTAGACTAGCCCAGAAGGAGAATTCGGCAGTAGCATTACACGCCTACGGAGAGGGTACCCATTGTAACGGAAACTGTATACCTCTGCATACATACCTTTCTCTTCTCACCGGCAGATGCCTCGCCATGTCCGTTATTCGGTCGTGCCAGTGAAATGGTCTGGCGGGTTTTTTTCTCTCCTTTGAAACGCCTGAAAAACTGAGCTGTTTGAACCTCAATGTTTTCGATCGTATGTATGACCTGTGGTGCTGTGATATTAATTTATTGCAATATAGGCATATTCCTGTTTTGTAGGTGAGTTGGTTATTCCCGTATATGTTTGATTTTGATACTTCCCCCCAAGTTTTGGTTTACATGAACTATTTTGTTTTGTAGATTAAAAAAATTATTGAAATAAACCCCTAATCAACTGTTTGAACCATTTCGTTTCCTTAACTCGACCCACCTATCCTGAGATACCGGCACTCCACCAACCACTACTGAAGTGCCCGCCTTAATAGACAAGCCATAGATTACAAATTGCGAAGATTCTCCAACCGCTGTATCAGTTTTACGTCACTCTTCGAGAAGACAAAATCCAAGCTGAAGATGCTCACCGCAGTTGTGAGTGAAACGTCCAAGGGAACCACCTCCACGTAGGTGAACCGACCATGACCTCAAAGCCCGGAAACTATACTTTTCGAATGCAAATTAAAACTAGTTTAAAAAATGTAGTTATAAAACCAAACTATTAAGGGAAGAAGCTAATTTTTAAACTAGCAAATTTGATGAAATGACAAATAGTTGTGAAAACTGAATACACTTACCTGGTTCTCCATAATCTATGGTAAACTATATTTTAGTGTAAATTAACACAACTTGAATCATGTGAACTAACTATGCTCCAACCTAATTTGATTTTATGATTTTAATGATCAAAGCCACAGCCGAAGTCCAGTACAACTGATCGTACGAGATCGTTAACAGCGTGGAATGAGCTGGAAAGGATTTTGTTTTATTCGTTAAATATCTGAGCTCTGAAGGGCTGGTATTCTCTACCTATGATAAAATTTACAAAACTGACTTATGGCCGACCAAATTGAATAACCGTCTGTGCGTTGTGTAGATTCGTATAATATCTCAGCAGCAATAGATTGTTTTATGTATGACCTTTGGGAGCCAGTGTCGATGATCACCCGTGCGAATCTTGATTTTTTTGACCCATTGAGCCTCACTGTCAGAGTCTGTAAAAATACCTCTGCATATGTGTTATTAGATAGGTATTTTCAATATTAAATTTTTCTGGGGCAGGTACAAATTCAGCAGTGGTTTCATCAGTCTTTGTACACAATATGATTGTATAGGTATTGGTAAGTATGGATGGTGACTGATGCGCTGCGACCTGATTAGATCTATTGTGCCCCATCTTCTCCTGCTATTTCAAGGCGTTCTCGTTTACAGCCATCCTTCAAGCCCCAATTCCTTTAGAAATTTGAAGAGGTCTATTTGTGGTATTTCTCCCACTGTCAGCTGGTGTGATCCCAGTATATTCAGTCTCTTGTGATGTACATATCACTCCATCAATATATGGTGTGGTGTTTCTGGATGTTCCCCACAGAATCTGGAGGTGCTGTCCTCCTCTAAGCCCAGCTTCCTTAGGTGTTCTTTGAGTCTGCAGTGTCCCATCAGAAATTGTCAGTGATTGTCTTTAGACTAGTTTTGCTGGGGTTGATCAGTGTCTTCGATCTTGCTCAGCTGAAGATACCGAGGAGATCTTTGGCCTGCCTTAGCCCTTTGCCAATATGTTGCTCTCATTGCTTCTTCAGTTTTATTGAGTTCTTCTTTGAAGTAAGATTTTCCAAGTCCTCAGAATGGTTCTGGCCCATCAGTGGCGTTGATGCCCCTTTTCATGTCAGGGTGTCTGCTTGTTCATTGCCCTCCACTCTGACGTGCCCCGGCACCCAAATGAGGTTCACCTTGTTGTTCCTGCCTAGATCATTTAGTTTGTCTAGGCATTCCCAGACCAACTTTGAGTTGATTTTATATGAGCTCAACGCTTTGATGGCTCCTGATCGGAGAGGATTGCGATTTCCTTGTTCCGGTATTTCCTATAGTATGAATATTCGCTTGCAAATTACTAGGGAAATGGCCCATGGGTTCGGAGTATTTGGTGCGAGGCCTAAAGACTCCTGCTCCAGTTCCGTCGGGAGTTTTGGACCCATCCGTGTACCATGTTATGGCATTCTTTCCCAGTTCTCGAATGGATTCTATGCTCCATCCACTCTTGGTATTTAATTCCGTTAGAAAGAATTTCTCGAAACTAAATTTCCTTGTAATTTCGTCAGTTGGGAGATCGGCAAGGTGTGCACTTTTGGTGGAGGTTGAGCCCCTTACGTTGTGTGCTGTCCCTTAGAGTCCGACTTTAGCCAATCTGAATTTTGCTCCCCAAGTAGTTCTCCTCACCATGAAATGGAGAGGAGTGAGGTCCAGAATTATCTCTATTGCAGCTGTTGGAGTAACCTCATTGCTCCTGTTATGCAAAGACATGCAAGTCTTTGAAGTTTCTCCAGGATTTTCTTTGTCAAGGCGAGTTCAGTTCTGCCGTGCCAAACTACTGCTCCGTAGGTGATCATAGATCTCACTATCATGGTGTACATCCATCGCAGTATTGATGGTTTACAGCCCTATGTTTTTCCTGCAATGTTCCTACACACCATCAGTGATGATTTTGTCTTGTTAACGATCTTTTCTACGTGTCTGTTCCAGAGTAGTTTTGAGTCTAGAGTAAGCCCTAGGTAGTTCACCTCTTGCTTCCATTCTAAGTCTGCTCCATCGAGGCCAACAGCCCTTAGGTGCTGAAACTTTGTTCTTCTAGTGAATGGTACCACTGTGGTTTTTGATGAGTTAATTCTCAACCCCACAGAAAGGCACCATCTTCTGGTGGTCTCTAGCTCACTTTCTATGAGATCGCAGAGGGTTCCTTCGAATTTGCCTTTGGCCATAATGACTATGTCGTCAGCATATCCAAGGCAAGTGACTCCGTTTTCGGTTAGTGTTCCGAGTAGTTCGTCTACTACGAGACTCCATATCCCCCGTTTGTGCTGATTCGAAAGCAGATATCGCCCACTTTCGTTTCAGCCGTTCTTGTAGCCAGCATTTGGCACATCCATCTGGATGTGGTTCTGTCCACTCCCTTGTTTGCTAGGGCCCTATTTATTGCTTCATAGGAGGTGTTGTCTAATGCCTCCTCTATGTCTAAGAAGACGTATAGGGCCATTTCTTTATGCTCGAGTGATCTCTGGATGCTTTCGGTAAGCACGTACAGAGCGGTTTCCGTTGATCTGCCCGCCCTGTATGCATGCTGCCCGGGGTATAATGGCACCCTTCCCAGTATCTCGGTTCTGAGATAGTTATCTCCCATCTTCTCCAGTGTCTTCAGTAAGAAGGATGAGAGACAGATTAGTCTGAATGACTTCGGGAGGGTAGGGTCCTCCTTTCCTACTTTCGGAATGAAGGTTATCCGTGCTCTCCTTTAGTTGCTCGGTATGTACCCGAGCGCCAGACTGAATCTGTTTGCTTTTATAATAAATGGCAGTTATTCCTTTTGCCCATTTTGTAAAAGTGCCGGAAATATACCGTCAATTTCGGGTGACTTGAATGGTTGGAAGGAGTCAATTGCCCATTTCACTCTTTGAAGAGTGCATAAGGTTTTTGCTACCTCTGAGGTAATGCACATGAACTCCTTTTGCGCATATACAATATAATATGGATAGAACGCAAATTGTCATCGGAGGCAATAATTGTTTCCATTCTCAAAGCACATAAACTAAAAAGGGACCCAAACTCATATAGACCAATTTCTCTCACATGTGTTATGTGCAGAATTCTGGAAAAGATGATAAACAGAAGACTTCTTTGAACCCTCAAACACCGCAATCTACTGTCCCCTGCATCGGTTTTAGACAACACAGATCCGTCAACGACAACATATTAGACTTAGAAAGCGATATTCATGAAGCACCAGCGGTAAAACAAAAATGTTTGATATATAATGAAAATACTTGACGCATGGAAAATCAGTGGGCACTGCTCCGCTTTCATCCAGATATACTCAAGCACTTACACACTGGAGAATGGTACCCACAAAGATCTGTCATCAGCCCAACTCTGTTTCTTATTGCCATGAATACCATTCTGAAAAAAAAAAACAAATTACCAATGGAAGCACGTCTTCATGCGGATGATCTAGTATTTTTCTGCAAAAAAACGACAATTTGATATCGTTGTCACAGGAAGCCCTCTCTAATCTAGAACAATGGTCCAACGAAATCGGATTTGTCTCCCCAACGGAAAAAACACAATGCATTATTTTCTCCAAAAGAGAAGCAAATAATCTACCACCCCTTTACTTATATGGTCAAAATCTCAAATATGTCAAATCTATAAAGTTCCTAGGTATGATATTCGATGATAGATTGAACTAGAATGCACATATTAAAAGCTTAGCCGAATCATGTAATAGAAGAATCTGTTGAAAACACTGGCACACAAGGAATGGGGATCTGACTGTCAAACACTACGGCACATTTACAGAACACTCATCAGATCCATGATGGACTTCGGATGTATTGCATACAACTCAGTAAATAAGACAACACTCAAATTATTCGTCATAATTCACAACAAAGTCTTGCGAATATTATTAGGTGCCTACTGTACAACACCAGTCGAAAGTATCTACTGTGCATCGGAAGAACCATCTCTCTACAGCAGACGTATCTACGCAGCAACAGTGAGTAAAACCCCGAATAATCCCACGCACAGTAACACCTTTGTGAAAAATATTAAAATCTGTTCACGAATCGAACCAGATACCATAAGCCAACATCTATCTACCCTCGAGATACCCCTACCAAAAACGCTTCCCACTAAATTCAACCCACCTTTTCCTTGGACTATCAAACTGCCGAACTACAACACAATCCTTAATTACTTTGATAAACTCAATACCAACAGCCAAATCATCAAGAATGAACTCAACCGAATCATTTCCAACTATTCTCATTACACAGAAATCTACACTGGCGCCTCAAAAACCAATGAAGGAGTAGGACCTGCGATAGTAACAACATCCCAATCCTTCACCTTTAGGCTTCCCCAATCAACCAGCATATCAAGTGCAGAACTGTTTGCCATTAATCTTGTGCTGGTCTGTATAAATGCGACAGGTGGGGAGAAATATCTTTTTCTAACGGACTCACTTAGCTTTATACGCGAACTGAAGTATTTATATCCCAAAAATCCTATTGCACAGAAAATAAAGAGAGAACTTCATGTGATCCAGCAACACGAAAAAAAAGTTTGTTTGATTTGAATTCGTGGTGTAATTACTTCTGCTGAATCCGAAACGGTGATGAGAGTAGTATCTTCAGACATAAAACGAATGGTGAACACAGCGATAATCCAGAAATGGCAGGAACAGTGGCAAGTGTCTAATGCAAAATTACTCTAAAATATGATTTGAAACCGTGACCTGACGAAACAAAGAACCAAAAACATTAAGTGATCATCAATCGGCTACGCTCAGGTCACACCAATCTAACTCAGCTATCTACTGACTCATACCGAGGAGCTAATGTGTGATTTTTGGTAATAATTGAACCCATTTTTGATTTTAATATCCCAATAATCTCTGAACCACCTGGTTTAAACCAATACAGTCGTACATTTTTGAAAAGAAACATTTTTTGAAAATGTGTGAGGTGAATTCAATGAAAGAACGGTATTTCGTGTAAGTGAAATTTATTACAATCTCAAAGCGCTTTCTGCTGCTAAGCCATCATCGGTGCTATACTCGTATTTATACAGGAGCAATATAAAAAGTAACAAAACCATGGTTAATCTTGGTTTGATCGGACAAACATACATGTAAAAATTAAGTACTTAAGGTGTACCCTTAAAGGGATTTTTATTTAATGATTCCGGTTTTGCATTTTTCCAGGCAATGCAGAAGCCTACTCGTGTTGTACTAACAACGTAACAACCACGAGGTGAAACCGGAAAGGATTTGAAAATTTTCTGGAAAAATGCAAAACCGGAAACATTGAATAAAAAAAGGGTACACATCAAGTACTTAATTTTAACATGTATGTATGTATGTGCTAGGAATCGCACGTTAAAAGGTAAGACCTCGTTAATCCTTAGCTTGCACAAGTTTCGACTTCTGAGGGCTGTCGTTCGTAGGGGGATGACAGCTGGTTAACGGAAAATACAATTTTAACATTTTTTTAACAATGTATGTTCGAAAAATGTATAACACACAAACATAACTTTGATAAGTCACACATTTATCTGACAACCTATATGTTCATAGATATTTTTGAAACAAAGCTTCACAACTTCTCTTTGAGAAATGTTATCCTGAGTCGTATAGGAAAGTTTCAATCGTCCACCCACCCACTCATATCTATTCCCGACGTATATCTGGATAATAAGCTCAACAAAACGCCGTAGGTATATTGTACCTATATTCCTTATCGGTTCTGTAACATCATATTAGCAAGAAAACTCAATTCAGGCAGGCAAGCAAATAGTTTTAGAGGTGCTACAGTACCTATTCAAAATAATTTCAATCACCGCAACTGCTATGTTGCCAATTTCCGAAGTTGACAAAGTGCCACAGATATCTGAAAACACGCATATATCCGGTGGAGGTGGGATCGTATCATCTCTATCATGGAAAAGATGAACCCAGCGCCAACGGCTAATAGCTGAACTGGATGTTTTCTTTGCACGTATGGGGTTATCTTTGACATATATGTTTGAGAGCTCAAGATCTGTTAACAGCTGTTTCGTGAGAACGGCTTCATAAGGTAGGTCTCTTGAAATTATAACAAATGCACACTGAAACTAAATTTGAAACAAGCCACGAAATTCAAAGCTTCAACTAATGACTGTAGATGTCACTGGTTACTTTTCACATATATTAATATATTTAATTGTGTTATTTTTGTTCATTTGTAGTATTTGTTGTTGAATGAAACGATTTGTTAGTTTTGCTTGTTACTATGGTTGTCTAACCTTCATTCCTATTACCTTTTTCTATTCAGTTCGGTCGGTTGACAGGAACAAAATTGTCTTCATCATCTCATTTCCATATGTGAAATGTCAAAATAAAAATTGTATTTTCAAATTCAAACTGTTTTTCTTTTCATTCATTATTCCCAAAAGGATAAAAATTCAATTGTACTTACTCAATTTCTTCAAGAGAACAAATTCAAATTCAATAAAATTTAAAATGAGACCTATTCATGTGACATATTTAACTCAATCTATGTGTTTCGCTTTCTTATATCAAATATTTCGATTCTTCAAACTTTAAGTATAGAATGACTTCACTGGGCCGCAGTGGTCAGGAAGGTAAAGCGCTAGTCTATCAATCAGAGAGACGTGGGTTCGATTCCCAGCATGGTCACTGGTCTCGTGCTAGGAATCGCACGTTAAAGGTAAGACCTCGTTAATCTTTAGCTCGCACAAGTTTCGACTTCTGAGGGCTGTCATTCGTAGGGGTGAACCAATATTCAACCAATATGTTACCTCAAACTTGGATATACAATGTGTTTTCTTCCCTAGTTTCAATATAAGAGGAACATATTGGGATGGCAATATTTATTCTGGATGTGGATAAAGATATAAAGACAATATTGTTTTACCGATATTGGTAAGAATTATTCAGCCAATATCGACCCAATTTAGGTTTCAATGATTTGTTGAATATTGGTGAAATAATATTGGATTTATTCTCAATCTATATGAGAGGAACACTGGGGTAGCAATATTCATACTAGATGTTGAAAAAACTATATATAAAATATTGTTTTGTCGATATTTTTAAAATTTATTCAACTAATATTGACCCAATATAACAATAACAATCAACATTCATAATCAGATTGAGCCAATATTCATATCGATCACCAATATTATAAGAATTCCCCAAAATTTATATACAAACTTTTGATACCTTTCAGCAATATTTGATAATTAATTTTCTAAGTTTCATTTTTCCTGTATTTCAGTTACTTTCAATGAAAGTATCTGTCGTTCAAGATCTACAATTCTGAACATGGTATTTCATATATACCTTGAGAAATACCATGTTCAGACTGCCCGAGAACTTATATTGGCCAGACTAATAGACGAGTAACTTCCAGAGTCCACGAACACGAACTTGCTGTGCGTCAGGCATCTTCCACTTCCGCACTTTATAAACATCGAGAAGACACAGGTCACAAAACAGACTTCAAAAACACAAAAACAATTTCCACCGAGAAAACTCTGCAAACCAGGATCATCCGAGAAGCCCTTGAGATAGAGAAGCGCCCCAATTGCCTCAACACTCGCGACGACGGACGTAGACTTCCCAATACCTAGAAGCCTCTCATTGCACGCATAAACTCATTTCCCACCAACCCAGTTTCCGCACACAGCTCACTTAGCGCCAACCAAGTTCCCGCACACAGCTCATCTAGCGCCAATTCAGTTCCCGCCCATAGTTCACCTCGCGCCAATACATTGCACACGGCCATTACAGCCACGTCCACTATAAATACAGTTCCTCAACCCACAATTCCTCAGTTCTCTCGAAGGAGTAGGCAGATTGAGACCTTAGAGAGAACCAGTGACGAGACATGGGGAGTAGGCAGATTGAGACCCCGACGTCAAGTCACAAAAACCTAACGTAATTATACCTGAGGAGTAGGCAGATTGAGACCTCAGCGTAGAATTACGTTTCATCCATTTATTAATTTTCTTTCTTTTTCAGTTCTTGAAAATGGCTCCAAAATCGGAGCCGAAACGTCGAATTTCAACAAATTCTAGACGCGGTTCAACCCGAACTTTTAGTTTTCATATATATATATATATATATATATATATATATATATATATATATATATATATATATATATATTCCATTTTGAATAGACATCAATATTTAGTGGATTAGGTGGGACCTGTATCTCTGAAGAATTGATTCTAACTTCAACATTCAGAATTATCTTGCCTCCTGCAGAGCCTATGTGAGGCTAATGAATAGCAAAGTAATGTCATCATCCAGAAGGAGTGAGGCAAAAATAACATCCCTAACCTCTGAGATATTTAGGTGAATGATGATAGTAATCCGTAACTGTCAGTCATATCGTAAACCTAATCAATTATGAATTTTTGTTGAATCAGAATATATTCGGTGTTGACTTTTCTGATTTTTCTATAAAGCTACCATGTAAAGTAACAGACACAACTACCCAAATAACTTAAGTTCATTACGAAACAGAATAATGTCCTAGCATATCAGTAGTTTCGTAGTCGGATTTGAAATCATTATTCATCATTTATATCATCATCAGAATCGTCTTCTAATGAAATTATGATCTGTGGAATAAGTAGCATCTTATATGTTGGTAATTATACTATAAAAAATATCTCTTATAACGAAGGTGCATTCTACCTGAAATAAATTAACAATGTAAATCATTAGAATGGGCAATATTTCGATTTCAGAGCACTATTCCAGTCATTTTCAGAAAAAATATATTTCGATATAGTGCATTCATAAGTTCCTTGTGTTCAGTTTTCGAACAATTTTTTCATAAATTTATCGTGATAAAAATTAGTGAAACCGCCAAAATTAAACAACGAATTCAAACGACCAGAAGAGGCGGGAACGTGACGTACTTACGCGAAAGAGTTTGATTGGTTATCATGTGATGTTCGCCTTGCAGATGAAATAAATAATGTGCCTGACAGCGTTGCCATATCGCAAAAATATGATAAACTGCTATACATGTTCTTGATTCTAAAACTGATTTTATTGAGCAGTGCTCCAAGAAAAACTGCGAATTTATGGTTTAGAGGAACAGACCGATGAAGATCTGGTTGAAACAATTAAAAATCTTCTGAGTGGTACCCTAAACGTGTCATGCTCAAAACATGACATCGACGTTGCTTTTCGTAAAGGCAACAAAGAGTTAAACAAACCAAGAACTGTTCTAATAAATTTTACCACACAAATCAAACGTAATGACGTCTTTGCCACTAAGAAGGACAAGTTGGAAGGTTCAAAAGTATCTATTTATGAGGACCTAACAAAAAATCGTTATAACTTACTGCGTCAAGCACAGCAAAAATATGGAGTACAAAATGCTTGGTCAAGAGGAGGCAAGATTTATGTGTTACGCAACAAAAATAAAGAAGAAATTGAAAGTGCTCATGACCTGCGAAAATTTTATCAAACTGGTCGAACTATACTTGAAACAAATTGTCGTACATACTTTTTAGTCTTTATTTTTTTGTTTCACTTATACTTTATCTCTTGGATGGTTTGTTGAACTTTTTGCAGTCAGAAAATCGATAACGATACTGGAATTGTCTATTTTACGACAAATTAGCATCAGAGATTATTAGGCGCTGATTGATAATTTCACTCAAAAATTCATATAAAATTAATCTTTCTTTTCTATTTTTTTAATATCACAAACTTTTACTGAATCTTTTTTTGTGAAGGATTTTCATTGTGTTTGAAATTGCTGTTGAACTGGGGGGGTAATGTGGAAGAGCAGCTATGTTGAACATCGCCTCCCCAAGTGACCCGTGTATATGTAATATTCTCTTAAAGAAAATAAAGGCACATTATTATTATTATTATTTACCAAAATATATTATTTCACTTTCTTAATAATATCATTGGAATGTACCTACCTGTCCCTCTGTTCGAAGTCTTGAATTATTGGTTTAGTAATTTTGGATCATTCATTTTTGATTCGTGTTCATGGAAAATTTATGTACAGAAGCACATAGGTATACTATAATGATACTTGTGATGATACAATATACCTAAGTAAATGAGAAATGAAAGATGTCTAGAAAACTTGGTGTATCTACTTAAACTTGTGAAAGTTTGGAATAAAATGAGAGTTTTTCGCCTACTTGATTTTGTGAGATCACTTGAGTAGCAGATGGCGCATACATCATTGTAGCCATTAATAAATTACTAACAATTAAGTTCAATTTGTCATTACACGTAATTACTTTCTAGATTTCACGCAACTGCGGCGTCTCTCCGTCACTCTTGGCTTTGTCCGCGCAATGCCAAACTTCAGCCAATCGTAATACATGAAGACAATGTCACAGGTGAGGAGCGTTTGAATTTATGCATACTGCAATCGCATATTCAATATTTAATAATAAATCAGTTTTTATAAATTTAGAGTGAATGAATGGTTAGGACTATGTTATAAACTGTCCTCCATTACATCAAGTGAAAAAAAGTGCATATTTTACGATAGTGAAAACCCCAATTTAAATTGTAACTATCGAATATAACATTTTTCGAAACATATAATCAACATTTTGACATATGTTGGATATAATTTCAAATGAGCGTTCTCTTCAATTCACTTTCCTTATATAAGCCGTACGAGAATGTATAGATAATGTAGCCAGTGCGTTATGAGCCATTAACCCTCAAGGCACAATGACATATTAGTATTTATCTTTCAAGAAAATAATACGCCTTTTCGTTGTGGCGTAAATTTAAGAATATCCTTTTAAATTTATACAATGATTTACGTGCATATAACTTCCTCAAATTGTTCAATGTGAACACTGTTCAAAATATGTTCACAATCAGTAACACTACTACCATCTAGCGTACCTGCGTACGGCCCTGCCCTTTATATGTCATTAATGTCTCTTTCTGATGTATGAACTCCGGCAATAGTTTTACTCTATCTTGCATTACTGACTTCTCAATGAGGATCCGACTATAGGTTGTGTTATTTGATCGTAGGTCTACTAGTACGAATATGTGAGTAGATAGACAATACAACTATCAACATCAAAAAAGTGACAAAACCTTTTGACTCCCGCCGACTGGCCGTGCTTTTGTGGGGCCCCCATTGAGTTCTCGGTGCCGGAGCTGGTGCTGCAGGACGGGGGCTCCATCGAGGAACGTCCCCACAGAAGAGGGGACGCGCTAGAGGCCAAGGGGGCCGAGTTTTCGTCAATTTAAGTTCTTGATGGTGATGGTTGTATAGAATTAGGTAAGTGGGATCGGCTGAGAAAAAGTGCGGGGGGCTGGGGGCGTGGGCGAAGAACGTCCCCAGAGAAGATGGGGTGCGCTGGAGCGCCAGGAGCCGAGATATTTCGATTTTTATTTATTTTTAATTTTCGTTGATTTTATAGTTGTTGACGCTGGCACTGGTGCTACGCCGCCACTGGAGCGGCTCGCTGGCCATAGTCGGCGTCACGTCAAAGGAAGGTTGTTTACGCATAGAGGCTGTGACGTCACCTTCTAAGAATTCGGTGAGTGTTTTCCATCAAGACTCAGTGTGTTGTATCGGAAATTAGACATGATTGGCATCTCACTTTAACTCATCGGGTTTTTTCTGTTTTTGTCTTTAAGAATTACGCGGTTAGCTGTGGGCTGGGTGCTACGGGCGGTGTGGTGGGGAGAGGGAGGAATTCGGACGCTAGATATTGAATAAACAAACAAATTCGAGGAATTCAATATTGTTTTGTTCGTGTTGAGAGACTTGAAATAAAATGCAAAAATACAGTAAAAAATCATTAATTTTTTTGCTTGAAAATTATACTTCAGTGCCATGGTAATATTCACCATCTTCTTTCGAATCGTTGAATATGTATTTTTGTCTAATTGATTGCAGCAGCTTGTACAATGATTCGCCTAGTTGACATATGAGTGCTAAAGATACAAACAACATGAATCAATTGTAGGCGTCTGTAGGGCATCTTGACGTTGGCGTTGTTACTCGGGACACTGCAGGCATCGTGCGAGGAGTCACCTCCTCCACCAACTGAGATGCTGGCGGTTGAAGCAAAAACCAGTCGGTTTCTTAGCAAGTTTCGTTGCGAAAGACTTTCCTCAGCTTGTATGCACTCGAATTCGTTGGAATTTCGGCCTTCAAAACAGGCAAGTATCCGTCGTTCATCAAAGCCTGGGACATTTTGGTCCAGTTGGAGGGCATCGAGCGATTTTTCTCATCCAAAAAAGATACATGAACCTCACGTGCCTCGTAAGGTGGGCTGATGTATAGTTCGTTTGACAGGACAGCTGTCAAAATCACATATGTTGTTGTTGTCAGCATGATGAATGACTGAAGACTGAAAAACATTGCGTATATCGCTCACATCTATACACACTGAGAGAAAAATATACGCAATACTCAACTCAGCGTACACTCATATATTTTATTTTATTTTCAGGACAAGTCATTTCGTGTTTGAACAGGATTTGTTCTCTCGCATACGAAAAGTCTTTGCCTGTTTTCCATCCTGCCTATCTTGCAATCTGATTTCAGTTTGAGGTTTAAAAAACTTGTGTGTTTTTCTCCCAAAATGAAATAAATTTGAAACAGATTCTCTTTCTCTCTCGCTCTCTCAGCCATTTATTCTTCATCATAATAAAATTCGAGAAAATTCGTTTTATATATCTATTATTACATGAATAATAATTAGTACAATGATAATAATAATAAGTATAAGCGTAATAACAATAATTTTATATGTCGAGTCGGCGTCTCTTCGGCGGCTGTGGTGAGGTGATGTCGGCTCCTTTCGTATCGAAACGTTGCGGGCTGGTAGAGACGGCGGACCATTTTCCATCATCGATTTGGATGTTTTTGAAACGTTTAAACATCTGAATTTTTCTCTCGTAGTCCGCCACTTGGGATTTCAATTGTCTCAGTTTTTCGAGGTGTGAGTCTATGGTGGCACTCATTTGTGGGGCCGGGTGCCGGATTCACCAAATCAATTGATTAGACACCCACGACCATATAACAAAACGATGTCTTAGCGCACAATGGACTTCGCTGCCTGCTGCTGCTGCCGTATGATTCAGGCACAAAGGGGGCTCCTTCTCGAACACTGGAGGTGGGTGGGCGGAGGCGTTCGAAGTGGTGGCGGAGGCTGACTCAATATCGACTATGTGGGGCTTCCTCGTTGAAGTTAAAGTGTCGACGTACCTTGTCAAGAGATCGAATTTCTGGTGCCCCTTCACGTAAACCAGGTCGGCATCGGCGATGGGCTGTAGCACACTCTCGGCGGATTCGGCAAAATCGATGCACCCTGCCAAATAGGACACTCCGTGGAAATTTTCTTCTATGTATCTCACTTGTTTTTTGTCTGCGGCACTCAAAGCGCGGAACGGCACAACTTGTTTAAATATAAAATGATTGGTGCTCTGCCCGTCGGTGATTGCGAGTTCTTTCGGTTGAAATTCACCCCCGATACAGAAACCTTGGATATCGCACGCTAATAGTTTCATCTTGTAGGAAGTCTGACTGCGAACTGACGCTCTCGACCTGTCGAAGCCTGCATTACACACAAACAGAGTTGATTCCCCCACTACTAACTGCTACTACTGTATGTCACTTTTCATGACAGACGAAGTACAATCTCGCTCAAGGGCAAGTGTTCCATGATACAGTCGTGTATGATGATGCAATAGGCTCGAGTATTGGCGGGAAATCCAACTCTGGCCTCGATGTCAAGCTTAACATCGACTGTGGACGATTTTAAAAATTCCGCTCTACGGGAACAGTCTATTACGAAAATGGCGGCGCGATCCTTGAATACCGTGTAATCCAGCAGGGGGCGCTTCATCGAACAATTTGCAAAGCTTGGATAAAATTCCGTTTAGGCGCGATGAGCTCCCACAAAGTTGTTTCTGTCAAATTCCATTCGCATGCGTTCATGTGGGTAATTGTCACTGTTCAGAGTCAGACGTATGTCTCTGATGTCGACGTGGTCGAAGTATTTTGCATCTCGATCCAAGTTATTCATTCTATCTGTTTGAAATGCGATAATGACGAATCGAGGACTCTCCAATGCCGTACAAGTTTTGACAACCCAAATTTCTTTGGTGGAACCTGGCGTGAGTGCAGGCAGTTCGTGCATTTTCCACTTGCGGTAAGAAATGACCACAGGAGCGTAATTTTTTATGGATTGCAGCAACTGCAAGCGAATGTCATCATTGGGTACGACGTGTTTGACTTTGAGCACGATGCTGTTGATCGTTAATGCGGCTGTGGTCGCCACCTGCGGATTCGCGATTTCCTCTAACACCATGCAGTTGTCATCGTTTCTGCTTCTCACCAGACGAATGCACTGTCTTCCGATTGTGGCATATCTGTAGTCATGGAATATGCCAAACAGATGCTTGAGCGGAATCCACATGGCGAACGCTCAATCGTTTGCGTTGCGAATAGCTCCGGCGGGATACGTCCATCCAGCAGTGGCCAAGTGTCGAGGTTCAGCATCTGCATAACAGGTGTAGCCTCGTAAGGTGCTTACTATACCTGGCGAGCGAACAGAGTCCAACTCTTTGCCATTGATTTCATAGTAGATGGAATCGAAGAAGAATGCGCCGGCATTATTGACAAATCGAACATTACCCTCTCCTGCGGTTCTGGTTAGAGTGCCCTCTATGCATATCATGGCGTCGTTCATCAGTATTTATGTGTCACTCTGCTGAATGACAATTTCAACAAAGTCATTATTTTGGAAGGACTTGACATATGGGTGGTGCGTTTGTGTTTCTACTCTTTGGATGGATTTATCAAATTTTGGATGATTGTACACGTCGAACAATTGTTTTGACAACATGATGTCCTTGAGATTTGAGGAACTGTAAACTTGACAAATAGAGAGTATGATTATGAAGAGTGTGGTGTGCTCTCGATGACTGTGTCTGCGCGACTGAACTGACGCCTGCGTTCTCGCCACTTTTATGCTCGTGATATTGATCCTGATCGAATACCAACCCCATTTGACAGCTTGCGCAACACCAGTCTTATGATGATGGTTTCTCCGCGGAAATTCACGCTGCAGAAGTCCTGATCGAAAATATTCAAGGTTATGTTGTGTATTTCGCTCTTGTTCACAGGCAGGTAAATCAAATTTGGTGGAGTTTCGTCGATGGCAAAGCCGGGGTCCTCCCTAACGGCGAACTCGTATATGGTGTGAGATGGACGATTGTTGAAGAAGGCACCCGATGTGACGTTACTGTCAATATGAACTGTTCAAACTTTGACTATGTTGACGGGCAGGTCAGACACGTGAACGATTCCAGCTTCCAGTACTCTAGGCGAGAAACCCAATAGCCTTCCGATGGAATCCTCAGGATGCTATAGTACTTGCTGTAAATTTCGCACTGTAGCGTATTGGTATTGGGTTTGAGAGAGGACACTGCCTCTTCGATGGTGTTGTTGTCTCCCTCTACGTTCACCTCTTTTTTATATTTCTTCTTCTCTCTCGGTTTATCGATGTGCTTGTGAATAAACTTCAATAGTCCTGGGGAAAATACCAGTAATCGTCCTATGGAATCCTTGGGACGAAAATCGATGTTATAGAGCTTGCTGTATATCTCACACTGCAGCGTATTGGTGTTGGGTTTGAGAGAGAACAAAGTATTGCTTTTGTTGGTACCGTCGTCGTCGTCGACGTCGCCAACGTCACTAGAGACTACGGCTCTCTTCTTCTTCTTTGCTTCTTTCGGCCTCTCGATGCATTTGTGTATAAACTTGGCAATGTCGGAGATTTCGTAGCAGCCTGTCGGTATATGGATGATGCTAACAGATGGCGCTCCGTTGGCAAAATAATAGAATTTTCCACCACTAATGTTCGGTATACTGTTGTACGAATGGAAACCAATCAAAGCCAAGCCGTAAGTGCTGTCTTCGTTCAATTGAATTGGCGGAGCAGTCTGAAGTCAGCGTAGAAGTGTGACCTGTCAGGGTGAACAGCAAAGACATGACTGACACTGGAGAGGTTATGCACTTTCATTTAAAGACTTCCACACTTGCCTCCTGTGTTCCACATCCAAAATGGGGTCAATTATGCAGGCAAGTTTGGAGATTCGTCTGGCGAAACGAATCCTGTCCATGTCCATACGTTCCCAATCGGATTTGCGTGAAGCGTTGTATGCAAATCGCCACACGACCATATGATGAACCGGATTACACTCTTCATTGAAGGTCACCATTTTTTTATAACTAGTATTGCTCATTTTTGACGTGTTTGGTCGTAGAGAAATCTTAAACATAAATGACCGCAACTGGCCTAATCGAATGTCTGATAGCGATCGTTATTGTAGTAGATTTTCGCACTTCCACCACTACTACTACTACTACCAGCATTCAAGTATCTCACCAGTTCCACAGGCGGCTTCGAGTTACCGAAACTGTCAAAATATGTTACTGTTTTCCCACTCTTCACTTAAGCTACCCAATGCGTTCCACGATTTTTTATCGAGTCCAGATTGACAATGGCGCACTCTTTGTACATGGGCGTAGATTGAGGTAGGTTGTCGCGCATGAAAACCCCAATGAAATGAGGTATTTTCAGGCGTTTGGCATACTTGACCAAGTCCACATCGTACAAAGGTCGCTTGCTAGTGGCAGCTTCACTGGGATTTTTTGCAAACTTTTTGAGGAAAAGACCATAGCCTCCTCGACTTGTTTCGCGTATAAACAGGCCAGATCCCTGCTTTCCGATATTCTCCATTGCCGTATTGCGGCGCTTCTCTTCATCTAATTTCTTCTGAGCGTTTTTCGAGGAGATGATGGTCCTGGCTATGGTGCTGGCACCACCAGCCAACGATCCCAGTGCTCCCAAAGCTGCGAAGATGGGAAGCAAAGGCAGCAAACCTCCACTATTTGATTCGAAAGGTATTATTCGAGGTACTTTGATGTTTTTGCGACCACCCAATTTTTTGACTTGGGCTCGGGCTGCACGCAGTGCTACCAACAAAGATTTTCGCAGAGCCTTTGCACCCAAGTCTTTCAATTGGTCAGGCTTCAGTGTTTTCCGCAGATGATTGGCGATTTTCGAGACCACATCCTTCTTGAACGACCTCTGTTTCCTTGGACGTTTTGCACCAGAAGCCTTCATGCCCATGCCCAAACTACGCTTCGCCTCCATAGTTGTGGTGACTAGCCAAGCTGCAGCTTTCTCGCCGACTTTCGCGTCTTTGGACTTGACACGTTCCCAAGCTCGATTTTCCGGCACCCAATCAGCCTTGAGTCTGTCTTCTAGGAGTTGCTTTGCGAATATGCGATATCGTGGGATCTGCAAGCAGCGTCTAGGGGGTTCACACCAGAGTCTCCACGTGCTAATCTTTTTTGCAGTTTGGTACTCGGTCCGCAGTATTGGTATCCAGGCAGATGCAGCTTGAACGGTAGATGATTGATCAGAGAGTTCACCACTCCACGACCTTCGTATTCGACTGTCAGCATGACACTGAGGCAAATGATGTTGCATACCTACTTACATAGCTGTACTCCACTTCAAGTGTCATTCGAATGTCAGATGTGGGCGTGGTCACACATAGCTAAAAATGAAAGTGGTGCAACGAGAGCCGGCTCTGGAAATAGTCAATTTGGCTTTCGTTGGTGGAAACGGCTTCAATGGTGTAATACGCAAACACGGTCCCCTGCTACCAAATTCGTTTCGAGCGATATTTTGTGGCCCCAGGGGATGTGGCAAGACCAACGCTGTACTCAGTCTGCTGTTCAGCCCGAACGGAGCACGCTTCGAGAATGTTTACGTTTATTCAAAGTCGCTGTACCAACCTAAATATCAGCTACTGCACGATGTACTCAAACAAGTCAAGGGCGTAGGTTATTTTCCATACAGGGACATGAAATCAGAATTTTCTGCTTGTGTCATTTTCACATGACTCGAGCAGATGGCCCACCTACCGTTAGGTATTAGGCCGTTAGATACCGTCTATCTAACGAGTCCCCTGCCAGGGGAACCCATCCAATCATCCACTTCTCCAAAAATTAGCGGGTACATTGTGCCCTTTACCTTGATTTACCACATCTTATATCATTTTAATTCCTTATTTTAGTTTTATATTGTTTTACCTCCGCTTTATCCGTCAATTTTGGGGGCTCATTCGTCGTCTAGTATCATCTCATTACCCCAGGTGTTTAGGTGTTCAAGTGTTGTTTTGTCTAGTAGTTTTCTGTCTGTGTATGTTGGTGTGTATGCCATGTTCTTGATTAATGGTGATGTTTTATATGTTTCTCTGGCGTTTTGTCTTTGTGTAATCGTGCAATGGTGTATTATGTGGGTCGTGTTTTCTTCTTCCTGCTGCCCGCACTGGCAGATGCCATCCGTTTCCCTCAGTCTCAAGCGTTTGTAGTAAGCGCCTGTGTTTCCGTGTCCTGTTATTATTTGTGTTGTTTTCCAAGAGAGTGCTATGCGTTTTGTGTCAATGGTGGGGAAGAAACTATATGTGCTTCTGCCAGTTTGTGATGTGTTCCAGTGTTGTTGCCATGTTTGTTTCTTGTGTGTGTGTTTTATTGTTTTCAATTATTTTCGTGTTTTATGTGTATTGTGGATCTCTTCATCTTCTAGGTGTGTTTTGGCCGTTTCTTCTGCTTTTCTTATGCCTTGGTGTGTCCGCTGTGTGTGTGTTATGTGTATTTTTTGGCCTTGATCGTGTTTTGTTTGTATGAGTTTTTGTATCTTGTTTACTGTGTTATCTGTTGTTTTTGTGTTGTGTATTCGTGCTATGGCCCTTTTAGAATCTGTGTGTATTGTGGTGTTTCTGTCTGTTATTTTTATGTTTTTTGCTGCTTCATAGATGGCGAGTGTTTCAGTGTCGTGTATGTCTTTGTCATTTAGCGTGCGTTTCCCGTACAGTGTCCATGTTTCATGGTTTCTGGTTTTTGCAACGCCAAATGCCCTGTGTTCGTGTCCGTTTTGAGTGGCGTCAGTGTATATGTGTGTTTTGCACTCTCTTGGTGTGTCTAGTGTTCTGTGTTGTGTCGATGGGTGTGGTTTTTCTTGTGGTTTTATGTGATTTTGGTGTATGTCTTCTTTGTACGTTTTATTGTGTTGGGCTTCTACCTCCGCTTCGACTTGCAACGGGACTACACCAGCCAGTACGTGCAACGCGTCTGTCGGTGCTGTCCTGTAGGCCTTCGTGATGGCCAGAAGAAAAGGTCTTTCCATCGCTATAAGGTGCCTGATGATGCGGGTATCCTTGGCCCGCTGACCCCATACCTTCGCGGCATACATGATCAGCGGCTTGACCGCTCTCTCATAGATGGTCCTGAGGATTTCTCTGTCCGCTCCCCATTCTCTTCCCGCCACCACGAAGAGCCTGTTTGCGATGTCCTGAGTTTTAGAGCGCAGTGATTTAACGTGTTCCACCCAGAGTAACTTTCGATCTATGACGAGGCCTAAGTATTTTATTGAGTCTTTGTTTGTCGTTGTGCGTTCGTCGAGTTTTATGTTAGGTATTGTCATGTCAGTTGTCCCTGGTATGTACATCGTCTCCGTTTTGTCCTTGTTGTATGTGAGTTTGTTTTTAGCCGCCCAAGCCCTGCATCCAGCCCATGCCTTTTGCCATCTGTTCTCTATTTGAGCTTTCGTTCTCCCTGCGATTACAAAGACTTGGTCGTCCGCGAAGGCTTGTGCGGCTATCATGTTGTCTTTGTCAGTGGAGGTGTCCACAGCCTCAAACCACCCTTCCATTACTACCGTCCAAAGGATCGGTCCCAGGCTTGAGCCCTGTGGGCTGTTCTGTCACCTGTCCGCTTGTGACTTTCCTCCCTTTCAGGAAGTCCGTACACAAGCTGACAAGGTTGTCCGGTGTTTTGAGCGTGTTGAGTGTGTGTTGTATGTTTGGTATCCATGTTGTGTTGAAAGCGTTTGTGATGTCTAGTGTGATGATCTGTGTGTGTAGTTTTTGTTTTTGTTGTTCTGTATGTTACGTGTCATGTGTTGGATAGCGTCTGTTATGTTTAGCGTCTTCCTGAATCCGAACTGACGCTTGTCGATTTTGTTAGTTGTCTCCAGGAAGTACGTTAATCTGTTTGTGAGGAGCTTGTCGAGCAGCTTGCCCAGCGTCGGCAGCAGCGATATCGGCCGTTGACCCTTGCCCTCTTTAGGAATCCACACGATACTCGCTTCCTTCCACCTGTCCGGAAACCTCCCCTCGCTCAGTGCCAAGTTGAAGATTTCCAGCAGGTGTTCTCCCAGTGTGTCCACGATGTATCGTGCCGACTCATTTGGTATTCCGTCCGCTGCCGCCGCTTTGTTGGGTTTCAGATCTTTCGCTATCTCGGCAAGTTCCTCTAGTGTGAAAGGTGTGTCGTTTTGTGTAGGTGTTCTGTGTATATGTAGGTTCCTGTTTATGTTTGTGTGTATATCCTCGTTTGGTGTATCTTTGGGGAAGTATTGGTGTATGAGTTCTGTGTGTGTTTCTTGCTCTGTGTTTGTCCATGTTCCGTCGTTTCGTTGTATTGTGTTCATTTGTGTTTGTTCTTTCTTTCTGCGTATTAGCAGTTTGTAGGCAAGGCCCCACGGATGGCTTTGTGTGTTGTCTGTAATGTATTTTTGTATTGATTCTTTTTGTCTGTTTCAGTTGTATCTTGTATTTTCTTCTTGATTCTTCATATTTTATTTTATTGTCTTCGTCTTGTCTGTCTTGTTGCCATGTTTTCCTGTCTTTGTTTGTCTTGCTTTGGCTTTCCTTCAATGCCTCAGTCCACCAGACTTGATTTTGTCGCGTCGTTGCTCTCCGCTTTGGGATCGCGTCCGCGCATGCTATTTCGCATGCACACTGTATAGCATTTGTGAGTAGATTGATGTCTCTCGAGTCTGGTGGACTGTAGCTTGTCAGCTTGTGCTTGAATTTTTGACAGTATTTGCATTTAAATCCCATGCTAATATATCTTTGCCCTTAATTTTGCTGAGTGGACTCTTGATTTTATTAAAACGTAAATTTACTTGTCCCCCTGGTTCGTCGTAGATGTTTATTATGGTAAGTTTTTGTTCCACTGTTCCTATTTATATCGTCGTTGTATTTTCGTCTGTCATTTCGCTAATTGTTATTGTGTTTTTTAGTTTTTTGTTTATTAGTATGCCTGTTTTAGAATTTTCATTATGTCTTATTAATTGGTGTCTTTCCGTGTGTGTTGTCTTCTTGTTTATTTCTTGTATCAGAACTATGTCTATGTTGTTGTCTTTTATTGTCTGTATGAGTTGGTTCGTGGCAGCCTTGCCCTTGCCTATGTTTATTTGTAGCACGTTCATAGTTTCCATTTTGTTATATTTTTTATGACGTAGTTCGGTAATTTATGTACCCCCTCGATATCTAGATTTTACGTGCGTATACCGGGCAATTTATGTCCTTTGCCTCGTGCCTTCTTGGTACGAATTTCATCGCTTCACAGTTTACGCAATTTGGCTGCTCTTCCTTGCATTCCTTCCCCTCGTGCTTTTTGCCGCATCTGTAGCATTTTGGTTCGTCCTTGCAGTGTTTCACCACGTGTCCGAACCTGCTACATCTAAAGCACATCGCCAGCCGTACATATTCCTCCACTCTAACGGAGAGTAGGTCTATGCTAACCTCTTCCATAGCTATCAGCGTCCTAAAAATCCCTGGCGAAGTCTGTATGATACAGTTTTCCCTCCTGGGGTTTCTGCACGGTCTCTTGTGGATGACTTTGATCGCGTTCCTTACGTGTTCCTCTCTGTGTGTGTTCACCAGCGTGTCGTTCTCGTTGATCAAGGCTTCCAAAATCTCGTCTTCGTTGAGTCCTGTTTCAATTCCTGTCAGCATGATCATCGGTTCATTTCCTCCCATATGTCTCGTCTGAAGCTGCTCATTCTTTTTAAGTTCCATCATTCTCTGTTCCTCTAATCTATCCAGTTGTGTCCTGTGTTGTTCTGTTTCCATCGATTCTGTGGTTTTCCCTGCTGTTCCTCCTTGCTCTCGTTGGTCCATGTTTGTTTTACAATGGAAAGTGTTGTGAACTGTCTATTTCTTTGTGTGTGTAAAATAAAAATAAATTTGAAAAGTCCGAAAAATTCTAAAATTTTTCTGTGTCCACTTTTGAAAAATATTCAGTTGAGATATCTAATTTCGTAAATAACACGAGTCGCTGAGATGGCTATGCGATTTTCAGCTAAGTCCACAAAATTGAATATTTTACGAAAATAAGTCCGTATTTATCGACTTGCGATATTTCACAGAATTTCAGGATACCTTTCTGATTTCTGTACTCCTGATACAAATTTTTGTCAAAGTCTATCCGATTTTCGCGTTTCCGGGCGCGTTGGACGCGTGATTTTTGTGCTAATAAGATAATGATATATGCGTTTTTGTCTTAGTCAAAAAATGGCTTTCCGCGGACCAAAAAACTGCTGTCTTCACTAACAAATATTCAAATATTCAAATTCACTTCGTTCTAACACACTAAACTGGGTTATTTAAAGTCAATGTCTTACCAGTTTATGCTGTTTCTTCCTGCTCCAGGCTTTTCCCCTTCGGGACTCCTTGCCAGCTACCACTCTTTCACTTACCGCACACTCTACTTTTCACTTACACTTTTCAAAAAACTTAAATCCACTTTCCACTTATCAAAACTCAAATCGTCACAATTCACTATGAATCAAATAATCGCTGCTAATACATACGTTCGTTCAGTACGACTGTCGGCTCACGAGTACAGGGACAATGACGAGGTAATCGATCTGTCAAAAGCGAAAGAAAACTCAATTTTTCATATTTAACGATGTGGAGTGTGACAAACAGAATAAAATTAGAGAGTTCTATGCAATGGCACATCACAAAGGGATTGACACAGCCTACTTATGTCAAACCTACTCAAAAATACCCAAACAACTGATCAGGTACAATTGCAATATTATAATACTATTTCGTCAAGATGATATGAATTTGAAGCACGCTTTCGAAGAGCACGTATCCCCGGATTACACCTTTGAGGAATTTCGCCGCATGTGTGCCACCTGTTGGAAGGAAAAATTCGGATCTTTGGTGATTGTCAAAGACTTCGATGTGAACAAAGGGCGCTACCGTCTGGGTTTCAACAGATATATTCAAATGTAAGGCTTTGAGTACGTCATTCTGTTCGGAGCAATGGCGCCGACTACATCACTTATCGACACTGCAATTGCGAAAGCTGAACGAAAACGGCAAGTCAATCAGTTGTCAAAAATTTTTCGAAAAAAGTATCTGACTTTGAAACTCGGAAATTCCGTACAGGATGAAGCACTGAGTAAAATATTCAAACCCATTACGGTGCCGCTGAAAAGATTGAGTGCAAATTTTGACAGCTACAGGTGTGCATGTAGATGCGCGAGGTAGGTTAAATCCATCTCAGACTGCCAAATACGAAAATTTGATTTTAGACCAATGTTCAAAAACCATCAATCAAAAATAGGTAGTGGTGGAGGTCGAGGTGCATTTTTTCAGTAGCTGAGTCGCTGAGTCTCAGTTGAGTGCCACTGAATTCATTCACTCAGCTTTCACTGAACTTTCACTGAATTTTCAGGCCCCATAAGAAAAGCATGGGAATTTTCAGTTGAGTGAAATTTTTCAGTTGCTGAGTCTCACTGAATTCAGTGACTCAACTTTGACTGAATTTCACTGAACTTTTTACTCGGTTCGACCACCATGTCAAATTTGGAGTCTCTTTTTGATAATAAAAAGTCCTGTTTTTTACACAAAATATGTACTTTTTTATCAAAAAAGTGCGGTTTTTTACTAAAAAATTAGTACTTTTTTTAAAATAGTTACTTTTTTATCGAAAATGCACTCATTTTTACTATCAAAAATTATACTTTTTTTTTTGTTTAAAAATTAACACACTATCTCATTCGTCCAACAAAAGAAAAGTCGACAAAATTTATTTTATACGTCTATTGATACAATAATAATAATAATAATAATAATAATAATCACAATATAATAATAATAATACATTTATAGTTTTCCACAATTCCACCATTAATTTTTCGCATATTTTTGTGTATTTTTGCATTCATTCAATCGATATCAGAATCCTCATCGCCAGAGCCAATGAAGCGGTTATATGGAGGAGGCGTTTCGAAACGATGACCTTTGTAATCGTATGAATGTAAGTCATAATGACAGGAATCGCTTGTTTTCAGCGTGAATAGTAGCTCGTCAAATCTGTTGTGACACCATGATGAAGGATTTCGATACAGTTTACTCAAGTTATTCGAATTGTTTACGATGTGTCTATGGTCTCTGATAATGTGAAATGTATGGTGTTGCATGGCCTTTCTGAATGCTTTAAAACAGGTATAACACAGACGTAATCCGTAGTTCGGAATATAGTACTGGTTCAACCATACGCAATAGGCATCTTCAGTGAAATGTATAGACTAATTTTCGGTGGCGAGTGCGTCTTTTCTATCTGTGGCATCAAGTTCTCGTGTGCACTCCAAGTGCGCCAAACTGTAAAAAGTTCGATCGCCCCAAGCCTGGTCTACTAATTCTCCTCATTTTTCGGTGGACCACATTTTGACGATATTCTCCGTGATGGACCACGGCAAAGGTGAAGTCTCAATAAATTGTGATAGTGATGAAGCGGCTCTGATGATTTCTTGATAACACAAATTTTGCATAGAGTGTGCCATGGTGGAGGGCCTGAAACAATTTTTTCACCCTAAGTAACGCGCGTCTTTTCTGCAAAAAAACATGGCGGCGATGGAGCGGATGACAAAAAAACATAGCGGCGATGGCGGAAGTTATGAAAAAAAACGTCCCCGCAAAAAAACATGGCGGCGATGGAGCGGAAGGCAAAAAAACATGGCGGCGATGGCGGAAGTTATGAAAAAACCTTACCTCACGTGATTTGCTGAGAGGAATTGGCTGGAAGGGAAAAAATGTCAGGTGATTCGTTGAGAGCAATTGGCTCTCGAATGAAATTCCGAAAGAAAAAAAAATACGTCTCCGCCGCCGTGAAATTGCGATAAAGCACGTTTCGTGTTTGAATGTTTACTGTCTGCTCCAGTTGAACGAAATTCTCAGTAAACACGATGATCCATTTTTGACCTAGAATTTGTTTTCCAGATTCAATCGCAGAGTTTTATCTCACACAAACACATCCTGTGGTTTGATTACGCTGCTCGAGCTAAATTGACCTTGGAGTTGTTTACTGTCTCAGATGTTTGTTTTCCAGGAAAATGATAAGTCAGCAGAGATAAGAGAGTCGAGTTTGAAGCCAAATTGATCGATTCAAGGCATTTCAAGTGTCTCACTCTAACCCATGGCATTGTATGTCTGTCTTTGTCTGTTTGCATTTATTGAATTGAATAACGTCAGTTCGAGTAAAATACATTTATTTTTCACATAAAAAAAATTACACTTCAGTGCCAGTGGCGGAAGATACATTTCCATTATCGATTAAAAAATAATGTTGATGCATGGATTTAATAAACCTATACATGGTTTCGGATATTTGAACACTCAGAACCATTGACACGAAAAACAGTACATTCGACAGAACGGCTGCTATGTGACGACAGCTCAATGTACACTGAGAAACAGCGTATATGTCACTCAAATATATACACTGAGATGAACGTATCTCTTTCAGTCTCTCTCTCTCTCTCTCTCTCATTCATTCGACCCGCAAAATAAATCGAGAAAAATTGATTTTATTCATCTATTAATACATAATAATAATACAATATGAATAATAATATTTCGTGTGTTTTCGGCTAGTCTTGGTGTGGCTGACGTCATGGACTTGGTGCTGGCGGCGACGGCGACGGCGGCGAAACGTGCTGGATTGGTGAATGCTGCTGTTGCCCCATCCATTTCCCATCGTCAATTTGCATAGTTTGGAAGCGATTGAAAATACACAGCTTGTGCTCGTACTCTACTATGTGCGCCTTGAGCTCGTGCCGATTGATAGGAATATCGTGGTCGTCGTCGTAGTGATCGCCGTGGGGCCTCACTATATCAGGTGTGACGATATCCATTGCCAGATTTCGAAACAGTGTCTCACGGCACAATGCACTTCTATTTCTCCGGATGCTATATGATTCAAACAGAGAGGGCTTTGCTTCTCGAGTGTCGGTGGAGGCGTTGTGACGACTATACTTGTAGTAGCCGCAATATCGACGATGTGTGGTCTCTTAGGCAGATCGAGCACACACTTCAGCAAATAATCAAATTTTTGATTACCCTTCACGTATACCACATCAGCCTCGATGATGGGGCGCAGCACTTCCTGGATCTCGTTGAATTTGACATAGCCATCAGAGTACGGAATGCCGTGGATATTTCTCTCCAAATATCGTACTTGCCGTTTATCTGCTTCGCTCAGTTCATGGAATGGCACTACGGCTTTGAATAAAAAGTGGTTTGTGCGATGCCCGTCGGTGATGGCAAGCTCTTTGGGTTGGAATTCACCGCCTACAGTGAAACCCTAAATGTCACAGGCTACGAGCTTCATCTTGTTGTTGTTTGTTTGTGTTTGATGATTGTTGAACTGATTCACTGCTGTGATTAACTGAGAGACACACACACAGAGAGATAAAGCGAGATTAACCACCGACTGAACGACTGAACGTTTGGCTCACAACTGACGCTCTCGACCTGTCGATGCCTGCATTACTTACTGCTACTACTGTATGTCACAATTTTTTTTCATGACAGACGGCGTACAATCTCGCTCAAGGGCAAGTGTTCCAGCATACAGTCGTGAATGATGATGCAATATGCTCGAGTATTGGCGGGAAATCCGACTCTGGCCTCGATGTCAAGTTTGACATCAACAGCGGAGGATTTCATGAATTCCGCTCTGCGGGAACAGTCTATTACGAACACGGTGGCTCTGCTTTTGAATGCTCAGTAAACGAGTAGAGGGCGCTTCTTCGGACAATTGGCATAGCTCGGATAGAATTCCGTGTAGGCTCGATGGGCTTCGACAAAGTTGTTTCTGTTGAATTCCAAGTGCATACGTTCATGCTGGTAAGTATCGCTGTTCATGGTTAGGCGTATGTCGCTGATGTCGATGTGATCGAAATAGGACGCATCTCGAGCCGCATTGCCAATCCGATTTGTTTGGAGGGCCACATAACGAATAGGGGACTCTCCATGGCCGTGCAAGTTTTCACAGCCCAAACTTCCTTGGTGGAACCCTGAGTGAGTGCAGGCAACTCGTGTATGTCCTACTTGCGATACGAAATCACTACAAGGGCGTCTGTTTTGATGGACTGCAGCAATTTCAGACGAATGTCGTCATTGCCACATGTTTGACTCTGAGTACAACGTTCGTGATCGTCAGTGTGGCTGTGGTGGCTTCGACTACTGGATTCGCCACCTCCTCTATCAGCATGCAATTGTTATCATTTCTACTTCTGACCAAACGAATGCACTGTCGTCCAATGGTGGCATATCTTTAGTCATGGAACATGCCCAACAGATGCTTAAGCGGTATCCACATGCCGAACGAACCGTCGGGGGCGTTGTGAACTGTTCCGCCAGGATAGGTCCAGCCGGCTGTACTCAAGTTTCGCACATCATTTTCCTTGCTATACCGAAGGGTGCTCACTATACCCGACGATCGAACAGAGTCCACCTCTTTGCCATTGATTTCATAGTAGATGGCCTCGAAAAGGTATGCGCCGGCATTATTTATAAATCTAACATTGCCCGTTCCTGCGGTACGAGTCAGAGAGTCCTCTATGCACACAAAGGCATCGTTCATCAGTATCCACACGTCGCTCTGCTGAATGACAATTTCGATGATATCATTATTTTGAAAGGGCTTGACGTACGGGTGGTGCGTTCGAGTCTCAACTCTGCTGATGTATTCGTCGAACTTTAGATAATTGTACACGTCGAAAACTTGTCTTGATAACATGATGTCCTTGCGATTGGAGAAAGTGTATGCTGGAGTGAGACAGAGTGTGTGCGTCTGCTCTCTTCCACTGTGTCTGCGCGACTGAATTGATGCCAGCACCCTCTGCACTTTTATGCCCAAAGGCATCATGATCATCATTCTGATCAAATACCAACCCCATTTTTATGACAGCTTGCGCAGCACAAGTCGTATAATGATGGTCTCTCCACGGAAATTCACACTGCAACAGTCCTGATCGAGAATATTCAAGATTTTGTTGTGTATTTCAGTCTTGTTTACAGGCAGGTAAATCAAATTTGGGGGCGTTTCGTCGATGGCGAAGCTGGGGTCTCCTCGAACGTCAAACTCGTATATGGTGTGAGCCGGGCGATTGTTGAAGAAGGCACCCGATGTGATGTTACTATCGAACAGTTCGAACTTTGATAATGTTCACAGAAAGGTCGAATGAGTGAACGCTTCCAGCCTCCAATAGTCCTGGGGAAAATACCAGTAATCGTCCTATGGAATCCTTGGGACGAAAATCGATGTTATAGAGCTTGCTGTATATCTCACACTGCAGCGTATTGGTGTTGGGTTTGAGAGAGAACAAAGTATTGCTTTTGTTGGTACCGTCGTCGTCGTCGACGTCGCCAACGTCACTAGAGACTACGGCTCTCTTCTTCTTCTTTGCTTCTTTCGGCCTCTCGATGCATTTGTGTATAAACTTGGCAATGTTGCTTATTTCGTAACACCCAGACGGTATTTGGATGATGCTAACAGATGGCGCCCCTTTGACAGAATAATAGAATCGACCACTCGATATGTTCGGTATGCTGTTGTATGAATGGAAACCAATCAATTCCAAGCCGTAAGTGCTATCTTTGTCCAATTGGAGCAGCGGAGAAAAGTCTGCGGTTAGCGTCGACGTTTGACCTGTCACTGTCAACAGCAAAGACATGACTGACACTGGATGGGGTTATGTACTTCTATTTAAACCTTTTCTATATGCGCGCTCTGTGCTCAGAGTCTAGTATGGGATTCGCGCACACTAAGAGTGTGTTCTCGTATAGAAAATTCAAACACAAATGACCGCAATTAACTTGGTTGAATGTCTGATAGCGATCGTTGTTGTGGAAGATTTTCACTTTTTTACCCAGATATCGCACCAATTCCACCGGCGGCTTCAAATTGCCGAAACTGTCAAAGTATTTCACCACATGTCCACGTTTCACGTGAGCTACCCAATGCGTTCCGCGATTCCTGCTCGAGTCCAGATTGATGATTGCGCATTCTCTGTACTTGGGAAGTTTCGATGATGAGGATCGAGGTAAGTTGTCTCGCATGAAAACACCAGAGAAATGAGGTATTTTCAGACGTTTCACATATTCAAGTAATTCTTCATCGTACAACGCTCTATTCGGCAGCTTCAGCAGAAGTTTTTTGAAAATTTCTTCTTGAGAAACAAATCGTAGCCGCCTTTAGCGGTCTTGCGCTGAAACAAACCGGAACCTCCTACATGTTTGTAGTCACCGCCACCAATGCTCTCCATTGCGGTATTATGACGATTGTCTTCCTCCGATTTCTTTTTGGCATTGGCCAAGGAGATGATGGTCCTGGCTATGGTGCTGGCACCGCCTGCCAACGAGCCCAGTGCCCCCAGAGCGGCGAATATCGGAAGCAGAGGCAGCACACCACCGCTCTTCGCTTCGAACGGTTTTATTCGGGGTACTCTGATTTCTTTGCGGCCACCCAATTTTTTCACTTGAGCACGGGCAGCACGCCAAGGAGGATTTTCGCAGAGCCTTCGCACTCAAATCTTTCAGCTGATCAGGTTTCAGAGTTTTTCGCAGAGTCTTGGTGATTTTCTTAACCACATCTCGATAGAAAGACTATGGCTTTGCAGCAGCAGCAACAGCTGCAGTCTTCTTCTTCTTCATACTCATTCCCAAATTACGTTTTGCCTTCATGGTTGTGGTGACCAGCCAAGCAGCAGCTTTCTCATCAAATTTGGCGTCTTTTGATTTGACACGTTCCCAAGCTCGATTTTCCAGCTCCCAGTCGGCCTTGTGTCTCTCCTTCAAAGACTTGTTTTGCGAGTATGCAATATCATGAGTCTTACAAGCCGAATCCAAAGGGTTCACAACAGGGTCTCCACGTGCCAATCTCTTCTGTAGTTTGGTACCAGGTCCACAGTACTGCTATCCAGGCATATGAAGCTCGAATGGCAGATGAATAATCAGAGAGTTCACCCCTCTACGACCTTCGTGCTCGACAGTCAGGATGACACTAACGCGAATGTTGTTAAGCACCTACTTACATAGCTGTACTCCATTCAAAATGTCATTCGACTGTCAGATGTGGGCGTGGTCACACACACACTTCAGCAAAAAATCAATCAACTCAAACATGAAAAAGGTGCAGCAAGATCCGGCTCTGGAAATAGTCAATTTGGATACCATAGGTGGAGGAGGTATTGGCGGTTACGATGATGGTATACGTAAACACGGTCCCCTGCTACCGAATTCATTTCGAGCGTTATTTTGTGGCCCCAGCGGATGTGGCAAGACCAACGCTGTACTCAGTCTGCTGTTCAGCCCGAACGGAGCACGCTTCGAGAATGTTTACGTTCATTCAAAGTACCAACCTAAATATCAGCTACTGTACGATGTACTCAAACAAGTCAAGGGCGTAGGTTATTTTCTATACAGGGACAACGATGAGGTAATCAATCTGTCAAAGGCGAAAGAAAACTCAATTTTCATATTTGACGATGTGGCATGTGAAAAACAGACTGAAATCAGAGAGTTCTATGCCATGGCACGCCACAAGGGTATTGACCCGACCTACTTGTGTCAAACCTACTCGAAAATACACAAAACAGCTGATTAGGGACAATTGCAACATTATAGTGCTTTTTCGGCAAGACGATATGAATTTGAAGCACGCCTTCGACGAGCACGTCGCTCCGGATTACACCTTTGAGGAATTTAGCCGCATGTGCGCCACCTATTGGAAGGAAAAATTCGGATCTTTGGTCATTGTCAAAGACTTTGATGTGAACAAAGGGCGCTACCGCCTGGGCTTTGACAAATATATACAAATGTGATGCGACGTGGCACGGCATTCGTACTGAGGCCATGGCGCCGACCACATCACCCCACATCGAGACGGAGATTGCTAAAGCTGAACGCAAACGTCAAGTCAATCAGTTGTCGAAAATTGTACGAAAAAAGTATCTGAGTCTGAAAATCGGAAAATCCGAGCATGATGAAGCACTGAGTAAATTATTCAAACCCATTACGGTGCCGCTGAAAAGATTGAGTGCGGCTGTGCCGCCACTCATCAAGCGATCATGGCTGACAGTGAAAAAAGAAGAGAAACAGGAACCGGCGGCACCATCGACTCCGGACTTTATGAAAAAGGAAGAAGACGAAGAAAGCTACCACACAAGGCCGATTTGGTGGCATACAAGCAAATTTTGACAGCTACAGGTGTGCATGTAGATGCGCGAGGTAGGTTAAATCCATCTCAGACTGCCAAATACGAAAATTTGAATTTAGACCAATGTTCAAAAAACCATGAATCAAAAATAGGTAGTGGTGGAGGTCGAGGTCGTTTCACCGACGGCAGTGGTATCCCAGATCAGTTGACATACAACACGAAACCCATAGAATACTTGTACTGGGAAGATGTGAACGAGCTCGTTGACAGGTATAGGCTTCTGGTAGCCGCCAAAAAGGCCGGCAGCACCTCTACCGAAAACGAGATCGTGGCCATCATCATTGAGCTGAGAGAAGCAGGCTATATTCGATAAATAAAAGCGTAGACGTTTTTTTGCATGCCACAGTCGCATCATGAGCATCAACAAGTTCGGTCTAACTTCGTCAGCTCGCCGTGCACGTCAGCAGCAGCCCTACCATTTCCCTGGCGTTATACTCAACTATACGACAAATGGGGACATTGATGTTAAACATGTGAAAATATGTAATGTGGAAACGCCAAGTGAACTCAATGATGTTGCCAACAAAAAATACGTTGATGATGTCATACAGAAGCTCAAAGATGACGTCATACACAAACTCAAAGACGAGCTGGACACCACCAAAAACAATTTAACTTCCTTGGATATTCGAGTGATGATATTCATGTCACTTTCGATGCATGAAAATACCAAGAAACGCTTGGATAAATTGGCACTGGGTATTGTTGATATTCCAGCCTCTCAAGAAGAAGGTGTAACGCCCAGTGCAGTAAGCCACCACCATTAGCGAAATGACGTCATCATCATCTGAAAAAGAAACAATTGGTTGATGAGCTCCATGCTCCAGCCAGAAGGAATTTTCCTCGCAGACGTACCATCATCAAAGGACTCGACGATCTGTGGCAGATAGACTTGGCTGATCTTCAAAAATACTCCAAAGCCAATAAAAGCTTCAATTATATTATCGTGGTTATTGACACCTTTTCCAAGTACCTATGGGTGCGCCCCAAAACTGGTCGAAACCTCACCGAAGCGATGAGTGAAATATTGTCGAAAGCGAAAAGATGTCCCAAGCTCCTCAAATCAGATCGCGGAACTGAATGTCACAATTCCAGCTTTCAGACTCTCCTGGAAAAGTACAACATCAAACACTACAGCACGTATACCATGAAGAAAGCCGCGATAGCAGAGAGGGTTATACGTACTCTCAAGGAGAATCTCTTCCAGTATTTTAGTTTGAACGGTATCTAAAAATTGCTGGATATTTTGCTGGACATTGCCAAAAACTAAAACCAGCGCAAACATCGAACGATCTGCATGAAATCGTGTGACGTCACCAACGACAATGAAAAACAGGTGTATAAGTCAACGTATGATTATGCCGAACGTGCTGGTCGAAAAAGATTCAAAATTGGCGATTTCGTGAGAATTAGCAAGTTTTCGAAAAAGGGTATATGCCTAATTGGACTACAGAACTATTCAAAGTTGTCAAAGTGAAAATCACCCAACCAATCACGTATTTGCTGGAGGACTTGGAAGGGCGACCAATCAGCGGCGCGTTTTACGAAAAAGAACTACAAAAAATCCCGAAGTCTATCTAGTGGAAAAAATCATCAGGCGTAAGGGTCGTAAAGTACTTGTGAAATGGCTGGGGTTCTATAGTACGCGCAATAGTTGGATTGATGCGACAAATCGCATGTAATTCAATGGAAAATTGACACAATCTCAACTCTCAGCTCTCGACGACGTAAAAACTCGAGATGACATGTACAAAGAGACCATCAAAGCGGAACGTTTCTTCGCATGCAACGCCACCTACGAGTTTCGCAACACCGACGTTTTGAGCTTGCAATGCGGCATAAGTTTTGCTCGGAGTTTCGTGCCTGCAGTTACACTCGTGTGCAAGGTCCAACACACCATATGCTCCAGCCTGTCCTTCAGCATGTTTGAATGGGGCCAATTCGTGGGGGCCATTAATCAGCTGCTTTACACTAGCCGAAATGACCCGAATGCAGCAGCAGCAGCCAAGACTAGCCGAATCAAACTCGACTGGGGCGATGTTATGGATTTGGAATTACACACGTATGCAGAGAGTGAACAAGTGCGAGTTTCCAAGAATGACACCTACTTCTACCTGACGGAAGCGGATGTTCAAGAAATCCTACATCTAGATGCTACTGTGATGGCGACAAGATTTGAATATCTATTGAATATGAACTTTAGTCAATATTATCACGATTTATTAAGCAGTGCACAAATTCTAGCTAAAAACAATGGTTTGCCATTTGATGAGGCTATAATCTTGTGTACTATATCATCAAAAGATGATAAACATCTATGTTTTCGTGAATACCTATGCTATTTGCCGGACAAAGTGATGTTTGATTACGAAACGAAATAAATGTATATATTGAGAGCAGACTTGGCGTTTTAATTCAGTATGCAGTGTGCAGTGTGTCTGTTTGTATGCCAAGAGAGAGAGATGCAACAGTACGAAACAAGACTTGACTCGTTTCGAAGCTGGACTTCGACATTTCCTGCAAGTAAGTTAGCCGAAGCAGGCTTTACGTATACCGGTTCGGAAGATGTAGTTGCATGTCTTTCGTGCCAAGTAGAAGGGTTCAGATGGCTGCCCAATGACGATCCTATGGCTGACCATCATCGATGGAGCCCCCATTGTGATTTCGTTCGTAGTTATTACTCTGAGCACAGACACAGACCGACGACAGATGTGTCAGATGTCATTAGCAGAGTGACAGATGATACATTGATGACATGGTGGTAAATGCTGAGTGAAGCATTTTCATTGAAAGCTGAGGGGCTAAGTGAATCACTCAGCTTTCACTAAGCTTTTTCTACCATGTCAATAAAAGTGTTACTATTTAAGGCAAAAAACAGTCACTTTTTTTGAAAAAAAAAAAGTATTTTTTGTATAAAAAATTACACTTTTTTGCATAAAAAGTAGAACTTTTTTGCATAAAAAAGTATCACTTTTTCGTATAAAAAATTATACTTTTTTTGCGCAAAAAAAGTGACACTTTTTTATGCAAAAATGACCTCTAAAAATATGTGGAATTTTGAATGGGAGGTTGGGAGGGTGAAACAAAATAATAATAATAATAATATCCAGACACGGATTACATATTTATTTTATTCAATCATAAATATAAAACATAATCGACTATTATTTGATTATATATATATATATATATATATATATATATATATATATGTAGTGTGTGTGTGGAAAGAAACAAACAAGAGCACAATTTCTTGCATTTTCATTTGACATTTTCTTGAAATTTTGTGTGTGTGTTTGGAAATCTCATCCATCGAATTCTGAATCCTCATCTCCTGAGCCTATGAAACGTTTATGTGTGAGATCTAATCCGTAGGGCTCACCACCACCACGCAGATGTAGGTCACAGTAGCATTGGCTACTCGTTTCCAAAGAGAAGAGTACTTCATCAAATCTGTTGTGACATCAAAATTTGCAACATTGATATATATTGTCCATGTGCTTTACACCGAACACCATATGTTGATGGTCTCTGATGCTGTGAACTGGATGGTTTTGCATAGCCCTTCTGAATGTTTTGTAGCAAGTGCGGCAAAATCGTAAATTATATTTTGGAATACGATATGCATTCGCCTACACACAGAATTGGTCTTCGTGCAAATGACCCTCCCAGTCTTGATTTTTGAGAGCTTCACACCTATCTTTAAAGCTGATTTCTCTCGTGTACTCTAAGTGACTCAAATCATTGAAATTTCGTTTGACGCTCCGAGCCTGCTTATAGATTTGTACCCATTTTTCATCGGCAAACATTTTCAAAATTCGATCAGTGAGCGTCCATGGTAGAGGTGAGGCCTCGATAAATTCAATTATTAATGATGTACATCTGACTACTTGCAGACAGCATACATTTTTCAAAGTGTCCACTATGGTGGTGGTGTGTGTGTGTGGGTATGTGTTCTCTGAAAAATATTTAAATTCTGTCAGATATCTAACTGACTGTAATGGCCCAACGACAGAGTGTCATGAGAACGTTGTGGGACAAGGGTCGAATACATTGTGAAGTTATTTTTTTCACATTGTTTTTCAGACGTTCCACATGATCTTCAAAAGTGATGTGATTTTCGACAACGCTGTATTTGACCCCTTTGGATTTTTTTACGGTTTTCCACCTTGTACCTTATAGGTGTACAACTTTGATCGAAGCCTCACGAAATCTGTCATGATACGACCATTGGCTTCATCCTTCATCAAGCCGAGTACTTTTTTATTTTCGAGGAGAATGTCAAATGGGTTGTCGCTTGGGTAGTCGCTCGTATCGAATTTTTCAGTGTGACTGCTAATCAAATCCCGATAAATATCACCTCATTTAATTTCATAAATGAGCCAATCAGTATTCGTATACATCAATTTGCACTGATCGTGCGTGTACTTTTCCATCATGAAGCCGTAATGGAAATCGCACACGCATACTTTGAAAATATCAAGAATCGATATCCCTATGTACAAGGGCTTATTGAATAACAAATCCGTCTTTGCCATCTCGATAGCGATGAGGCTCTCGTCGAAATTTGTGCAACTTCTGAAATTTGGACTTGCAATCAGATTTTTTGCGCCATATCGTCCCTTCCGCTTGGAGACCATTTTCACCACACGGTGCTTCCGTATGTTTCCATGGTTTTCCCGAACACTGTGTTATTGGCTAGTTTGTAGTTATTTTTGCCAAAAGTAGTTTTTGCTTGAAAGCGTAATTTCGTATTTGATTCAATGTAGGGACGCAGCCTAGCCGACTGATTGAATTGCAACACCTTGTGGATTTTTCTGAGTACAAGGCTGTGTTTGAGTGCTTGTTTCAACACCCTGTAGTGCACAACATATTTTTCCTTGTTGTACAGCGTGGTCATCAATTTTGGTAACTTCGAGCCTGGTGGTGTACGGTGCTCGTCACACAAGGGCAAATCTTTGTGTTTGTCATACAGATGTTCGGGGTACTCCAAATCGACTTCGAAAATGTAGTCGATGGGCGAGGTGTCCGACACTTCCGACACATCGAAATCCGCTGCATTTTCGAGCCATTCAAAGCCATCGTACGAAAGATATTCCATCATGGCCCAACCGTACAGAATATTCACGTCGAGATATAGCAAATAGGTCGACGGTTTGGAGGCGTAATACCTTTCGTCCATGTGCTTGTTATTGGCCAAGGAGAATCTGTTGCAGCACTGACTGATGCCGCCACGAATTCCTCGCTCGACAAAGAGAAGCATGTCGACGTCTTTCAGTATCTGCAATTTACACTGGGTGTACTTCAACATACAGGACCACGTATATCCCGGGAGGGTGTAATACCACGCAGGATCCAACCCATACGTCTCGTAGTCGATATTTCAAAAATTTTCGAAAATATCCGCCAAGAGCAATATGTCGGTTTTCATGTATAGTTCAGAGTACTCGCCCAGTGTTGTCAAGTTGAACGAACGCCACACGTTCTGCGCATGCTCGTATTCGGCATCGGTTATGCCACAATTGTTCAAATTTTTGTAGAACTGATCGCGCGCCTGCAAATTTGGACGTTCCAATTTCTCCATCGAATCGATGAAATCGTATGGGAATACCCCTTTTCGAGTGAGTAACTCGTACCGATCGGCATCAAAATGGGCAAATTCGTGCCTTGAAATCTTCAAGTCATGAATGGTCAGTGTTTGCACCAAATGCTCCAAACTCATGCCCATGAAGCGAAAAGAGTCAATGAATTGAAATTTAATGTCAGTGTTGCCGTCATACTGGGTGAAAGAAATGTATTCTTCTTTGTTGACAGGCTGACTCGGCCCCTTTTTGCTATATCTCGAATAATAAAATGGCTGTCGTATCCGGATAAATTGTGGAAAATTATTGGCACAACGAACGACTATTTGTAGTTCAAGTTGCAATGCGCATTCGCATATCCACGGAACGCTCCCGTTTAGTGATTATGATCTATTACAATTTTGTCGTCAGTTTTCCAAGGGTTTTCGCAGATGTGGCAACACGGCGCTGTCGCTCTATCTGGAGGTGTGACGATCATGGGGACAATATCCAAAGTTTTGGCTCCCACAAATTTGGCTATGGCCCCCATTCTCTCCGCAAACCAATCCATCGAGTCGAGGCCCTGATGACTATCATAAAATGACAAATTATCGTCTTATGCACACTTGAAATAAAATCTAGCGCTGAAAGGAATGTGTTTTTGGTACTTTGCCGTATGTGAGGTGCATTCTTCGTCATTGAACTGTTCCAAAATCGACTCAAAATCCGCGTAAATTACAAAGGGTACAAAATACCGAAATTCTACATGATCATACGAAGGAAATTAAATTTTGATCTCGTTTAATTTTTGACAATCAACAGTATGACTTTCGAGTTTCTCCTCACTCGCATAATAATTCAAACACCTGTCGCAAATGAATGTTTTATGTTCATTTTTACTGAGTTGGCGACTGAGTAGGCGAGATAAATCCTATATCCAAACGTAATGGAATTTTATGTCATCGCCGATGGCGTTGTCGTCATAGGCGATTTCCAGTGGTGGTGCCTCGTAATCATTTGATTTCGGGTGATATTCATTTTGAATGAGGAGAAGATTAACATGTTTGTCTAATTTTTGTTTCGTGAGTCGGCTCGGAACAGTAACGAAAAATGCTTCCTTGTTCGCCTGCGGCTGAATCAATTTCAAGGTGTACACATTCACAGATATGTTGTTCAATCGCTCAAATTTGGTAATTTTTTTGAATGTCATGGGAAAGTCGATTCCATCCAAGTTCAGTACATTTGAATAGTGAGGGTATGATGATGTTCTAGCGCAATTTTTACCCGATTCAACAGGGTACAAGGCCAAAACGACGGCCCAAGCGAAACACGCATCATCTTTATTTTTCAAATTAATGCAAGCTTGCTTTCTGGCAATAGATTATGGTAGCTCGATAAAAGACGAACCGTTTCCCACGCCTGATTTATTCGTATTGATTTCCAAACTAACAATTTTCTGAAGACTCCAGCCACTTTCTTTGTCCGCAAATTCGGACAGTTTGTTTTTAATTTGATCGATGACATTTTCTAGGAACCACTCTTTCAAAGTTGTAACCCTATTGATAACAACGTTTTTAGTGTTGAAAAATTTAAAGTCACTTATTTTTTGTTCTTGATTCAAGGAATTTTTCATGAATTCACCACAAAATGTCGCATTGACTTTGATGATTGGATGTTTTTTCAATAAATTTTGAATTCTGCTTTTGAATAAAATGAATGCATCACCAAAAAATTGCCCAATATCTTTATGTTTCAAATTTATAATTATACCGGTGCACTTTACTCGAGATGTTAATTTTGATTTGACTCCCACCACCAAGTCGACGCCTGGCTGTTGTTGACCTGACTTTTTGATTGAATTTCGGATAATTTTCAAGTGTCCGCATAAAGTTTGTAATTTTCTCAGAGAGCCTATGCAATCCACTGCCGCGATCGCACTATTGATCAGGCGAGCGGTGTACTTGCAATGGGCCAGCCAATGATTGCGTTCTTTATCAGTATTTTTTTTTTGACCTTACGCAACTCGGCTACCATCTCCATACTGTGTGCAACGATAGCGTCAGATGACATGAAGATGATGATGATGATGATTATTCAACAGACACATAAAATTTCAAGAAAATATCAAATGAAAATACAAGAAACTCACTCTTTGTTTCCAACGGCGGCGGCGGCGTCTTCAGGCCTTAGCGATCTCGAACAGCTACTGCGGATGATTTTGATTGGCAATTTTTTGCTCTCCCCTGTAGATGAGCATATGCTGGGACTCGGTTAATTTGTCGAGGATGGGTTTGAATGCACCAGTCACTCGATTTGGCAGGAATACTTTACGCTCCTCCAACTCCACTAGGATGGACTCTCCAAATTTGGTTGTTTTCGCTTCAGCGCCGAAGATCAGATGGGGTTCGTCCTTCGGTAGCTCAGACAACTTCCGCAGGTTCTTCCTGCAAGCCAACTAAATCTTATTAATTTCGTCGAGAAGATGAGACGCGAAAAATTAAAAAAAAAATATTTATACACGCTGTATAACTCTCACTCACTCAGTCAAAATAAAAAAAATGATGTTTATGATTTACCCCGTGTATGAGAAATAAATATGATATAAGGGTATTCCGGGTATAGATGCAAAAACCTGGTAAATTTCAGTTATTCTATCGATGTAAACGTTTTGGAACGACGTACTGAGATTAGAAGAGATCAGAAGTTTTCATTTATTCCGGCCCGCAGAGGTCATGATGGTAGAGCGCTAGTCTATCAATCAGAGGAACGTGGGTTCGATTCCCAGCATGGTCACTGGTCTCGTGCTAGGAATCGCACGTTAAAAGGTAAGACCTCGTTAATTCTTGGCTCGCACAAGTTTCAACTTCTGAGGGCTGTCATTCATAGGGGGGTGACAGCTGGTTGACGAAAAAAACAATTTTAAACAAAAAACAAACAATCAATTCAACATATCAACCAAGCGGTGTCAAATGCCCTCAAAGTTCTCGGTTTCGTTATCAGAAATTCTCATGTTTTCGAAAACACTGAAACACTGAAAATACTCTACTTTTCAGTTGTACGCTCGAAATTACAATACGAGTCAATGATTTGGAACCCTATTTACGAATATCATTCTAAAGATATCGAATCTGTTCAGAGAAGATTCCTAAAATTTTTAGTATTTCGTGAAGAGCATAATTATCTCTCTGTCGAACAGGCGAATTATCGCTGCTGTTTCATTTCTTTACAAATTAATTCATAACAACATCGATTGTCGATATCTCTTGCATGAAATCAAGTGGTTTGTGCCCCGTCCATTGATGAGAGGAAGTACTTTCAGCTATCTAGAATTATTTAGAGACCTAATTACATGTAATTAGAGGTGTGTAGGTGTATCTAGAAGTATTGCGGGTAGTTGGGATTGTAGATATGTACTCGAGACATGTAATGAGAGGTTATTTAAAAATATTGCGGGTAATTGTAGGTAGAATTTGTATATGTACATGCTAGCGATATTTTTTTTTCAATACGCCATTGCTTATTGACCTTGTGTACGTACCTCTCAAGTCCTCTTAATGTATAAAGAGATCCACATCCAGTAATGAGAGCCATATGTACTTAGAGATATCGAAGTATTGTGGGCAATTGGGGTACTTGAAGGTGTTCGAAGGTTACATGTAATAAGAGGTACAATGTATTTAGAAGTACTGCTGGTGATTGTGATAACTGAAGTTGTTCGCGACCATGTGTAATTGGGGTATTTGAAGGTGTTCCGTCTACGTGAATGTCTCTCAAACAGATGATCAGTTGAAATATGCTCAGACCCCCTTCCAACAAAATACCCCCACCACTCAGCAAGTATATAAAAGGCAAGTCAGAGCTATTCCATCGCAGTTTTCTCATTTGAGCAGTTAATTTATAATTGTGAACATATTTTTTTGTATTTGTGGATAAAGTGACAATCGCCTTCGACATCAACGAGACAGTTGTTCATTGACATCTTCATCAGCAAAACGAACATACAATGCATTTTTATTTGGAGATCTATACTTTAAACAGAGAGAGTTAGCAGCGAGAAATCGTGTGGAAGTGAACGATGAAGCTTCCACTAGCGGTGGTTCCCTTCAAAGTTATAACGGAGATATGCGTCAGGTTGGTCCTTCGGAAAAACAGATGGAAACTCCTGTATTAGCACCTTATACGTGTTGTACTTGTAATGTGGTGGTTCCGCATTTTCAAATCAAGTCGCACAATAGGACACTCAAACATAGAACGAATACATATGTCGATTTGAGTGATGGAGTACAGCTTATCAAAAGTGCATTCAAATGTCGAACTGCCAGCTTCAGGGTGTTTGCTGAAAATATTTATAGTGAGTATGCTCCATTCTTTAGTAAAATAAGACGTGGAGTATTCGATTTATTGAAGAACAACATCAACTTGCCCTACAGTCAAGATGAACATGAAGGCATTTGGTAGTTACATTATCCAAACTCAGGAACTGATGGATATCAAGTCATTCAATTCAAAAAATCGTATAGCGGATTTATTCACTGATTTGGATGAATTACTTGAAGCCTTTCAAGCATCAGAATTTGACGGACGTGATTCAGGTTTGTGGGGGAAATGATTGTTTCAAAAGAACGATAGGTCTAACAATTGAATCTTTTCAGAATGGAGTTGTGAGAAAATTCTGTTTCTGGAGGTGAACATAAACAAGTATACCCCCTTTGGAGGATCTTCATACAGCAAGCTACCACGATTTATTGAAATGAAGAAGGCAATTGTCAGCGTGAAGAATTATGATCAATACTGCTTTGCGTGGGCTGTAACATCAGCTTTGTTTCCTGCTAATGATGATACTTCTATTGTGTCTGTGATATATGTCTATTTAATATTTATGTCATATATTAATATTATTATATCAGGTTCTTTGAGTGTCCTCTACTTGGCAACCCTTCAAGGGCAGTAGTATTATTTTTCTAGAACAGACATGTGTGTCTGATAGCTATCGTGTTCTGAATCTGTATACTAATATCAAATACAACAAACATTAAATAACCTATTTGTTATAAACGATTGTGTGTGTTATTATTACACTCATCACTAAGTGAAACTACATATATATTACATGGTGGCAGCGGTAACGTGAACAATAGGTTATATTTTTTGTTCGCCTATGCGGAATTTCAATAATCGCATTTGGATATTCTTGTGGTGTGATTCGCAGAAACAGATTGGTGGAACTGAAAAAGGTAGCGGTGTTGTCGGATTAACTTGCTGGGAGTGTATTCGTGAGACATTAAGTTTCGACTTGAAAAGTTCAATTGGACTTGTAAATCGCGATTTTATTGTTTGTGCGTATCTAATAAAGTTTCGCGAAATGTCTGAGCAAGGAAGAGCTCCTGAAGCATTTTGTTTTGAAGGACATAACGTGGCTAACAGCTGGAAATTCTGGAAGCAGAAGTTTGAACTCTTTCTGACGGCCACTGGGAAAAGTTCGAAAGAGGATAAAGTGAAAATCGCAATTTTTTTAAATCTCCTAGGCGATGAGAGGTTACAAATATTCAATACTTTCGAATATGAAAACGATGGTGATGAAAAGAAATACAATGTATTGGGGAAATTTGATTCCTATTGCAACCCTATAAAAAATCTGATATATGAACATTTCAAGTTCTTCAAGAGGGATCAACTAGTCTCTGAGAGCATAGATCAGTTTGTAACAGCGTTGAAGCAGCTTGCCCTAACCTGTGAGTTCAAAGAAAGGGATGTTTTGATATTGGATCGGATAGTTTTGGGTGTACGAGATCCAAGAACTCAGGAAAAACTCCTGCAGTCCTCCAGTTTAGAGCTAAGTCAAGCTATAGATATTTGTCGTTCTATGGAAAGCAGTGTATCAACTCAGCGGGAAATCGCGAAAGAGGTGAACTCTATTCGAAATTGTGATTTTCGAGGAAATAACTTACGTGAAGTGCAACGGAATAAACACTCAGGATATTCTGGAAGCCACAGAGCAGTAAGCAGAAATACAAAAAGTGACAATGTACAACAGAACCACGAAGGTAAAAAAATTCCTTGTTCAAAATGCGGATATCAGTATGATTTGGGTGTTCTGCGTATAACAGATACTGTTCATTATGCCATGAAAAAGGACACTATCGAAAATTTTGTACTGAAAAGGGCCGAAATGTCCGTAAAATTATTCTGACTCTGATAGCGACCCTGAGACTCAAAACAGTGAAAATATTGTGTGGACAATTCGAAATGACTCTCGAGTGGACTCAGTAGACTGGACTGAAATAGTAAAATTTTTCGGTTGTGAAATTAGCTTGAAAGTTGATACTGGTAGTCAAGTCAACATTTTAAACAGGTCTGACTTCCAAAAGCTAAAAATTGACTTCAATGAACTTGAAAGTGCCTCTACTAATTTAACAAGTTATACCGGCCATAAAATCGATGTTTTGAGGCAAATTCAGTTACATAAAAATATTTCTAAAACTCTTATATTTTATATTGTCAACGATAATGCCTCCAAATCAGTTTTAGGACTTTCGGGTGCTCAAAAGTTGAAGATAGTCGATAATAATTTAAATAACATGACCATTGATATTAAATATTAATACTGAGTTAGAGCAAATATTGAACACCTATAAAAATGTGTTTTCTGGCATTGGTAAAGTGAATAAGTGCTTCAGAATAACTTTAACCTATGATGCGGTTCCCTTCATCAGTGGTGCACGAAAAATTCCCCGTGCTCTAAGAGACAAGGTTAAAGACAAACTTGACGATATGGTGCGCAATTATTTGATTGTTCCGGTTAGTGAACCTACTGACTGGCAAAATCCAGTAGTTATAGTACCAAAAAACAATGGTAATGATATAAGAATATGTATGGACCCCGTTTATTTAACCTATTAGGTACTAGCGTGCCATATATGACACGACAAAAAAGTAGCTTTTTAAAAATAGGTAGCACGCCCCTGCGTTGAATATGCGTTTTCTAGTTGAATTTAAAAGTCAATAACTTTTCGGAACGGAGAAAAGATGAGTTTTAAGAAACGGTAAGTTGATTTTTACATTATTGTTATTGAAATATGCCATTATTTATATAGTTTTAGATTTAAATGAACTCAAGTGAGATATCTATGTTTATGAGTTATAGATACGTTCATTGGCTTGTCTCTGAAGGTCACGTGTTGAATGGTGTGTCTTATATGGTACACTAGGCCTTTAGGCTACTGAAACGAATATTTCGGGAAACATGGATGTAAACAATATATTCGTGGAAAACCCATACGCTTTGGATATAAAGTGTGGTGCTTGAACTCAAAAAGTGGTTATCTAATTAATTTTGAGATTTACCAAATTCCAACCAAGCCCACCAAAAGAAATTTGGAAAGGCGACAGCTCCTCTTCTGCAGCTTTTAGAACAGATGCCCGAAGAAATAAAATGCTTTCCTTATAGAATTTATTTCATTTACGTCAACAAACATTCTTTACCATCTGAGGCTGAATGGGTACGAGGCAACTGAAACCATTTGAGAAAAGCGATTTTCCAAAAAATGCCCTCTGCGCTCTGTCAAAGAAATGAAGAAAACATGTCGTGGTACGTATGAATACGCTTTGAGTAATGATAAAAAAATTGTTGTTGATAATTCAGTGGTAACGGTTTTATCAACTATACATGGCATCCATCCCGTATCTAATGTCAGTCGCTATTCCAGTACCGAAAAAAAGAGAGTTGGGATTCCAAGACCATCCTGCATTGGAAAATATAATGAGTTCATGGGAGGCACTGACCAGATGAATGACAACATAAACGTGTATGGAATCGGAATTAGAGGCAAAAAGTGGTGGTGGCCAATATTTACACGGCTCATTGATTGCTGTATTCAAAATTCTTGGATTCTCTACAGGAAACATAACCCGTCCGTAGCGCAACTGCAATTCCGAAGAGAAATAGTACAAGTATATTTAAAAAAATTTCAGAACCTTCCAAAATCCGGTGGACGACCTACGACATATTCTGCAAATAGTAGAGTAACGCCCGATATTAGATACGACCGGATTGACCACATCATTGAATACGTACCCAATAATAAGAGAAGACGTTGTGCCGGAAACCATATGCAATCCAGCGCTGTGAAAACACAATGTCTCAAGTGCAACGTGGGACTCTGTATTAATTGTTTTGGTGTTTACCATAAAAAAACTAGGGAATAGTTTATTTTTTTTAATAATGAATCAACACTTTTCTTGTTTCACTGCAATTGTTATTGTTTTCTTTAGTACCTCAAAGGACTAACGTGCCATATATGGTACAGGTCATACCAGTTCTAAAAATATGAATAAATGAAAATAAAACTGTATTTTTTTATTTTTTAGTCCTCAGTTAACAAGAAAAACATTAGTTTAGATCAGAATTTGAAAATTGGAAAACTCAGTCCCTAATGGGTTAAACAAATTCATTAAAAGAGAGCGTTTTCCTATTCCTACACAGGATACGTTATTCACAAAGTTATCGGATGCAAAATATTTTTCGCTATTAGATGCTTCGTCAGCATTTCTACAATTACCATTGGACTATGAAAGTTCGCTTATGTGTACTTTTTCAACTCCGTTTGGGCGATTTCGCTATTTACGGTTACCGTACGGATTGACGTGTTCTCCTGAATTTTTTCAGCGCTATGTGCATGAACTGTTAGAAAATGTTCCAGGTCAAATAACATATTTTGATGATATACTGGTGTTTGGAAGTTCAATAATGGAGCACAATACAAAATAGTGGACTAACACTCAATAAGGATAAGTCAAAGTTCTGTCTGAATCAAATAAAATTCTTAGGATACCAAATAAGTGAAACGGGAATCACCCCAGATTTTGATAAAACACAAGCCATTTTGAATATGTCCCCACCACAAAATCGTGAAAATTTGCAAAGATTCTTGGGTATGGTAGTGTATTTATCAAAATTCATTCCTAATTTATCTAATGAAACAAGCATTATTAGAAAACTACTTAGTGAAAAAAATGAGTGCCATTCGTCTCCTACAGAACAAGCAAGTTTTGATAAGATAAAACAACTTGTTTCTTCAGCCACAACTCTACACTATTTCAACTCCAAAAAGTAGACAGTTTTATCAGTGGACGCTAGTCCAAATGGCCTTGGTGTAATGATTTCACAAGAGGGACGCCCAATTGAATTTGCGTCTGTTTCTTTGACTCCTACTCAAAGACGTTATAACCATATTGAGAAAGAATTACTGGGATTAGTCTTCGGTTGTGAAAAGTTCAGTTTTTATCTTTATGGAACTTCGTATGAAGCTGAAACAGATCATCGACCATTAGTAGGGCTTCTAAAAAAACCTCTCGATGAGATGTCACCCAGAATTCAAAGACTTGCCATGCGATTGATGCGATATCAGTTTTCTCTTAGGTATGTACCTGGAAAAAACCTTAAAATACCTGATAAATTAAGTAGAGATGCTGTGAGTGATACTATCAACACCGATTATTTAGAAAATAATTTAAAAGTATATTCAGTTATCACTACTAGTAAAGAAAATCAAGAAAGACTTCAGAGAGAAATTGATCTTGACCCTGTGCTTCAAAAAGTTAAATATTATGTGCTGAATGGATGGCCTTTACACAAGTCATCAGTGCCAAGTGATGTTAAACAATACTGACTTGTCAAAAATTACATTTATTTACATGAAAACGTGTTGTTTTATAAAAAAAGAATTGTGATTCCAGAATCTCTTAAAAGTGAGTTTCTCAATATTTTACATCAAACTTACCAAGGAATAGTTTCGTGTAAAAGGAAAGCGCAAGATGCCATTTATTACCCTGGACTCATGAGTGACATTGAAAAACTTGTACTGAATTGTTTAACGTGTCAAAAATACTCTAAAAATAATGTTCGCGAACCATTAATCTCACATAAAGTGCCTGAACTCCCGTGGCAAAAAATAGGCATAGACTTTATGTCAATAGCTCCGCAAGACTTTATAGTGCTGATTGACTATTTTTCCAAATTTGCGGTTGTCAATAAACTTTCAAGTAAAACGGTGCAAAGTGTAATTACTAGTTTGAAAAACGTGTTTTAAATCACAGGACTTCCGTTAAAAAATTTTTCGGATAACGGTTCTCCATTTCAATCTAAGGAGTTTTCACAATTTGCGAAAACATATGATATACAACTTACTACGTCTAGTCCATTGTATGCAAGAAGCAACGGAATAGTCCAAAGAATAATTCAAACCGTCAAAGGACTCTTTATCAAGGCATCTCAAACACAAAAAGTTTTATTTTCGGTTATGTTGGACTATAACTCCACCCCTAAACAGAATTTGTCAGCTCCTTGCACACTACTGATGGGAAGGAAGTTTAGAACCAATTTACCTATAAAAACTGAACTGTTAACTCCAAACTATTCAACTAAAGATGTCGTATCAAGATTTGATTATATTCAGAAACTTCAGAAACAGTACTATGATAGATCGACGAAGAAATTACCTGAATTGAAGGTGAATGAGCCAATTCTCATGCAAGAGGGCAAGAGGAGATGGAATCCAGGAGTAGTTACTGAAAAACTTGGGCAAAATGATTATGTTGTTCAAGTTGATGAGGGTGAATACAGACGGAATCGCCATCATTTGAGACCTCTACATACTGAGCAGCCATTCTGTCTTCAGAAATCAACAGATTTCCCTTTAAAAGTGGAAATATATCTACCTACTGGAAATGATTATGATGGATACATAACGAAGAGCGGTCGTATCAGTCGCACTCCAGATAGACTCAGGATGTGAATGTTTATTTTCATTATTCTTCATTCAATCATTGATTCAATTATGAGTTATAAAAATTATAATTTTTTTATTTTTGGGTAGGACGTGTGATATATATCTATTTAATATTTATTTCATATATTACTATCATTATATCAGGTTCTTTGAGTGTCCTCTACTTGGCAACCCTGCAAGGGCAGTAGTATTATTTTTCTAGAACAGACATGTGTGTCTGATAGCTATCGTGTTCTAAATCTGTATACTAATATCAAATACAACAAGCATTAAATAACCTATTTGTTATAAACGATTGTGAGTGTTATTATTACACTCATCACTAAGTGAAACTACATACAGTGAGGACCAAAAGTCCGTCGCCCCCCCTGTAACTTCTTTATTCTACATATTACAAAAAAATGTTAAATATATAAGTTGTAGGGTTTCATTCGATCTCTTTAACGGTTTAAGTTTCATTCATACAGAGTGTCTCAAAAAAGCACGGTGACTTAGAAGTTAATTTTTTTAAATGGGACACCCTGTATTTCATTGCATTATTACATTCTACGTTGAATTCTGAACAAGTTTGATAAATGGTTTTCTATCAAAAAAGTTAATAGTTTTGGACTTATGAACACTTGTAAATAATTATTTCGACTACTTTTGCACCAGTTCACGAATAAATTAATGAGGTAGGCTATGCACGCTAGGCACGTTTATTTTATCCATGACAATGAAAAAAAACTCTCATCTGTTTTTGCCAAATGTCATTGACATTTTGTAGGTTTTCAAAACTTTGTTTCAAACGGTTTTCAATTTCACTTGTTGATTAATATGGCTCGTTCAGTAGCATACAAAGTTGAAGCCGTTATCATATTTGGTGAAGCTAACCGAAATTACCACGCTGCCATTCGCATTTTCAATGAACGGTTTCCAGAACGTCCGATGTGTCGAAAATATCTGCAGAAATTGGTGGCAAAATTTAACCAAACTGGCACCGTGAAAGATGCTCCGAGATCTGGGAGGCCGAAAATAATTACGGAAGATGTTGAAATTCAAGTACTAGCCGAAATGGTAAATAACCCACAACAATCAACTAAGCAAGTAGCTGAGACATGTGATGTTTCTAAAACATCAGTAAAGAGGGTTTTAAAACAAAATAAATTCCATCCTTACAAAATAAAAATTTTGCACCAATTGGTTGAAGATGATCCAGACTTGAATTTTACGAGACCATGGCAGAAAGAATTGTTGCAAATCGACTTTATTTGCAACACATCTGCAGTGATGAAAGCACTTTTTACCTAAATGGAAATGTGAATACCCAGAATTGTAGATATTGGAGTGATGAGAATCCCCATGAATTCCGCGAGGGGCATACTCAATTTCCCCAGAAAATTAATGTTTGGGCTGGTATTTTAGGTAACCACATTGTAGGTCCCATATTCTTAGAAGAAAATTTTAATGGTCCCAGATACCTCCAAATGCTGCAAGACACAATAAGTCCCAGTATCGATGAGATCGTTGCGCAAAACCCACATGAATTTAACTTGGATGTAACATTTCAGCAAGATGGAGCGCCACCACACTATTTTCGGGAGGTGAGAAATTACTTAGATGAAAGGTATCCAGGTAGGTGGATTGGACGTCGAGGTACAACAGAGTGGCCAGCTCGCTCACCGGACCTCTCACCGCTTGATTTCTTTCTCTGGGGCTATGTGAAATCCGTAGTTTCCAAGACAGTTTGTGGGTCGTTAGATGAACTGCGCCGTCGAATTATTGAAGTGTGTTCAGAAATAACACCTCAAACCTTGATTAATGTTAGGGAAGAGTTTACAACCCGACTATTTATGTGTTAAGAAATGCATGGTGGACATGTCGAACATCTTTTGAAATAGATAAAAACTCACCGTTTTTAGTTATAAATTAAAATATCTCCTCAGTTTTTCATGATTCTTGATCTGTATTTATGGACTACCTTATTTGTTAATAAAATGTTTCAACTTCATTTGTACTAGTTTTTCGTGAGATTCAACAACTCTAACAATTTTAAAATGGTACGACGAGGTAAGTTACACATGGTGCCATCAGCAATTTGCAACATTTTTATAGCTTTCAAAAAGTTAGGATAGGAAAGTGGAATACATTGTGATCCATTTGTTAGGATTTTCTCATTGAACTGGCGCAAAAGTAGTCGAAATAATTATTTACAAGTGTTCATAAGTCCAAAACTATTAATTTTTTTGATAGAAAACCATATATCAAACTTGTTCAGAATTCAACGTAGAATGTAATAATGCAATGAAATACAGGGTGTCCCATTTAAAAAAATTAACTTCTAAGTCACCGTGGTTTTTTGAGAAACTCTGTATGAATGAAACTTAAACCATTAAAGAGATCGAATGAGACCCTACAACTTATGTATTTAACATTTTTTTGTAATATGGAAAATGAAGAAGTTACGGGGGGGGGGCGACGGACTTTTGGTCCTCACTGTATATATTACAGTGTCTTCATACCCCCATTACTAGAGGTGAATGTACCAGGTATGAATTTTCCAGTGAAATTACGAGATATCAAATTGTTTGTGCATTTGAATGATATTTCTGTCAATATTTATGGTTTAGAATCAAATTTCGAAGACAATAGAGTCACACGGGAAGTTGTGGCTCCATTACGATATTATCAGAGGAAACCCACAAGACATGTCAATTTGTTGCTTATCACAGATGATTTGGGAAATAGCCAATATTGCTGCATAAAAACTCTTTCACGTTTGGCGAGTAGTCAAATCTCATCCCATAGAAACCAAAAATATTTTGCGATGATTGTTTGGTATACTTTTCAAAAGAGCGATTACTACTACGCCATCAGTTGTATGATTGTAATCATGTTTACACAACAATACCAAAAATTGATTCTAAAATCAATAAATATGGTAAAATGCAAGCTAATAATAAACTTATGTTTGAAAATTTCGAAAGACAAATGAAGGTACCCTTTGTGGTGTATGCAGACTTTGAATCTGTGTTGAATACCATTCAAACTAGTGAACCGAACCCGGAATTCTCATACACGAATGAAACTTCCAAATATGAGCCCCATTCTTTTGCATATTTGATAAATTGTTCTTTCGATGATAATTTGTCCAAATTTCTTACATATAGAGGCGCTGATGCGGCAAAGGTGTTCACAACGAATCTCGAAGATGACTTGAAAAATATTAATCATCCCAGAAGAACAAGAAAAGTATAATATGCCACCACATGTGGTATATGTGAAAAACCTTTCACAGAAGGGGATGTTAAGGTCTGAGATCATTACCAACTCACTGGAAAAAAAAAGATTCCCAGCAGCCCACTCTGTTTGTAACTTGAATTTCAAAATTCCCAAGTTCATCCCTTTTTCATGTCATAACATGAGTGGATACGATTGTCATATGTTCATAAAAAATTATATGGAGATGAAGACAATGTTGAGGTTATAGCCCAAACTAAGGAAAAGTTTGTTTCTTTTACTAAATCTGTATATACACATAGTTATCAAAATCAAAAAGGGGACACGAAGAAGAATTACTTGAAAATTAGGTTTATTGATAGTTTCAATTTTATGTCTAGTTCATTGAGAAGTTGGGGGCGAATTTAAATGATGAAAAATGTTCATAACTGTCAAAACATGTTCATAAATCCCGAAATTCAATTTGATGAAAAAGAAAGGTATATTTTCTTTTAATTTTGTTGACAATATCGGTGAATTGGATGTTACCACTTTACCAACCAAAAATCAATTTCATGACAACTCAAATGGAGAACATTTATCTGATAGTAACTAGTTGAGGGCTAAACATCTTTGGAATTCATTCGATTGTAAGAGCTTGGGGAAATATCCGGACTTATATTCAAAATCTGACACACTGTTACTGTGTGATGTATTTCAGAATTTCAGAAGGATATTTTAAAATACATATAAATTGGATCCAGCTCAGTATTATAGTGCACCAGGTCTATATTGGGATGCAATGCTGAAATATACAGATATCGAGTTGGAATTTCCTACCGATATTGATTTGATACATTTTTTCAAAAAGGGGATACGCGGAGGCATAAATAAATGTAGTGAATGAAAGCATACAGCCAATAATAAATTTTTGGCCGATTTCAACCCCAACGAACCGTAATCTCTTATCTCATATTTAGACGCTACTAATCTTTATGTCACAGCCATTACCTACCCACGATTTTGAATGGTAAAGCCCAGAAGAAATCTCAAATTTAGATATAATGGATATAGCTGACGATGATTCATGTGGATACGTCCTGGAAGTCGATATTCATTACCCGCAAGAGTTGTATGATCATAATGCTGATCTCCCATTTCGGGTAGAAAGGATGATTCCACCAAATTCCAAGTGTAAAACCCCTAAATTAATATCAAACTTGCGTGATAAACAGAAGTACATAGTGCACTATAAAACAGAGTACACATATTGAAACAGTCATATTGGATGAAACCTTACATCGATTTCAATACCCAAATGCGTAATAGCTCAACGAATAAGGATGAGAAAGATTTCTATAAACTAATGGTATGGTAGGACGATGAAAAACGTGGACAATAGGATAGATGTAAGGTTTGCCACACATTGGAAAAATATTTACAGAAAATCAGGAGTGGCTGCTTTATTGCTAAATCAAACTTTAAAGATTGTACAATTTTTTCTGAAAATTTTGTTGCTATCCAACTGAGTAAAGTAAGAGTGCATTACAATAAACCATTGTATTTAGGATTCAGTGTTTTGGGATTATCCAAGACTTTAATGTATGATTATTATTATGGATTTATAAAAAGAGAATTTGGTCAGAATGACTCTCTTCTATACACTGATACGGATTCACTAATATTGAAGGTGCAAACTCCAAATTTGTAAGACTTCATCAACAGCAATATATACAGATTTGATACCTCCAATTATAATGTAAATAACAAATGCAATATACCTGTAACACCTTCATTCTTGAGTAATTTCAAAGATGAGTTTCCAAATGATCCCATAATCAGTTCAGTTTTTATGGTACAGGTGCGAAAGAATACCATGTACAATTTATTGCAAGCGAGGTATAAAGAGCCAAGGGTGTGAAAAGGTCTGTGATAAAGAACCATTTGACCCATGATGATTACAAAAAAATTGTCGAAAATGGAGGAAAAATATGAAGGAAGATGAATTCGTTTAGAAATATTTCACATGATATGTATACGGAAATGAAAAATAAGGTAGCACTATCATTTGCTGACGATAAGCGACTCATTATTCCTAATACAACCCACAACCTTCTTTGGGGACATAGTGATATTGAGTTTTATCAGAAAAACCCCAATGAAAATATCCATATATGTGATATGATGGTTGAATATTTGTTTGATGGATTCAATATGAATCCTGAGAGTAAACTAGATTATCTTATTATCATTCAGAATACTCGAATGTTTCTTCCAACTGACAACTGGAAAATTCATATTTACCTTGGTTCACAATTTTACAATCAAATATTGTTTCGTGTTATAGTAAAACAGTCTGTTTGAAGATGGTCAATCCTTCTGACCATCTTCAAACAGACTTAGTATAAGGGCGAAAAGATGTGGCCTTATGTGAAATGTATTATTATTACTATAATTATGGAACAATATAATATGTCAATACTTTTTATTGAATACATGAAACACATCTTGCAACAGGTTTTTGTTGGTAATTTTTCTAGAACTTTTCTGTACACTTGGAATATTAGAATATGTATCAATGATTTAAATGGTTGAATAAAAAATTATTTCTTAAAATTGTCATTGTGAAAGTAAGTTTGTGAGAAGAAGGATGAATAGAGCTATAGATAAATTTGGACTTAAGAGAAAATGTGGAAATGGATCAACTATACGTGGACCTGCAGGTACCGGTTTCAAGTTGACAACAGATGGCAAATATGATATGCAGGAAAAAAGAATGAAGAATACTGGAGAACCTGTTGATGGAGATGATTGTGCGATCCGTTTATTTCTCGAAGAAAAAATCGAGGAATCGGAATCATTTACCCTTGCAGCTTTACAGACTGCGATAAATGTCATAAAAGAAAGAGTTGTGGCATTGGAAAAGAAACGTCCCAACAGTTGGAATCAATCTTCGGACAGACTACGCGTGGTGATTCCTAGTATTTCTATAGAAAAATAATTTTATAATGTACCATACAATGTCGAATGAAATGTTACAAATCATTGTTTAAGTTTTATTATTTCATACTTGCCAAACCGTTCAATGGTACACCTTCATATTGGCGAAAAGAAACACTTATGATACATATTCAAGCAGACCTGGAGAACTTCAAAAGTCGACCATACTTTATGATATGGCATCATCTATATGGGGGATACGTGATAAAAGTAGTATAATCCTGTAAGAAAGAAAAAAGCCGACTGTATATTTTTAATAGTTCATTAATAATTATACTGATAATTATACTTGTAGATGTTTCGGAAAATATTTGGCTTCTTTCAATACAATTGCCATTGCATCGGTTACAGCGGCACCTGTTTTAATTTTAACGGGTGTCCATAAGTATTTGGAGTAGCAATCAATCACCACAAGAATATAACGATGTCCTTTGTTACTTTTGGCATAGGGTTGTAGTTTATCGAGATCAATTTGCCATAAATCTGCGAAACCCTTGTGGTCATTCTTCTGGGGAAATTACGTCTTGCCGGTTTATGTAATTCATTGATAAATTGTCGATTCACATCACTTATTTCATTATCCATGTTTTCTGTTGATAATGTTACAGCATCAAATAATAGGGACAAACTGATCAATTTTTTGTAACTGCATCAATATATTATACCTTTTTCTCGTATTTCCTCAATTATCGAAGTTATTTCATTGTCATGCCCTGTATAACCAGCTGACTTTGAAGCCATCAATAGCCGTAGACGACCCACTAACTCTTTAGGTGAGTTCCAGTAAACATAATGCATAGGCTTGCGATTAAATGTTTTCATCATTTCTTTTTCAATTGAATCCAGCACCATCTTTTGTTCGACTTCTAATCAGATAATCTGATGAGTATAACAATGGTTTGATGACATCACGATTTTTTTTATAATTCGTATGTTTGAAACCATTCGTCAATTGGTGTTGTTTATATGGAGCATTCATTACTTTTAATATCTCGGCATATGTCTGATGAATTTTCTCATCATCAACATCATGTGGATATTTAAAAAATATCGTGTCGTATAAAGCTGCACTACTTTGGCATTCAAATTTCTTCACTTTATTAGCATTCCAAAATGAAATACTTCCACTTTTTTTGAAAACTTACCTCGAGACTTCCCGTTTTGAGTTCTTGTGTAATAGAATCCGAACGTATACCGTATATTGTATCATATGCTACATTTTTAGTTTTGACTTATTTCAAATGATTTTTCAATACATCTCAGAGGTTGGAGAAAGAGAAGTCCAGATCCGATGAACTGATTCGAGATGATGAAGGTGTTTCGAATAATGTTGTCCCTATTTCATCTTTCATTGTATCTGTTTCACTGTCAGCAGACGATATACTGCCAAAAGATTGATTTTTTACTATTGGAGTACTCATAGCATGTACAGAAGTGGACAGAGAGTTGGCTTGATTCATTGACAACACTAATGGTGGTTTCATGGTTGCAGCTGAAGATAGAACATTCAATACAATTTTTCGAGTACCATTCATCCGATTTTCAATATTTTCACTCTTGATAGAGTTGAAATTCTGTCGTACAGCTTCTGTTGTCTCAACCAATTGACGATTCAAATTCATTTCTTTATTTTCAACAGTTGAATCATTAACGGTCTTTATATTGCTTATCTTTTCAATATAGAGAATATAATGAAGCAGTTACCGCTATGGAATTCAACAATCAATTGAATCTCGAACGCAATGTCATGGATATATTAAACTATTGAATCCCATCGATATCTACCTTCATGCACTTTTCTATCTTTATTGATGACAAAAAATCCATATTGATCATCCCAACATTTAATACTGTTATAATAAGTTACTTTATTTATTATTATTGTTCAAATAAACACTCTACTCGAATCAATAACTTTATTCACCAAACGGTTTATTATTCACCTTCGAATACAAATAAGGACAGACTACTCAATCCATCTTATCACTTACCTACCAAAATACGGGGTAGTTACATCACTCCTTGACTCACTACTATTGATTCATGCAGAAACGAAATGTATGAACATGAATAATCAGCTAAGAATATTTTATACGATATGATTTAATTCGTGTGTCTCTCGACACACACAACACCAATCGTTAGCCTAACAATAATAATAATAATAATATCCTCGGACACTACTTGATTCTATTGCCCTCTTAACAATACACATCAATTGAAACTGATTAAATGTTGCATCAGGTTATATATGATCGGAAAATATATGGTGTAGATTTGTCTCATCTTGTTTCATTATTACAACGAAATTGGTATTATCACGCACTAGTTGCTTGGGTACACGTGAATATGTCTGTGCTAGGTAAAAACAGTCGACTTCCTTATGACGTCCCATACAGAAATATGATCTTATGATATCCTGTTTTATCACATCATCGAATATGAAGAAAGAGTTTGGTTTAGCTTCAGATGGCTCCACAATTTCTACATTATTAGTGAATGGATAGAAATGTAACCTCTTTATGGGTTCCAAAATGTTTCGTAGATATTGATATTTTGGCTGATTGAGTGATTTCGAATATAGATAAAAATTTGCAAATTTCAAGCCTTGGGTGTGAGTCAATATTGAGATCATTGCATTCGTCTTTCCATAATTAGATGGTCCAGTTATGAGTCCTCGAACAGATGATGGAAGTAGAGGGCTATGTCGCAATGATTCCTGACCACTCAATCCACAACCGAATTTTTCATCTAGATTGTCTACGGTAAACTTTTCTTTTTGCTGTACAATGCGAATCGTGCCGTGGTCATAGACATGTAACAATGACATGTGATGGCCATTTCATTTGAATGGCTACCACGAAACGATAGGAACATACTGTAAGTGAAAGAAGAACAAAAGCTCGTGGTTTTGTTAATACATCAATAAACAAACTACCGTTCGAGCTACATTTACCTGAAGGTTATCAATACTGTGGACCAGGTACAAAATTGCGTGTAAACGTCACGACATTCAATATTCGAAATATCCAACTAATCTCACATCGAGACATAAAGCAGACAAAGAACTTGAATACGCAGCTTGGGATAGGGTAAAATCTAAGAACGCTGGAATCGGAGAAAGGGCAGCTGCTCTACTAGTAACCAACATTATGAATACAAAGAGACGTATCGGTATGGGATGTAGTGTGGAAAAAAAAATAAAATAAGAAAACTTGCATTCGGTGCTGGTGTGGTTCATGAAGTGCGAAATGTATTACGAAACGCTGGAGGTGATGAATTTGTAACAAATAATAGAAAAAAAGCTACTACAGTGGCACTGCAAGCGGCACGTAAATATCTCAAAGCTGCAGGTGAAAAGAAAAAAATCCGCACACCTAGCATAATAATGATTCCCAAGGTCGGTGGAATTCTACCATTGATTCCGATTTTTGCTAGATTGTCTGTCCTCGGAAGTTTAGCAGGTGCCAGTTCAGGCATCAATAAAGCTGAAAATTCGACCAAAGCAAGTAGAGTTGCTTTGATGGAAGCGAATCGGCACAATAAGAAAATGGAAGCTATTGAATTGGGTTAAAGTGGTAGTGGTGTATTTCTCAAACCCTATAGTAAAGGACTGGGAATCTACTTGGAACCATACGATCTAAAAAACTAGTTGATTTCCTTCCGCGAAAACCTCAACCTCAAATATTATGCCAAGAAAATGAAGATTCCATATTTTCGAGGCATTTTCATGCGTGATAGATCACCATCTTCAGGTCCACGCAATCGCGAGACCGCCATTGTAAATTTAGATGAAATCAGTCGTCCAGTAACGCATTGGTTGGTATATAGAAAATGTAACAGAGAAATAATATATTTTGATAGTTTCGATGATTTACCCCCACCAATAGAAATGATTCAATACTTTCAAAAAGGATCGAATGTTAAAATTCTGTATAAATATGACCACCAGCAGAAGTTCAATACAGTTTTATGCCATCACTTGTGCTTAAAATTTCTCTCCCAATCATAACATGGATGTCACACCAGAAATGGATCGAGAGGCTATTAAAAGAATGGGATTCCCTTGGTGTATTCGAAATATTGCACCTTGACAAAAATGGATCGAATGATGCTCTCAAATTTTTCCAAAGAAGTGATACTTGCACATGCAGCACATGAGATTGCTTGGGTTTGGGAACAGTTACCCAATCATTTCCAAGATGTTCCGGACATAATAAAATACAGATATTGTAGTGAACATCATGCTGGCAATGAAAGTGACGATATTTCCGATTCTGATGTGAAAGAGACGTATCGGTATGGGATGTAGTGTGGACAAAAAATAAAATAAGAAAACTTGCATTCGGTGCTGGTGTGGTTCATGAAGTGCGAAATGTATTACGAAACGCTGGAGGTGATGAATTTGTAACAAATAATAGAAAAAAAGCTACTACAGTGGCACTGCAAGCGGCACGTAAAATCTCAAAGCTGCAGGTGGAAAGAAAAAAATCCGCACACCTAGCATAATAATGATTCCCAAGGTCGGTGGAATTCTACCATTGATTCCGATTTTTGCTAGATTGTCTGCCCTCGGAAGTTTAGCAGGTGCCAGTTCAGGCATCAATAAAGCTGTAAATTCGACCAAAGCAAGTAGAGTTGCTTTGATGGAAGCGAATCGGCACAATAAGAAAATGGAAGCTATTGAATTGGGTTAAAGTGGTAATGGTGTATTTCTCAAACCCTATAGTAAAGGACTGGGACTCTACTTGGAACCATACGATCTAAAAAACTAGTTGATTTCCTTCCGCGAAAATCTCAACCTCAAATATTATGCCAAGAAAATGAAGATTCCATATTTTCGAGGCATTTTCATGCGTGATAGACCACCATCTTCAGGTCCACGCAATCGCGAGACCGCCATTGTAAATTTGGATGAAATGAGTCGTCTAGTAACGCATTGGTTGGCATATAGAAAATGTAACAGAGAAATAATATATTTTGATAGTTTCGATGATTTACCCCCACCAATAGAAATGATTCAATACTTTCAAAAAGGATCGAATGTTAAAATTCTGTATAACTATGACCACCAGCAGAAGTTCAATACAGTTTTATGCGATCACTTGTGCTTAAAATTTCTCTCCCAATCATAACATGGATGTCACACCAAAAATGGATCGAGAGGCTATTGAAAGAATGGGATTCCCTTGGTGTAATCGAAATATTGCACCTTGACAAAAATGGATCGAAAGATGCTCTCAAATTTTCCCAAAGAAGTGATACTTGCATGTGCAGCACATGAGATTGCTTGGGTTTGGGAACAGTTACCCAATCATTTCCAAGATGTTCCGGACATAATGAAATACAGATATTGTAGTGAACATCATGCTGGCAATGAAAGTAACAATATTTCCGATTCTGATGTGAATGATGATGTTATTGCAATATAAATGATATGAATATTGGTGCCATTAAACAAGAAATGGATCTCAAACGAGAAAACGAAGCAGGTTATCTGCCATGTGTTGCAGAATGCAGACAACAATGAATTGATGTGATGTCATAGATGAGTTGTCAGTATTGTCTCGCAAGTTTGAGTTACAAGTTGTGGGAAAAAGTGCCCTTAGCGCAGATTTTTACCCACCTATTGAATTGGACAGGAATGCTCGTTATGGTTTGGGCCTATTGAGATTCTATGGATGCAACACTATCAATAACATCACGAAAAAAAAAATAATATAATCGGCATCAGGGTAATTTAAAATGATGACTTAGACACACTTCTTTTCAAGTGGACGGATTACAACATCCGAATACCATGTGGTGCATATGAAATAGAAGAGTTAAATGTTGTTATTCAAATGAAAATTGAATATGAAGTGCTTCACGGCAAAAAGCTTGATGATATTGAATCGGGTGACATATTCTGTCTTCGAGCCAACAATAATACATTCAACTGTATGATGATATCAATGATGAAATTGTCTGACACATGAAAACTCAATAGGTCGAATGTTGGGATTCGATCGTCTGGTGTTTGAACGGAATAAGCTGCATGAATCAACATTTCCTGTGAATGTTACAAATGTTCGACTCTAGTTCATATGTAAATAATGAAGACAAACACATTCTCTACTCATCCGATCTCGATGTTGAGGCCGGATACAATCTCACAAAGGAGCCGCACAATATTATTTATATGCCAATCAGCCCGGAAGGATGCCAGTCTATCGACAACATTACTGTACGTATTTTGGATCTCAAAAATAACCTCATTGATTTTGCAAGTGGAGAAGAGATGTTTTCATTTTGGAATTGAAAAAAATCGAATAACTACCACTTCTATTACAACTTGGGTTTATGTTATTACAGAATCGTTGAAAGTGTTACAGAAACCAATTCCGTTATAAAGCAAAGTTCGAGTAGAAAGAAGCTCATTTCACAAGTACACGCTAAACAGTAAGCAAACACTCTATTAGTAAGAGATCTTCAATTTTTGAAATCAATTGGACTCAAATTGAAGAAATAACAACAATGGTGATCGAAACAAATAATGAAAAGTTAAATATATTTGATGAACCAGTGCTTGATCATTCCCTCACAAGTTTACATGAGTACACGTTCAAACCATATGGATCACCATTGTTCAGGAATTCGGATAAAGTTCAAATTGCGATCAATAACCAAGATGTGATAATTGACATTTCTGATAGTTTCATTTATATAGGAGGAAAATTCATTCCCAACGACGAGAATAAACAATGTTATCTGTCCAACAATACTATTGCCATTCTCTTCAATGAAATTCGCTATGAAATTGGTGGTGAACAAGTTGCTGTTGTTTGAAAACCAGGAATAACATCCACAATGATAACCATGATTTCTTGTGGAAAATTGCATGCAGAAGTCAAACAGGATATCTTGGATGCGACCAGTCATGTATTCAGTGGTGAATTACCACTCAAATATTTGGGTTTTGCTGAAGATTACAACAAAAGTATACTGAATGCCAAACAGAAATTGATTCTATCATTGCTCGATCTTTCAAAAATTCATATATTGGTGAGATTGATGCTGATATAGAAATCAATAAAATCGAATGGGAAATAAGACATATAGTACCCGAACACAAACACAAACTCAAACTCAAACTTTTAAGTAGAATCACAAAAGTGGTCTAAATGCAAAAATTAAGTTGGTGTATCGCATGTGGGATCTCTATGAACTTCCATCACTACGTGACACATCTTCAGACATATGGGCGATCAAAACAACCAATGCTCTTGAAACACCTCGTTATATCATCATTGGATTCCAAAGCAATACCGTTTCTGAAGATAGAACGAGGGACATCACAAAATTCACAACTGCCGATATCAATAATATTCGAGTGTATCTGAACTCTGAAGTATATCCATATCAACGTTGGAATTTGGAATTCGATGAAAAACTCGATACTTCATTATGCCTATGAGAACTTTCAACGAAGTTATTATGACAAAGATGTGAGTGAACATTTAATGGACATTGGACAATTTCGACAGAATCCACTATTGGTCATGGATTACTCACATCAGCCGAACGCCACAAAATCATTAACTGCTGGTATAAAGCTCGAGTTTAAAACTAGGAAAGTCAAGGTTCCAGACATCACCAAAGTATATGCACTCATTTTGCATGATACATTTCCAACATACAACGCGCCGCATTGGATGGTTTAGTTCACAGCAGATGTTGATTAGGCACACGAATATTATGTATTTTTGATTATTCTTATCTGTATATATTTCTTTCTCTTCTTTCTTTACTGATGTAAATGAGAAATGGGCGAATAATAGATGAATAAATAATATTAGTTTTTTATTCAAATATAGCTTATAATTCAATTAGTTTTGGGTATATGTATATAATCTAAAATAATTTTTTCTTCATCGTCACTATTTTCTTGACCATCTTCAATTTCATCATCACTATGATCATCCAGCTGGTACTTTTGGATGATCTCCCCAGGTAGGTATGACAAGAGGTGGTAGATAAATCTCCTCAGCTCACACACAATCATGCTACTGCAGAGTTGATCCAAATTCAAATTATCATCTGAATATTTCTCACAAAGATCCGCACCCTTCTTGCAGTTTTCATAGATTCGCACGCAGAATTCAATTTGCTCTTCATCATAACATACACTCAAGTCGTAAATGGTGGCATGGTTAGCATCCTCGTCCAGGGCATACTGATTTGAAGACAGCCTTGCAATAGCTGAATCGATATCTGTGGCTTTGGTCCAATGTTCGCTGACACATTGCATCCACATCTCTCTCAAAAATAAAACTGAAATTTAATAGAAATTATTGAAATGAGTATGCTCACGATAGAATCAGTAATACACTCATTAAACTTTCGGCTATCAGACTTTTGGTGACACACACAACAAAGGGTGTGTTTAAAGATTTATGAAAACTTTTTATATTCTCCTTACAATTATCGTCTATTATATAAATAATGAGAATTAGCTTATGATAGATGGAAAGTAACTATAACTATTATTAAATGAGAAACACCCTCTGCTCCTAATACTTCCATCTCTTTTTCAATCATAAAATAGATTTTTTGGAAATCTACTTTCGAAACTGACATAATGCAATTGTGTTAGGGATTTGGTGTGCAAGTGGAAGTATACACGTGACTGCAAAAACTTTAATGAAGCAACACACAAATACACAAAAATAATATCGCAATTCTCAACGAGAGTTCTCACGAAGTGTGTTGACCTGTCTAGTTCGAGAAACGCAACAATACTAATCCAACTGGCTCGTGCGCAGGCAGTGAGCGGGCGACAAAAACGGGGCGGTTGCCATGGATATCATGGTCGTGGACCTCGGACCGTTTGGCTCGCACAACAAAGAACAGCTGAAGGTCAAGTTCACGCGATAAATTCTAACACTTCCCCTCGAGACAAACCGGGACGCACCAAGAAACTTTTGAGTCCCAACAGTCTCACACAATTGTTATGTTTTTCGAGTGTTAATCCCTTTGTTAGAATGTCCACCAACATTTCACTGGTTCTCAAATGGGATATCGAAAACATATCATTTTCCAGAGCCTCGCGTATGAAGAGATATCTAATATCTATTTGCTCCGGGCATGGAAAACAGGGTTTTCGGCCAGCTTCAGAGCACTGAGGTTGTCGTTGTACAATTGCGCATCAGCCAGGTGCTTGAGGTTCAATTCTAATAGGAAATCTTTCCAGTATATCGCTTCCTTGGCAGCTTCTGTAATCCCCATGTACTCTGCCTCTGTCGATGAAAGGGCAACGGTTCTCTGCTTTTTGAATTCCCACGATATTGGACTACTGAATAGGATGAACTGAGCCAAAAAGCTGACAGCAAAGCTTATGTCAGGTCGGGTAGCCATGGCCAGGTAAGTCAGGCCTCCGATCAATTCACGATAAGGTAGTCGTTCTTCATCTTCTGTAGCTTCTTCCGTAGGTCTACAGAGCTTGGTATTCGGATCTATGGGTATGGATACTGGATTCGCGTTAGCAATGCCAAAACGATCCAAAATTTCAGAAATATATCCTTTCTGATGTATTACTATGTCAGGACCTTTGCGAATAAACTCTATGCCTACACAACGTTTCACATCTCCAATATCTCGGATTTTGACTTGTAGGGATATTTTCTGCTTCATGTCTGTGACTATTTTGACATTCTTCGAAGCGATGAGAATATCGTCGACATATACAACGATTAGAGTTAAATTATCGCCTTCTAACATACGATACAGGCAAGGATCGCCTTTTGTAGGAGTAGCTCCGCAATTTCACAAGATCTCATCGAGCTTAGCATACCAAGCCCTTCCAGCTTGACGAAGTCCGTATAAAGACTTGTGGAGTAGGCAAACTTTATCGCCACGTTTTAGATCTGATAATAAATCTGATGACTTTTTCCTTGTCTGAGAGCTTATTATCGTCTCAAGAATTTCTGGTAATTGCTTGGGAACTTCCATATAAATAGTTTCTTGCAATTCGCCATTCAAATAAGCGCATGCTACGTCAAGTTGTTGAATGGTCATTTTGTAATGAGCGGCAAGCGCTACGACCAAACAAATCGTGCTTAGCCGTGCAACAGGAGCAAGAGTCTGGTTGAAGTGAATGCCAGGTTGTTGGCTAAAACCTTGTGCAACCAGTCGTGCCTTCCTTCTTTCCAATGTACCATCGGCACTAAACTTATTACGTAGAACAATTCTGCTCCCAACAACTTCATTGTCGTTTGGGCGTTCAATCAGTGTGAACGTGTCGTTCTTGATAACTGAAGTTATTTCTTCTCTCATAGCGTCGAACCATTCTTTTGAATCGGGTCCATTCAAAGCTTGTTTCATTGGAAATACTGATATAAATGCGTATTCCGATTCTTCTACCGTATTAGCACGATGAACGTTATACATTTTTCGAGGTCTTCCCCTTGATCCTGTTCTTAATATTCGTGGACGACTACGTCCTCTTTCAACAACGGATGGTTGTTCTGAGACATCGTCCTCTTCCGAACTACTGTTCTGATTGTCTCCTTGTTCGTCATTGAAAACTGGAGTAAAGTGAACATCGATGGTTTTAATTTCAGTCTCACATTCCTTCCCTGTTGAGCTTTAGGGATAGAAATCGTGATTTAGGTCGTTTTTGGATTCATTAGGTATTTTCGGGATTGTGTTTTCAACGAACTTCACATTCCTTGTGATTATAACCTTCTTCTCGTCTGTTAGCCAAATTCTAAATCCTTTGGTTTGTTCCGAATAACCTAGGAAAATTCCCTCCTTAGAACGTGGGTGCAATTTTCCTTTATTTGGGTCATTATTCAAACAATAAACTTTACATCCAAATTCTTTAAAATGAGAAACATCGGGGATTTTCCAGACCAAACCTCGTAAGGCGTTTTTCTGATCAAAGATTTAGTTGGGCAACGGTTTCGAATGTAATTTGCTGTGTTAACAGCTTCGGCCCAAAAACATGGAGGCAAATCGGCTTGCATGAGCAAACATCTTGCTGTGTCCATCAGGGTTCGATTTTTCCTTTCGGATATTCCGTTTTGTTCTGGGCAATAGGGTCTCGTTAATCGACGTGAAATTCCGTGCGATTTCAATAAATCATTGAATGCTTTCGATGTGTACCCCGTACCGTTGTCTGATTGTAGACATTTTATTTTCCGGTTATGAATATTTTCGACTAAAGCGATAAATTCCTTGGTTTTTTCAATAACTTCGCTTTTTGCCTTGATGAAATAGATCATACAATATTTGGAGAAATCATCAATTAATTCGACAAAATATTTAGTTTTTCAGAGAGATTCTACCCGCATAGGACCACATACGTCCGTATGAATGACTTCCAATGGTTCCGTCGTCTGACGTTCTGACTTTTTAGGAAAAGGAGCTCTTGTCATCTTCGTTTTGTAACAAATTTCACAAAATACTTCGTTGTTTTCATTTGTGTTGAATTTTACACCTGATATGATGCCCTTTCGTTCGCATTTCTTCAAATCCTTGAAGTTGATATGTCCTAGTTTACGATGCCAAGAGATCAAATCAGTTGAAGTTTGTCTCGCTTCTACTATATTGCCGCAATTTTTTGATATACAATTTTCTTCACGCGCGTAATATAAATCGCCGAGCCGATCGGCCACTAGATGTACATTATTACCGTCGTCAAAAACTAAGGAGCAGTTCTTTTTGAATAAAATATTGTAATTGTTGTCCGTGATTTTTCCGACTGATAATAAATTTTTACGTTAATCGGGCACATGTAACACGTTGTGCAAATTAACTACTTTTGATTCACCACAAATATCGGCCGTGAAGTTTGCAGTTCCTTTAGCGGTAATTTCCGTCGACATACTATTGGCTAAGTTCAGATTTTCGTTAAGAGAGTCTCTAATTTCCGAAAAGTCTTTCAAGTCTTTGACCATATGGGACGTCGCGCCGCTGTCTAAACACCACTTAAATTCGCTATCCGAACTTGCTTTGAAAGCTTCTTCCGCCATGAAATTTGAATCTTCCGCCTCGCATTTAGAACTAGACTGATAGGACTTACCTTTGTTCGGACAATCTGAAGATTTATGTCCTACCTTCCTGCATCGGTGGCAGAGAAACTTGAACTTCCCTGAAGTATCCTTACTATCACTATTATTAGAGTCAGATCTACCACTGTCACCCTTAGCGAAAGTTTTCGAACGCCACTGATTCTGTTTGTATTTTCTGTTCGCGAACATCGCGTTCTGATCACTCGCGTTCCGTTGTTCATTGTTCCGCGCATCGTATTCTTCCACAATTTTGAAACGAAGAAGTTCAGGCGTAGGCAAATCGTCTCTCGATTCGATCGCGCACCGAAAGTTTTCAAAACTTGGAGGCAAACTGTATAATAGCATTATGGCTAATAAATCAGGATTTATCTGTACACCCATATCTTCCAGATTGTCTACAGCATCAAAGAACTTGTCGAGATGACTGCGTACGTTTTCATTTTCCAACATGCGTTGCAGCGTTAATTGTTTCAGTAAAGTTGCCTTCCGAGCGGGGCCTTTGGATTGATATATTCCTTCCAACTTGAGCCATACTTCGTTGGAAGTCTTGCAATTTTTAATTTGTTTCAATTCGGACGGATTTATTGCAAGTATAATGTCAGATTTGGCCTTATTGTCGTTTTTCTCCCAGGTTTCCACTCCTTCCTTAGAGTTGCCGTCATTGGGAATGAGTACAGGTTTCGGAATTTCACCGTTGACAAATCCCCACGCATCGTTCTTGACCAACAGTGCTTCCATTTGTATTTTCCACGTGTCATAATTATCCTTGGTGAGAGTCTCAATTCGCGAAACATTCGCTAGACTCATGTCCGCTAGGTTCCGACAGAAAGTTCCAAAATGAAGATTCAACACTACTGTTAATATTCTGGCGAACACGCGATTTGTTTACACACTCGATACTTCTACAGAACCTGGGCCCATAACTTGTTAGGGATTTGGTGTGCAAGTGGAAGTATACACGTGACTGCAAAAACTTTAATGAAGCAACACAAAACAAGTATGCGAACAAATACACAAAAATAATATCGCAATTCTCAACGAGACTTCTCACGAAGTGTGTTGACCTGTCTAGTTCGAGAAATGCAACAATACTAATCCAACTGGCTCGTGCGCAGGCAGTGAGCGGGCGATGAAAACGGGGCGGTTGCCATGGATATCATGGTCATGGACCTCGGACCGTTTGGCTCGCACAACAAAGAACAGCTGAAGGTCAAGTTCACGCGATAAATTCTAACAAATTGTATAAGGTCTAGCGTGACTAACATCATCCATGTACTGTGATTGGTTGAAACTGAATTACCCCCACATCAAATTTGCTGACATTCAAGAGTATAAATACAGGCTTGGGGATAAGTTTATCTTAAATCGAGAGAGAGAGACACCATCGTGTCTAGACCATTTCAAACAAACTTACATCTGATTCATGAATGTACTGAAATGTAACAAAACGGTGCCGTCATGAACATAGAACGTCTACTGGAAAAACATTTGACAAACATGAAAATACTTCTAATGAAAATTCCACTCATATTATATAAACCAATCAAATGCCATACTTTTCTCATTTCGAACCAATGAGAACAGGACTTTTTGAAAACACTTCCTCCAGCCCGTGGTATTTTCAAAACGATGTTTCGCTTCTAGCTTGTGTATACATTTCCATAGTCACGACAATCACGATAAATATAGAAACGTCAGTTTGATGGTTCAACTCTTCAACTAACATTAGTGACACATGATGAACCGTTCCTACAATACGCATTTAGTCCATAATTATTTAATTTATTCGTGAAATTGTCTGATGGAATATCCCTTCAAAATGCAGAATTTTTAAAATACTTTCACTTTGCCATTTGCTCAAATTATGTTGCTGTACAAAACACCACTCGAGCAAGCTCTCGTGGTGTTTCTAAGCAACACAGTTTTCGTGACAGCAATGTGAAAGTATTTTTTGAAAATTCAGCAATTTGTCGAGATATTACTACAGAAAATTCAACAGTATGAAGACAAAATTGAAATGGAGAAAGTCGACAATATAACCTTGGAGACGATGAGAGCGTGTCATGTTTTCACAGAACCACGAAATTGTGTCAATTACAGTGTGTACCATTACGAAAAATGAATCTGCCCTAGTAAAAAAATTTGACAAATGTGTTTTTTTTTCTTTATAAACCCATTCAAACATTTAATTATGATGGGAATTTGTCATCAAGTGTACGTATAGGCTATGACATCCATGTAATTGAAAGTCATTTGAAGTTGGTTGAGTAATGAGTAACTGCAATAGGGTATGGAAAAATCTGAATACCAATATGTGTGAACAGTCTATTTGAAGATTGTCAAACTTTTTGACCATCTTCAAACACACTGTTTCATCTATGGTGTAATTGAAATAAACAATTTCAAGTACATGAAGAGTACTTGAGGGGTACACAAGGTCATACCCGCAATACCGACAGTAACGTCAACATTTTTCGAAAAAAGAGAAGTAAGTTTTGGTACATTTAAACTATTTTTCAGTGTAGGGTAGGTTCCTGACAAAAATTATGATTCATTTCAAGACAACAGTCTTGTGAATGTAGTAACTTATCGGGCAAATTAATCAACTTTCCTTGGATTAACCTTTTTTTATTATTTTCATTTTCAGATTGTGGAAGGTTTAATACCCAAAGAAATCATGTCAAGAATCGAATTTCCTCCACAAAATCAAGAATGATTGGTGGAATAGCATTTTTTCTTTTTAATTGAGGAAGCTGCGTCCACAGTAGATCGCCTCTTCGGAATTTTCTTTATTGACGGAGTTGTCGCAAGATTCGCTGTGATGTTGTTCATTGATGAAAAATGTTCTGGATTGGCATCTATTCTACTACTACTACTTGAAAGGTTCCAATTGGGTCGGGTGTTGTCACAAGTGTTGGTTCAGTCTCCCCCCGGAAATCATTCAAATCGATTGTTATCAGGTCTTGAAAATCCAAATTTATGTGTGAAGTACCAGCAAATTCACTTGCAGAAACTTCATCGCCACTGGAACAGCATCACTCGATACTGTAATGTCTTCTAACAAAAAAAAATAGACTCATAACACTTTAATATTTATTGACAAAAAAATACTGAATGAAATGAAAATGAAAAGTTACTTTATAATTACCCCACAGAATACACCATCTATAATAGCTAGTGGGTGTATTTGACGAAAATAATTCAGTAACAGTTCCAACCAAAGGGGTTGTTTGAGCGAGAGAATCATGAACAAGTGGGTGTGTTTGACGAAAGTTATTCAGTTACAGTTCCAACCAATGGGGTTGTTTTAGTGAGAGAATCATGAAAGCTTAAAAAACTCGCCCCAGTCATGTTTTTAAAATTGACCACCCACAAACATAGTCACTAATCCTGAGACGTGTCTAGCCCAAAGCTCAAACTATAAGTTGATGTGGGTTAATATATTGTTTCCTACATGAAATTGATGTTTTAACAACAATTATATTCTAAGATCATTATCGCGAATATCACCCTTGAGTGATAAACAGATACCATTTCTGAAAGGACCCATCTTCGACAACAGAACAATGATCGGTAACAAAAGAATTCTAGGCCGGCTTTGTGTGTTCAGTAGCTGACCGTTCAATCATTATTCAACTATTTCTCAAAAAATAATTCTGGGCGGGCTTTGTGTTTTCATTATGTAACCATTCAATTATTGCTTGCAATTTCTCTTAGCAAAACAGACAATTCATCAATAAATATTCTTTGCGATATATTCTGAAAGCTCTATCAAACACTAACACTATTCTGAATTCCCGTAAAATGAAATATATTGATAAAATATAATGTTCTCGAAGGTTGACATTAGATTCAATTCTTTTTCTAATGTACCAATTCCAAAAATATGTGTTTACCACCGCTGATATTCTGAAAATGTCCACTTATAAACAGTATATCCGAATTATTTTTTCAATTACGGCTTTGATACAATATATACAATTTTTTAAATAATTTTTTTCTACGAAAAAACGTGAAACAATCACCTGTGAGTCAAATCGTCAACAGTGCGTAATAGTATATTAAATCATGAGTGGATGAAACGGTCTTTAAAACACGCGCGATTTTTTGAGCATGACGCGACGTCGCGAACAACTTCAATTCACCTTCAAGACACCTTCAGGTACCCCAATTACTCACAATACTTTCAGATATCTCTAAGTACATATGGCTCTCATTACTGGATATGGCTTTCTTTATCCATTGAGAGTACTTGAGAGGTACACAAGGTCAATAAGCAATTGCGTATTGAAAACAAGTACCGCTAGCAATACATAAAAAAATATACAAACTCTATCTACAATTACCTGCAATATTTTTAAATACCTCTTATTACATTTATCGAGTACAAATCTACAATCCCAATTACCCCCAATACTTCTAGATACACCTACACACCCCTAATAACATGTAATTAGTTCTCTAAGTACTTCTAGATTACTCATTACTGGATATGACTCTAAGTACTCCCTCTAAGTACTTCCTCTAATTACTATCTAGGATCCGCAATTATAACGTCTAAATATTTCACTTTTCTCTCAGAATAGTTGTTGTCCAATGGTGTTTATCGTTAGCCTTTCGAAGGGTGGACTATTCGATCTGTTGCAACTGAATGGCATATAATATGTTTTTTTCCAAGTTGACAGTTAATAACTTGTATTCTAACCAGTTTTTTAACAAAGGAAAATCTGATTCTACGTTGACTTTTAACTCTTGCCAAGAATTTGACTAATAAATGATGGCAGTATTGTCACGCTCGGAGCAATTCTACCACTTTTGGCCCCGCACGGACTTGAGGGTTACCTGACCCTCTAGCTGTATAGGGTGCTCAAGTATTAATTTTGCTTGGCTTACGAGAGGTTTAAAACATTATACAACTTGATTGTGACCACCCTGATGGAGTAAAATAAAGAAGTGAAATTATTTAATTTATTGAATAAAGACAAAACACAGGTGAGCAAATATAACAAAGTGAAAACAAAAGCGAAGTGAAGGGAACAAATGAATTGAAAGTGAAAAAGCAATAAAGGTAACTGCAGGAAAATGAAACTTACATTATAATTATCACATAGGAGAAACGTGTCATGCTGCCCATGATTGAAACTCAGAAAAAATTATTCTTTTTGTGTACTACCACTCAGTAGTATCAAACGACTAATGATCTGAATGAATCCCTGACTTTTCAATCCCCGTGAAAATACTGCTGACCATTATTGCTTCATCAGTATTTTGAACATTGAATATTGAGATACCGGAATGAAACCCAATACTTCTGCCGATTAATGACTAGCGTTGAACTTTGGATTGCAGGAAATACTGTATTTCAATAAATATTATACAGAATGGTGAGATTCTAATAAATGAGTGTACTATAAGGTTTTTTACATAAAAGATATCCAATTTTTTTTTTCAAGTTTGGTACATTAATTTTGAATTTTGAAAAATATTTATACTGGGTGCTATTTCTTATACTTGACACATTTCCCCCCTTCAGAAAAGCTGGCCCCCAGCTTTAAATGAACAAGAGATAAAAAAAATATTAATGATGAAATTGTTCTGAGATAGAGGTAGGTATACATTTCAACTTTACAATATAAAAATTTGCGACACTAAGCGTTGTGAAACCTAAACAAAAAACAGTGTATAAAAATTCACCAAATAAAATATAACAATCTACAATTTCTCAGAGTTTTCACGTGGCACGGAAAATTTCAAGTAAGGCACTGGTCACGAAAGTTCCATTGGATTATGTCTCGTGTAGCTCTAACTGCTTCGGGCGGTGTTGCCGAAGTCGGAATCATTGTAACCACAAACTATACGTTCCACAATCGTGAATCGTAAATATTGCATAGGAAATACGGCTGTATCCTGATTTCAAAATGACATTGGTATTCTCCTTCAGGGCGGGGTGGTTGGTCTGATTATCGGGCCATAATTTTGAGTTGTTTGGTGGTAACGCACACTGGAACAGCATGGAACGGTTGTTCGCTTTACGATTAATAGTCACAGAACCATATGACACATGACAGAAAGACAGGTTGTTTGTGTACCACCTGTTAACGTAAAGCGTTTTGGCGGTATTTGAATAATTTTTTCCTTGAACTGCTTGGCTTGGAATCTAATCTGTGGCAAGAATTCCTATCCACAACACTTCCCCATATGGAACAATCAAAACTCTATTTTAGTTGCGCCTGCGTGGTGTGCAATGTAATTTTAGGTTACGTTGAGGATCAACTTGTATATCAAGGTCCAGTTTGGTTAAATTAGATCATGTTCCCTTCTTTTATGGCCTAAAAATGAAAAAAGAATGGAACATGATCTTACCTAACCAAACTAACCTTGCTATCCAAGTTCAATACTTGGGACTACTCTATCGCCTTAGCATCGATTCGAATATACCGCCTTGGCCAGGATAGTTCTGATTGGTTCATGCGGATTGTCAATTGGAAAGTGTTGTCTATAGGAATTTTTGCGCTTGGACATCTTGGTAAAGATAGCTGGTTCTGCTCGCTTTGGGAGGTTTGGGACCTCCATTTTATCCGAGAAATATATTCAAGAATGCTGCTTTGTATGTGTGTGTATCGTGAAGTATTGATACAGCTACTAGTGAATTTACACCCCAAGAATAAGCGGAGTATTTATTGGTAATGTATTCAGGTTCTGCAATGTAAGCTTTCCAATAGCTAGAACGACTGTTTTCAGGTACATGGTTTGGGTGACTTCCTTGAAGAGATCAAATTATCTGATTTGGGATCACTAACTGGGATGCCAAGCTGCTTTGGTCTGTGGTCTGTTCCTGGTGAAGAGCCATTGGTTCTGGTTGTGTCAGTGCCTGCTGTAGCAGTAAGTATTCTCAGAATAACTAATTTTTGAGAATATAAAAAAAATAATTGCTGATCTATTAAGAATAAAATACAATTATTTTTGGCCAGTGTTCCCTAAATATTTCACTTGACTACTACTTAATCGTAAATACTCATATACTTCATCATACAGGCCCCATGACGTTAGAAAAAAATAGACAAAATGGCAAACGAAAATTTAAATTTAATACATATACATCTTCCAATCTCCACTTAGCAACTTACTTGAAAATCTCTCTCAACAATTTATACCTAACATTCGCACATGATTCAGTTTTCAATTTAATATTGGGATATAAGCAATAATTTTTCGATACCTTTGAATTCTTTGAAATATTTTTTTAACTTTGTATTTATATCATTTTCATTTCATGTAACCTTAAAATATTCATAAACCACAACATATTGTAAATCATAACATCGACTCGTTTATTCTCTTGGCAACACTTCAAGAGGACTCTTGCACAGGCTAACGTTCTATACTATCTCGAAATATTCTTCCACGTTCACCCTGTGACTTCACCAATAAAAAAAATTCTCACAGGCAATCATTCAACCCATCAGGGCATTCTTCCATGACTTCTTTATGATATTGGTAACTTCCATTTATCACCTTAATAATTATTTGCATACATATATTTAATTTCATCATTTGGTATGTAAAAAGTTATCACATAATCATTCATCCATTCATAAAAAGTCAAAGTTTCATACATTGAGATCTTGCTATATAATTGCATATAAATACCACATGGTTTCATTAGGTTATTTTTTCGAACCTTTTCGTCATACTATTGACAAAAAAAAATAAATGTTGAATTAGTCTTAAATTTTATCCTTAAGCTGGTACAATATTTTTTATTATTGTTTGTGAGACGACGAAAGCTTGACAATTAGTATGTTGGAGAAAGAATAATCAGATGGGCCCATCAATTAAATTAGGAAAGTCTTACAAATCTTTTCTTGATCAATTAATGTCTATTGGTGTTTCATAGGAAAACCATGGCAATAAATCATTATTATCATTGTTATTATTGTTTAAAAATTTCTAATGGGCACTTACGACTTGTTGATCATCTTTTCGGCAAACACGTTCTCTTATGCTATTCACCTACATGATAATTGCTCATGAATTACCCTCCACAATTATTTTCCGTGCAAATATATCTCTCATACTTTACTTCCACCATTATTCTTATTTCTCCTCAGAAACACATTGAGGAAAAATATATTCATAATCATCGCTTATACTCAAACACCACAGGTAGACGTTCAATCCCACTTAAAGACATTCTTCCACGTCCCCCCTGCAAATTCGTATACAAAAACATCCTCAGGCAATTATTCAATTCATTACTTCATCAGCATTTTGGCCATTGAATATTGAGGTACCGGATTGAAACCCAATACCTCTGCCGGTTAATGACTGCCGTTGAACTTTGGATTGCAGGAAATACTGTATTTCAATAAATGTTATACAGGATGATGAGATTCTAATAAATGAGTGAACTATAAAATTTTTCACATAAAAGATTTCCAAATATTATTTTTGTTTTCAGGTTTGGTACATTAATTTTGAATTTCGAAAAATATTTATACTGGATGCTATTTCTTATACTTGACAGTATCATCAACAAATCCCAATATTTCTTCCTGACTCATTAGCGAAAACATGCCATTCACATATATACTAAATAGGACAGGGCATAATATGGTTCCATGAAACTCACCATATTCTATTTTTCTCTTGTCGCTATGAACATTGTCTACTCTTTTAGAATGGAATCTATTGTTCAAATAATTTTCAAATAATTCAAGACAATTGTTTCTGATTCCAATATCTTCCAGTGTCAGTAAGAGTAGGTCATGACTGAACCGAACGCTTTTGACAAATCGATAAAAATTCTTAAATTTGGCAAGTTCTCTTCCAGAGCAGAAGATATCTTTGAGGTAAGGGACAATATTGCATCTTGTGAGGAGAGATTTTCTCTAAAGCTATACTGTTGGTCAGATATCAGATTATATTTTGTTAAGTCAGCAGATAGCCTTTTCTTAAGAATCCTTTCAAAAATTTTCGTAAGGTGTGTTATTAATGAAATTGGTCTGACATTTGTGATCGATGTATCATCGCCTCTTTTGAGTACTGGTATAACAACAGTTTCCTTAAACGCTTCATGCCAAATTTCTCTTTCCATACTATTACTTATAATGTAGGTAAGAGGTAACTTGATATAATGATAAATAGACTCAATAGATTTAGCTTGGATTTTATCTATGCCAGCTGAATCTTTATTTTTTAAGTTTCTAACGATATTATAAATTTCATTGGAGAAAGAACGAATGAATTACCCGAAATATTTCTATATGGCATATAATTTGGGTCTTTCTGTATTTTCTCAGTAATTTTTTACCCTATTTCAGTGTAGACCTTGTTGAAATTAGTAGCAATTTGATTCTTATACTCTATTAATTCCACCGGTTGATTTTTTATTGAAACTATACACCCTTTCTTTTTTTTTTCTTTTTCCTTATTTCCCTTACGATATTTCAAAGTGCTCATGTACCAGTGATATTACTATTTATTTGGCGTTGCTAATAGTCAAATTCAGCTGTTTTATTAGACTCGTTAATTTATTTCTATAATTGTAGGAAACAAATATTTCGTAAAACCGAAAAGTGCCTGTCTCTCCACACAATTCCACAAAGTGGATATTAAGGCAAATATCTGACAGAAACCAACTAATTCCCCCTACGGATATTGAATTATATCTGTCTTCTATTTGTGCAACGTTCATCACGGACACATAATTGCAAGTGCCACTTATTATAAAGCCATTGAATATTAATCCTTCATTTGTGTTGGAAATAACCACCTACATACATGCATGTTTCGAGGTTATTTTCCTCTCATCAGTGCAAGGATAGGTCAGACGACCATATTGTCCTCTTGTTCCACAAATATAAATGATAACATTCAATAGCCTTACAGTATCCGTCTACGAATGGAGCTGCGACTCACAATAAAGTAATTCACAGCGCCATCCGCCAACAGATCAAGTAACCCTCCTGGTAGCACTGTCTTCAGGCAGAGACCAAAAGTACATAAAACGAACAAAGTTCGAGAGTGTATATAGGAGAGTTCAATTCTAGGAAACAAATATTTCGTAAAACCGAAAATTGCCTGTCTCTTCACACAATTCCACAAAGTGGATATTAAGGCAAATATCTGAAAGAAATCAACTACTTCCCCCTACGGATATTGAATTATATCTGTCTTCTATTTTTGCAACGTTCCTCACGGACACATAATTGCAAGTGCCACTTGTTATAAAGCCGTTGAATATTAATCCTTCATTTTTGTTGGAAATTACCACCTGCATACATGCATGTTTCGAGGTTATTTCCCTCTCATCTGTACAAGGATAGGTCAGACGACCTGTAGTCGTCTTGTTTCACAAATATGAATGATAATATTCAAAAGCCCTATAGTATCCGTCTACGAATGGAGCTGCGACTCACAATAAAGTAATTCGCAGTGCCATCCGCCAACAGATCAAGTAACCCTTCCTTGTAGTACTGTCTCCAGGCAGAGACCAAAAGTACATAAAAGAGAGTGTATAAGAGAGTTCAATTCTAGCAAACAAATATTTCGTAAATCCGAAAAGTGCCTGTCTCTCTATTTCTATTTCTATAATTGCAATATAGTTTTAGCAGAAAACTATTGGGATCCTTTCGTGTATTTCTGGATAGTCTTTTTTTTGTCAATTGATTTAACCAGAGCATTTGTGATCTACGGTGCTATTTTACCATTTTTTCGTTTGAATTTTCTAACGTGTGAGAATTTCAAGGAATTTATTTGTTGCAGCGTTGGGATGACGTTCAGAATATACTGTGACCCAGGGAGATGTTTTGCAGAGTGTTTTGTAAATTTTTATGGTTGATATATTTCTTAGAAGTGATTTTGTTAGTAGTTAGTGTCTCATTATCGAGAATCATTCGTTATGCTATGGTATACTGGCCTGTAATATTTGTTTGAACTATCAAAGGCATTATTCGATCAGTTATATATTTTCAGACTTGACGAATATGTGGTCAATGCAAGTGCCTCTTGTTTCATTATTCATCACAGATATATAACCTCATTCGTTCATGGTATTTTAATATTCACTGCAACATTCATCGTTCTATCGAATATCGATGTTCAACTCACCAATTAAAATAATATACTGAGTATTTTTCAGATCACTATTTCGTAAATATTCATGTAAATCCGTAATGAATTCTATTATAAATATGGAAGGTGATTTGTAGATTGCAGTTACTCCCATATTACAATTTTCACTGAGCTGAACTTTGAGTTGGATTGCTTTCGTGTCATTTATGAGCACTACTTTATACGTATGTGTGAATTTCGATTTGATGTATAAAATAACACCATCATTTTGATTAACATTTCCTTCGTTATATATTAAATCGTACCCTGGAATCTCGGGGTTATTCACAATCCACGTTTCCATCAATACAACACAGTCGATATCCGAATCAACACTAGCCAAAAATATTTTGAATTCATCAAAAATTGTATTAATACTTCTTATATTATTATGGATAATGTTGAAAGTTTTATTTTGTTGGTGGAGTCCTAAAATTTTATTGAATTTGTTGTAGTGTATAAGTTTTTATTTCTCCAGTTTCAAAATCGCGTACGTATTTTTCCATGTCAGATCTCTATTGTTGATATTACTTATCGTTATAAGAAAAGAATAAAAATCATTCAACTAATGACTGTAGATGTCATAGTTTTCGTCTTGTTATATACTGCTTTGCCTTTCGGTACAAATCCAGAGTGAATTCGTTTTCATTTCGAGAGTTCTACAAAGCTGTCCTGATGATTAGGAAACCATGGAAAGATCGTAGGCAGATTGTGGAACTCTCGGAATTAAATCGAAAACACTCTATTGCTCTTTAGATTCTGTTTGCGTTAACGCACTAGAAACTTGATTGAGCTTTGGGTTGGACAGAACAACAAATTGTTGACTTCCTACCAATGAGTAGATAAACATCTAACTTTGGATTCCATGGCTCGGGTCAAATTAAGTTTCAACTAATGACTGTAGATGTCATAGTTTCCGTCTTGTTATCTACTGCTTTGCCTTTCGGTACAAATCCAGAGTGAATTCGTTTTTATTTCGAGAGTCCTACAAAGCTGTCCTGATGATTGGGAAACCATGAAACGATCGTAGGCAGATGGTGGAACTCTCGGAATTAAATCGAACACACTCTATTCCTCTTTAGATTCTGTTTGCGTTAACGCACTAGAAACTTAATTGAGCTTTGGGTTGGACAGAACAACAAATTGTTGACTTCCTACCAATGAGTAGATAAACATCTAACTTTGGATTCCATGGCTCGGGTCAAATTAAGTTTCAACTAATGACTGTAGATGTCATAGTTTCCGTCTTGTTATCTACTGCTTTGCCTTTCGGTACAAATCCAGAGTGAATTCGTTTTTATTTCGAGAGTCCTACAAAGCTGTCCTGATGATTGGGAAACCATGAAACGATCGTAGGCAGATGGTGGAACTCTCGGAATTAAATCGAACACACTCTATTCCTCTTTAGATTCTGTTTGCGTTAACGCACTAGAAACTTAATTGAGCTTTGGGTTGGACAGAACAACAAATTGTTGACTTCCTACCAATGAGTAGATAAACATTTAACTTTGGATTCCATGGCTAGGGTCAAATTAAGTTTCAATTTATGACTGTAGATGTCATAGTTTCCGTCTTGTTATATATATATATATATATATATATATATATATATATATATATATATATATATATATATATATATATATATATATATATATATATATATATATATATATATATATATATATATATAAAGTGAATAGAGTATTTTCGTTTCAATTCCGAGAGCTCACGATCCGTCGAATTAAGTTTCAAACTAGTGACTGTAGATGTCACAAGTTAATATTCATATATATATATATATATATATATATATATATATATATATATATATATATATATACATTGTTGAATACTCTCGTGACTGTGAAATAATATCAAGAATTATTTGGGTAGCAGTCAGTTGACCAGTGGAGTTATTTAATCTTCGTTTTTTTAAGTCAAGCTTTCGAAAATTATTTCTTTTAATCAAATGATTTTTATGATTTTTTTCTCATCCTCTATATATACAATTCATCCTTCTGTCACATTTTTCTGTCACTGTCTGTATATTTTATTTGAAATTGTTTTTATGTTCGTCATTGATGTAAATTAAATTTCTTTTAATTTCACGTTAGTGAGTATTACTCAACTTTCAATTACTATATGTTCATCCACCTTTTTGTAGATATAATCTTGAGAAAGAAAATAAAGATTTTCGAAAGCTTGACTTAAAAAAACGAGGATTAAATAACTCCACTGGTCAACTGACTGCTACCCAAATAATTCTTGAGATATATATATATATATATATATATATATATATATATATATATATATATATATATATATATATATATATATATATATAATATATATATATATATATACATATATATATATATATATATATATATATATATATATATATATATATATATATATATATATATATATATATATATATATATATATGTATTCGTCAACCATCATTGACTTCTTCAGGAAGAGCTAAGATTGAAAAGGAATCTAAGTTGTTGAAGGACTACATAAAAATAACTAACTTACAAAATTCAATTCCCAAATGTTCCATAGGTTAGAACTAACTCTGTGAATTTTGTAAGTTATCATGTTATTTTTATGTAGTCCTTCAACAACTTAGATTCCTTTTTAATTGTAGCTCTTCCTGAAGAAGTCAATAAAGGTTGACGAAATATTGAAGATTTAAATCGAATGAGTTTCATTGTTCACCAGACCGCTACCCGAGAATTCCTACTTAGTTAATAGAGTTCGGTCGAGAATACTTTGTTCCGACTGAAGCCACAAATGTGCGGTTGGCTTCCTGTTTATTGACTCCGTTCGTTTGTTGTTTCACCTACAATCAAGTGTTGCACATCCTTACACTTGCTTTCACCGTACTGATGAGATCCTTAAGATCGAAACACGTGTCTATGGTTGCATTTTCACTAGAGGGCTCAGTCCAATAAAATGCTCCTTCTTGTTATTCACAATTTCCCTCGAGAGCATATCCCTGTTTCATTTATATTCCTGGACTCGGATGTCACGCAGGTAGCTATAGCTGCCTCCATGGCGATGTCGTTTCTTGCCTTGTAAACACGAGGTGTTCCGACTGAAGCCACAAATGTGCGGTTGGCTTCCTGTTTGTTGACTCCGTTCGTTTGTTGTTTCACCTGCAATCAAGTGTTGCACATCCTTACACTTGCTTTCATCGTACTGATGAGATCCTTAAGATCGAAACACGTGTCTACGGTTGCATTTTCACTACAGGGCTTAGTCCAATAAAATGCTCCTTCTTATATTATATTATATATATTCACATCTTGGTAGAAACCCATATCTGTAGAAGTTAGGAGAGAGGTAGTCGTTGCTGACTAGTTAAGATCAAGCTAGGGAACTTGTTGGGTAAGCAGCATGCAGGAAAGTATACTCTTATAACACTTTATTCCAATATTTCGACAAGTTTTATTGTCATCATCAGGGAAAGGTGTTGTTGAGATTGATTGCAATGGATGAAGTAAATATATATATATATATAGTTAAAACGTCGTGACTGGTAATATATGATAATGTAGTATTTGTGGGGTTGCAGTCAAATAATTGGGCTATTTCAAAGAAAACTCTTTGATACTGTCAAGCTTTCAGTAATCTTTATTACCTTCCTCAGGACAACAGAAAATACGCGTACGAACAATCTTAAAATTATTCTGAAATAGTCCGTGAAAACATATCAATAAGTGACATACAAATGTACAAATTTCAACCCAGGTTTGTGACTGGATACACGACATAAGCATATTTGCTTGAATGTAGAATCTAGTTTAATTTTTTTTGTTATTGTTAAAATTGTTATTACCGTCTACCGGCTGCATCACTACGCACAATCCTCAGAAGTCTTCGAGAGAAATAATAAGGGTACACATTTCCTTACACAATTATCTAATGTACACATGGTCTGTTATGGAAAATAAATTGAATTGAAAATTAAAAAAATATATTTAGGGATATTGTATGAAAATATATCAGGAACAATCTGTATTTTCTAAAGTTATGTTGAAAACTCGAAAATAATCTGACAATGGGAGCTGTCCAGATGAAAATTTCGACACTGACATTCACGGGATGACTGATCACTTGGTCACGATGCATATTTGCAAATTATTGGGAAAGCTAAGTTTTCATCAGGGTTAATATAACAAGACCGCGTTTGTCATAGCGTATACATTTTTCAATTTCAACAAAAATGATTTTGTTTGAAAATTCATAGAGTGAAATTCGGAGATTTATATTCTAAATAAAACCCGAGAGCTTCTGAACTCGAGGGATTTATTTTTTTAACATAAATTTTCGAATTTAACGAGATAGTGGAAATTCCAAAATTTATTCGATTTGATGAATGATGGTAGAGTTATATTTGATCAGATTATTTCCCAAATATGTTACCCATTATTACCCATTAATATTTAAGTATTCCACAACGGACATAATTATTTTTTGCACTGCCGACACTGTACATAGTCCATACATGCCTAGCAACAAAACAGGTGAATGGCCTCTATATATCATTCGTTCACTAATTCATCTTGACAACGGAATGTAAAAAGTGTCATCAACATGCCTAGGGTAATGGGTGCTAGAAATCGCACGTTAAAAGGTAAGACCTCGTTAATCCTTAGCTCGCACAAGTTTCGACTTCTGAGGGCTGTCGTTCGTAGGGGGATGACAGCTGATTAACGGAAAAAACAATTTCAAACATTTTTTTTAAACAATGATGACTTTGACTTTGACAAGTAATACCTTCAGCTTCATCCATATCAATTTTTAGGTTATGGGACTTTTTGAATATCATTGATGTCTGTTCATTCGGTAACACGCGCACAAGCAACTTAGAATGATATAGCGGAACAAATAAACAGGAAGGAAGGGTAAGAAAACAAACTTCTATTCAGGCAAATTATGAGAAATGTCAACAAACAGCGGGAAAAATGTAATAAGTAGATAACACGGAATGTATCGACTCGGCAAGCGATAAGCCTCGGCTTTGCCTTATCTCGTACTCGCTCACCCCAAATGTTAACACGTCTTTACATTCCTTGTTACTCAAATAACTATTATCAAATTGATGATAATAATATGTCACACGACTTGTGAAATATGTTGCATACATTCAGGCAACTGTCAAGAAGAACCATGCAGTTTATTTTGACAGATGAGGGAAATAATCGGGGACAAATACATAAAAGATCATATTTTAAGACTCAAAAAAAATTTTATCATGAAAATCGAGAATCAAAGGGGTAAAAAAATGTGAGGGCTTGCTTGACAGATTTTTCCACAGGAGTTGATTCATCATTGTACTTGACAGTTAGTTCGTCGATTCTGAGAACGAATTTCATTGGCTGTCATAATAGGCATATGTTACCTATAATCACTGTAATTGTAATGTCTATAGTATTTGAATATGACTTCAATACTTCCTAAACTAAATTATCTCCAAAACCCTTTTTTCGAATCGGCTCGACGTAACGGCATGCACAACTAGTTTTCATCTGGACATATTTTACACCCTCCATCTATCCAATCCAGAGTGAGTCATGGCCTGGAGAGCCATTAGCATGTCAATGAAGAATATAATCGATAGTCTACTGATTCCAATTTATTCTGGAGTGGTGACCATTTTTATCCACTGTCTAATTTATTGTGCCTGGATCGGATACCTTAGCTATATATTTCTTTTTCACAATTGCTTTCCAGGATAACTTGATTCAATTGAGACTTCATTCTTTTAATTTATCGTTCGACGGTAGCACTTCAATGATTCACGTCCTTTCTTTTCCGTTATAGTAATAAAATAAGGATTTTATGCTCTCCAGAGAAAACTGTATTTGATATGAAAGGGACGGTAATCGATCGATGGAAGCAAATTTTGACTAACCCTGGATTAAAGCCATCATTGATGAAGAATCATTATTTTTGTCTATCGCGTAAACAGTACTATTGGACAACGATTATTCTACGATGGCCATTAAAATATGAGTGGAAAGTAAGTTTTTATATAAAACAAAAGTCGTGGGTCCTATATCTCCTAAAAGATAGTGAATAGTCTCTACATTTGCACACACTACTTTTTATGAGGCAACTAGAAAAAAAAATGTTTCCAGTTGGAGTTCAAACCACGTACCGACAAGTTTTGAAATACGCCACTAAGCTAGATGGATTGAAAAGTATTGTATTGTATTGCGTATACTAATAATTTAATAAAAATGGTTTATAATGTACTAAGTACTCAAACGAATAAAATAATTTTTTTACTCGCCACATTTATATTTATAGCACCATACAGATTCCTAAACCGGGATCATATATAGTGTATTCAACTTCTCATGGAAACACCCACGTAATTTCCAACGTAAAACCAAGAAACAATATACACTAGAAATTAACTCACTGCACAAAATGTGTCATCCTACGTGATATACCCTGCACACCAACAGCGATGGAACTGTCCATTTTTTCGGAAAGTTATATTAGGTGGCAAAACTGGCCCGAAATTCCTTCTATAGGATCCCCAAATACTACTAATACACCTGTCTCCTGAAAAATTTTCAGTCCTGAAGAAATCTAATTAGTTTCACTTCTCATGAAAAAGCACCCGTATCTTTCGTAATTTTCGACGTAGAACTAGAACCACGAAATTTTCAGAATACAGATTCACTTGAAATGAAATAAATGCACAAAAGGGGTCTACATACGTGATATACACGGGGATGTTTCCATGGGAAGTGAAACTAATTGGATTTCTTCAGGATTGAAAATTTTTCAGAAGACAGGGGTATTAATAGTAATTTGGGGATCCTAAGGAAGGAATTTCTGGCCAATTTTGCCCCCTAATATAACTTTCCGAAAAATTGGGCGGTTCCGTCGCTGTTGGTGTGAAGGGTATATTACGTAGGATGACACTTTTTATACAGTGAATAAATTTCTAGTGAATCTATCGAATCTGAAATTTTCTTGATTCTACGTTGGAAATTACGGAAGATATGTGCGTGTTTCCATGAGAAGTGAAATACACTGTATATGATCCCGGTTTAGCAATCTGTATGGTGTTATAAATATAAATGTGGCTATTAAAAAAACTATTTCATTCTTTTGAGTACTTAGTACATTATAAAACATTTTTAGTGAATTATTAGTATACGCAATACAATACAATATTTTTCAATCCATCTAGCGCAAGCTTAGTGGCGTATTTCAAAACTTGGGGGTACTTGGTTTGAACTCCAACTGGAAACACTTTTTCATAACTGAAATTTTTTCAGGAGACAGGTAATTGGGAGATCCTGAACACGAATCTGAAGGAACTTCGAGCCAATTTTGCCCCCTAATATAACTTTCCGGAAGAACAGGTGGTTTCATCGCTGCTGGCGTGCAGTATATATCTTGTAGGATGACCATTTTCGTGCAGAGTGTTCATCTCTAGTGTATCTATCGATCCTGAAAATTCAATGATTCTTTGTCAAAAATTACAGAAGATACGAGAGTGTTTCCATGAGAAGGGAAACACACTGTATATAAGCAGAATCGTAGACATCGTCATCATGGCATCGTGAATAACGTGATGTGAATATGACGTCTAACGAAGAAAATTCAATAGAAAACTGTGGAACATTGATGAAATGCTGTCCTAAACCCTGTGCAGTATATGTGTGTAGTATTTATCTATTGGTTTTCTATAGAAGATGTGCTGGAAAGGCAAAGCTGAGAGTGATACATGGAAATGAATTTGTATGCTGTAAAAGTGAGGATGAGTTTCAAAACCAAGTCATTCAAGAAAATGCAATAAATTCAACAGCTAGAGATCGAAATCACATACCTAAAGAAGCTCCTAAATGAAGTCCGTGATAAAAATAATGTTCTTCATAGTAGCAATCACTTGTTTTATTTATTTATTTATTGATATCAAATAGGATAACAACAGGCACAGCCCAAACGGTTATCCACGAAAACAGTAATGTGTACAGAGTGTATGTCTCCTAAACGTATGAAGTAAGTACATTATATATGCAAACAAGTAAATGTGAACATGATCTTATTAGTTAGATTCAATGAAATATTTTATTTTCATTTTAGACGAGCTAAGTGAGGTATTGAACATCTCAATATGATTGAATTCTCGGTTATATAAGTTTACCATTTTGTTTAAGGGCGAGTTTTTTTCCAAATTGTTTCTGCAAAAATTTTCGAAAAAAAGACAATTGTTTCTCAAATTTCAGGGTAAGAAAGTAATATTTTTTTCTTCAGAGGGATGTACTTGTAGTGTTATTTATTGTACGTGCCAACAACTTTGAAATCAAGAAATCTCATGAAGTTATTCTGTATAGTTTCCAATCTGGTCCTATATACGCACCAAATGACGGTCGCAAAATTCAATTTGCTGTAGACATAAGAGTAAAATAATGTTCTCATGGCTACAATAGAGGTAAAATGTTTGCATTGTCTTAGAATAAACCCCAGAATTTTATTAGATTTTGAAGCAACAGTCAATGTGTTTTGAGAATGATATTTTTTTATCGATTACCACCCCTAGGTCCTTAACATCATCTACTTCACTTAGTCTTTTGTTGTTGAAATTGTAATCATAAGATTTTGGTTTCGAGTGAAAGTGATAAAACAGCATTTATCTAAATTCAAGAAGAGTTTATTGATTTCACAATACTCGTAGATTCACAAAATTCGAAACAGAATTTTATATCATTTAAGTAGCTAATAAAAAGTAGGGGTCCAAGATGCGAGCCTTGTGGCACGCTAGAGGTAACTATGTAAGGTGTTGATTGGTGTCCATTAACTGTAATAATTTGCGTTCTGTTGTAGATGTATGAAGCAAACCATCGCAGCAGATTTCCGTGGACACCGAGTTCAGCCAATTTCGATATTAAGATATTGTGATCAATTTTATCAAATGCCTTACTGAAATCGGTGTACACGGAGTCTACCTGTCCATTGTGGGTGAGATATATTCTGTATACAAGATCAGATTTGTTTCTATTGATCTGCTCGGGAAGAACCCGTGCTGCTCTTCAATTATATGCCTTTTTACAGAATTCAGGAGGATGCCATGCACAATTTGTTCATGTACTTTGCTGAAAATATTCATCTAGATACCCGACACTCTACTCATCATTTAAAGTGCGGATATATGAAAAAAACTTTTCCAAGGCAATGGATCCATCGCTATGGCCGGAGGATGCATGTATGCAACGTTTTTTATACAGACCAAGGCCAAAGAGTGTCCCCGAAATATAGTCTACAACCCTGATCTACTATGTTTGAATGTAGGTAGCCTAAACTTGGAAAAAATTAATAACCTCACGGTAGACATCCAGGAGTACGAAAATATGAAATTAATCTGTTTGAGTGAAAACATGGGGAAGTGGAGACTCTATCTCTAAATATTTCATAAATGGTTTGTACTTAGCTAATATGTATAATCGCCCAACGCTTCGAGGTGGGGGTACCTGAATTTGGTTGAAAAAGAACATTGCATCAAAAAAACTGAATCTTCACAATTTTTTTGCTAAAAAAGATTTTGAGATTTGTGGTGTATCCATAACACTTTAAAAAAATATTGTATTGTATGTTTTGAGCTTGTACAGGTCACCATCTGGGGATTTGTCGGTATTTTTTGCTGCCTTAGAGAAGGCTTTAGAAAGTTTATATAAACCCAACATATTATTTGTATTCAGTGGGGACTTTAACCTTGACTCTCATAGTCACGATATAAACTATTTAAAGTTGGTAAATATCTGCACCTCATTTGGGCTCTTTGATCTAGTCAAATGGCCAACCCGAGTGACAAATACTTCTATTACTACAATCGACCACGTATTCGTAAATTTTTTTCCACAAGGTGATGCCTGTGTATTTGATAATGTCATCTCAGACCACAGGACCGTGTTTGCTGAACTTAATCTAGATGGAGCCTTGGAAGAAAATAATACCCTCTTTCATGGAAGAACGTACAAGGATTGGCAAATGGGCAATTTCATAAATGGACTGGTCCGAGAAAATTGGTCGGACTTATATAATATTCGTAGTACTGATACGGCTTTCACCTGTTTTTTCAATACATTCCAATTTCATTTCGAAACTAATTTTCCAACGCGCAAAATCAAAGTGAATTCTGACAAAAAAGGCTGGGTTGATTCAGAAGTTAAAGATTCATCTTCGAATTTGAAAGATCTGTACATTCTCTCACGTAAATACCCAGAACTGAATGATGCATATAAAAGTGAAAAACAAAAACATAGAATCTTTAAAGGAAACAAGAAAAAACTATATTATCAAAACAGAGTCTCTAAATCTGATAACATAAACAAAACTTGGAGGATAGTGAATGTACTATCTAATAAGGTTAATCTTCAAAGTAATATCTCACTCTCCACCCCGAATGGGGAAATCATTTCTGATACTGAAAAAATTGCGAACTCATTCAACAATTTTTTCAAGCAGGTCCCGTATGATGTTATCAACAAAATACCTAAATCAGATAATAATACATACATCGAAAAAAAATCTTTTAATCAAATTAGAATGAGTCTCTATCCATTTACAAATGAGGAATTATTTGAACTGTTATTTTCTCGATTAAAAAATTCAAAATCTCATGGATTTGATGAAATACCGGCTTTTGTTGTCAAGAATGTCCTACCACTTATCATTTCATCACTGACATATTTAATAAAATCTATCCTTCTGTGAGGGCCAATTCCCGAATATAATAAAGATAGGCAAAGTCGTTCCTATCCATAAAAAAGGCAATCGAGAATTAATCTCCAATTATAGACCGATTATGATACCGTCTACTTTCTCAAAAATATTTGAATACTCATTTCTACACCGCCTAATGAATTTCGTTGTTACAAATGAGATTATTTCTAAAAATCAACATGGGTTCAGACATGGAAAATCGACGACGTCAGCAATTCACTGTTTTTATAGTGAAATTACATCTCTGATTGACTCTGGCGAGTGCCCTGTTGGGATATTCTGTGATCTCAGCAGGGCATTCGACTGTGTTAATCACGACATTTTGATACATAGATTGGCCAGTTATGGTATTAAAGACAATGCTCTTCTATGGGTCACCAGTTTTTTGACAAACCGCAAACAGTATATATGTCTCAGAACAAACAAAATGATGAAGTAACTGTCACAAAATCCCCCCTAGTGGATATTGATATAGGTGTTCCACAAGGTTCCATTCTTGGACCAGTTCTATTTTTGTTATATGTGAATAGCATTGATAAACTATGTGAAAATATCCACGTCACTCATGCAGACGATGTCTCTGTCCTTGTTGTGGATAAATCCGATGAGATTCTAGAAAGAAAATGCAACGAGTTGATCCAGTCCTTGGCGTCTTGGTCGTTTGAGAACTCCCTTTTCTTCAATACTGAAAAGACACAGTATCTGAGGTTCCACAATAGACAACGAGTTTGCTACAAACCATATCAGGCACAGCTACACACGTCAAATTTTTGGGAATGAACATTGATGAACATCTAAACTGGAAAATTCATTGTACAAACCTAATTTCCAATTATCACTCACAATGTTATTTATTGAAAAATTTACGAACAGTTCTCACATACAATCAATAGCAGATGGTGTATTATGCACAAGTGGAAAGTCGTCTCCGATATGGTATCTGTTTCATTATGAATGATGATGTGCTTATAGCACAAAACAAAATAATAAGGTGCATTGCTAATGTGTCTAGTACTACCAGCTGTAAAAACCTATTTATTAGTCACAAAATATTAACGCTTCCTTCCTTATATCTTTTTGAACTTTGCCTTCATATATTTAGAAATAAATTAACATTTATTAAATACTCTGATGTGCATCAAATGAACACTAGTAATCGAGAACTATTCTATGTACCATTCAGTAAAAATAGTATTGAATTTAATTCTCCAGATAAAAATGGCCTGCGAGCTTTCAACAAGCTACCGCAGGAACTCAAGGAGTATTCTTCACTGCCTATCTTTAAAAAAACTCAAGGAATTTCTAATTGTGAAATGTTTTTATTCCACAGAGGAATATTTTAGTACTAATTAGAGAGTAAACTGTTAAATGTTTCTGTTGTGTCTCATATACATTCATGTTATCATGTGATTTTCTGTTCTGTTCATATGTATATATTTATTTATTGACTATTCCAATTCAATTTTATTGTATTATTATTATTATTATTACTATTTTACAAATTGGGCAGTAATTGGTTGCCAGATTTTTGTCACCATTTTTGTGTATTGGTACTACGTACGATTCTTTCCACATTTTCGGAAAAGTAGCTTCTTCAAATGATCTGTTGATGATAATAGTTAGTGGCACATATATACTTCCTGAACACTTTTTTACAAAGAAAGATGTAATTCCATCTGGGCCATTCCCTTTGTTTTCATCTAGCATAGATAGCGCATTCTTTACTTGTATTTCAGTGACCGTTATATCATTGATTGGGAGTATGTTATTTTCATTATGATCAATTTTGGTCTGTGTTAGAGGCTGATGAACACTTTGGAAGACATTAGAAAAAAGTTTACAAACATCCACTTCTTCTGCAGATACATTGTTCAATTTCATTAGATTGGGAATGCCATTATTATTGTTTCTTTTCGATATAAAATACCAGAACCTCTTGGAATTGGGTGGAATATCTTTTTCAACCGAGTTCAAGAAATTTTCATAATCACTTCGAATGAGTTGCTTCGATCTACGGCGCAGCTGGCAATAAAGATGAAAATTAAATTGTGAATTCGATTTTTTCCACTTTTTGTGTGCCTTCGACTTCATGTCTATTATTTTTATGGTATGTTTCGAGAAATATACTGGAAACTGATTGAAAATTCTCTTCTTGGGAACAAAAGTGTTTATCAAATGATTGATTATTTCGTAAAACTTATCTAAGCAATCATCTACTTCATTACAGGATTCAAAAATTGAAAGCCAGTCTGTTTTCGAGATTTCAGAGTTGATGACATCGTAGTCACATTTCCTGAAATCCATAGAGAACCTCAAATTGGACTTAAGATCTGTACGAGTAGGGAATTTGAATTTGAATTCGATACTCCTCTGATGTGGATCTTCCGTTACTAGAGGCTCGCCTAGTGTCAAATTTTCAACAATAGATTTATTACACAGGGTTAGGTCTAATATAGTATTATTGTTATTCTTAAGGTGATTGAATTGCATGAGTCCATGGAAGCTAAACATATCATTGAGGTTTTTGAATTTTGACTCAATAAGCGAAGGAATTAAAAAATTACAGTTGAGTTTCATTTTCCACTGGGTATTTGCCATATTAAAGTCTCCACAGATCAAAACAATATCATCCGAGAATTCATTGAGAAGTCTGTACATATTATTAGTGAAGTCGCCCAAAGTATAAACACAAAAACCCCAAGAGGCTTAAGTATAGCTGGCGATAGTACCAGCAACCAAGAAAGAAAAAAAAACAAAGTATCATCGTCTCCAGGTGGCAAATAAATACAACAAAGATGAATTTTACCTCTGTTAGGAGTGTACAAAGTAACCCATACGTCCCCCGCTTCGCTCTGCCAATCAGGATGTTCGACAACATGTATATCCCTACGAATGACAATAAGAACACCACCTCCTTCACTTTTTCCGCTTTCTGAACTCTTTCGATCCCTACAAAAAACATTGAACTCATCACCAAACAGCTCATTGTTCATCACACCAGTATTCAACCAAGTTTCGGTTAAAAAAATAAGGTCATAGTCTCAGTTGTGTGTATTCAATTTGAACTCTAGAGTTTTTGATCGCAAACCTCGTACATTCTGTACGAAACATGTTAGATCAGAGAGAAGGTTAATATGGAATATAAAATTGAACTTTTATTTCTACAGAAATTATAATCATATCAGATCACTTTCACAACTAACGCGTGTCACTCTTGAGCCTTCATCCTTGCGAAGGAATATGCTGCCATTTTTTACCCAGACAAACCTGTAGTTATTCATTTTTGCAAAATCCCTTGTATTTTTGAAAAGCTTTTTGTTCTCTGGGAATAGATGTTCAGCAATGTAGAGATTATTCGATATGTTGTCAATACTTAATACACGATTAGGCGAAGATAATTTCTTCACTTTCGCAGCTGCCAAGACATTATCTCTTACGAGAAACATACTTGATGACAATATTTTTTGGTTTTTTGGGGTCAAAAGATTTCACTCTATGAGCAGTTTCTATTAATTGTAATGAGAACTCTATATTCCAGCTCTTGTGCAACACCTCAATTATGTTAAAAATGTCCTCATTGTTTTTTTCGGGTATACACTGGGTCTCTATATTGTTCATGCAAGTAAATTGTTCGAGGTCGTTGACTCTTTGGTTAAGGAGTTGATTATTCTTGCTGAGATTCAAATTCTCATTTCTCAGATGCTCAATGATGACATAAAAATAAAATATGCATTCAACATTGATCAATATTTTGTGGGCCCTACACGAACCCGCATCACTTCTGCAAGTCTTCTGGGCATGCTCATTATTAGATCATTAATAAAATCCTGGGGAATAGCGTCCCATTCAATCACAACAGCATTCACCAATTCGTCAACATTGAAAAACTCACCTTCTCTTTTTTTCAGTCTGAGTTTCCATCGGCTCCAAACTTGTTCGATGGGATTCATGTCTGGAGACACCGCTGGTCAATAAATTCTATCAATATTGTGCTCCCTCAAAGCGTCATTTACGATTCTGGCACGATGAGGTCGAGCGGTGTCATCAACTTATAGAAAATTGGGACCGACATTTTGAGCATAAAGAACCACAATATCTCTCACACACCTATCTCTGTACTGTTCAGCATTCATACTTTTACCTTTCAATATGACTAAATCGGTTTTTCTATTGAACATGATCCCACTCCAGACAGTCACAATTCCACCCCCACCCTCGTTTTCATATTCTCTTCAATAAACCTTTCATTCCTACCTCTCCACACCAATATTCTCCCATCTGACCTGTACAAATTAAACTTAATTTCATCCGTGAACATACATCTACCCCACTCTGCTATTCCCCAGTTATAATGAATTTCTGTCCATCGTCGTCTTACAATATTGATAGAATTTATTGGCCCGCGGTGTCTCCAGATATGAATCCCATCAAAAATGTTTGGAGCAGAATGAAACTGAGGTTTGTTTCAATTTCAATGAATGGTGACATCTAATCCTTCTTTTTGGAAACCAATGAAATAATATGTTGTTATAACACCCTGTACGTTTTTTCAGAATATCGATAAAATAAATACCAATCACAAAAGTCTCCAGGATATATGAAGTATGTTCAAATCGGTTCAGAAATGAAAGAGCTGAAATTGTTTGTGATTAGTAAGGTGTACAATGCTATGTTTTCTTAAAACATCGATATTTCTAATTCCAGTGCACCTATTAATTTTTTTTTCTCAGAATATCATGGAAATGCATGAGATTTCATGTTCGAATAGTTGGGAATGAAAAAAAAATGTTTGGCTTAAACGGGGGTTGAATGATTTTTAGTCGAATTTGCACAAACCAATATATCTGTAACTTTTTCGATGATAACAATAGGCAAGGTTTGACCCAAACAGTCAAAAGCCAAAGAAACGGACGCTCATTATCTGCAAAAAACATTCAAATCGGTTTATGCAATCAAAAGTAAAAACTCCTCTAACAAAATTTTTAGGTGTCCCATTTCTATTTTTGAGCACTGTAGATACATGACTTAATACAGGGAAAATGAATATAGGTAACATTCATAGATTTAAAGTACTGGATCAGTGAACTGAAAATGTTAAGGAGTTATTGGCAGAATGGAGGTAAGTGACTATAATTTATCATTAATTAACATATTTATATATTTTTTCTTAGATTGATTTGGGTGTCGAATATCGTATGTAATTCATTACGAGGAGTAGAGAGTAACCATTTTTTAAGATGTTTACTGAATTGAGATGGCGAGTGTGTTGTTTTCATGATTGTTGGTATACTGTTATACATTTTAGGTGCCAGGTACAGATAGACTTCTTCATGAAATTTTTGTCTGGTATAGGTACATGAACTGACGTGGTTTTATGCCTTGTATGGTAACTAAGATTTATCTCAACTAGTTCATGCTTATTTTTATTGATTCTTATGAGCACATTTTTGAGAAATAGTTGTCGTATGTCATAAATTTCTGTTTCCATGTACAATTTTTCTGTTGAGTATGAGCGGGGATTCTGATAAAGTGTCTGAAATAGATATTTTTGTAAGATTTCCAGGCCCGCCAAATGATTTTTATATGCAGTTCCCCACCCTAGGATCCCATATGTAAAGTGACTTTCTGCCAGAGTACTTTATGCTAGTCATTGATCGAACAACAATAACACGCTAAGAGCCAGTGAGTCAAACATTTCAATTCTTGGGTACTAAGTACCAATTTTAGATTTTGACATTATAGGTAAAATAGCTTGTTTAGCTTTATTAGAGGTGAGTATGAACATTTCGTGGAAAAGGCCAGAAGAGGTAAATGTTACTCCTAGATATTGGTTACCGGAATGGTTTGGTTATTGAGATAAAAATTATATTTCGGTTCATGGAAGTCACGTTTGAAAAACTGCTATCTATATGAGTTGATACTTAATTTTCATTATAAATTATTCAGTTTCATAAACAAATCTCTCTCATTTCTCTGGAAAGTTGATTCTTCTAATCAATTTCCATATCAGCCATTACGATTCTTCCATTCAATTTTTTGTGCGTTCCACGTATTTTGATTGAATTAAATTATTGTTTTACATATCCTAGAGATGTTAGTCCCATTATCTTGCCTCATTTATATTTCATTCATTCACGATCAGTTCTTGTTATTTTGTCATCAGTTGTTTCAATAACAATCAATTACTGAATGACCACATACGGGCTCTTCTATCCTTGATTAATTGATAACATGAATTTAAATGTTGGAAATTAAGAAAGTATTAACTTTGCGGATGTAGTAAATTTATCGATGATTTCCAATTCCATTCTGTGAAGAGAAAAAGTAACAGCAGAGAATCCAAGGAAAGCAAAACGATTAAAAAAAGGTGGGATAGAAATCTTCAATTCCATGAGATATAATTCTAATTTCTCGACAATAGATCCCAACGTTCCCATATAGTTATTAATATCAACGATTCCGCTCGGTCGTATCTTATATGACAAAACACTATTCAATCATGAAGTAGCTTTTGTTATACGATCAAATCTATCAAACTATTCTGAAAGCTTGAAACTCTGCTTGCATACTTTGTGTATATTTTAACAAAATGCATTATATGAAACCGATGGAATAATATAACTCTATTACGAAATTGAGTCTGGTTGAAAATACTCCCACAAAAATTACTCAATCTTCTTGAAATAAAATTTGTCATTTTTACTTTATACATTTTCTTTACAATCCCTTGTGAGAGTATTCAAGTTATTAATTGAAACTGGAGGAAGGAAAGTGCATGACTGTCAAGAAAAGTTTCTGATGTTGTCTTTTCCAAGATGATGAATAAAGACAGAGTTCAAATTATTGGATCTGGCTGGGTTTCTGTACGAAGAAAATGTTGAAGATATAAGAGTGGAAAATGCTAATTATTTGATAAGAATACATCAGTGATTGCAGTACGGTATAGGTTTGGAAGTAAAACAAGGATATCAAAATTGTGTAACTTTCATGAACCACTTAAAATAATTGTAAACTATAGATAGACTTCCGAGAAAAGATAGGTCGGTTATAACTGATAAAAAAAAATTCGGTATATTTTAGAAAATCGCATGAAAAAATGAATGATTCAATCTCCCTAGAAAACATTTAAGCTGAAATTATGAAAAATAGAACTGATATTCGAAACTCTGTTGAAGCGTCAGAAGCAAGACTTCTTATGAATATAGTGACCATCAATGGCAAGCCTCAAGAATTAGAAAAAGAAAATAAACTTCTTAAAGAAGAGGTGGAAAGTTTGAAGCAGAAAAAGCAGGAAAATAAGGAAAATAATATTGTAGTTTTCGGATTAGATAACAAACAAGAAACTTTTACGATAGAGAATATTTGTCACAAGATTGAAACTCTGCTGAGAGTACAAGTTGAACCTAGAGATATAAACAACTTTTATACGCTAGGTAAAACACTCACGAGCCCACTCAAAATTGAATTTGTGACGCATTGGCAACAAGGCCAAAACGAACCTATAAACCGAAGAAAAAATAGTACAAGATCGTAAACTTTCACGCCATTGCTCGATTCACTAAAGTGTATGAAGAAGAAGTAATACTTTTTCAGTTGATGTTTTAAGTAAATAGGCTATTTAGTCTCTAGGACATTTTATATGTAAAATAACATGGGAAATCGTCAAGGTCTATCGTGGTCATTTTTGACCCCTCGAAGGGATCCTTGCGGCACACCCATTTTCCAGGCCGTGACTCTCGAGCGCCAGCCTCCACTAGCCGTCATACTCATAATTTACTTGCAGTATCATCGATCACCGTCCTTTTACCGCTACCTACCATCCCTAGCTTACAGTTGCGATATACCCTTTTACTTGGATCCTTGCGGCACACCCATTACCAGGCTATGTGACTTCACACTACCCAATGCACAGCAAAGCTGAAAGTGAGCGACTGCAGCAACCCCACGTATTTTGAATTTTCCGCCACCCATCATTAGTCATTCCACACAATATAGCATCTTGCTCGTGACATTAGATATTCTCTAATAACATAGTTTGGGTATAAAAATATGCTTCGTCGAGAATTCGAGCTCACGACCCCTGGCACACGAGACTGATCTTAACCATTACAAGCATCCAACTACCGAAGCACGGTTATCCACTCGAAGGGTAGTCGACTTGTGAAAAAATATATATATTGTCTTGAGGTATTAATTGAAACAGCCCAAACCCCCAAGTTATCAAAACAAAAATAGTTTTCTATGCCACTGGAGTATTTTTGTAGAGTGAATTCGTTAAACGCTGACCAGGCAGAGATATAGATATGAACTTATGATGAGCCGTCTCCGTGATGGAAATACGTAAACAAAATTGAATTATGAGTATAACACTCGAAAAAAAAAGTAGTCTGATAGTACACGGATCGTACTCATAAAGCGGTTTGAGGCCAGTTGCAATAATGTATAATATGTACAGAATTTACCTACGTCAAGTGGTGGAAATCGGCAAATCTCGCAAATCCGCTCCTAGAAGAATATACACACAAATAAATACTATTATTCTCCGGTTTTTGCTGGCGAAGAAAAGGATTTCAACTCACCGTATCGAGAACTTATTCCCGTCATTCAAAGACCCACCATAAAAATGAAACAAAAAATGTTTCCTATTGAGATTTGAGTCAATATTATTGCAAACAGATGACGTCATAGGCTATTTCTTGGAAAGCCTTTTTTTATAGAATAGTTATAAGGTACACAGGATGTGGCTCAGTCAGCCATACCACCGTTCACACATCTATACATGCATGCATGCATGACGTCATCCACTCCAAAATAAAAATATTTGAAGTCTTTGAAAGGGACATAATACGAGAGAGAGAGAGAGAGAGAGAGAGAACCCTTGTAGATACAAAAAAACTGTTCCAGCCACTGAGGTATTTTTTTTGTATACACGACATTCGTTGATATCAGAATTCAAGCTTAGTAAGTATATTATGTCGAAGCATACCAGCGATACGTGAATACACTTTGAAAGAATAGTCGAATGTAAAAATGTACTTATCTGTCAGTTCTTTACTTTTCAATACAGTTGAGATATTCAATGAGAGACATACTTATCACAGTGAGAGACTTCGCAAGAATTATTTGAACTGAATATAGGTGTTTGCCATTGCTTATATTTCGTAAGGGATTCCCACAGATCTGTTGAATATGTATGTGCCATACAGAGGGTGACACCTATCGTTCAATAGCCGAAACTTTACATCTGAAGTATTTCATAGTTTTAGTAAATTGTTAAAGTAAAAAAGAACATGCATAATTTTATATAGATGACGTGCAGAAAAAAAGAAACACCACGAGAGCTTACCAATTGTTATGAAGAGACTTGTACAGTTATATGTTATATGTTTATTGATATTTGTTGTACTTTTTATACGTGTTTATACATTTTTATATATATTCTCATACATCTTCTATAAAAAAAATTATTATTATACATTTTGTATCAATGATTGTATTTTATAATTTTTTTGTGTTTCCATAAGTTTTTACCTATATTCTTAAGCATTATTTTATTTTTTTTTATAAATTTTTACCAAGTTTGTTTACTAATTTTTATCATTATCTGAGACATTGTTATCTAATGCTTTATATAAATTTTTTATCTGTTCTGATTGTTTTCTCTGCGAAACAAGTGCAATAGCACTTATCGCTCTTTATCTTTATTCATGCTGTAGTGTTGTATCGATCTTAAAATTTTTATGAATAAAGTTCATTATTATTATTATTATATCAAAAAATTGTGTTCAATATTATGAGAAAAAGCCGCATTAGGTATTTCAACTTTCGAGAAAAAATGCAAATTTACCTGTATATTTTCTTTGCTCACATCAACATTTGTCAATCAGATTTTACGTCTGTGCTAGGATAATTCTAACAGTATTACTTCCGTCCATGTTCTAACAACAGCTGCTTTATACATATTAAAAAATAAAACATTAATTAGGAAATGTGATATACTGTATGATATCACAATCAAGTTTGTTGAATAAAAAAAAACATGGAATTCAATAAAACAACATTTATTGTCATGTAAATACAAAAGATATACTCAATTCAGGATTCGTAGTTATTTCAGAATGAAAATTATATCACCACTAATATAAAAAATATATTGAAAAATTGAGAGGTGTTCCTTTGGAGAGTAGCAATTAAATGAAAATAATAAATAATTTTTACTCTTCTCTCCATACACACACATTCCCCAGTGGAAAAATAAGATATCTAAAGCAACTACTTTCCCTTACAGATATTGAATTATATCATATCATACTATTATATATGTACAATCAAGAATGGTTATACAAGGACACTTAACACTATTTTTCAACTCAAATATGCATATTATACGAACAAAATTATGTAAATTCATACAAAAAAATAAAAAATTCACACATTTATATTCCTGATGGAATAATGCCCCAAAGGAAGAGTTTCGAAGGTATTGGGGAGAGAATGTCTTTTATTATCCAGGGAGCTGAGGGTTATTTTTTCTTGTATTAAAGAATACTCCTGACGTTTAGCAGATCGAATGAGGTTTTGAGGGACTTCCAAGCAGTCAATGAAATCCTCAAATGTTATGTGATTGTCCACTGCACATTTCTTCAATCCCTTAGCTTTTTTCGTCACTCCATAATTTTTCAGAATGTTTTGGATCTCCACGTCATCGTATTCTTCATTTTTGGGCCTTTTCTCTAAAGCGCTAGTTTCGTCCTCTGTCGTTGAAACTTTGAAGGTGTATAACTTCGAGCGCAGACCCACGAAATCAGTCATTGGCACCCCATTAGTTTTATCCTTCATCAGTCCAATAATTTTTTTATTGACTCGAGGTATTCCATAGTGGTTATCGCTAGAATAATCGGAAGAATCGAAACGAGTATGGCAGTCTCTCTTCATAGCTTCATATGGATCTTGAGCAAGTTCATAGATCAAGCTATCAGTATCCGTATAAAGAACGCTGCATCCGTCACCATATGTTTCAGTCATATATCCATAATGAAAGTCGTAGAGTGTAGTCTTGGCCAAATCCAGAATAGACATCCCCACATAGATTGGTTTGTTCAGCACAACCTCCAACTTCCTCAGCTCGACCGCAACCAAGTTTTCATTGAAAATGGTACAGTTTTTGAACGCATGGAAATATAGGATTCAGCACCATACCTGCTAGTCCACTCAGTTAGGAGACGAACGTTGAGCCGTTTCCTGATGTTTTCCATCGTTTTTCCTGGAACAAAACCGTTTTGACTATTCCATAATAATAATTATTATTATTGGATTAAGAAATTTTTATAATGAACATAGGCAGCAGTCAATCAAACAGCAAAAAAATGTCATATTTGTTTCTCAGTAATAGTCATGAAACAAGTCCTTGATATTTTAATATGGAAACTTTGATAATTTAAGTAGACCGACAAGGAAATTGCTATTCATATCATGAATCGTTGAAATGAGTGTAATTATAACACAATGTTTGGGTATAGAAATTAAAGAAATATCAGATATATTTGTTAGCATTTTTTATTTCTTTATGGAGTCTTCTTGCACCCCTCCGACATTCCGATAGTCCATCTTTGGCTATATCGTCATCGTACGTGGATGAAATTATTCCAAGGAGAGCTGCTACATGCTTTATCAGCTCGCTGATCAAAGACATGATGATCAGGTTCAAAATCTTGAAAATGTGTGTATTGCTGAAGGAACTCTGCAGACACGTCTGCACACTTCGACGAACTGTAACAGAATGAAAACAATCAGTAGAGCACCTCTATTTATAGCCTCGGTCCATCAGGATCATAGGATTTTAGGAGTGGGGGTAAAGGAGTGGGGGAGGGGTGATGAGGAAGAGGAGTGGAAGAGGGAAAACTGTTACTCAGGGTATCCGCTCCACAGAATAATAGCGGAGAAATATGTGAATTTTTCACCCTTAACTTACAATTATTCGTGAACATATAAGTATAGCTTAAGAGACCTAATGAAAACGAATATGTATGCATTTGAATTCCTCATATAACCTCAAACAACCATAATGTTATGATAGAAGGGCACAGCGCTATCTAGTGTGAACATTTTAAAAATAAAAATAAGTTTTGAGTCTTTCTTGAGTTAAAATGGTGTCGACATCCATCATCATCATCTATCATCCTGTTATGTAACACTAATTTTTCTATAGGAATAATTCGCGTCACAGAATGTACGCAAACATTTTTGAAATATAATGCTCATTTGATACACATACCTATACTACTCTTGGCGGTTCTCGACAACTCACGACAAGTCTTGGAGACGGTGACAGCTCTCTATGGTTGGGTCTTGACAGTTCTAGGGGATATATCGACAGCTCAGACGGATCTGGTAGCTCTGGCGGCGGCTTTAACGACGACTTTGGTAACTCAGATGACTAATATCGCGACTCAAACAGTCACTGGCTGCTCTGGCGGTTCTATACAAACTCTGGTAACTCTATCGCGGCTCTTGGCGGCTCTATACGAACTCTGGCAATTCTATGGCGGCTCGATCGGCTCTATACAAACTTTGGCAACTCTCTGGCGGTTCTGGCTTGGCAGCTGTGTACGAAGTAGTTGGCAAACTTGTATGAAGTTAGCTTTAGTTATCTCATTTGAAGTTTGTCGGTTTCAGTATTATGTTTTGGTAGCGGTCATTTTATTTTACTAAGCTGCAGAATCAGAAGAGTGGAGGGGAAAGAGGTTTCTTTACTTTTGATAGTAAAAATGAAGCGGGTTATAAATAGAAGTGATGTATGAAGAAAACTCAGTTGTCATTCAGACGTCCTACTGTAAACATCGTACTGTCCATCTCATGAAGATGTATACTTGCCAGTATTGTTTCTCTGAGTTCAAGTGGCAGAACAGTTTGAAACGTCACATGAATACTCATGTTGATATTTTTTTTGGTTGTTCACACTGTTCACGAAACTTAACAGTGTCAGAAAACATATTCTGAGGAAACATGGAAAACTCATCAAAATTCAAAATGAGTCAAGCACGGAACATCAACTGACTAAATCACGGAACGAAACGAACACCTGCACCAGTTTGGTAGAGTCAGACATTTCTCGGAATCATACATTCGACCACAGAACTCAAAAAATCATTAGAAAGAAAAAAATTTAACTCGACCAATATAAAAAATATAAGCAGTCTGATCTTGAACCTACTATCAAACACAAGGAAACACCGGATGAACATGATCAATCAGAATTGATAGTAAAAAACAGTAACAAATTGAGTAAACGCCGGCAGAACACTAACCGAGATGAGTCATCGAATATGAAAACTCCGGTGTTTAGTTCAGGGGACGCATCGAACATCGGTGAAACACAGTCAGACATTGAAAACATGGAAACATATGATGAAAACGATCAGGTTGAAGACTTGCCAAAATTCCTGACAAATGACTGCATAAAGGAACAGGTGACCCACACCTTTGCTACTACTAAAACGTCTAGGAATGTCAGTCACAGCATTAAATCAGAAATGGAATTAAGATTACTTAAGCAAATCTGTAAACATTATTCTAAACTTAACCTAACTAACTGTGAACTCAAAAATATTTATGATAATTTAGTCAGATCAATCAACGTTACATTTTTACAAGATTTCTTTAATGAAGTAAATACTGAAGTTGACATAGCCAAGAAGATTAAATTTGAAAAAGTTGATAAAAAGCTCAAATATTTGATTAAACAAAAACATGATTTTTGGAAAAATAAACAAAGAAATAATATGAAATTTTCAGATTTCACTTTTCATGATAGAGTCAAAAATCTTTCTAACATTGTGTTCGATGATGACGAAATGAACCTGTTGAAGTTGGGACTCCAATTTGCTTTGGGCTCTCGAATTTCTGACAGGAACATCTTGGAGTTTGCAGTGGAAATTGATGTTGTTATTGAACAGCTGTCTAGAGACTATATTGTTAAAACGATCATTCGTAATGATATTCATAACTCTCTATACAAAATTAAACGTAGTGAGCAACACTTTAAGATTCATCCTCATAAAAATTTTAATTTTACTCTAAAGAAAATCAAAATTAAAATCAAAGACCATAACCTCATATTTTCAAAAGCAGACAAAGGTAATTGTTTAGTCATTTTAAACAAGTCACAGTACATTGATTAAGTAGAAAATTTCCTTTCTGAACATAATTTTAAACTTCTATTATCAAATCCATTCAACAATTTTATCAGAAAATTGAAAACTCAGTTGAATATCCATAAAGATTTTTTCCTCAAACATTCAGCACCTTATTCTCTCATTAGCAGCAACCCAGTCTTTCCTCGCTTGTATGGACTTCCAAAGATCCACAAGATCGACATACCAATAAGACCAGTAGTTGCTTCACTAACACTCCGGTCTCAATTTTAGCTTCATTTATTTACAAGCTTATAAAAGACCTGACACACTTCACTCCAAAATATGCAGTAAGTAACTCTTTAGATTTGATTAACAAATTTAAATTTACCTCAAGAAAACTTGATGATTTCCTTTGATATAAGGAATCTTTTCACTTCTGTTCCGAAAATAGAAACCTTGCCACTTGTAAGTGAAGCCTTAAGCCTTGCTCAAGTTGATGCAAATTCCATAGCCTACATTTTGACCTTGTTAAACTTTTGCCTTTCAAAGGTCTTTTTTGTTTTTAATGATAAATTTTATAAATAACCAGATGGACTTGTCATGGGTAGTTGTTTATCTCCTTTTTTAGCAGATATTTTCATGAATAATTTAGAAAAAAAAAATTCTCACTGCAAATAACCCAGAAATTTTACATTGGTTTAGATATGTCGATGATTGTTTGGTATTTGTGGATGGTGACATTGACACTGTCAACAATCTTCTGATAAAAATAAACCAAGTACACCCAAGTATCAAATTCACACTTGAATTAGAATCAAATAATAAATTAAATTTCTTGGACTTCACAATCCATAAAACTGACAATATTCTAAATTTTAGCATATTCAGAAAACCCACACAAACCGATCACGTTATACCCAGCTTCTCTAATCACCCCCATCAACACAAAATGGCAGCCTTCAATTGTTACATTCCTAGACTTTTGAATATGCCCCTTTCTACAGTTGGTTATCAAAATGAATTGAATATCATTAAACAAATAGCTTCAAATAACAATCATATCCCGAATATTATTAATAGTTTGATCCAAAAAATCAAAAACAAAAAAGCACATAATACTGCCTACCCTAATGTAGATTCAATAGCACAATTTGTTTCACTTCCTTACTTAAATGACAATATTTCTAATAAAATAGCAGGTTGCATAAAAAGTAACATAGACAACATTAAAATTTCTTTTAAAACTAACCATAGCCTCAACAATTGATAAACTTTTAAAAAGTGGCATTTACAAGTTAAATTGTGATGATTGTGATGCAGCCTACATTGGAAGAACATGCAGACCTTTGAAAGCCCATATAACCGAACATTTAAATCCCAACGAAATTTCAGCCTTTCGTCAACATTTGAGGTTTAACAACCACAACTTTAGTCCAAATAGGAATTCAAAAATTTTACAGGAGGTGAGTTTCAAAAATTACGATAGATTAGATTTTCTTGAAGATTTACATATTAACAAGGAATTACTGAATAATGACCTTTGTCTCAATACTCAAGTTGATTTAAACAGAGCTTACATTCCTCTTCATAGACGTTTAAAATAAAATAAAAAACTTTTCATAAATTTAAATTATTTACTTATTTAATTACTCTTAAATTCTTTCTCGATGATGATATTACTTGAACCCTTTTGCAGTGTGCTTGGTTCCCTCCCTCTCGACTTTCCATTCAATTCTTAGAACATAAACTATTGCTTCATTTTGAAACTCTTTTCCGTTTGTATTGCCTCTTGGTTTTGGGCTACCTTTTTGGCGCTTTGGGATTGGGAAGGTTCTCATTAGACTTGTCCCATGATCCTTAGCATAGAATTGGTTTCACAAACTCCCGAGAGACAACTATAAATAGATCTACAGATCAATTTTTGGAAAATTTCATAAAAAAATTTCTGGTATGGGTTCATCATATTGGTTGTCATACTTGTTACTTTCGAGATTGGGAAAGTTCTCATCAGACTTATCTCAAGATCTTATGTTCTAATCCGGTTCCCAAGTATGCTGAATGTTAATAATATCAAGTTATTATGTTTTCTTTGGTAAACTTAGAGCTGACGTTAAAAAAGGATTTTTAAGTTCTCATTAGACTATAAAAGTTTCTGTAACTTTGGTTCGTTCAGTCACCTTGAAACATTTTCACGATTAAATCACAAAATTTGACTAATTTGTCATTTATCAATTTCAAAACACATATCATTATTTTTTTTATAGGTCATGTTCTATGCTATAACTTCATTGTCATCGTTAACTTTTGATACAATGTCAATTTTCATTCATTTAGTTTAACAGTAGACCAAGCTTCAGCAGACATGTTACTCTGTTTGTTGAAACTTCCTTAAAAATAAAATTTGATTAATTGGTCATTTAACAGTTTTCCAAACACAGATCAGTTCTAGAAGTTCATGTTCGAAGCAAACGTCATTGTCAACTTTTGACACAATGTCAATTTCATTCATTTTTCATTTAGTTTGACAGTAGACTAAGCTTCAGCAGACATGTGTTACTCTGCCTGTTGAAACTTTTATCCAGTTTAATCCTGGAATAGGGATTTTTTTAAATGTTATTCATATGATGTCCGGTTTTTAAATTTTTACATGGTCCTCTGGACAAATAAAATTTCTTAATTTCAATTCAATATCACTTACTTACAGGTACGCACTAATGATGACTTTATAGTCGAAAGCGCTTTGCTATGATTTTATAAATAAATTTCTGCACGAAATACAAACCTTTTCTTCAACCAATTGACTCCAAGGCTATCTCATCTGTCGATAAATTTGCTGATAAGGACACTCAGTATTCCACAGATTCGAGTGATTCGTCTGATGCTTCTAGTTTCAATGATATTATTTACCGAATCGATTTGATTGACAAACTAAGACGGATTTACCCCTCGCCATTCTATAATGATAGAATTCTCATGATCCTACATACATTGAGACAATGAGGTTACATGGGAGGGTCCAAAGATGAAGATCAAGAAGATGTATGTCGCGGATTCAGAGGTAGACTTGTTTTCAACTGATGATAAATAAAATGAATGCATTTTCACCTAGTGGAAAAATAAAGGCAAATATCTGCCAGAAAAATTCCCTGGCTAATACCATGACGGACATTGATCTACATCTGACAGATATTTGTGCAACGTTCTTCCAAGAAGTGCAAGTGCATGTCTTGTAATTAAACAGATGATAAATGTTTATTCATTGATAATAAATGTTATTCATTTAATTGATGATAAATCTCGTTTATTGAATTCGAGTTTAATTCATATTCCACCCCAGTCAGAATCCGAATTTTTGCATCAGTCATTTATCTGCAATTCACTTTTTTTGTGAAAAAAAAATTGCTCAAAAATTATGCTCAGTTTTTGGTCTGGAAAATAGCCCAAAATTGTCATGGTGAAGTGGTAATTTTTTAGTGTCTGAGTGATTCAGTGGGACAGAATTCATTCACTCAGCTTTCACTGAACTTTCACTGAATATTTACGTCCCATAGGAAAAGCATGGGAAATTGAAATAGAGTGAAATTTCTGAGTGGCTGAGTGGAAAATATCAGTGTCACTGAAATTTCACTCAACTTTTCATACAAAACGTGTACCATGTCAAATTTAGGTATCTCTTTTTGAGCAAAAATAGTACCACTATTTCCACTCGAAAAAAAGTGTTCTCTTTACCTCAAAAAAGACTAACTTTTTTTGGGGTGAAAAAGTAAACTTGAATGAGCTCTGTGTATTAAACCATGTAGACACACTTGGTAAGCTGCCCCCAACAAAATTAATCAAAGATTTTTACTATCCCAAAAACCTTTTTCTTGAGGAACACCATGAGTGAGAGACTTACGTCACTTACTCCTGAAATATTGAATTGTGAGACAAAAGTACTTGAGAAATGCCTCACTTTACCCTCCAAATGTCTATGTATAATATGTGATTGAACCTTGAATCGAATCGACAATAAAGACAGATATAGAAAAAACTTTGAGTTAAAGTGAAATACACGTCTTCCTTAGGCCAAAATCTTCAGGATTTCTTCCAACTCATCTTAATTTTCACGCCATTCTTATTATTGTAGCAGCTAATTTCTCAAAGAAGCGAATTCATAGTAATTTATCATTCTTAAAACATTGAAATGAGAGGCGGTACATTCTTCATTGAAAGATACATAAATAAAAAAATGTGCCCTTACGAAGTGGGGGTTTCATGAATCGTAAAATATGATTTTTCATTAATTCATGCAATTCAATTCAATAAGCATGTGGTGCTGTTATGGTATAAAAATGATTCATTGTTATTACATACATAAATAACTAAGAAATGTTTGTAGCTCACTTAGTTCAATTGGATGATTACAAATTTCCCCCGATAGGGACTCGATTTATTGTGAAACCGGTGTGGCGGCGGGGGGTGAACCACCAGTTGTTATAACTAAGACAAGTAAGTATTTTTTTGAATAATACCTATACAGTTAATTGAAACAATCAATTTTTATTGAGTTGAATACTCCGAAGGAATTATAATTTCATTAACTTTGCAGATAATAGTATGATAGAGGCTCCACCTCGGGTACACTCCCACCCTTGTTCAACGCTAGATAAGCAAAACAAGCTTTCATGAGGGTTGAATATGAATTTATTTTTTTCTTTTTCAGTTGTGAAGTGTAGGGGTTTATTTTAGTTATTTATTCGTTTATATTTTATTCATTCTTTTTTTATAAAGATATAATTTTGCCTATAATTTCAACATGTTCTCTTCTTTTTTATTCTAGTTGAAAACGTTAATAATACACTCCAATCATTAGTATACTATATTTCTCAAACAATATAAAATTATTTCTTTTTCATATCATGTAAACAAATACAATGTACACTCTGTAAGTATTAGAAGTGAAATGTTGTTGCTATAAGATATTTACTACATAGTCCTCCATGTATGATCGTAAACAAACTATTATTTATTGATTTTGTTAAACCGTCTGATTCATATAATTTCTCAATCTTAATACTTATACTTATTTAAGAACATCTATTAGTCCTCAGAAATATCATATCAAGTTTCAGGAAAACATTAAAACTTCACCTAAATTATTCCCACCATTCACCCACACAAAATTATGGTTCCTACAAGAGTTATTATTGTCATTTTAATTTTTTTTTATCCGTTAGGAACTACCCAGACAGGCCCTGTCTCCAGCCTTCTGAATTCTTCCGGCTGAGATTTCTGTCGCATCATGGCAAGCCGGTAGTAGATCTCGATATTTAGTTCGTTATTCCTCCTATTTTCGGACGATGTTCGTCACGCCAGGAGCTGAAAACTCATTGACGAATATCGTCCTATTTTGATGGTCGAAAAGGATTACATCAAGCTTATTGGCTTGTATTTGCCTGAGGGTGAGGAATGAGTAGTTCCGATAGATTCAGCACTTCTCGTTCTCCACAACGGACTCAATATCCCCCCGAGCTTAAGGCAATACCGGTGTCTCGTCTATACCGTACGAGTATCGTAGGTGGTAGTACAACACTCGTAGGGCCGCGTTATGCCTGTGGATATAGTTTGAGACCGCATTAGCTGGAAAAGTTCAAATGCATTATGGTTTCAGCTGCCCCACGACACGCTCTGCATCTACTGTCAGGGACCTCTTTACCCATCACACGACTACGGTAGACAAGGGTGTTGAAGACACTATATTCGCAGGCCATTATGAATCCCTCGGTTTCCGACTTCAGCCCACTTGACCTGAGAAAAGCGAAGGTCGAAATGGTTGAGTTTTTTAAAATTGTTTCTCGAGAACCGTCGGTTCGAGAACCGTCCTACCATTCACGTACATAAAACTATGGTTCCTATAAGCGTTAATATCTTTACGATATAAATTTGTAATCCTGAACGGAAGATTTCAACTAATAATAAATACCTAAGTAAAATTATGCCGCATTACCTCGCCTTCAAACTCGATTACTTAGAAATATCACAACACGTTTCAGGAAAACATTATTACTTTACTCAAATCATTCCTACCATTCACCAACACAAAACTGTGAATCCTGCATACGTTATTATTATTACTATCATTATAATATGAATTAATAATTTTTTCTAGTTTTTCTGTTTGTAATCGATAACCTATTTCGTAGATACGAATTCCCGCTTGTGAACAGTTGAATGGAGCGTATTCCTCCTCTGAAACTGAACCAACATCCTCATATTCCAATCATAATTTCCTACATTATCATAATTATTATTGTTTGAAACCTAAATAAGATGTCAAGTGGGCTTAAAAATTTCCCTTCGAAAATGGTTTTTAAAATAGTTTCATTATTGTTTTTATCATTCATTCTTATCGGTACACATAATATCCTATCTTCAATTTCAAATATCTTGCATTGAATCGCAAATATAGCACGTCCAGTGAGATATGAGTCGACGACTTTCCTAAACAGAGTTTCCAATTCGTCTGTGATTACTTGAATTTGCGTTAAAACTTTTCGTAATGAATTTGATGTATTATCGAAGCTGTCGTATTATTGAAGAGGCGTGCTATTTTCCTAGTCAAAAGTATACATATCTATACTGACGAAAGAATTTGTTAGAAAATACAATAAAAATCATGCTAGAAATTTCAGTCCATTGGCAACGTTCTGGTCTTCTACCCAGAATTTGGATAAAATGATATTATGTACGTCTATAAAAAGCCTACAGAAAATGGTCTGAACAAGAAAGAACATGAATAGACTCACCTCTTAGGTACGAAAAATTCAGCTGACGGAAACTGTTTTCTGCTTTTTCCACTCGCTTCGAGATGTGCTGGATTCGTTTCGCTTTTTCTGTAGGCAAAACATATTTTGGTTAAAATGTTTTCGTATAATATTTTATTCAGAAAAATCATTATGTGTGTGAACTCTACAAATGAAATTAGTTAGGTATCTGAACCTAGCGGATTAAATTTCATAAAAAAACAACATATTTTCACTAAAAGCTGCATATGAAAATGACTGTGAAAATTCAATAATGGAAAAAATACCTAACATAATTGAAAATGTACTCACTTTTATAATTATATGAAAATCACTCACAATGAACAACGCTGCAATAACACAATAAGTACACTTCTCTCACATTCAAAATACGTGACAATAATGATCCGCTGATCCAAGATGTTGGACCGTTGGACGCCTAAGCCTTTTGCACACGACACTAAAGATAGAGTTTTCTGGAATTATGACTAAGCCACATCCTGTTTACCGTTCAGCGATTCTATAAAAGGCTTTCCAAGAAATAGTCTATGACGTCATCTGTTTACAACAACTCTTTCGCAAATCTTTTAATAAAAAAAAAATTAGAGTGTTATTCTCCTAAATTGTGAAATTTTTGTTTGGTGATTGAAAATGTAGGCGAAACATTTCCTCTCAGTCGAAATACTCAAGGTACCTTTTTTCTGTAATATTGAAAGCGCCTTATTTCTATGAATATCGAATGCATCTATTTTTCATATACCTAGCTGTAGGAGCTGTTGGAGGCTCTCGATGATTCTTACTCGTTTTTTATTCGAATACAACTTTTTTTCTATGACTAAAAAATAATGTGAATAAGAGTTATATTATATATTTGGTATACTTTTTATATTTACATTATAATAAATGATGTTTTATTCAATTCCGTGATTTTTTTTTATTTAACAAACTTAATTGTGATATCATACAGTATTTCACAAATTTTCCTCCAATGAAATATAGCCGATGGTATCCTACATTGCCTAATAAATGTTTTATTTTTTAATACGTATAAATCAGCTGTTGTTAGAACATGGACGGAAGTGATACTGTTAAGCCGTAGACACAAAGGAAGTTTTATGTAATAAGTTTTAAGTTTTGGTATTTTGGATATCAATATCATAAATAAAACAAGATGAAAAACACAATTGAAAAATGGAGCTTGAATTTTACCAACCAAATTGTTTAGGCGACGTGATCAGAATAATAATGGCAATGGTGGTTTCGCGTTAGAAAATATCCAAAATTACTGAAATTAAAACTAAAAACATAAAACTTCCTTCCATTGTGTTTCAGCCTTTAGAATTATTCTTATGTCACGTTTAAATAAACCTTCCTTCTCTTCTGGTTCAGACTAGTTTATCAATTCTAGCACAAACGTAAAATCTGATTTATAAACGTTGATGTGAGCAACGAAAACATACAGGTAAGTTTGCATTTTTTCTCGAAAGTTGAAATACCTAATGTGGCTTTTTCTCATAATATTAAACGCAATTTTTTTATATAACTGTACAAGTCTCTTCATAACTATTGGTAAGCTCTCGTGTTGTTTCGTTTTTTCTGCACATCATCTATGTAAAATTATGCATGTTATTTTATACTTCAACAACAGTTTACTAAAACTATTAAACACTTCAGATGTAAAGTTTCGGCTATTGAACGATAGGTGTCACCCTCTGTATGGCACATACATATTCAACAGATCCTAGGGAATCCCTTACGAAATATAAGCAATGCCAAACACCTATATTCAGTTCAAATAATTCTTGCGAAGTCTCTCACTCTGATAAGTATGTCTCTCTCTAAATATCTCAACTGTATTGAAAAATCTTAACCAAAAAAATACAGTGTACATTTCTACATTCGACTATTCTTTCAAAGTGTATTCACGTATCGCTGGTATGCTTCGATATAATATACTTACTAAGCTTGAATTCTGATATCAACGAATGTCGTGTAAACAAAAAAAATACCTCAGTGGCTGGAAGTTTTTTTGTATCTACAAGGGTTCTCTCTCTCTCTCTCTCTCGTATAATATATGTCCCTTTCAAAGACTTCAAATATTTTTATTTTGGAGTGGATGACGTCATGCATGCATGTATAGATGTGTGAACGGTGGTATGGCTGACTGAGCCACATCCTGTGTACCTTATAGCGATTCTATAAAAAAAGGCTTTCCAACAAATAGCCTATGACGTCATCTGATTTCTTTCATTTTTATGGTGTGTCTTTGCATGACGGGAATAAGTTCTCGATACGGTAAGTTGAAATCCTTTTCGTTGCCACACTGATAGTTACTCTAGAAACGTTGTCAGCAAAAACCTGAGAATAATAGTATTTATTTGTGTGTATATTCTTCTAGGAGCCGATTTGCGAGATTTGCCGATTTCCACCACTTGACGTAGGTACATTCTGTACATATTATACATTATTGCAACTGGCCTCAAACCGCTTATGAGTACGATCCGTGTACTCTCAGACTATTTTTTTTCGAGTGTTGTACACATAATTCAATTTTGTTTACGTATTTCCATCACGGAGACGGCTCATCATAAGTTCAACGAAGTTACTCTACAAAAATACTCTAGTGGCATAGAAAACTTTTTTTTTGATAACTCGAGGGGTTTTGGCTGTTTCAATCAATACCTCAAAACAATATATATATTTTTTCACAAGTTGACTACCTTTCGAGTAGATAACGGTACTTCGGTAGTTGGATGCTAGTAATGCATCCCACACACAACCAAATATTAACGGATAAAACAGAAATAGCAAATGCAATCAATAAAACTTTCGTAGAAACGGGCAGAACTCTTGCTGGGACGATAATACACAACAACAACTATGAAATAAAAAGATCATCCATCTAAAATTCATTTGAGTTTGAACCTATCACTTCAATGGAAGCACGAAACATATTTTTTTATTTAAAAAATAACAAGGTAGCAGAGTATGATAACTTGAAAGCGGAAAATATAAAATTAATATCGTCCTATATTAAAGATCCGTTGACATAAATTTTTAATCGATGTGTGGAAGAAGGTTTACCCCAGTGAATTCAAAAAATCAATTGTAACACCACTGTTGAAGAAACTACCGTCCAATCTCTCTAGTCACGCATCTCTCCAAAGCATTCGAAAAAATCATTACAAATAGGCTTGTCAATTTTCTCAACAATTATAAAATTATTTCAAATAATCAGTTCGGTTTCAGAGAGAATATTTCAACACAAGATGCCGTTCTATCACTGACTTCAAAAGTTACCGAAGCTTTGAATGAAAGCAGATCTTCCTTGTGTATATTCATAGACCTAACCAAAGCCTTTGATACTGCCAGTCATCCGTTTTACTATAACTATGGACCGCAGTGGTCATGATGGTAGAGCGCTAGTCTATCAATCAGAGGAACGTCTGTTCGATTCCCCGCATGGTCACTGGTCTCGTGCTAGGAATCGCACGTTAAATGGTAAGACCCCGGTAATTCTCAGCTCGCACAAGTTTCGACTTCTGAGGACTGTCGTTTGTAGGGGGATGACAGCTGGTTAACGGAAAAACAATTTTAAACAATTTTTTTTTTAACAATTTAAAAATTTATTTTTTTTAAACAATCACCTTTTTCTTCAGTCCTTGGACGATATTGAACTGAGAGGCAACACACTGAAACTGTTATTTAACAGGAAGACATCAGGCAGTAAGAATAGATGTTCGGAGTAGTGAGATGGTGGTTGACTGTGGAGTAACTCAAGGTTCCGTGCTGGGACCAACACTTTTTAACATATATATAAACGGACTTGTTTCGACTAACAGCACCGGAAATATAATTGGATTTGCGGATGATGCAGCTATTTTTTATAAAGCAGATATCTGGGAATCACTGAAAGCTAAGGTTGAAACGGAATTTTCTCTTATAAAGTATTGGTAAGATAAGAAGCTACTAACGGTTAACATCGATGAAACGCATTATATCCCATTATGTTCGGACATTTTGTACACCGATACTCAAATTCTGGATATATTCTTTATGCTTCAGTACAAAACACCATGTGAATAGACACACAGCATTGCTTTCCCTTTATCAATACAACACTCGCCAGAAAGATTTATTTATTACACCCTTGATACTTAAGGTCACAGCTCAAAGATCATATACCTACTTCGCTCCTAAACTGTGTAACAATATACCTGAAACAATAAAGTCAATAAATAAATTAAAATAGATTTGAAGAAACATTTACTTCAGAGAAACAGATTTGAACTTCATCGAATATTCAAATAAATACAGAATTTCACTCATACACCAATAAAAAAAATACCTATCTCTGCTATATTTTCGACTTGAATTTCAATTTTATTTTATTTAATTTTTACTACCTATTTCTGATAATGTATTTTAAATCTCACATTTTAAATATTTGACTGTCAATATTTTAGATTTTATGTATTTTATGGATTTTTATATTATCTAATTGTCTTATTGTATTCACTGTCATTATTTACTTATTTATTTATCAATATTTTCTACATGTTTTCAACGAAACGAGTACACCTAACACTGGTGGAAAGCCATCTCCGATACGGTATACCTTTTTGGGGAGCAGCCCGCCGTACACATCCAAACCTCCTTGAAATATGCCAAAAAACATTTTTGAAAATTATAATGGCAAAACGCTACACATACTCTTCAGATGACTTATACCAAGAAGCCGAAATTATGGACCTTCGACAACTATTGTACTATAACTCTTGTGTTAAATACCATTTCGGCAACAACAAAAGCCCATTTCCAGCTCATCATTATAACACCAGACAAAAAACATTGCACACTCACCCGCTTGTCAAAAAGTCAATATATCAAAAATAATTTCTACATATTGTACCCAAGATGTTCAATAGCATTTCAGAGGATATAAAATTAAAAAAAAACTATGTAACATTCAAAAATCAATAGAAAAAATTAAGATATTAGATAGACATTGCACCAAACGAAATATTTTATCGGACTTGGCTAGAATAATCGATGCTATGGGATTTCTTGCTCCCATTATATTTTTTGTTATGGGTTTTAGAACTGGATTGGGATCAAGAATCATATGCTCCTATATTGAATCGTTGGCTCCAATTCAAGGAGGAGCTGAGCATTGTCTTTCAAATTACCTCGATATTTGTCATTAGATACCGCTTCGATTCGGTTCGGTTCGCACGGGTTTTCAGATGCCTCAGAAAGAGGTTACGCTGCCGTGGTTTATTTTAGAATCACCGATATGAATGGAGTGATCGAAGTACATTTGGTGAAGGCCAAATCCAAGGTTGCGTCGTTAAAACGTATTTCTTGGCTCGAATGGAATTGAGTGCAGCATTGTCATTTGTCGCGAACCGAGTGAACAAAATTCAGGAAAATATTTCCTCTTTGTGCTGGAATCATGTTTTTTCGAAAGATAATCCAGCAGATTCAGCATCAAGAGGAATGTTTCCATCCATACTATTAGAACATTCTTTATGGTGGTCTGGACCTGGACCTGGCCTCGATCACCCATTGATAAACGATCTAGCTGCAAAGCAGCCAATGAAGAAAGAAAAGTTACATTTGTTTCGTATTCTTCAGAAAATCCCTTTTAAATTTTGTTGGAAAAGTTTTCGTCGCTGTTAAAAATTCAACGCATTGTTTCCTTTGCTTTAGTCTTAAAAATAGTAAATTGCTTTCTGAACCCATGAGAAAATTCTCCCCATTTCTCGATGGAAAAGGATTCTTGCGAGTGGGAGGTAGGCTATTAAACTCCAATTTATGTTTCGAGCAGAAATTTCCTCCTTTACTGCCTCAAAAACATAGGCTTACTGAACTCATAATAGAGCATTGCCATGTACAGAATTTGCATCCTGGCTTACAAGCATTGCGGTATTTATTATCGCAACATTATTGGATCTTGAATGCAAAAAGGGCAATTAGGTTAGTGCTGTCTCGTTGTGTTCGATGTTTCAAAATAACTCCCTTGTCTTATACCCCCCTGATGGGAAATTTGCAGAAGTTGCTAGTAACGCAACTCAAGGCTTTCTTATGCGTAGGTGTCGATTTTTGTGGCCCATTTCTGTTGACTTACTCTGAAATTCGAGGTGCCAAGGTTTATAAGGCATACGTTTGTGTTTTCGTTTGCTTCTCAATGAAGGATATCCATTTGGAGTTAGTTTCCGAATTGTCATCGGAAGCTTTTTTAGCAGCTCTGCTTTATGAAAGTGGTTGGAAAACAGGTTTTGACCTTTGAGGAAATGTACACTGTGCTAGTGCAGATCGAGGCACTCCTCAATTCCAGACTTATTTCTGAAATTAGTAGTGATCCTACTGATTTGTGAGCAATTTCGCCGGGGCATTTTCTGACCCTCGAGCCTATCACTGTACTACCTGACATAGATTGTATTCATATTTCAAGTAATCGTTTGACTCGTTGGCAATTGCTCCAGAGAATTAACGAACATTTCGTCGGTGGATCAGCGGTCTAATGCACAGGCCGTTCGAAACTCCAGCATAGCGATAGTCGGTTCGAATCCGATGTAGGTACGAGCATTTTCAACTACTTTATATCGGATTCGATAGGCGGCCGCATGCCTTGTTGAAAAGCAAGTGTATTGTGAGTTGTCTAGATGCCAATC